>CM052720.1:38240667-38277335 GCA_028551405.1 Uromys caudimaculatus
GTGATCACATCCCCAAGAGACCCTGGGGCAGCCAGGATGAGGTCCTGTTTATAGCTACCTAGGATATGGGATTTTCTTATTAGGCCACCAGAAACAACCAGAGCCACCCAGGAACAGTGGGGGCAGGAAGAAAAGGTTACAGTGGCCTCTGCTGGAGGCAGCCCAGGCTGGCATATGGTCATTGCTAATTCACATCACATGACTGTGACCTCCACTCACAAGGGACCCTGACCAAGGAGGGGCCAGGTGTCAGGCTGCACCGTGTGCTGTGCAGTCCACAAACCTTTCCGAAGTGCAGGCCCTTTGATTCCTTGGGCTTTGGCCACTATCCCAGGCACCCCAGGAGGGCAACTCATTAAGCAACTGGGAGCCCAGCCTTAGTACCTCACCTAGGTCAGAGGCCTCACAGCCTAGAGCCATAAACAGAGGCTACCACACGTTTTATTTCTTAGAATGTCCCGTTAGAAAACTACCAAAGTGAGCGGGGTGGGGGGGGGGGGTGGCGTACGCCTTTAATCTCAGCGCTCAGAAAGCAGTAGCAGGTGGATCTTGGTGAGTTTCAGACCAGCCTTGTCTACAGTGTGAATTCCAGGACAGCCAGGGCTACAAACAGAAACCCTGTCTTGAAGAAGGAGAAGAAGGAGAAGAAGAAGGAGAGAAGAAGAGGAAGAGAGGAGGAGGAAGAGGAAGAAGAGGGAGGAGGAGGGGGAGGAGAAGAAGAGGAAGAGGAGGAGGAGGAAGAGGAAGAAGAAGAAGAAGAAGAAGAAGAAGAAGAAGAAGAAGAAGAAGAAGAAGAAGAAGAAGAAGAAGAAGAAGAAGAAACCAAACCAAACAAGAAAACAACCTATTAAAGTAGCATGCACAGAAATGGGGTAAACAGAAAAATATCCAGGAAGCCCACAGCTGGGACCTCGGCGGGCTTTCCCTGTCTTCTTTCAGTTGAAGGGAAAAGGGGAAAGCACTGCCAAGAATGAGGCCAGGAGAATAGGGAGAGACTATAAAGAGCTTTGCCGTCACCCAATCATTAAAGGCCACTTCCGAGCCCGCCTGAGACTACGCCTGCACACTGCCAGTCCTTCAGGCAGAGGGACCTGCTAGCCGGCCATGCCAGAGCCAGCATCAGGTCCGGGACTTTTCTCATTCTCCAGCCTTTTCTCTAGTCTCTCGTCTTTCCCCTAGCAAGTCCCTTACACCACTGGTATTGCAACATGTCAGTATATCCCCAGGGTTCAGTCTCTGGTCCCCTCCGTCTCCTGAGATCCCCAGACTAGTTCCAGGGAGTCTCAAGACCACTCCCCACAAGCCTGAGAGCTACTCGGACCTTAAGAGCCAATGGAGGAGGAGGAACCTGTACCCTCCCAGAGCTGCTCCCGAGGGCTGCCCATGTGGAGTAGAAAAGAAACACTACTCGCTCAACAGAGGCTGGGGATGCTCCACCTGGGTCTACATGCTGCCCTCTCCAGAGCTTCGCAGGATCAGGTGGGGGGGGGGGAGCATATGATGGCACCAACTCTTTGCTAGAAAGTGACCAACAACAGCAGTCTGGGAGCCGTGGTGAAGAATTCTGCCTTCATCTTGCAACAGCTGGTGGTGGAAATTCCCACAGCCAGAACGAGAGTGGAGGTTCTTGATAGTCTGCATCCCTGGGGGCCATCGCTGGTTCTGCATGGCTGGAAGAAAGGCTAGCCTTCCTGAGTGAGGGGCCACGCTGTGCCTGGGCCCTTGGCCAACAGTCTATTCTCATTTCCTACCCTGCCATCAGATTCTTTGAAAAATTTGAGATGACTCCCAAGTCCAGCTGAGTATGCTATTGAGGTCACAGCAGCAGGGAGTTGGGGGAGACAAAGGTCCCTGGTTTCTGGAAGACACTGTCAGCTCTGGACCCCAGCCTGCTCCACCTCCTCCCGATGGCAGCTCAGAAACCCACCTGTGGCCCGCCAAGCCACACCTCATAGCAGGACTCACCAGGTGGCACGTGGTCAAGTAACACCATAAATGCTACTCAGAACCCATGGAATGCAATTAGGAAAGTGCAGAGATGCCAAAAAACCCAAGCAGTGAAGCAGGGCTGGGCCACACCCCTCCCCTTCTCCATCTCCTGCAACAGGGAAGCCAGGTGGGAGATTCAGCCAGCACAGCCTTGGCACCCAAAGTCAGCTTGCCACCAGCTCTGGGCTACTGATGACATGGAGAAAGAAACGGGTTGGTGGCCCAGGTTCTCACTCATTTTCCAGAGCTCCTCCCACACCGCTGAGGTTACTGAGCCCCACACAGACCATGAGTCACTTCACAGGACTTAGCGCTGAGCTGCCAAGGTGAGTAACTTCTGAGATCCCTTCAAAGTCAGGCTCTGAAGTGTGCCAGCCTCCATGTGTCCACTACAGCAGGAACCCCAGGGAAACACTCTGGATTTGTGGTCCGGCAGCCAAGACTGTCAGGATATGTTCTCAGGCTAGACACCAGCCACCAGAGGGAGCCACAAACCCAGCTTCCTTAGCGATTTGCCAGCTTTTCTAAGAAGCTCTTTGTGGTATGATACTGTATCAGGAAAGAAATTTAGATACAATAATTCAAAGTGAGAGAATAACTTCTCAGCCCACAACCTGAACATGGTGCCTCTATCCACACCTCTGCTTTTACATACACACACACACACACACACACACACACACACACACACGCCCATAGGCATAAATGGAGCCTGTCCCCTACTGTGCCCTGTTTTACAGAGATGTCAGGCTACCCTTGGGTGAAGGCATGTCCCATCAGCAGCCGGGAAGCCTCCTCTCTGTCTGCATCACTAGGTGCTTGCCCGGTCTAGCACCATACAGCTACAAACAGATGATGTCGTACTGTCTTCCGGCTGGTAGCTCTTCCCTTCACATATAATGCAAGCTCCATGAATAGGGTTCTGGGGTGAAGTGTGGAGACCCCAGAAACTGGACAGCAAGGCGTAGAGCTGCTATGTTCCACATGGGGAGTGGATTTTCCCCCCACACCAATGCTGGAGAAGAACCTAGGCCTCCCGCCCATCCAACCAGGTAAATTCTCTCTGAGTGAGTCACAGCTGGGAAATGACCCATTTTGTGAGCTTAGCAGAACAATACCCAAGATGCCTGACATCCTTAGAAGCTGATTGCTGGGCCTCACGTCAGCAGTTAATCTGCAGGTAGACACTGCAGCGTCTTCACTCTGGAAGCCAGGGAAAGGAGGTAGTCTTGAGAGCAGAGCAGAAGAATTATAGGGGTGAGTGAGCGGCTTCCAGGCTTCCAGAGTATAGGAAAGCCAGAATGGTTTTCCCAGCAGGAACCTGCCTGTTACATTTCCTGGCTACTGAGCCAGTCAGACAATTTCCTGCTTCCAACTGGGTACCAAGGACTCGCTGTAGTTTATTAGAGCAACTTCAGGAAGCTCGGTCTTACCTGTGGTGGTTTGCGCCTCCTTTGTAGCCTTGACCTATCTCTAGAATCCAGAGTTTCTGTGCATGCCCCAACACCTCACTGCCCCCACAGTCCCACCACTGTCTGTCCCTGTGCCTCTCTGCTGTCTTCTGAGGCGTCATCTGTAAGGTCTTCCTTGTGTGAGGCCCTAATAGATTGTAAATAAGATTCCAGTGCTTCTTGGATTTCCTGTTCGTCTCTGGCCTCTAGGCCCCAACTTCTCTGATCTTGGGAAGGACTACCCCTCGGGTTATTGACAAATAATCCTGCAAAATATAATAAAACTGTCTTGGCCATGCCATGTAGCCATAAAGGTTTCAAGCACGTCCCTTTTTATACTTTGAACAAGCACTTTGTGGACTGCCCCAGCCTCAGACCCCACCCTGAGGAGCCTTGGGTTCCCATCTGGAAATGATCTTTGCAGGTCAGCATGGAGAGTCTTCCAGCTGCAGACAAATCTGCTAATGCCATTCGGCAAACAAGCTGTTCTCTGAAAGAACTGGAGGGAGGCTTCATCCCACGTGAATCACAGGAGCTGTGGGCTGGCCCCACACAGAGGCCTCTGAAACATGCAGAGATCAGCGCCCATCAAAGGGCCTTGGTTGGGGTTCCACCCCAGGAACCCGCCTTTCCTTTGCCGGGGAGAAGCTGCCTACACATAATACCAAAGCCCAAGGGACATATTTTCGAAAAGTGTGCGTTCGTTAGCATATAAGATGCAAAATACACACCCTTCCAGAACCCTGGTGATTTGGCCCACCATGCTTTATAGGGCATGCATGACTGTAAGAAACAGAGACTGAATACAGACCTTTTCCTCTGCTTGCCTGGCTGCTGGCCCTGGGCCCACCCAGCTCCACCGCCTTCCTGGTCTGCAGCCCCCACAGCAAAGACAGTGAGCTGCCCATGCCTTGCTAGGCCAAGCCTGCAGGTCCCAACAAAGCCTATTTTGCCAAATTAAAAAGCTGTTTCACTCTACATGGGAGCTGGGAATGTACTCCATACTGGGCTTCAAAATCACAAGGAATGTGGTCTCAGGGTGATACAGATGACATGGAAAATGGGGGTGTGATACACAGTACATCACATGTACCCTGAATGGATCCAAGACGGAGAGGGCTACCTCTAGAGCACATTCCCCAAAAAGGTTAAAGGTGGGACAATCAATGGCCTACCATCCAAACTATTCCTAGGGCCTTCCTGACACCACACACACACACACACACACACACACACACACACACTTTACAAAGAGGTAACCCTTACAGCTTTAAAGAGATGAACTGCCAAGGCCACTGTCGCTCATAAAAGATGTTTTTGTAGATGGGGTTTTAAATACCCTTAAAAATATCTCTCAGCATTGTCTACAAGGGCCACAAATCATTTGGCCTTAGGGAGGTCTCCTGTGATGGTTTGTCTATGCTTGGCCCAGGGAGTGGCACTATTAGAAGGTGTGGCTCTGTTAGAATAGGTGTGTCACTGTGGGTGTGGACTTTGAGACCCTCATCCTAGCTGCCTGGGAGTCAGTCTTCCACTAGCAGCCTTCAGATGAAGATGTAGAACTCTCAGCTCCTCCTGCACCATGCCTGTCTGGATGCTGCCATGTTCCCACCTTGATGATAATGGACTGAACCTCTGAACCTGTAAGCCAGCCCCAATTAAATGTAAGTATCCTTATAAGAGTTGTCTTGGTCATGGTGTCTGTTCACAGCAGTAAAACCCTAACTAAGACATCCCCCAAGATTTACAGACACCCCTCCCACTCCCTCACCCCCCCCCCCATGCACAGGCTCCTCCCCTCCAGACCCAGGTGGGCAGGGCTAAGCCTGCCCTGTCTAGACCTTGCTATTCTGGTGTGAAGGACAAACAGACAAGGATGGGACACCTCCATACTGCCCAGAGGGGATCAAAGGAGGAGAAGTGGGTGGTGGGAGGCAGCATTTTCATGGCTGCCCCGGGGAGTCCACAAACCACGCTGACAATAATAACTCAGAGGACCAGTCATCCTTGTTTGCAGAACCCACCGAGCCTCTCCAACTCCTGCACCCCACTTGACAAGTACGAGTTGGGTCTCACTCTCCTAAATTGGCAACCTTAGCCCCCCAAGGCTCACCCAGGATGGTTGCCTGTTCTCTGCTCAGGGGAAAGGACAGGAGTCTGTGACGTAGCTGAGCAGTGGACTCTGAATGGGCATCAAATGGCCTGTTCTCCAAGCTTGTGCCTGCAAACCTACCATCCATAGAAGAGTGTACACAGCAGACGCTTGCAGAGCCCCATCTACAAAGCGCATCTACCTCTGCAGAGCTGCTGGATCTACCCTAACTCTGTGCATGTGCCAAAGAGAAACACTGAGGCTTAAGAGCCGCATGCATGAGATCCGGTGGAATCCCCCCACCCCCTATGGAAGAAGGGGTTGCTGGTGGCAATGAAAAGAGAACACAATCAGAGCTCACACTGGGCTGCGGACTGGAGTCCTGCATGCTCTGCTGCATTCTCTGTCCCCTCTCTCTGAGGAGAGGTCCTGGAGCAGGGCACCCCCGGGATCTCAGCTTCCTTATGGATCCTGGGATGTGGTCTGTGGACTTGGTGTTTTTAAATCTTCTAAGAATACTAACTATAAAAATAAAAGACTTTTACTATTCCTTATTTTTTTTTGTTTTGTTTTGTTTTGTTTTACGAGACAGGGTTTCTCTGTATAGCCCTGGCTGTCCTTGAACTCCCTCTGTAGACCAGGCTGGCCTCGAACTCAGAAATCCACCTGTCTCTGCCTCCCAAGTGCCAAGTGTTGGGATTAAAGGTGTGCGCCACCACTGCCCGGTGCTTATTTTTAAGAATCAAATAAAATGTCCCTTTATCCTCTGGGCTCCTATCTCCATCTGAACAAACAGTACCCCCCCCCCCTTGTCCTCAATACTGACAAGGTCAAACAAAGTTAAACATTAAAGGGATCCCAGACCCTTTTAGGAAGGGAAGGGTTGTTGTTATTTTCTTTGGCCGAGCTGGTTTCAGAGTTTCAAAGAAGACTATCATCTGTGGGAACAGCTGGCTTACAGACCCTATCAGCGGTTGTCACAGTCGGTATGGGGAAGGGTGCAGGAGCCTCTCTGCTCACAGAAAACATTTCCAATAGAGTCAAGAGGGGTGGACAGGGGACCAGGCAGGGTGGAGGAACTTCAGTGTTCTCTGTCTTTGGTTTCTGTCCTAGGGAACACGAACAGGTCTCCGCAGAAGGTGTGGGTCTTTCCCGATTCACGGGCACCTTGAGGTCCTCCGAGCTCAGTGTATAGAAGCGTAGGTAAAAGGAGCTCAACCTGCACATATCCTGTAGTACATACTTGAAAGATGAGCTGCAGGCCCAAGGAAGCTTCCAGAGCCATAGTGATAGAGAGACAGACAGACAGATAGACAGACAGAGGAAGAAAGGCCCTCTTCCTGCCTATGAATCTCCTCAAAATGGTCATCAACCACAAGGGCGGGGCCAAGTCATGGACTAGGGGCCTCAGCTGGTTAGGAACTACAGCTGTGACCCAGGGGAGAGCACAACACACAAATGAAAGCAGGAGGGACCTAGAGTGGTGCCCCTAGCCATAGACCATGAGACATGGACACAACTCTTATTCCCACACAGGTACCCAGCAAGGCAGTAGAGCATGCTGGGAAACCAAGGAAGGAAGTGTCAAGGATGGCCCAAGCACTGAGGTAGGAGCCTCAAAAGCAGAAGAGCCTAGTGTCAAGGTGGCCATCCTATACCATACCAAGGAGCTAAAACCATGGGTCCAAGAGACATTAACAATGGGAACAATGACTTTATAAGAAAGTAACATCCTGACCATGGGACAAAGAAACACCTAGGACTGTCCATCCCAGAGGGGTGTGGCCTGCAACCTGAAGGAGTCACATGACCTGTCAGGTGTGGGAGGTGTGACCTTAGAACTAGAGGGGGAGCCTGCATCTGTTTGGTGAACCTTGGGGCTCGACAGGAAGAACTGGTGTCACCAAGACAGGGAATGGATTCAGAGCAGGCATATGGGGAATTTTCTAGGCGAGTATAGGGATGGATAGATGGATGGATGGATGGACGGACAGACAGACAAATGGATGGATGGATGGATGGATGGATGGATGGATGGATGGATGGATGGATACACAGACACACCAGTGAATGAATACACCTAAGACCTGGACTTGGTGTGACAGACAGTGTTCTCTATCTCTTCTTCCTCTTCCACTGGAAACAGTTCCTCTCTCACAGGGGCACAGCAGGAGACATGGATTCCCCCACCATGTGGCTAAGAACAACCCAGGGGACAGAGACCCGTCCTCCATCTCTTAGGCACCTACAGCCTTTGTGTCTTGGGACCTTCACTGTGATCTCCAAAGAGTGCTGCTTAGGAGCCATGAGAAGAAGGAAGCTAGGAGAGACCAGCGCTGCAAGGAGGCCATGGTCTCCAGTCAGATGCTTGGAGTCCAGAAAACCCATTTGTAAAGACAGTAGTACAACAGATCACCAGTCAGCCAGCTTAGCCTGATGCTCGCTACACAGGCAGACTGAGAGACACTGTGCTCACAAAAAGCCCCGTCTCCAGGGGTACATGCAAGTCCCACCCACACCAGGTTCAAGACACACATGGTGTATTCTACCCAAGTGGTAATCTAAAATAGACAGAGATCCAGGAGCAGCAGATTAGTGGCTTCCTGGGACCATCGATTTTATCCCAACAGGGTTTCCTCCTGAAGAACAGCCAGGGCTCTTAACTACTGAGCCATCTCTCCAGCCCCATCTTGCATCTCTTAAATGCTCTCCATGACACAAAATCAGCACTGTACAGACAATACCAAGTTCTGCTGCCACCTTGGGAAACAGCCAACATCACTGAACTATGGCTCCAAACGCCTCTGAGCGTCCGACTGCCTAAACTTGAACAAACCTTTCCCCTGGTGGCGCCTTCAGCTCTCTCTTTTTAAAATGAAGTTCTAATGCATTTTGATGCCCCAGGGCCTTCAAAGGAGTATGTACTTTAAGTCCATTACTTTTTTTGTTTTAATGTGTGAGTGCTCCATCTGCTTATCTGCCTGCATGGCAGAAGAGGGAGCCAGATCTCATTCCAGATGGTTGTGAGCCACTATGTGGTAGCTGGGAACAGAACTCTCTGAAAGAGCAGCCGTCTCTTCAGCCCCTCCCCCCCCATCCATTACTTTTTAATTAAACTTTATTCCAGTCTTCAGGATATAACGTGACTGTCCTCTAACCCTGTTCCCGATGGAGTCCTCATTCCCACCTGAAACCTCATGAACACAGTGCGCCATCTACATCTCTGCCTCCTGCTCTTCCGCGCTCCTGCCAGAATCTGCTACGGTCTGCTTACTGAATTCTAAGTCGTCTGCCAACCCCATCCCGGTCACACACCAGTTCCAATGGCCCGTAGACCACAGCAATGGCGCTCCGACTCTCAGGGGCTGATTTCTGTTATGAGTTCATTTGGCTCTGACCAAAAACCTGACAGAAATGATTTTAAGAAAGAAAAGGTTTGTTCTGACTCCATTTCAGGGAATGAACCACACAATGAAGTTCAGGGCAGTGGGGATTTGAGGCAGCGGCTATCCACGCGACACACAAGTGAACAGAAGCAGAATCTTCAATGCTCTACTGCACACACTCACACACAGCCATCCCAGGCTCTGTTCCCAGCAGCTAGGCCTCACCTCCTAAAGGAGCACCTTCCAAGCCTTCCATAGCCTTCCAAGGAACACCTAAATCTGGGGACCTAGCATTCAAAATATGAATCTGTGGGGGATAGTTCTTACTTAAAACTCAAACACCTTCCCACCCAAGCTGGACCCAATCCACCCCACAGGAGGTGCAAGCCACCACCCTAAATACGACAGCAAGGTGCACAGAGACTGTTAATACAGTGACCAAGGGTGGCCATGAAGAATGCATGGGTAGTGTCTTGACTACTCACTCCAAGACAGTTCATGGGGGATGGGGAGGTCCTCTATCTACCCAGGGTGCCTCATGTCCACCCAGCTCTTTGAGGTGAGGAACCAGAGCTAACAGGGAGGCTTCCCCAGGCTCTCAGGCTACTCAGGTGAGTCACCTCATTAGTCAGACCTGAGCTCAGAGCCCAGGAGTGGCCAGCTGCCAGCACATTCCTGAGCCAGCCCACTTCCCAGCACTCTCAGCCTGCAGAGGCAGCACAGGCCGGGCACCTGCCCCAGCACACTGATTACAAGACAAGAAAAGGAAACAGGAGTAGGGAGCCCAGTGTGTGGACTGCCAGACCTGGGAGCTCAGAATCCCCAGGGAACCCTCCCTGTATAGAAGAGACTGAGGTAAGCAACCACAGGTCCGGCCACTGAAGGCCAAGCACGGTCAGTGGTCCACAACTGAGTCAGAGGTCACTGCAGATGTGCAAAGCCTCAGAAAGCTCTCCCCCACCACCACCTGGAGTTTGCTCTTGCTTGCCCACACCAACACAACTGGGGGGCGGGGCTTTGAAGTCAGGGGTCATCATGGGGGGGAGGAGGAGGGAGCTGGAGAATGCAGTATTTTTTTTTTTTTTTTTTTTTTGGTTTTTCGAGACAGGGTTTCTCTGTATAGCCCTGGCTGTCCTGGAACTCACTCTGTAGACCAGGCTGGCCTCGAACTCAGAAATCCACCTGTCTCTGCCTCCCAAGTGCTGGATTAAAGGCATGCGCCACCACTGCCCGGCCGAGAATGCAGTATTAAGGGTCCTGTAGATGCTGGTCACCTAGGTGAAAATAGGGGGTTGGAGGAGATACCCCTTTGCAGAATCTGAACTATGAGTGGTCTCACTCAGCCTCTCAGGTCCATAGCGACTTAGAGTAAGAGACGAAAGTAGGTAAGGTACGAAACACACACACACAAAGCATAAACGGGCAATACGGCCATTTTGCCTGGTGTGCAGCCCGTTCATCACTGTGCGTGGACTTTGCATAGTTTACTTGACCAGGAACCTCATGAACATTCCGGAGAGCCTGGCTTAATAAGTGGCAAATAAGCCGGGCAGTAGTGGTGCACGCCTTTAATCCCAGCACTTGGGAGGCAGAGGCAGGCGGATTTCTGAGTTCGAGGCCAGCCTGGTCTACAGAGTGAGTTCCAGGACAGCCAAGACTACAGAGAAACCCTGTCTTGAAAAACCTAAATAAATAAATAAATAAATAAATAAATAAATAAATAAATAAATAAATAAATAAATAAAAAGTGGCAAATACCCATCCATAGTTTAAAGAGGCTAAAAGGGAAATGGGAGGGGGGCACTTGGCGCTGTTAGGAACCCTCCTGGGTAGGCCCTCAGCCAACAGGACAGGGTTTGAGAGCAGCATCCAGCCTGATGCGGTATCTCCCACCCTCGCTCAGCCCCCATTCAAGGGCATGCATGAGTGTCGTGGAAGACAGACAGACAGACAGGAAGGCAGGCGACTACACACACACACACACACACACACACACACACACACAGCCTTGGTCTCTCTTGGCTCCTGTAGCCCTCGAACAGAGGCATCCCCAAACAGAGAAGCATGCCGGGTGAGAGGCAGATAGTAGCACTACCAAGGAGCACTGCCAAGGAGATGAGGCCATGGAAAAGCCTTAAGGACACCCAAGCTATCACCCAAATGACATTCTCAGCTTAGCAAGTAGTGTCCCCTGGCTAAAAAGATATCATCCGAGCAGGACAGGAGCGCAGTCTGCACACAGTCACTACAAGCTCAGCCCATACTGCCATAGGCACAAATCCTAGCTCTAGCTTAGCCTAGCTTCCAGTGTGCTCTGACAGCCAGCCAAGAGAATCTTGCAGGGTGAGCAGAGGGTTGGGGAGGGAGCGGGGAGGGGGGGAATACTACACTATAGTTTCCCTGACTGAGGTAGAGGCAAGAAAGGCAACACTTGCATCAGGGAAGAACATACAGGACCCAAGGGAGTCTCTGCAGATACAGGTACTGCTGTGGTACCGCAGTCTCTGTCCCGGTCAAAGACCGGGCCCTGAACATGGTAGTGAAGGGCACAGGTTGCTACCAGAGGCCTGAAAGGCAAGCTCACACCAGGCCAAGCCTGAGGTGAGACTATTTTTTAGCCTGCATGGGAGAGAGCTGAGCAAGAGACCCACACTTGCTGTACAGAGTGGTCAGCCAACCTATACATCTAGAAGAAAGTGGTAACCCAATTCTCCAGCAGATGCTGTAGTCCTACAGGCCATGTCTCCTCTGGGTAGCTGGCACTCCAAGGGACAGGCCATCACCCCTCAGGCAGGGCAGAATCATAGCTGCTTCCAGAGTTGGGCAGGGACAGACTGGGCAGTCCAGCAGGTGCCCAGGTCCATGCTCTCTGGCTCATCACAGTGTAAGCAGTGCCTGGGAGCGTCCCCGAGCCGACTCACTCCTACACAGAACCCCGTCTGTCATCTCTCCATCTCCTGTTGCTGAGTCCCACCCCTGAGGACCACAAAGAGGAACCGCCTCTGCCCAGGAACTCTTGGGTACCTGATGGCTTAAAGCAAAGTTGCCCCCCTGCTGGCCACTGTGAGAACCAGAGGGCTGGCCATGTTGTGGAGACAGACATGGAGAATGTTTCCCAAAGCTGAAAAATAAGTCCCTGGAACTTCCTCTAGGAAGGACCCGCTGGCCTACCAGGGCATGGCTACCACTCACAAGGATTCCAGGCCCTTTAAGGTTCCGCTGCCTTAGGCAGGTACAATGCCAAAGCTGCTACTGACCCTAGGCTAAGCCTTTTACACCAGGTGTGTCCCTACTAAGAGACACTTGAAGCCACATTCTTGTTTCACCTCTGCCACATGGGCCGTCCCTCTGCCGTTTGTGAACCATTGGCTCTCCCTGGAATACTGGTTGGCCCGGGGCAGAAACAGATCTCCCTGGTTTTGTAGTCTCAGGGTGCAGCAACTCCTCACTTGGAAGTCGGGGCTGGGGCTGGAGAGATGGCTCAGCAGTTAAGAGTACTGAATGCTCTTCCAAAGGTCCTGAGTTCAAATCCCAGCAACCACGTAGTGGTGCACAACCATCCGTAATGAGATCTGATGCCTTCTTCTGGGGTGTCTGAAGACAGCTACAGCAAGCAGGCCAGAGTGAGCAGGGCGGAAAGAAACGAAGAAAAAGTGTCTGAAAACAGCTACAGTGTACTTACATATAATAAATAAATCTTAAAAAGAAAAAGAAAGTCGGGGCTGGGGTCCAGCTCCCCCCTCCTTCCCTCCCTCTTTCCCCCAGCATGCCCAGGCTCAACTATGTTGACTGATTCCATGAAGCCCTCAGCCATGGGGCCCTGGCATTGAGCACACTCCTGCCGCAGTCACACAAAACATTAGACCTTGGGTCACCAACAAAAGGAGCAACACAGGGAAACCTGCTTAGCTGTAAAGAAACTCCAGTCTTCACAATGCATCCATCAAAACAAGTGGCTGAAGAACCTATGCTGATTTACACTAGGGCCAGGAGCAGGCAACTGCAGAAACACCAGGAAGGAGGCAGGAGGAGGCACACTCCACCCTTTCCCCCATTCCCCCATGTCTGAGGAAACACCGGGAACCAGCCACAGAAAAGACAGTTAGTGGGTGGACACCCAGGCAGGTCCACCATCAGGATGTGTCTTAGTCAGGGTTTGTATTCTTGCACACACACAAAAAAAATCATGACCAAGAAGCAAGTTGGGGAGGAAAGGGTTTATTGAGCTTACACTTCCATATTGCTGTTCATCACTAAAGGAAGTCAGGACTGGAACTCAAGCAGGTCAGGAAGCAGGAGCTGATGCAGAGGCCATGGAGGGATGTAACTTACTGGCTTGCTTCCCCTGGCTTGCTCAGCTTGCTTTCTTCTAGAACCCAAGACTACCAGCCCAGGGATGACACCACCTACAACAAGCTGGGCCCTCCCCCATCAATCACTAATTTTAAAATTGCCTCACAGTTGGATCTCATGGAGGCATTTCCTCAAGGGAGGCTCCTTCTCTCTGTGATAACTCCAGTTGACGCACAAAACCAGCCAGTACAGGGTGAGACCTTGACCCTTCACACAAGGTGGCAGGCGCTAACATACGGCTCTGTGATCTCAGACGAGGACGTGTCTTGATAAGATCTTCAGCGTCCATCCTTTCTCTGGCGTCTCCCTCCATCTTCCCTCCCCCTTCCTCTGATGGGTTCCTAGGCTTTAAAACCCAAGTTCCAGTCAAGGCTCAGGCATTGGTTTGGGGGCCCTGAGAAGAGCCCTCAGCTCTGAGTCTGGCTTGGTCACCGTGGGGAATTTGGAGTGGCACGGGCCCCAGGCATGCAACAGGCAGTTCTAGAAGCTTCCTTCCGTTTGGTTTCAGACTTGGGACAAGGGGCTGAGGTACATATTTACATATCAGAGCAGACCTGGCCTCCAGGTTCTCCTAGCATCCCTCAGTTCCTGCCTGGCATACCCTGCCCCCACCCCTGAAATTTCTAGCCCAGGGTCTGGGCTGACCTTCCCCAAGAGGCTCCTCCCTATATAATCCAGACATTTTGGGGTCCCTCCCTCCCTCTCCCCCCCCATCTCCCTCCCTCTCTTTCTCTCTCCCTCCCCCCTCCCTCTCTCTCTCCCATTTGCGCTCTTGTGCTCTCTCTCTCTCTCTCTCCCTCTCTCTCTCCCCCTCCTTCCCCCTCTCTCTTCCTCTCTTTCCTTCTCTCTCTCTCCACATGAATGTCCTGTCTCTCCCTCCCCTTTGCTCTCCCCATGGGGACTTCCCTGGCCTTGGTCCCTCATGCAAGTTCATTAGCTTCCCAATAAGCCTACATTTAATATAATATAATCTGGCTTGAATTGGCTCATTTCACCGGCAATGGAGAAATAACCTGTCAACCTCCTGTCACCTTAAGCCCAGAGCCTGCAGTCCCCATTCCTCTCTCACCAAGAGACAGACCTAGACAGGCAGAGAACCTGGGGGTGTCAGATGAGGGTATCCGTAAGGCCTCCCCTCCCTCCTAGGGCATCTTAAGCTGTTCCATAGTGGCTCCACAGGACAGGGGAGGGAAGATGGCAGGGAAGAGGGAGGTTAACAGAATGAGAACTCACAGACATCCAAGCTACTTCTTTTGCTCCCTCACCAGAGAGAGGAGCAAGCTGGAACTGTGTAGCCCTGCTAGCCAATGTCAAGGCCAGTTAGGGAGCATGAGTCTATTCAGATGCCTGAGGGAACTACAAGGCAGGTCAGGTGCTACCTGGAGACTCTCCACCTCCCACAGGTCAGTCAGTGCCTAACTCCACAGGGCTGTTCTGCCAGTCCTAGCTGCCAGCTCCGCAGGGACAGCAGAGATGATCTAACACAATGGCTCTGCTCTGCCCATGAGAACCAACGGGAAGCAACTGCACCCACCATCTACCACATGAAAACACCAAACAGAAGTGTCCTGGCCAGGGGAGTTGGGTGTGCCCAGCCACTGCCTGTAAGGACCATGCAGACTACTGGTCAGAGCAAACCCAGGCTGGCCAGCCTGAGGACACAGTTGGCCATGCCTTTTGGGACATCATAGCCTGCAGGGTAAACGAGTTATTCTTCAACAGGGGCCAGCCTCACCTGTTAATGTTTGACAGGAGCTCAAGTCAGGAACTCAGCAGTAATGGTGACTCCGTGACCTAGAGCCCACGGCTTTGTGCCACATCGGGGGGGGGGGGGGTAGACTAGGTAGACACAGACTCAAAGGAATGAGGCCACATTCCACAGAAGTCAAAGGCCCAGCTTAAGTGTGACTAACAGGGGCTCCACATCGTTCTCCCTTCTAAGCCCTGGCAGCTCCAGAAGGCACCTACTTCAGCAAAAGATGGTGGCCCAGCTGATGTATGATATCAGACAGGCACAAAGTCATTCTCAACTCTGCTAAGCTCAGAGGCCAGTGGCAAATTCAGTTTGTCTGGTGGATAAGGAGAAGGGACCAGCCGAAGACCACAATTAAGCACCTGCTGGGGGATGGTTTTGTACTGATCTCTACGTCCAGACATCCGTTTGCAGTTAGTGGTGTACTGGGTCTCAATGTTATATAAAAATTGTTTTCTATCATTTCTGATTGGTTAACAAAGAACTGAGCAGCCAATTAGCTGAGCAGAAGAGAAAAGGGTGGGACATCCGGCCCCACTGGTGGGGGGTGGGGGCTGGGATGGTTCCCAGAGAAAGAGAGATGTGTGGAGAGACCATGTGAATGGACCAGGATTCATCGGGAGATAGCCATGAGAAAGCAGCCATGTGGACACACATGGACCAGAACCAGCCATGGTTCTGATTACGGGTAAAAGAACCATGTGCCTGGGAAATAGGCAATCATAGAGGGTTAGAAAAGCTTAGAACCTGCCCAGCTTAGTGCCAGCACCTTGTTAATAAAAATACCAGGTCTCTGTGTCCTTCACTCAGGAGCTAATTCGGGCTAAAAACGGGCAGAGAAACACCCTGCAGTTATTTTGGGAGCAAAAGGGACGTAAGAAACCCCCCCCCAAGAATAACATTTACAAGCACCAGTGAGAGTCCAGGCAAGTTAACCTCCCGTCTCCCTTCAGTCCTACAGAATAGTCCTGACCGTGGCTATCTCTGCCTAGTGTGCTAACCCAGTCACAGAACTGCTGCCCTGTCAGAAACAGCCAGTCCAGCCCGCACATTCTCCCCACCCTCTGCCTCACACCCCTACCCTGGATCGAGTGATAGCTAGGGAACCAGTGCATGTCCACCTGAGCTGAGATGGCCATTCACACAGCCACCTACGAGCACCTTCTCTGCTCCTGCTGCAGGGACTGAGCACCAACCTTGTCTGATCTGTGTTGGCTCTAATGGCACTGTCATGGCAGCTAGGGCTCTACAGAGAACACAGAAGATACAAGGCGATGGTCTCTGGAAGACTCACGGATTCAGGTATTGCACACTTTAGGTCTTGAATTGCATACATTAAGGGGGAATGTATGTATGCACACATGTGCTAATTTGGGATGAGATGAAGGTTACCATGCAATGGGCAGCATAGAACATGAAGGAAATCCCCACAGGTTTTACACATAGGACATATAGGGCTTAGAATCTATGGTGGTTTGAATAGGAATGGCCCCCATAGACTCATGAGTTTGAATGATAGCCCCATAGGGAGTGGCACTATTAGGAGGTGTGGCCTTGTTGGAGGAAGTGTGTCACTGTGGGGGAGGGCTTTGATGTCTCAGATGCACAAACAAGCTAGGTCTAATGTGGCTCACAGTTTCCTTCTGCTGTCAGCCCATCAAGAACCCTCAGCTCCTTCTCTAGCGCCGTATCTGCCTGCATGTTGCCATGTTCCCACCATGACAATAATGGACCAAACCTCTGAAACAGTAAGCCAGCCCCGATGAAGTGTTTTCCTTCATAAGAGTTGTCATGGTCGTGGTGTCTCTTCACAGCAATAAAACCCTAAGACAAGAGCCCAAAGGCAGGAGACTAAAGAGGCAGCTCAGTTGTTAAACTGCTTGCCATACAAATATGAGGAACTCAGTTTGATCCCCAAAACCCCACTAAAAATTCAGGAATGATAGTACCCACTCATAATCCCAGTGCTAGGGAAGCAGAGGCAGGATAGCTGGGGTCACCAGCCAATAAGAAACTCAAATCAAAAACAGAAACAGGCTGGGCAGTGGTGCCTCATGCCTTTAATCCCAGCACTAGGAAGGCAGAGGCAGGCAGATCTGTCTACAGAGTGAATTCCAGGACAGCCAATGCTACACAGAGAAACCCTGTCTCAAAAACAACAATAAAGCCGGGCAGTGGTGGCACACACCTTTAATCCCAGCACTCAGGAGGCAGAGACAGGCAGATTTCTGAGTTCGAGGCCAGCCTGGTCTACAGAGTGAGTTCCAGGACAGCCAATGCTACACAGAGAAACCCTGTCTCAAAAACAACAATAAAATAGAAATAAAACATCAGAAACGAAAAGGAAGGTGGGAGGCACCTGAAGAACGAACCCCGTTGTTGACTTCTGGTCTGACAGGCACATTCAGGAGCATCTGTACACGTGTGCACCCACACGCTTACCAAAAAACCCCAAAGGAGCAGCAGGATTGAGGACAAGCATCTCGGGACAGCAGCTCCTGGAACTTTCGGGCCTGAGGGTTTTGTTGCACCCTGGTTTGGTTGTTTTTTTGAGAAACACACTCACTAGGTAGCCCTGGTTCAATCCTCCTGCCTCAGCCTTCCAAGTGCTGGGATGGCAGGTGATCACCTTCATACATGGCAGGGCCTTGGAGTTTTAAAGTTACCCTCAATTCACTCGTCTGGCTGGCTGCTTGATTCTTGGGAGGTGAAATAAATAAATGGAAGACAATGCATACAGCTGTCTGACCCCGAAAACCATGAGCTTCCTTCCGGCCAGCAGCTGACCACCGTTCCTGCTGCTCCGTTGGCAATGCATCTGGTCTTGTTGCTACAGCTTCATCTACCCATCCCCACTCCTGGCTGTCCATCTGCAAAGCTGCCTCCTCTCTCCCTGCCTCCCCAAGGGTCCTGACACACACAGGTTGTGAGCCACCCTACTTGGCCCGTGTGTGTCCCCGTGGCTGTCTCTCCTATCCAACTGATGTTGACCCCCATCCAGAACCTCCATTTGGGCAACCTAACTGCTTACAGAAGCTCTTTGGCCATGAACATGGCAGTGAGTCTCTATGTAAGAGGCAAAGATGATTTGAATGGTAGCCTTGCAGTGGTAAAGGCCTGTGAGGGCCACACTGCCTGCCTGAGACATCCATTCCTGAGGTAAAAGTCCAGTCCCACATAGAGACTGCTATCTGTCATCCTTCTTCAAGCCTGCCGAGTGTGATGTGGAATAGACAGACACAAATTTCCTAGCCTAGCCTAACCAGGAGCTAAAGCAGTCACAGTGGCAGAGTGGGGTGGAGGTGCACGGCCGGAGTTCCGAGCCTAGAGGAATAGAGCATGTGGGCAGAAGCAGAGGCTGCCCTCTGGCCCCTGGAAAGACAGCAGTCTGCAGTTGGGACACCTGAGTAGCCTGGGACAGGGCAGAGTGGGTACCTGCCCTTGACCACAGGTGGACCCCACCAAGGTCTTGGCTGCCCATGGCTTCTCGGATTATGCTCAGACTCCCCCACTTTACTGCAGACCCTGGGGAACAGACAGTGCCCCAACTTTCACTTCACACCTGCTAGAGCCCTGCCAGCCTCCTGGTTGCCAGCCTTCTCCACAGGGCTTCCCTTGCTGCTCCTGCCCTGCTTCCCACACGAGAATGTGATAGGGAACAGAAGAAGCTGGGGTCCCCTGGCCCAGCCTCAGAGACTTCACCCCCACCTTCTACCAATTGTAATCCAGTTGCTGGGATACAGTACAGTAGAAACTCAATCTCAGGATTAGCGTCTAGACAGCACAACCTTTCCCCTGCTTCTCCACCTATAATTGGGACCCAAATCGGCAGGCACTGTGAGCAGATAGCAGGAATAAAGGAGGAAGTTGTTTCTGGAGCCTCGTGGGGACATTCCTCAGCCAGGGCCATGCACTACCTGCTCTGGGACTGCTGTGCACAGCCGACCTAGGGCTATGAGCCGAGCTGCCCGCTGGCTACACACAAAGAAGCTTTCATCCTCCGGAATGTCACGTCTTCAATTAGCGCAGAAAGAGCTGGAGAAGAAAGAACTGAAGATCGTGGCCTCCCAGCACTGGGCTCGCCTGCAGGGAACCCTGTCTGTTAACTCTATGCTGCCCACAGTCTTGCCAGGCAATTGGCACAGGAGCTAATGACCAGGTATTCCCCAACACTGCGAACATGTCCAACAGGTACCCAAGGCTAGTCAGGAAGGGAGCATCCAACTTGGGTAGCTGGCACTGTCACGACTATGGAGCCAAGGTTAGCCCTTGGCCTTTCTACAACTGCTCAAGGACAGAAGAACTCTTCCCTAGGTCTAGGTGGGGGAAGGCACCACCTGTGTGTAAGTTCAGTGTCCTCCAGGTTCTTGATTCTGTGTGCCCATACATGGATCTAAACAGCTGAGTCAGACCCACCTGGGACTAGCTGCCATAGCAAGAGTGCAGCTACGGATGTGATTAACCAGCCTGTATCTGGAAACTGGAGTTCAGGCAGGCATGGCGAGGCATGCCTGTCATCCCAGCATGAGGTAGAGGTGGGAAGAGGGTGAATACAAGGTCATATTAAGCTACATTGTCTCAAGTATACTAGGGATGGAGCTGGGTATGGCAGTACACACACATGGCACTCCAAGGCTGAGACAGGAAGATCAAGTCTTTGAGGCTCTGAGAATGGGCAACACTGTATCTGCAAAATTCATCAAAGTGTCAGGATTTAGTCTGATGGAGCTTCTTCTTCAAACACGTGCCCACTGAGGCTCTGAGGAGGGTCCATCATGGTTTTGCTGTATTGATCATTTTCTCTGTGTTGCAGGCCTTCGTTTGAAATGCCCAGTAGGGCTGGAGAGATGGCTCAGCAGTTAAGAACACTGACAGCTCTTCCAAAGGTCCTGAGTTCAATTCCCAGCAACCACACGGTGGCTCACAATCATTGGTAATGGGATCTGACGCCCTCTTCTGGTGTGTCTGAAGACAGCTACAGTGTACTCATATAAATAAAATAAATCTTTAAAAAAAAAAAAAAAAAGAAAGAAAGAAAGAAATACCCAGTAAACCTGCTTTAAAAAAAAAAAAAAAAACACAGGGAGGGACCATACACAGTGGCTGTGGAACGGAGGGGCTACACTGAGAGGTTGCAGAGGGGCGGGGCTATGCAGAGGGGCGGGGCTACACTAAGAGGATGCACAGGGGAGGGGCTATGCAGCGGGGGTGGGGCTATGCAGAGGGGAGGAGCTACACTGAGAGCATGCACAGGGGAGGGGCTACACTGAGAGGCTACACAGAAGGGAAAGGGAGAGAGGCCTACAGAGTGACTGAGGGAAGGAGCCACTGCTAATAGGGAGCCAGTCTTAGAGATACACTGGCTCCCCTGGGAGGTGATAAGACCCTGAGTCCTAGATAGCCATGAGCCAAGGAAAATAGAGTCATTGGTGGAAGGAGGCGCGAGGCAGAGGAGGACATGGATGGGAGAGAGGAATGAGTAGGAGTCACAGGTAAGCAATCTCCTCAGCAGGAGGTATCTCCTCTGTGTTTACCAGTGTGGGGAAAATAACCGGGAAGACGCTGGTCCAGGGTCCACTGGGGAGTTCGTGTATGTACAAATGTGCCTTCTGCAACTTGACTTCTTGGCAAAGCAGGCAGCTCTGCAGGGACCAGGAAGACAGCTAGACAACAGCAGACCCACTTAAACCTGCTCTGTCATAGAGCCTACGCATGGGTGAGACATGAGGTTCTGTTAAGAACTTTGATCAAAAGTACATCTTTTAAAATATTAACTACTGCCGGGTAGTGGTGGCGCACATCTTTAATCCCAGCACTCGGGAGGCAGAGACAGGCAGATCTCTATGAGTTCGAGGCCAGCCTGCTCTACAGAGTGAGTTCCTAAACAGCCAGGGCTACAAAGAGAAACCCTGTCTCGAAAAACCAAAACAAATAAATAAATACAACTATTTAATAACGCCTGTGCGTATGAATGTCTCAGGAACTGAATTCTCTAGCTTGGGACTCTAGGTAGCACATGGAGGCTCCACCTTAGGGGGGGAAGGCTGTTAAGGACTTAGGGGTCCCTGAAATAGTAGAGAAGAGGAATTGTTCAAACAATCATTTGCCATCCTAAAGTTCACTTTTGTTTGCAGAAGACAAAAACCCTGTGGGGAATGTACAGTCACTAATTCTTGTGGTCATATCCAATGCCAGGAAAGACTGAGACAAGAGGTCTCCAAATGGCCAGACACACACAAGTCCCATAACTGCAGACCGTCCTGCGTCTTTCATTTCCTTTTTCATAAAAAAGGTGACATGCAGAAATGTTCCCAGCAAGTCTCCCATCCCTGGTATATGTGTTTCTTCCACAGGTTCATTATGTGGTTGCAGGCTTTGTTTGATAATGATACAAGTATTCACAAGGAAGTCCACGTCTTTGAGGTTCTTGGCCTGTGTGGGCAAGTGCAGACAATGACACAACTAGATGTCACTGGTTCAGGGATAGGACTCACCAACCACATGGAGGTCACCAAGACTTACAGGAAAAGGCTTGGAGAAGAGGGAGGGGGTACTGAGGAAGAGTCACAGTGAGTAGGTCTGGGAGTGAGCGCTATGGCAGGATGCCTCAGGGAAGTGGCCTGGTTCTGCCTGACACAGAAAATTCAGGCCAAACCACAGCCTCACTGGCTGAGATCACATTAATATTCAGTCTGTGTGATCACCAGTTAACAGGTTCTGCTCGAGACATCGGGTATGTTTAAAGAGTCCCTTAAGTGTGGGAGGAAGCAGAAGTGGGCCCAGACGGTGTTACACAAAGACAGAGAGCCCTTAAAGAAAGCTAAAGCACAACACAGGGCAGCAGACAGACAGACAGACAGGAGGCCTGTGCAATCGTTGCTGGAGGTCAGCTTCAAAGAGGAAAATCAAGACCTTCTGATGAACCAGGGATGGGATCACACGCCTTTTAATTCCAGCACTTGGGAGGCAGAGGCAGGCAGATCTCCGAGTTCAAGGCCAGCCTGGTCTAGAGATCGAGTTCTGAGCTAGCCAGGGTTACACAGAGAAAAAACAAAACAAACAAGAAGCCCAGATGAGTACAGACATGGGATGGGGAGTCCAGACTGCAACAACTCACCAAGAGGAGAGAATAAGGTGGACCAGATGATGCCAGTTGGTCGGACCTGAGTGAATGAGAAGACAGCCCAAGTGGGACAGAGATAAGCTGTGTCCAAGGTAGGAAGATAGCCAACGCTTCAGGCTAAGACTTGAAGAGCAAAGGTGCACAGAACCACTCCAAGGCAGCACAAAGCAATTTCCCAAGGTCCAGATTACCTAAACAGGAATTAGCCAGTGGGACAGGAAAGGAAACGTTTAAAAACCTTTCACTAAAACCAGAGGGCAAAGGTCAGATAGGAGGTCTGAGAACTTAAGAGATAAAGCACAAGAAAGCACTGTTATCTTTTGTCTTATCTCAGAAAGGAAGAATGCTGGCCTGGACAATGAAATGCAAACGGAGGAAACGGAGCCTTGAAGCGGCTGGGGACAAATAGACCGCGAGGTGGGAAGGGACTATAGTTCAGCTATTAACTGCTGCTAAATAATTGGAATTCAGAAACTAATTTAGCTTGAATTTAACACCCGCTGAGATAGAGGCTGACCCTAGGGACAGAGGATACTGGATGAGAGGAAGCTGCTAGGAGCCTAGGAGAAGAGGGTACTGGGGTGGGGGTGGGGGCTTGAGAAGAAGGGATGCAGATGATAGAGGGTGAGGAAAGGACTGAATGAGGGATGCTGGGAACGCTAGAGAGAAGGAATCCTGGGAAGCTGGTAGGGAAAGGCTAGGGTATATTTGATGCTGGAAGCGGGTGGTAAGATGCTAAAGTTCAGAATCACTGCCTTGATCCGCACACACGCCAGACTCCTGAACCTGTGGAGAGAAAGGAAATGCCACCAGGCCCTACTCTCCTTGGGCCATAGCCTTGAGCCTTTTGCCATTTCTCTGTGCACAGTGGTGTTCCTATTCCATAGGGGCTTGGTCAAAGTTTGTACATGTGTCAGTCCTCCAGCCAGCTGGTAAGCTTCAAGAGAGTGGCCAGGGCTGGCTGATTTGCCAGTCAAGGCTGACATGGCTGACTTGTCACTGCGGACCCTACGAGATAATGGGGGGGGGGCTATCAGCTTTCATGACTGATGAAGTCCAGAGGTGCAAGCTCTGTACCCTGATAAACCCTGGGTGGAGCCCAGGAGCTCCCCTCCTCAGGATACAAGCAAGCCCCCTCTGCTTCTTCTCTAAATGTGGACAGGCCCAGAAGCTGGGCTGAGCACCTGGCCAAAGGCTCCCTCAGAGGCTTTTCCTACCTGTATGTGCTCTCAGGAAAGGTCCCAGTCCCCGGGTACCAGCAAAGAGCCCAGTATGCCTGGTTTGGTCTGGTACAAATTGAAAGATGTCATTTAAAAATTCTACAAGTCCACTTGCTGGGTGGTGGGTGTGGTTTGGTCATTTTCGGAAGGAATAAGGTTCAGTTCCTAGATCCACATCTGCCACCATGTCTCTGCAATGGACTGATGAAGGACTTGTCGGATCCATTCTGGATAACGGAGGATGTAGGAAACACGCGAGAAGGCTGAGACCTGGGCATTGTTCAGGACAACCAGAGACCAGCAGCCTCTGGTCCACAGACAAGCCCGAGGGAGTACTGATAGCCTGCGGGGCACACAGTCGTCTGCTTTACTTTAGAAAAGTATTTCCAGCCCCACTGTCATGTCCCTTGGGGCTGGCATGAGCTGTTCTCCTGGGATTGAAGATGCTGGGCTGATGAGCAGAGTGGGAAGGAGCTAGCTTTTATCTATGTATACTATGTAGCAATGTCCCAGGCTGTCTGATCTGGGATAGGCTGAACCCACTCTGCAAAGCCCCTAGGCTGTGAGCCCTGCCTAGCAGAATTCCTACTGTGTCTCAGGGACAGCATTCACGGACATTCCTCCTAGCAGCTCCCCACAGCCTGGCAGCCACTTCCTAAAGAGTAGTTGCTGCTCATCAAAAGTTAGTTGCCTTCTGCTCTCCCGCTTTGGCCCTAAGCCAGACCCTGGTGTAGAGAGGCTCTACGGTTGCTATGCAGGCTATGTTGGGGGGACCCGGCATGGGAGAAGTCCACTGAAGGCCAGGGAGTGTCCTCAGGGTGGGGGCTCATCTTTAGCTTGTTGGTAAAGAACCTTTCCCTTCGAATGCTCCCAGCTATGCTGAAAGGATCAGACAGCCTTCTGACCCATGTGTCTTAGAGGCACTGTGGCAGCCTGCTTGGGAAAAGCTCGGACCTTAAATCGCTTCAGAGGTTCTCACACCACAGCAGGCACCTTATTCCTCTGAATTGCTACTTCCTCCCCTTCAGGGAGCCAAGAAGCCTCTCCATCTGTTTCCAAAGGTTATGGGAACAAATATCCAGTCAGCTGCGCAAAACACAAGTTTCTTCTCTTATAAGTTCTGCAGGTCACAAGAAAGTCAAGGCATTGCAGAGTTAGGTCTTCCAAGCTTTAGGGCAGACCACCCCAACTATCCCAGAAGGTGTCTAGAGGAACGTGTGTCATCTAACAGCTGTCTCCGTATTCAAGGCCAACAGCATAGCATCCTGCAAATTGTGCTCAATCTTTAAATATCCACCATCAGATGCGCATGCTCAAAATGATACCTCCATCCTCATATCTGACTGACTCTCCTGACCATGATCCAAGCACACTGGGATCACGCCAGCCACCCAGAGGTCCGATCATCTCCCTACCTCAAAATCCTCAATCTAACCCCAAGTGTAATAATGTGCTTTTGAACCTTCACAGTCGCAGATGAAGCTGCAGACATCCTTCCAAGACGCTCACTATTCAGTCTAACAGACAAGTCAGACGAGGGCATGTGTCTCCCATTCTTAGTGTCTACCGAGTGTCCTCACTGGTAGACTAGCTGTGTTTCCCAATCTGGCACAGAACCACGGCCAGCTGGCTGACCTTAGTCCCTAGGGCTATCCATTAAGAGAGGAGCTGTCCATAAGAGGCCTGGCCGAGGCAGGCACCCGGGTTCAAGCCTAGCTTGTCTAAAGAATCAGCATTTCCTCTTTCTCACAAACAATGATGGGAAAGAGAGGAGGAGGAGGATGGGTGGTCTCCCTGGTTACAACCCTCCTATGGCACTCTACTGGGCTGCTTTCCCTGGGGGTCAAGAGTCATTTCATCAAGAAAACAGTCAGATCCGGTTGCCCCGGGGGAGGGGGCTCTCCAGGAGATAGGGCTGTTATCTAAGGACCCAGAATGAACCAGAGGTCCACACTAATTATTGACTGCCAAGAACAGGTGCCCTATGAGAGACCAGCAAGATGTGGGTTTATTGCATAGTGAAGAAAGTAAAAGTTAAATAAAAAAGGGGGGGGGGATGTTAGGAGCCAGAATGAGAAACAGAAGTAAGACACCTGGGCTTGCCGGACAGTGGTGGCGAGCACCTTTAATCCCAGCACTCGGGAGGCAGAGGCAGGCGGATTTCTGAGTTCAAGGCCAGCCTGGTCTACAGAGTGAGTTCCAGGACAGCCAGGGCTGTACAGAGAAACCCTGTCTCGAAAAAAAACAAAAAAAAAAAAAGTTTTCTAGGGGAAAGGCTGAGGTAGAAATGGAAAGGGAATTGAGTGTTCTCTTGTTCACGCCCCAGACAGGGCCTAAGTCAAGGACTCAAGCCCTGACTAGAAACCTCCGCTAGTAAGAGATACCAGTCTTCTGATGATCCTGTGAATTCTTAAATTACATTGGCCCTATAAAGATATTTGTTAACTAGAAGCAGGCAGGTGGCCCTGAAATCTCTCTGAGAATACATGATAAATTAATGTCACCATGCTGGACACCTCAGGTAGTCTGAGTGGCAGAGTGGCTGTGTTCCCTTACATACTGTGTCACAGTAGCAGGTCCCACTCATAGCTGGGTAAGAGTTCCAGAAACACACCTCCTACTCTTGTTAATGACAATCTTTCCAGGGTACTGCCTGGCAGCTGGAACAGAGCCCCCTGAACTCAGCCCAGGACAGTCAGGACTTGGGGAGAAACTGAGCCACACACAACTATGCCCTCTTTAGGATAGGCCAGATTTTATATTGCCCCCTGGCAAGCCAACCATCATCAGCCCCAGTCAAAGGATCAGGAAGCCACTTAATGACATACAGCACTGGGAACGCAGTCAGCATCAAATCTAAATTGTGGGCTCTCAGCCACCACATCAGCCTCCACCTATGAGGGCAAAGCTGATGGCCAAGCTGCCTGCCAGATATAATCCCCAGGATCTGATGATTCTATAACAGCTTGCTGTAAGAAGTGGACTCCGGCAGCAAGCAAGCAAAACAAACCATATTATCTCTCTTCAACAAATGCACAGCCCACAGAGTCTTCCCCCGTGCGGGCATCTGGCCTTTCCCAGTGTTTCGCGGAGAAGGCACCTAGTCTCACATAGTCCTTTGCCTGCAGATAACAAGCAAACTGGCCTAGGAGGACCTCCCTGAGCTACGCCCATCCTTAAACTGTTGCCGCTAGGGGATGGCTTAGAAGTCATATAAGTGAAGAAAAATGTTATGCATTACAGGCTGAGCAGGTCAACACACCAATGTGGCATGCAAAAAAGACAGCTACAAGGAAAGAAATACCCCAAGAAAGGAAGACACAAGTATGATGGGTAATCTAGTGACCCTCTACAGTACAACTCTGAAATGTTTGATCAGATTAGTAAGATTTTTGAAGTGACAGTAGCTAGCTCTGGCAATGACCTGATAAGAATTAGCTCTGTCTCATCTGGAGGGGCCCTACCTCTCCTGAAGGCCCAACCACAGCCCCCGCACCCAGCCCCAACTCTGACTGGAAGCACCCAAGATAAGGACCGTGAGAACCCGGAGCTGGATGGAACCCAGGCCCCGGGCACTCTGCCTCCAGAGATAAGAGAAGGCCCTGCTCCCCATCGACACTCACTCTCCCCTCAGCCCCCAGACAACTGGCATCTGGGAATATTGCCTGTCTACCTTCCTTCCTTCTCTCAGAGCAGGCACCGGAGGTGTTCAGAAACACACCTCAGAAGAGAAAATAGGTGACTGAGTGGAACTGTGGAGAAGCGACATTCGCTCCAGGGTAACTAGTATGGCCTCTCTGTATACACCTTCAGGTGTGGACCAGCCAGAGCCGAAGGGGAGCCTATAAAGGCTGCCCACTAATGCTGGGTGTCACTCTGCTGGCTGGCCTCAGTGGCCACTGTGGAAGTCCCAGGTGCTGCTCCCATGAAGACACCAGGCTTACTGGCGATGAGGGACTTTGGGAGAAGCCAGGACTACTTCAGCTGACCCCTTGCTCCAACCTGCATGGGGCCAACTGAAGCTGGAGCTTTCTTTACCAAAGGCCCTGGGAGACTGTGCCCTCCCTCCCCCTCTGTCCCCACGGTCAGCCATGCTCTCAATAGAAGGCAAACACCATCCACCCACCCCCACCCCCACCAGAGGTCAACAGCACAATCATCTCGGAGCTGGGGATGGGCAGCTGCACCAGATAGCCCTGAGTGACCACATCTCACTACATCACCGCCGTCTACCTGAGCACTAAAACTCAGGGACCTCTTCCCAGAAGATGGTCTCCAGTCGATACATGGGAAGGTCTATCTTTGTCCTAGAGGCATGGAGCATCTGGATTCAGGTCTGCAGGGGTTCCCGTAGCAGCGCAGGGATTCCCAAAGCTTGACCTCCCTCCGAGCTAAATCCACTGCTCTTCCCAGCCCTTCAAGCTCCCTGGAAAGGCTGGGTAGAAGGTTCACTATTATTACACTAAAGAAGCTCTTGCTCTGAGCTCTCTCCAGTTCAGCTTTTGTCTCAGCTCAAATCGCTGCTCCTGTACGGTGAATGGCTTGTGCAGGTGTTTTGAAGCCGCAGAACCCTGCTACAGAAATTTGATACTGTTTCAGAGACATCTAAGCTCAGCTTTGAAACAGGAGGCCTGGCTGCTGCTAATGATGAAGGTACTCAAAAAGAAAGCAAATCAAAAACCAAAAACGGCGAGTGATTCTAAACAAAAATGAATGAGTGGATGGTGGGTAGGTGGGTGGATGGATGGATGGATGGATGGATGGATGGATGGATGGATGGATGGACGGACAGATAGGAGTAGACAAATGATGTAAATTTAAACCTTAGCTGGGTGTAGTGGCACATGCCTTTAATCCCAGCACTTGGGAGACAGAGGCAGGCAGATCTCTGTAAGTTCAAGACCAGCCTGGTCTACAAAGCAAATTCTAGGACAGCTCAGACTATTACACAGAGAAATCTTGTCTTGAAAAACAAACAAACTACCCACTAGTAGTAGTAGTAGTGGTAGTGGTAGTGGTAGTGGTAGTGGTAGTGGTAGTAGTAGTAGCAGCAGCAGCAGCAACTATTATTAATTTTAATTTATTTTAATAATTATCATTATTACTATTTAAACATAGGCTCTACCCATAACCCATCACTGATCTCTCTCTGTGGGTAGTTCCATCTCCTCTCCCTGCAGCATCTCGGAGGTTTTTGTCTGTCTGGCATCTTCTCTGTGGGATACCCTAGAGTCAACCCTCATTCATGGCCAGTGCTGGTAAATAGCTAAAATCAGCACTTCTTACGTGCACCTCCAAAACATCCTGATCTTCTAGAAACTGGGGATAACTGAGGACCTGCCCTCCCTTGCCCCATGACAACACCTCCACCATGCATACAAAGTGCCCATAGGGGATCAGTCTAGTAGTGACCCCATCTGCCAGCATAGAATTCCAGAAAGATGTACAGGCTTGTGGGCAGCCTCTCCATGCTATGGCTCTGACTGCAGCAGCCAGGATGGCTGTGCTTAGGCTTGCCCGTATGAAGGAGCCAGGAAGAAGATATGCTCCCACAGGCAAAAATCAGACATGCGCCTGCAGCCCAAAGCTGACCTGACTCAGCGCATCTGTGATCAGAAGTTTCCTGACAGTCACCCCACATGAGGAAAGACTCACTAACCTGACCTGCACCTCTTAGCCAACAACCTGGCTCCCACAGTCCCCAGCCAGCATAACTAGAGCTGCAGACCAAAACACCGGAGGTCTCTGCCTGAAGGGGCCACCTATCCCAGGAGGGATACACTGTGAGTTACACAGATACATTGTATGTCATGAAAACACCCCCGAATCAAAGAAAAAGACACAGCAGTATAAACAGCTTTACCAAGGGGTTTCAGCTGCCCACAACGACCACTCAACTACCCTATTAGGGGTGAGGAATCCATGCTTTGAGGCCAAGTGACAGCTACCATCTGGGCACACAAGACTGTGCACAAAATTTGCCCTGGCCCCATTCTCTGCTGACTCAGGAGAACATAAGCCTGCACGATCTCACTACAGAGTTGGGGAGCCTTCCAAGATGGCTCCAAGGGAGGAATCCGGACCTGGCAAAAGCTGAATCCTGGGCCCCAAAACCTCAGGTGGGAGCTAGATCTAGAGAAGCAGGTGACCTGGTCAAAGGAACGGAGCTGTTCAGCTTATGAGATACGTGTTAGAAGCCCTCCTCTTGGTCTATGATTTCACCATGCCACTTGTAATTCAAAATGTACCAAATTTTTAAAACTTATAAACATACCAAATATATTTTAATTTTCCTAGTGTTTCACACACACACACTCTCTCTCTGTCTCTCTGTCTCTGTCTCTCTGTGTCTCTGTCCTCTGTCTCTGTCTTTCTTTTTTCAGCATCCAATCTTAGGAATCTCTACCAGGCCCTATGTGGGTGTCTAACTGGTGGCAGCCAGGAAACATCATTACATTACAGGTTACCAGGCTCAGCCTTGAGACAAGGACCACTGGACTGTTTCTTCGCTGACAGGTAACCCCTAACAGAGAGCCTCTGATGAAGTTCTGAGTCCTGAGTTTACATCTGTGGTCCAAGAGATGCTCCTGGAGTCCTGATCATGCCATGAAACCAGGAGTCTGGGCACCCACACAGGGTCCCTTGGCCTTCCCAGTGACCCCAACCTTTCTAACACCACAGATGGAGACAGAACTCAGAAGTTTACATGGTCAAAGAACGTGTGTGCGCGCATGTGTGTGTGTGCATGTGTGTGTGTGCATGTGTGTGTGTGCATGTGTGTGCGCGCATGTGTGCGTGCATGTGTGTGTGTGCATGTGTGTGTGTGTGCATGTGTGTGCATGTATGTATGCATGTGCAACTGTTCTGGCATGCCCTGTGTACTTCCATGTTTGTGTGTATGCTGTGTTTTCCTTCGTGGATGGTGCTGCATTGCAAGGGGCGTGCGCGCACGTGTGTGTGTGTGTGTGTGTGTGTGTGTGTGTGTGTGTGTGTGCGTGGTATGCATTTGTGACTATGGGAATGTGCGCCTGTTTGTGTGCACGTTTATGTAGGAATGCACATGGGCATTTGGGGGCACACATGTTAATGAATTTATGTGCGTGAGTGCACATGTGGTTTGCATTGTGTGAACATGTATGCATATCTGTGTGTCCATTTATGTTTGACCATCACATTCATGGGCACTTGTGGCCTGAGCACACAGATGCACGAATATGCATGTCTGTGCGGTACATTTTCAAAGTGGAACAGCGGTGAGCGGAGGCAGCACTCTGGCCTGATTAGCAGCAGCATCTACCTGCTCCCTGGGGAGGTCAGCTGGCTCCTTCTAGGTTTCCTCAGAAGAGGGCTTCCCCTCTCCCAGTCCCCCCTTCCTTTGAAGGAAAAACAGGAGTACCCTGAAAAACAAGTTTTGCTGAAATTCAAAACTATCTTCAAGGTCTTTGCATCTGAATCCTGAAGACTCCCCAGTGGGGGAGCCCTTTCCCACTAACTTAAAGTCTAAGGTTACCAAGGGCCTGTGTGCCCCATCCCTGCAGACCTACTGGGGGAATGCAGCTGGGGGCACTGCTGTGTGCTAAAGCATCTGTAGACAGTGGTGACATAGTCAGACATAGAGCACAGAGCACGGGGAAGCTGTGGGGGGGTCAATCACTGAAGAGCTGGGGATATGGAGACAGCACCAGGGTGGCCATGAGCATCCCATAGAGGCCTCCTTAGCGTGTCCTCTCTCCTCACAGACCCTCTTAAAAGTCCATAACCACATGGTGTACGTGAGTCCACAAGAGGAAAAACTGCAGACAGATGGGGACCTTATATATCCTAGGAGTCATAGGTGGTGGGACAGCTCCCCCAAGACTTAGGGGCACTGCAAGATAAGAGTAAAGGGATGGCTCAGAGGTGAAGAGCACAGACTACTCTTCCAGAGGTCCTGAGTTCAATTCCCAGCAACCACATGGTGGCTCACAACCGTCTGTCATGGGATCCGATGCCCTCTTCTGGTGCGTCTGAAGTGTACTCATATAAATTTAAAAAAAAAAAAAAAAAAGCCAGGCAGTGGTGGCACACGCCTTTAATCCCAGCACTTGGGAGGCAGAGGCAGGTGGATTTCTGAGTTCGAGGCCAGCCTGGTCTACAGAGTGAGTTCCAGGACAGCCAGGGCTACACAGGGAAACCCTGTCTCAAAAAACCAAAAAAAAAAAGAGTAAAGGGACAAACCTACTTTTTCAGAGCATCCAAATGAACCTCAGAATCACAGCAACACAGAATCAGCCCAAAAACAGAAAAGGGCTTTGCTCAGCATGGAGACGTTTATTTGGAGATGTAGCTAGGCCTCCGGGCAGCTGAGGGAGGTTTCTACATGACCCAAGCAAATCACAACCTGCCAGTCGGGATTTCAAGCATATTAGCTCTCCTCCCCCCCCACCCCCATCCCCCATTCCTTACCTCCACCCCCAATAACTTAAGAGCTCACCAGTTATCCCGGTCCAGAAGACTCAGCCCCACCCAGATGAGGAGCCCTAGCCTTGTTGGGGGAGGAGCTGGTGTAAGCAACACAAGCCCCCCGCTGAGCAGCTTTAGGCTCAACCCCCAGGACACAGAAGAATCACATTCGTTGGACAACTCTAGAGGGACCTCCCAGTCCCTGAGGGTACAAGGCTAAAAAAAAAAAAAAAAAAAAAAGGCCAACAGTAGCCACAGCAAGCAGAGACACACCACCTTCCCAAGCTTACCCTTAGATCACACCAAAGCGTACAGACACACAGGTTTGTTCCACCCAAAGGCTAAAATTGGGATCCATCACCTTTCTATACTTGAAATCAGTCTAGCTAGGGGCTGGGGTGTGTGTGTGTGTGTGTGTGTGTGTGTGTGTGTGTGTGTGCTGGTCTCTCCAGCATCTTTCCTTTGTCCATCAGTGGTTACAGATGAGGCCCCAGGCTTGCAAATCCCTGTCTGCAGCCCCCGCCAGGCCCTCATTTGATTAATAGCCCTAAGTGCCATGCGGTTGGTCAGTAAGAACGGCCTGGCCAAGATCCATCTCTGGCAGTTGCAAGGCGGTACCCTACCCCCACGTCACCCCACGCCCCGTAGTTAACACAAGTAAATGAAGAATTATCTGCTACCCAAGCAACAGGTGCTTTTAGATCTGCTGCTTAAAAGGGCCTGTACTGATGTTTAGCCCGAAGTGACTAACGCACTGAAGCAAGGGACCAAGTTACTTTTCCTTCCCAGAGTGATTCCTCTCCTCTCTTTATCTTTTATCCTTCGTGATGCTGTGGCAAGAGGCCTGGGACCACCGCAGGTGACACCGCAGAGTACAGATTTGGTTCTTCCGGGGAGGTCACCAGCAGGCGCCTTTGTGATAAAGCGCGGGGTTTCTAGTCTGGCAGTCTGGCATTGCACCAGCCCCCAACTCAGGGGCTTTGTGGATATGTTGAGCAGGAGAGCAGTCAGTGGCTGGTTAGCTGCTGAATCTCAGAGCTGGTGGCAAAGCAAGCTCTCGGTGCGCCCATGCTGCGGTCCTTACCGGGCAGCAGAGAAGGCAACGAATCCGTGGGCTTAGGAGCATTGTTGCTGGCCTGACTGCGCTTGGCGCTCATCAGCATCAAAGGGGACCGCGCGCAACCCGACACCACCGCAGGCGCGGGGGACAGGGGCCTGGAGCTGCAGCGGCACACAAAGACTAGCCGGCCACTGGAGTCCAGCCCCGGGCAAACGTGCGCAGTTTTGCCTCAACAGGTTGGAAACTCAGAGATGACGCCATGCACTTAACGATCTTTCTCGGTTTTCTCTCAGCCATGACAAACCCCGCCCACGGTCCCTGCCGAGGACCTGGAAGGACCAGCGGCGGCCACTCACTCAAGCGTTGACCAGAATGAGGCCAGGGAGGGCGACATTGGTGAGGTGGGACACGGGTGTATGCCTCTGCTCGCCCAGCCAGCGGAGCGCACAAACTTCTCCACAGAGCCGCTTAAGTCTGGCCACCCAGCAAGGGACTCCAAACACGGACAGCTCGCACCCCGGAACCCCAGACGCTCAAAGTCTAGAGAATGAATGGCTAGCATAAGCAGCACAGCGCTGGAAACGCCACCACCGCGCTACCCCTGAGCGCTCCAGCCACCATCCGCCACCTGCGCGTGGGCAGGGCCAGGCCACCACTGCCTCCTCCCGGCAGACCGCACAAGATAAGAGGTGGCCGTCTCCGGGACAAGCCAGAGAAGTGCACAAAAAGCACGTAAGTCCGGCGAACCCTGGGGCACCAAGTTATGCTTCCCTCCAGGCTTACCTGGCTCTGCCCAGGAGACGCGTGCCACCAGCAACAAGACCAAACTGGTGAGCACGTCCAGGAGGTACCATCTGCGGAGGACAGTCACAGGTTAGCGGGGCCCCGGGCGACCCCCACCCCCTCGCACCATTTAACCCTGAGCCTGCAAACCTGGGCGCCATCTCCCCAGGCCAGGCCGTCTGAGCCCGGATGCTGCACCCAGCTCCTCGGTGAGCCGCTTGCCCACAGCGCTCCCGACCGCTGCTGCGGGCTAGGGCAGGGGCGGGCAGGGGCGAGCAGGGGCGGGACGGGGCGGAGACAGCTTGGTGGGCGGGGTCCTGGGCTCTAGGCACAGAGCTGGGCCAGAGAGGACCCAGTGAGCGATCTGGTAGCGTCGGAACCTGGGGACGAGCAGGGTAGACAAGGGCTGGCATCTATAGCAGCTTCTAGAACTCCGAGGGGCAGTCTCTTCCTCTCCTCAATGTCTCTAACGAGCGTGTTGTCCCCTCATACCACGCCGCCTCACAAAGCACAAAGGTGCAAGGATGTCCCGCGTTCATTATTCATGTCCACTGCAGGGCATGTGTTCAGTCCGTGAGGTGGATAACGGGAAGGCCAGTGATTTGAAGAAAAGACATCTACGACCAGTGAACACTGCGGAGCAACAGTGGTCACTTATGTCCCCTGCACTCTTTTTTTTTTAAGATTTATTTATTTATTTTATATATGACTACACTGTTACCTTCTTCAGACACACAGAAAGAGGACATCGGATCCCATTACAGATGGTTGTGAGCCACCGTGTGGTTGCTGGGAATTGAACTCAGGACCTCTGGAAGATCAGTCAGTGCTCTTAACTGCTGAGCCATCTCTCTAGCCCCCGTCCTCTGCACTCTTGAATCACTGGGTGTGGCATGAGGGTCCTGCCAGTCTCAATATCTCCTCTGTCATCTAGACCATGGCAGGCTCTCTAAACCGTTGCCATGGTGCACCCCCACAGGCACCTCCTCCAAGAGCTGCCTGCAGATGTACATGGGTTATGAAGCCCGCCATGCCCAGAGGTGATCCCTGCCCCCCACCTCCACCTTCATTATTGGGATACCCAGATACAAGAAGGTACCTTCAAGTAAACAGACAGACAGACAGACACACACACACACGACCCTTTTTTTTTTTTAAAGATTTATTTATTTATTATATGTAAGTACACTGTAGCTATGTTCAGACACACCAGAAGAGGGCATCAGATCTCATTACGGATGGTTGTGAGCCACCATGTGGTTGCTGGGATTTGAACTCAGGACCTTTGGAAGAGCAGTCAGTGCTCTTAACCGCTGAGCCATCTCTCCAGCCCCACACGACCCTTTTCTTTCCCACCAATTCAGCACTCCTAATCTCCCACCACACACACACCTGACCTAGCTTTGGGCTTCTTCCTCCAGCAACTGGGCAGCATGGCCTTCCTGGCCTGGCCTTTAACAAAATCAGAGACACTGAGACCTCCATGGGACAGCAAATCCAGATTCCAGAAAGCCATTCGCACTGGCCTAGGGACATTCTCCCAAACTCCTGACCCTCACCCTTGCCCAGCCCCACTGTTCTTGGCCTGGCTCATTTCCTGGACCACAAAGAACTATCCACAGGGTTGGCCTGGCTCCCCAGACCCTCTCATACCTCCACCCGTAGTCTGTACATCTGAAGTGACTCAGACTTTTTCTGCAGACCAGAAACCAAGTCCTTCCACACCACCCCCTAGCTCTACCTCGGAGTCCCTCCTGATCCCCTCCAGGCCCCTCTCCAGTCTCCCTTCCTCTCCTTCCCCACATTGCCTCCTGACCTAGGCTGGCTCTGCCCTCCCTCTGCCCACTGCTCTGCAGCTGCAGCCTGAGGCCTGCTTGGGATTCTCATCTTCTCACATCATGCAAATCCTCTCCGTGCTTCAAAGGCCAGTTCCTGCCCCAGACCCAGGGGCCTGCCCAGTCTCGCCCACCCACCTGGCCCGCATCCCCACTTCATCTGCCTTCACACTTGGAGTCCCTGTCCAGGTGAAAAGAGCACAGGGAAGAAGAAGGCAATTGAGAGGACTGTGGTCCACATTTTTTAAAGAATAAAAATGATTGATTGCGCTGTACTCTTTTTCAAAACTATTTCACAGGGGAAGATAGATCCATGCACTGCCTGTGCCTGGCAGGTCCATGTATGTGTTTCCATAGTTACACATAGCATGTGCATGTGTGTCAGATGACATGCATTTGTGCACACATACATGTAGGAGCATGTCCTGGATCTCAGTAATCCTGTCTCTCTTTGTATTCATGTCTGTCTACCTGGAAACCATGCCCAGGTGGGGAGTCTGAAGTAGATGGGGTGGGGGGAGAGGTGGGGGGAGAGGAAGGAGGGGGCTCTTGTTTCTTCTGCCTGCCTTCCAGGTCTGCTTCCACTGCTGCAGGGTCTAATTCTTGAATCTTCAATTAGCCAGTTGGAGCTCAACTAAGTGTCCAAAAATGCAGGCCTCTGCAGGTGGCAGGATGTAGCCCCCAGGGCTGTCTGTAGTTCCTGGGAGGAATCCTGAAATGGGGTGGGGGGTGGGGGTTCAGAATCTGCTGCCTACTTTCTTCCGGTTCGACTCCTCAGGCAGAGGGGAGTCCATTTTGGAAGAATTTGGTGATGGGGAGCAGCAGGAGACAATCAAGGCCTCCTTGTCTGCTACTGACAATAGAAATCACCCACAGCAGCTCTCTGCTGTGAATGTAGTTGCCTATGCCACCCAGCAGCCGTGACTGTTAAAAACACGCAGCCTGAGTTCGAGGCCCGCCTGGTCTACAGAGTGAGTTCCAGGACAGCCAGGGCTACACAGAGAAACCCTGTCTCGAAAAACCAAAAAAACCACGCATCCTACACATCTTTCCCATAGTGTCTGTCCTACCCTCCAGCCTTAACAGTGTCTCCATTAGTCTCATAATATTCACAGCTTTTTCTTTTTCTTTTAAGGATTTATTTATTTATTACTTACAAGAGTACACTGCAGCTGTCCTCA
>CM052720.1:38277435-38323959 GCA_028551405.1 Uromys caudimaculatus
AACTCACTCTGTAGACCAGGCTGGCCTCGAACTCAGAAATCCGCCTGCCTCTGCCTCCCGAGTGCTGGGATTAAAGGTGTGCGCCACCACTGCCCGGCTCCAGCTTTTTCCTAGAAGGGTTTTGTTCCCCTCCTATATACAATTAAGGTGTGATCGCTCTAGAAGTGTGGGAAAGCCCTGAAAATGCAGATGTGCTCTTAGGAAAATCTCAGTTAATGCTATACTCTATGCCCCGCCTTGTCTTCCACATAAATATGACATATGCTTGGGAGAGCAGGGCTCATCTCCTGCCCTAGTTAATTCTTGCAATTGAGGGCACAGAGGAGGAAACACACAGAGAGAGAGAGAGAGAGAGAGAGAGAGAGAGAGAGAGAGAGAGAGAGAGAGAAGTCAGTCCTCAGCATGGTGTCTGGTTCCCCTAGCACTTTGGGATCAACTGCAGACTTTGTTTCTCCTCTAATGTCCAGAGCGACACCATGGAATTGGATGTGAGCTACATGTGAGTCTGCTTCCTGTTGCTGTGACAAAATTTAAAAAAAAAATCACCTTATAAGGAAGAATGTCTCCTTTAGGATCATCATTCCTTACGGTTCAGACTACAGGTGCCCCAGTCACATTGGTACCTAAGCCCGACAGAACATCACCACAGGAAGGCTGACCACTGATGCAGACTGGGAGAGGGGAGGGTCCCCACAGCCCCTTGGAGAATATGCCCCACGACTTTACTTTCTACCACGAGGCTGTCGGTTTTCCTTCACCTCCAGTGACACCAAAGACGAGGGACCAAACCTTTAACACATGGGGATCCAACTTACAATAACCACCAAGGAACTTTTCACAGGAAGGGGGAAACTACAGAATGGACCAGGTAGCTGAAAAGCACAGTGTCTATCAGAAGTATAGTCTCGCCGGGCAGTGGTGGCGCACGCCTTTAATCCCCAGCACTTGGGAGGCAGAGGCAGGCGGATTTCTGAGTTCGAGGCCAGCCTGGTCTACAAAGTGAGTTCTAGGACAGCCAGGGCTACACAGAGAAACCCTGTCTCGGAAAAAAAAAAAAAAAAAAGAAGTCTAGTCTCAGCCAGGCCCCACCTTGGAGTCCCTGAACCTGAGCTCACAGCGCACCCAATGCAACCATTTACTTTCAGGCTGTGGGCTCCCTTCTGAGACCTGCAGAACAGTCTCCCTGCTGGGGGCCTCTGTTGGACTTTGTCACTTGGCTCTGTCACAATTCACCTCTGCCTAGCTCTGGTGACCTTGTAAGCTGTCCTTTGACTTCTTCTTCACTGCCTAGCCACACCTCCACCCCTCCTGAAGCTCCACTTCATACTGTGGGGTCATCCTGACACTGTATCTATACCCAATCTCCGCTCCAGGCTTGGTCCTGGTAGATACTTCCATAGAACGGCCATCTGCCTGTTGGGTAAATACCTCATACTGCTGCACTGTGGGTCACAGCCTTCCAGCTTGCTTCATCTGTGACCAGGGCTCAGCACTGTGGCTGTCATTGACAAGCGTCCCTGTGCTGAACGTCTAAGCCTTGAAGGCAGACTGTGCGTGGAAAGATGACAGAATTTTGTAACTTCGAGTTGCAAGATAGTGGGACACCCACAAAGCAAAGCATTATGCCCCTGTGAAGAGACCTTAATTAAAGATGCCACAGTGGAAAAGCCCTAACCAACGGTGCACATACAATATGGGGCTGGAACACTCACGGCAGGAGAGCCTGGCCCGCGGTTGAGAAGTGGTTGTTTGGGAGCAGGGCAGTTGCTCAGCTTTTATGTAGTCCGAAGTTTCTGAGGTTTGAAATAGCCACCCTCTACTTGATTTGCTGGGCCCCTTGTTTGTCTATTTTCCAGAAGTGAGGAAGAACCAAACCGCTAGCTCCCTGTCACTCACGGGCAAAGGGCATCACACAAAGCCCTAAAGCCTCTGTTTGCACAGGACTGAGGCTCCAAGAAGGAGATATCACCTCAATAGTCACACTGTCACTGATGCTCCAGGGACAAAGAGCTCCAAGTGGCTTCTTACTCCCTGCCCAACAGACAGCTGCCATGCACCACACGGTTAGCAGTGAAGCCTGCACCTGACTTTCTCGAAACGTCTAGTATTCACCTCATGGCGCCAGCTCAGCTAACAGCAGCAGTTCTCAACCTGTGGGTCTCGACCCCCTGGAGGATAACATATCTGATATCCTACATGTCAGATATGTGCATTATGATTCATAAAACCAAAATTGCAGTTATGAAATAGCAACAAAAATAATCATATGGTTGGGAGGGGGTCAGCACAACATGATGGGTCACAGCATTAGGGAGGTTGAGGACCATGGCATGAGGGACCTAACTCCAGTGTACGTGGTGCCTCTCTAGAGTTGGGAGGACCACTCAGCTCAAACCTATCCCAAGCAGGGGCTGAGGAAAGGGCTTAGTGGTTAAAAACATCTCTTGCTCTTCCAGAGGATCTGACCTGGGTTCTCAGCATCCATGTTGGGCGGCTCATAACTGCCTGCAACTCTGCCTGGCCTCTGAGGGCACCCTCACACACGTGACATATGCACACAGATATGTACACATAAATAAAAATAAAATAAATCTTTAAAAAACTATCCCAAGTAGTCATACCACATTATTACAGGTACACACAGAGACACAAGAAACACATACAACCAGATACACCATAACACGCATGTTCGCGCGCGCACACACACACACACACACACACACTCCAATATAAAATCTGCGTTTGTTGACTCTCAAAGCAATATTAGAACTTCCCCAGCCACGTGCACTTTCCCAGACCTCGGATTTCACGGGACCTTCACCCTCCCACAATGCCTCTGCTGCATCTCTGTTTCCGGCTCCCACAACCAACACAGGTAAACCTAGAACCTACCCAGCAGCCGTTTAGAACCTGAGACCTATGCCTCCCTCATCTCTTCTGCCCCATGTTTTCTCTCCCTCCTTCCTGGGTCCTGCTGACTCAGTGCCCACCGCCAGGTTTGGCATGAGGCTCGCGGAAGCCTGGTCTCCAGGAAGGACAGGAAAGCTGAGTCGCGGCTGAGCAGGAGTTCCGGTGTGTCCTCTCATTGTGGCCCTTTGTAGACCCTAATGGGCAGGGCTAGCTTGTGTCTCCATGGTTTTCTCCCCATCCTGGCAACCCCACATCTTAGCCATGTGTGCTCTGCCTCATACCACACCTCCACCCCAGTCCAGCCTGGGAACGTAGTTACAGTTTCCTTTTAAAGCCCAAATGTTGCTGGTGAAGTTAATGGCCCCTCAGCCAACCCTTCCTCTCCGTTCTCCTTCTCCTACCCAATATGGTCCTTATTATCTTCTTGTGTTTTTCCTTCAGATATATGTTATTCTAGAAATATACAGATGCCTTGGGAAGTCTGAGAAAGAGGAAACATCCATGGTTCAAAAACTATGTTTTTTAAAAATTCACAATGTTAAAATAAAATAGCCAATTAAAAAAAAAAAGAATTCCCAATGTTTTAAACCACAGCTCTTTCCCAGGTTTTGGTTTTTGGTTTGTTTGTTTGTTTGTTTGTTTGTTTGTTTGTTTTTCTTTTTTTTTTTTCAGTTTGATGTATGCACATGCATTGATAATGACTGGCATGAAACCAGTGTGCCTGACTTACAATCCGATCACTAATGAGTAAGAAGGTGTTTCTGAACCCTTGCTTAAAACTACTATACTTCCTCGAAGGGATAGAAAGACAGCACCCAGAACGAACGGACGCCTGCATGCAAGGCTAGAGACGTGGCCCTAGCAAGCTGAGCAGCAAACTCGTGAATAGAAGACACAGTGAACTGAACGTAAAGCCAGCTCTGCAGGAGCTATCCACCTTCATGCACGCACGCATGCACGCTCAAAACCTTGGAGACCGGAAGCCATGGTGTTCGCTCTCACGATAGAGGACTGTTTCCAACAAGCCCACATGCAGGGAGAGGGGAAGAGATATTTGAAGAAATAGTGCTTGAGAAATTTTTAAATTAATGACAGACACGAAATCATAAACTGAAGAGGCTCAGGAAACATTTACCAGGACCAATGCCAAAATATTAAAACAAAGGAAAACAGAAAAAGATGCTTGTGTGTATTGAAACTAGAGAAAAGAAAAAAGAACGAAGACAATCTGTCTGATTTCTGTAGAGAAAGAGAACCGGGAGGGAGGATGGCGAGAGAGAGAGAGAAAGAGAGAGAGAGAGAGAGAGAGAGAGAGAGAGAGAGAGAGAGAGAGAGAGAACATATGCATCTATAAAAGTTTGGTTGGGTTACACAGTTGGAGAGCCAGAGACGCCAGCAGCTACTCATTGTAAGAATCTGGGATCAACCCTACAGCCTCACTCAAGGAAGAGAGCCTAGAACCATCCCTGGACTCTCCTGGCATGAGTGCACATGTTGCTCTTGAAGAAGACCCAGGTTCAATTCGCAACACCCATATTGCAGCTTACAACCATCTATAACTCTAGTTCCTGGGGATTTTGACCTACTAGGACACTAGATACATACATGGTACATATACATATGTGTGGGCAAAACATTCATACTAATAACATTAAATTAAATCTAAATTTAAAAATATTTTTGTTATGCATCTTAAGGCAGCCCTTGTGGTTTTAAAAGAAGTAAAGGGGGGCTGGAGAGATGGCTCAGTGGTTAAGAGCACTGACTGCTCTTCCAGAGGTCCTGAGTTTAATTCCCAGCAACCACATGGTGGCTCACAACCATCTGTAATGGGATCTGACGTCCTCTTCTGGTGTGTCTGAAGACAGCCACAGAGTACTTGTCATATATATAAATTAAATAAAATCTAGAAGAAGAGGAGGAGGAGGAGGAGGAGGAGGAGGAGGAGGAGGAGGAGGAGGAGGAGGCGGCAGCGGCGGCTGGAAATGTATCTGACTTGATAGAGTGCTTACCTCAAACACACAAAAAACTTGGGTTCAGTCCCCAACCCCAATCCTGTAATCCCAGCATTTAAGAAGTAGATGTAGAAAGAGCAGAAATTTGAAGTCATCCTTGGCTACATAAGGAGTTCAAGGCTAGCTTGGGATGCATGAAACCCTATCTCTAAAATAAAATAAAGACTATAAAGCAAGAACAAAAGGATCTGGGGAGACAGCACAGTTGGTAACATGAGAACCCGAGTCCATTCCCAGAACCCATATAAAGAAAAAAGAAGACTAAAATCTGGGCATGGTAGCACACATTTGTAATCCCAGAGAGGGAGACAGAGGCAGGTCAACTCCCCAGGGATCACTAGTCAGCCAGCTTAGCCTAATCGGAAAGTTTCAGGTCAGTGAGAGATCCTAAGAAAAATGGGGACAGCCCCTGGGGACAGCACTAAGGAGGTCCTGTAGGCTGCACACACTTTTGATAGAGTATGTCCTGTTAGCCAAAGTCTCAACAGAAAAAAATAAAAGAGCCAGGCAGTGGTGGCACTCGCCTTTAATCCCAGCACTTGGGAGGCAGAGGCAGGTGGATTTCTGAGTTCGAGGCCAGCCTGGTCTACAGAGTGGGTTCCAGGACAGCCAGGGCTACACAGAGAAACCCTGTCTCCAAAAGAAAAAAGAAAAAAAAGAAAGGGACACCCTTCTAGACTCCCTAAGACACTCTCTTAGAAACCAGAGATGAGCGGGGTGTGGTGGCACATGCCTTTAGTTCCAGGACTCAGGAGGCAGAGACAGGCAGATCCCTGAGTTCCAAGCCAACCTGATGCCAAGTTCCTGGACAGCCAGGGATATACAGAGAAACTTGGTCTCAAAAACAAACAAAAAAACAAAACGAAACAAACAAACAAACAAACAAAAAACCTAGGCAATGATGGTGAGAGAGCCTTTAACCGCAGCACTGGTCTACAAAGAGAAACATTGTTTCAAAAAACCAAAAAAGAGAAACAGAGAGGGTGGGAGGGTAGGAAGAAGGGAGAAAGGGAGGGAGGGAGGGAGAAAGGGAGGGAGGGAGGGAGGGAGGGAGGGAGGGAGAGAAGGAAATGAAGAGGAAGAGGAGGAGGAAGACGATGACGACTACAAAGCCTGGGAAACCACTCATATGTATAACACTGTTCCTGGTGAAGGAAATCCCATGGTTCCCTACCCATCCTAACTGTCTTAGCCTGAAGAAGGTGTTTTGGGTTGTACACAAACCTACACAACCCCAGAAGAGCAAGGCGAGACATTCCAGGTCTCAGGAAGACTACATCTCCAAAAGGATTTTTTTTTTTTTAAATCAAGAAATCCGTCGGGCAGTGGTGGCGCACGCCTTTAATCCCAGCACTCAGGAGGCAGAGGCAGGTGGATTTCTGAGTTCGAGGCCAGCCTGGTCTACAGAGTGAGATCCAGGACAGCCAGGGCTACACAGAGAAACCCTATCTTGAAAAAACCAAAAAAAAAAAAAAAAAAAAAAAAAAAAGGAATCCGTATGAAAATACAGCCAGAGTTTCTCTCTAGTCCAGACCAGTCCTCTTAAGCCTGTTTCTATTTATAAGCAATGAAGAAAGTCTCACGTGAGGGAAAATTTCACAAAGTCCCCAAAACATATTGTCAGGAGTGTTGAATAATCTTCGGGCATCTCTGTTACTTTGTAGCTCACCAGAGAAGACAGGGTAATGAGAATGTCTGTCTGTCTGGAGGGGCACAAAAGCTTTTATCAGCATCAGACCTGAAAACGAGGCCACCAAACCACAAGAAACCTTTCTGGTGTCTTACATGAGGAAGAATCCTTCAGCCACCGAACCAAGTTGTGGGCTCCTAAGAGGATTCACACAGACAGGAAACCCGACTCCCGCTTCCTTCTCCAGAAACACTCCAGCCAATCCTCCACACGCACCTTTCCTGAGGGGCCACCAAACAGACTCAAAACTGTCACTTGTAACACTAGATGCTTCCACAACTGCTGCCTTAATATGCCTTAATATAGTGCATGGAGAGAAAGAGACAGACAGACAGACAGACAGACTGGTACTTAGCCTCTCAAAACTGCCATGTAATTTCCTGATTGAGCTTTCTGTCTACACTCCAACTACACTAAAAAGAATGAAAGATGTGTCAGTTTTGTTCAAGCAAAGTATTCCAAATGCCTCAAAAGTACTTGATATTTTGTGTCCAATAAATCTGTAGAACAAACCAATCATTGTGATTTATTAGGAAAATAACAGAAATGTTTCCAATATTTAGATAGAGATCATGACAAAATCAAACACTTGGACTTTCTTCCCCCAGTCCCATTTTTTTAAATTAATTGTTTTGGTTTGGTTTGGTTTTGGTTTTGGTTTTCAAGATAGGGTTTCAAGACAGGGTTTCTCTGTGTAACAAGTCTTCGCTGTTCTGGATCTCACTCTGTAGCCCAGGCTGGCCTCCACCTGCTTCTGCCTCCTGAGTGCTGGGATTAAAAGCAGGTACTACCACCTCCTGGCACTTTTTTTTTTTTTTTTTTTTTTTTTAAGGAAGATGCTAAGACTACTTAGTAGGAAAAGGAAGGTCCCTTCAATAAACGGTACAGGGAAAACTGTGTGTCTACATACAGAAAGATAAAAAGCCAGGTGGAGATTTTAGATGCTCCATCTATAAAAATCTGCTCAGGATGGATTAGAGATTAAATTTAGGTCCTTAAAATATTAAACTACTAGAAGAATAGGCAGGGACAAGGATCCATCCACCAGTCTGAACAAAGCTGACGTACTTGGGTTCAGACAATGATTTTTCTGGACAAGGTAAGATTGGACAAGTGAATTCTATCAAGTTAAAGAGCTTCTGCTGAACCAAGGAACCAATCAGCAGAGAGAAGAGATGGGTGTGGAGGTGGAGAAGATGCCTGCAAACCAGACAGCTGATAAGGGGTGACCATCCAAGGTACAGAAAACATCCAATGGCTCAGGAGCAATGAAACAAGTAATCCAGAAACAAGCGGCAGACCTGGAGGCCATTTCTCAACAGAAGACGTACAAGGGCCAACAAGCCCAAGAGGACATGTCCAGCAACACTAAACACCAGGGACATGGAATCAGATGTCACCTCATGCCTGCACCTCATGACGGTCACTTTCAGAAACAGGACAGTACAGGGATGTTGGGGGAAGGGAGTCCTTGCATGCTGCTGGGTGCAGCCACTGTAAGACAGTGTGGCAGTGTCTCAGAAAACTGAAAATAGAACCGCCGTGTAACTCGGCAGCCCGACTTCTCGGCACACATGTAAAGGAAACAGATTTGTTATGTCAAAGAGACATCTGAATTCCTGTGTTCTCTATAGTGTCATTTATAACCAAAAGAAATCAACCCACATGGGTAAAGAAGGTGCATTGGGTACAACTTGATACTATACTACACTGCCAGTAAAAAAAACAGAGAAAGGTTGGACAATGGTGACAGAGGGAGGGGGGTGGAGGACACTGTACTCAGTGAAATAAGCCAGGCATGGATGACAGACACTGCATTATCTCCTTTACCCATGGAATCTAGAATAGCTGAACCCAGAGAAGTAGAGTGTAGAATTAAATATTTAATAAATAAGTCCCACTGGTGTGTTCGATACCCACTCCAATGGTCTAGGTTCCCGAATGAAAGACACACACACGATCTTATATTTTAATATGTCTTACTCAGCACAATAGCTGGGCCACTGCTTAACCTCCACCCAGTTAATCCCTGTTGTGGATTGGTTCTAACGCTGTTTGTGTTAGTTTGGCTCCCAAATTACACGGGAGCCTGCATGTCTGCCTGTAAGATGCTGAGGGTCTCTGCCCCTAATTGGCTTTGATTGGTGAATAAAAGTGGCTGGAGTGGGCAGGGAGACAGAGGCGGGACTTTAGATTTCCCAGGCAAGAGACCATGAGTTTTTAGAATCGTCATGCCCGGCCCCCAGGGCCACACCCCCATTGGGTCTGGGGTAGCAGAGATGAAATATAGATTTTAGTAAGTAACAATTCAGGAATATCGGAGGGGACGCGTTAGCAACGTGGAAGTTTGGGAGTGGTCCAACCATTGAGCTGCTTAGGACATATTAAAAATAAGGCTGCATGTGTGTGTCTTTTATTCTTGAATCCAAAACATTTGGGCAGTTAGGGAGGAGCAGTGTGCACCCCCTGGGGAGTTTAGAGCAGATTAACATGTCACCGCTTCAAAACCTGAGTTATTATTTACTAATTCTATGTTCTATCTTGGCTGCTCTGGACCAGAGGGCTGCCCAGCTGGGCCACGCTCTCCCGGCTCCTCCACAAGGCGGCTATGCCTCTCTCCTACACTCTACTCAGGCATGGTGTCTCTCCTCTCTTCTACATTCTCCCAGCATCACAGATCTCCTCCTTCCTCTTCTCCTCATCCAGGTCCCAAGCCCACGAATCCTTAAGTCCCAGCTCTGTCTGCCCTGCCCAGTCATTGGCTGCCAGCATCTTTATTTACCAATCAGAACCAACTCGGGGCAACTTTCCAGAGGCTACATGCAGACATCCCACACAAACAGTATTTTAGAGACACTAATTAACATTCAAATATAAGCAGAATTAGCAGAGAGTAGACCAGTGGTTGCTAAGAGATTAAAGAAGGCAAAACAAGGAAGTGGTTTGATATGTTTTTAAAGTTATACATACACAAAAGCAAAAACAACAAAAAAACAAAAACAAAAAAAACCACTGACCTAGTTTGCTCTTCTGTTCCCCGTAACAGAGACCTTGGGACGAACACCACTTATGGGCTTGCTTCCAGGCTAATGCGTAGTTAACTTTTTGATACAGGCCAGGACCTCCTTCCTAGGGATGATACTAACCATAGTGGGCTTGGCCCTCTTTCATCAATGAGCAATTAAGAAAATGCTTCACACTCATGGCCGTGGGCCCCTCTGATTGAGTCAATCCTTCAATTAAGGTTCCCTTCTCCCAGATGACTCTAGGTTTCTTGACAGCTGAAGCTAACTATAACACAAACCATCCAGAGATGAACTTAATGTGTCTAAGATCTGCATACCAAAAAAAAAAAATCTATAAAATTTTACTGAGATTTGAAGTTGCAAATAAAAAGGTGGTCGCAGCGTGTGTTTAACTTGAAAGACTGAAATTTTGTTTCAATCTATTAAAAAATATTTTCTCTTAAATTGATGTAGAAATTTACACAAACCCACATGAGGCCCAAGTAAGTTTGTTTTCTAACTACCAGCATGCTGCTTATAAACTATGTATAAAATACAATGGACTAGGGTAGCCTATGCTATTGGAGGAAAAAAACATGTTGGGGAATGTATCCAACTTATTTTCAATATTTCACTATGAATTTACATTTTGTTGTTGACTATGATAAGTGAAACAGCAGTATTGGAAGAGTAATAGAAATACCAGTGAGCAAAAGGGAATAGACCAGAAACCAAAAGATAAATCCCCAGGCGCATAATCAACTTAGCTTCACAAAGATGCCCAGGTTTTCCTGTTCTATTAGAATCGGCTCAGATGTGAGGGGCAAGCCCTGCATGGATTCGTGTCATCACCCACTTAAAACCCCACAACCTGAGTGTAGCTCTGAGGCCACAATGATTTCCAGCAAAGCACCAGCGTGGGTGTGGACCATACATGTGGGCACCCATACACATCGCATCACCTCCAAGTGTTTCTAGGGCATGCTGAGACCTGTGATTCCGGGAGCAGTGAGCCATAGAGGAATCATTTCTGCCATGAGCACCAACCCTGTCTAAAGTTCTGTTCTTATCAGATTTCCATGGCAACAGAATGAGAAAGTTATTCCCAAACCAAAACTCCCCACAGTGATGAGAAATGGATACATCTCTTTCTGACTCATGAGGACTGTCAAAAAGAAAAGATGCTGCCAAGTCTTAGAAAGGACATGAGCATCTGGGATGTTCACTTCCTGCTGCTAGGAGCAGGGGTTAGCAGAACTTCTTTGGAAAACTGGCCATATAGAGCAAAGTGAAGCATGCATTCCAATCCCCAAATCCTTCTCTTGGGAATACATTCAACAGACATAACTATGCGTATCCCCTAAAGACATGGAGAGGAATATTCACAGCAGAATGCAAAAGCTGTGTTAAATTCACAAAGGAAGGGCTTCAGCATGAAGACTAGCACATACAGCCGGGTGGGTAAAGTTCAGAAATACCACCATAGAACAAACACTGTACACAAGAGAACTCACATTCAATGATTCCACGGACATAGTTTTTCACTATGTACCAGTTGAAAGTATTCAATGGCATTATTGTGGATCACAGAAAATTGGGAAATTCTCCAAATTAAGTATACAAGATAGTTATGTCCTCTAGAATTATACCAAACACGCATATCATGTGTATGTGTGAGCATATGCATGTGGGCACACACACACACACATAAGCTAAAGATATCTCACTTATATACATTGAAGTATAGTGTCTTAGTCAGGGTTTCTATTCCTGCACAAACATCATGACCAAGAAGCAAGTTGGGGAGGAAAGGGTTTATTCAGCTTAAACTTCTAATTGCTGTTCATCATGAAAGGAAGTCAGGACTGGAACTCAAGCAGGTCAAGGAGCAGGAGCTGATGCAGAGGCCATGGAGGAATGCTGCTTACTGGCTTTCTTGCTTCTGCTGGCTTGCTCAACCTGCTTTCTTATAGAACTCAAGACTACCAGCCCAGGGATGGTACCACCCACAAGGGGCCCTCCCCCCCTTGATCACTCATTGAGAAGATGCCTTACCACTGGATTTCATGGAGGCATTTTCTCAACTCAAACTCCTTTTTCTGTGATAACTCCAGTTTGTGTCAAGTTGACACACAAAACTAGCCAGTACATATAGTGTCCTATCCAGTGGAAGCCATCTATACATTTACTAAATATCAATAAAGATGAAGGGGAGAAGGAAGGGATGGGTGAAGAAATGAAATTCAATCGAAAACAAAATTTCCAATAACTTCTGAAATGGCTCTAAAAATCCTTCTGCCATTTGATTCTACATATGTATATAAAGTGGCGTCAGCATTGACAATTATAAAATCAAAACATTAATCAACTCTGAAAAATGTTAAAGATGCTATGTACCAGACTATTATTTAATCAAAACTTAATTCTTTATGTAAAAATAAGCAAGCACATCTATCTCATTGATATACAAATTTGATTTCATGTTAATACATTGTGAAAGTATATGCGTAGCAAATAATTGTTGTAAATATTTTAATGATTATCATTAAATGTTTGATTTGTATACCTGATATATATATATACAGAGTGGCATGAAAATATCTCAGATTAATAGAAGTTGTAAGTGGAAAAGAAATGTAAAGGCCTTGGTTTACCAGGTGTCTTTAGTGAGGTCTACCAGATATCTCCAGCCTTGGTATACTTAGATGGCATCAATGAGGTCTACCAGATATCTCCAGAGTGGTCTATCAAATGGTTTCACTGTGCTCTACCAGATATCTCCAGACTGGTTTGCTATAGCTCTCCAGCATGATCTATCAGATGGCTCCAGAGTTGTCTACCAGATGTGTCTATAGTAGTCTCTCAGATGTTTCCAGAATGGTCTACCAGATGGCTCCAGCCTGGTCTACCAGATGTCCTCACCCTAGTCTACCAGATGTTTCCAGAATGACATGTTAAATGTTTTAAGTCTAGTCTACAGATGTTCTTAGAACAATCTACCAGGTTTACAGATGCTCCCAGCTTGGCTCTCCAGCCATGATATGAGATATCTGAATCTATGTCTAGTTTAAGTTACAGAGGCCAGGTGGCAGCAGGATATACAGCAGGCTCCTTAGTGGCTCCTCTCCACCTCACCTCACCACTCTGCCTGGGTCTTCAAGGAAGACCAGGAAGGAGACCAGGAAACCTCATTCAAGTGAACATCTGGAACAGCTCATACTGAGACTGCAATGTGTTTGAGGAAAACTTTGATGTTGCTATTCTTTACCTTACACGCATGCATAGTAACAACACTCGTGGATCCATGAGGTACATTACAACAAGCCAAGAAGGAAAAAATTGCTTAGCATTTTTTTTTTTTTTTTTTTTTTTTTTTTTTGGTTTTCCGAGACAGGGTTTCTCTGTGTAGCCCTGGCTGTCCTGGAACTCACTCTGTAGACCAGGCTGGCCTCGAACTCAGAAATCCACCTGCCTCTGCCTCCCAAGTGCTGGGATTAAAGGCATGCACCACCACTGCCCAGCTGCTTAGCATTTTTTTTTAGGAAGGCAAATGTGAATGAATTTTCCCATAAAACTGAACTCTTGGGGTTGGAGAGATGGCTCCGTGGTTAAGCGCTGGCTGTTCTTCGAGAGGACCTAGGTTCAACTCCCAGTACCTGCATGGCAGCTCACAACTGTCTGTAACCCCAGTTCCAGGGGATCTGACATCCTCACACCAATGCATATAAAATAAAGTTTAAAAACCAACAACAAAACTGAACTCTCTTGCACAAAGTTCTGAGTGGAAGACAGGCCATGAAGAAAAAAGCTCCCTCTGTCACCAGGGTGCCCTAGGCACACTGGAATGCTGTTTCTACCCCTAACTTAAGAGGAGACCTGAGGTTACTGGAAGGAGCTATAGGGTAAGAAAAACAAAGGGCTATGAAGACCAGGGCTCCGTGAGCTGAGCCTAGGGAGCTGCCCAGGTGCCCTGCCCAGCCCAGTCCAGGGGCAGCATTGTTATACAGTTCATTGTGCTTTGAAGCTGTTCTCAGCCCTGTCTGCATCTCATCCTCTCCTTCCTCCCCTTCCTCCCCCTCCTCCCCTTCCTCCTCTTCCTCCTCTTCCTCCCCTCCCCTCTCCCATTGTTCCCTCTTTCCTCCAGCTCAGTCCCTGGCCTCCCCATCTGCTTCCCCTTTTCCTGTTTTCTGTCCAGCCCTCGCCCCTGCCACCCTCTAGGGGTTTCTATGAATGGAGCAAGAGGGAAATACAAATTCAGGACCTAGCCCAAGGAGAGCACAGGCCTGGTCACATAGCCTTGGCCAAACCTGACCTGGCTGGGTATGTCCTTTCAGTCAATGTGGCCTGGTCATTCACCCGGCCCTTGTATATTTCATGACATGGCTAGAAAAGAGTCCTTTCAGAGTCTGAAGCTGATATTCCCTACTCTGCCTCAGAGCTGAGTACCAGCCACTGTACCTCCCAGTAAGTGTATAAAGCACAGCAGACCCTCGCCTAAAACTGGCCAGCTCTGCCACATATGGTGGACTACAGAGCCTGTGTTGTGGTAAATATTATTTGAGGGCTTCTACCCCATCTTAGATCATTTAGTTCCCAAATAAAAGGCGCAAAACCTTTTTATTTATAATAAGCCTTAAAGCACTTGAGCTGGGAGGATATCAACACTCTATGTTATTTTGTCTACTTCCCTGCCAATAACCCTGAGATATCTCTTGCCATGTTCCACCTGGGCTACTCCTACTCCCAGGCCATAGCTCATGAGTCACCTACCCCAGGGAGCTTCCTTCCTTCCTCCTCCTCTCTCTCCCATGGTCTTTGCCTCAGACCCCTTTGTAACCCTGCTTATCTCTCTTCTGCCCAGCTACAAGCTGTAGGCATCTTTATTCAACCAATAGTTTTAAATTAAGAAGCAAGGTTTACACAACAAAAGCTGGTACATGGGAAAATTCACTTGTCTTGAGGCAAGTAGACCATGGGATACAGAATTTAGCATTACAACGCATAGCAACAGACCAAACCTCAACAAGCATAGGATAGCAGAGAGCCACCTGAGCCATCTGAGTGGTGCTGGACAGTGTTTGGAAGGCCCACACTGCCTGTCCACCCTTCTTGCTGTTTAGTCTTGGGGCATGGTCCCCTGTCCTGATAGAAGAAGGCTAAGTCCCTGAACCAGAGCTGGAGTATCAATGTGGGTTAGTTCCCTGCTGTGGGTCTCATGAGGTAGCTCCTACAATCCTCTGCCAGGCTTATTGTCCCTTAGAGAAGTCACTGGTGATGGTGGCTGTCTACCCAGAGTGGCAGTTAGACCAAAGGATCTACAACCCGGTGAGTTCCCAATGGATCTCTGAAGAGATCATACAGTTACAGTGAGATGCAATTTACCATCTAAACTGGGATATACTGGAAATAAAGAAACATTCTGAAAAGTTACACTAGGGTAGCTGGCCATGACAATGTGTGCCTTTAATCCCAGTACTCAGAGGTGGAGGCAGGTGGACTCTCTGAGTTTTGAGGCCAGCTTGGTTTACAGAGTGAGTTCCAGAATAGCCAGGGCTGGTTACACTAGGGAAGCTGAGGATATAGCACAGACCCTGAAGTGCTACTTAGCAAGCACAAAGACCAAAGTTCAATACCGAGAACCCATGTTAAATTAAAATAAAAATAAAGGGCTGGAGAGATAGCTCAGCAGTTAAGAACACTGTCTGCTCTTTCAGAGGTCCTAAGTTCAATTCCCAGAAACCACATGGTGGCTCACAACCATCTGTAATGGGATCTGATGTCCTCTTCTGGTGTGTCTGAAGACAGCCACAGTGTACTCATATACATAAAATAAAAATAAATCTTTTAAAAAAGATAAATATAAAACACCGGGAGCGTGGGTGGTATATGCTTGAAATCCTAGCACTATGGAAGCAAAACCAAGCAGATCTCTGGAACTCACTGACCGGCCAGACTAGTGTACTTGGCAAGTTTCAAGCCAGTCAAAGCCTTTGTCTCAAACAATGGTATGACTGGTAGCTGAGAAATGATAATTGATGTTGTCTTCTAACTTCCACGTGTATGCATATGTACATATAAATAAACTTCCATTCATATATCCCTATATGTGAACACATAGGAACACAAGCATGCACACATACACCCTGGACCAACTAGTTCTGGGGTTGACTGTGTCTAGCAATTGTTACAGTTAGGACAAGCATTGATCTATCCAAGTACGGCCCCTGTTAACTGTCCTGAAGTCCCATGTACCTGGGTGTGTATGACTGGAGACTGTCAGGGAGCAAGTGGAGTCCATGCAGATGGCACAAAGAGGCAGAGTCTGGGTCTGCAGTTCATCAAGAAGTCTGAGTTTAATCCTGGTGGGATTACTGAGGGCTCTAAATACATGAGAGACCTGATAGCTTGCAAGCAGGGAAGGTGTTCTCTGTGTTAGTAAGGTCAGCTGGAGAAGATGGGGAGGACAGCAGGACAGAGGAGCTATCGGTATGTGACCTGTCCTGGGGACAACAGTCAGGCCTGACTCATAATTAGCATTTCCTTGCTCATTCTGTGGGTTTATTTGTTTACTTGTTTGTATATTTTACTGTGCTGGGGATGGAACCTAGGGTCTTGCATATGCTAAGTAAATGTTCCACCACTGAGCTACAATACTGGTTCTTTTTTTCTATTCACAGTAACCCGTGAAATAGAAATTTTTACAGGAGCTGTCTCCTCTGCTCTCCCAGGACTTGCCCATGGGCCTGCAGACTGGCAGTCTGAAGTGTGCCTAGGGTTTGTGTCCTGTTTGAGCCAAAAGCTAAGTATGGAGCCTTCCCCATTTCTGAGGCCTCCAAGATTCTAGTTTACCATGTCCCAAATCAACCTAGCCTTATCCAGGGGTGTCTCCCTACACTGACCCCACTATGGTGTTAGCCTATGCCTGGCAACCAGGGCTTCTAGACTCACAGATGAGCTAAAGCCACCAGACATGTTTCTCCCTTGCAGAAAGAGCCTGCACAGGGTTATGGGAGTAAGTCAGAGTTGTGTGACAAACTTTCCCTGGGAGATAAAACACACGTGTCTATTCACCCCAGATAGGGAACCCACAAAAGACCAAAGTATGGATACAACCAAAGTCTAATTTGGTGAACCATGCATTTTATTGGGATTACTTACAGGTATATGGGTGAGGGGTTACTTACAGAAGCAGAAATGACACAAAGCCAGCTGCATCACCAAAGTCCACCCCAGCATGGGTGACAGCTCACAAAGCTGTGAAACCTGGAACATACCGCATAGCCAGCTCACCAGAAAGGAGAACGTCCTTTCCAGGTGTCTTAGTTGGTCTAAAACACTTCCATGTAGCTCAGCTGGTTTCTGCTTCTTCTGGGCAACTGGTCTGGTCTCAAGAGTTTTCTTTGCAGCTCAGCTTCCCTTTGTTTGAGAGGGACTTTTAGCTCTTATTGTTTACTTGGCAGGGAGGAGCCTAGTGAACCTGGTCAGTTTCAGGGACTTCCTAAAGCTAATTTGACTTGTTTACCTTCCTGTATGGGGAACTTTCTTGCAGGACAGAATGTTTCAATTTTGAAGGAAACTGTTACACAACAGTCAGCTGGGCTTCTCATTCCTGAAACTGACTTTGTATCCCTCCTCAAGCCTACCAAGACCCTGAGCCTCACACTAAAGCATAGGAGGTGTGCCCCACAGTCTACCAGCACCATCAAGATAGCCTGTGATTGATGGAATCGGGGGAAGGGGAGTGTTAATTCTGAAAGTCAGTGTCACCCACTGGTGCTGCTTTCAGACACACATGTCTCCGGGGGCCAACTGCAATAGGACCGAACTGTGTGTGGTACCAATGGTGGGTCAGCTCAGTGAGCTAGCACTGAAGCTTGGGGGGGAGGGTGGGGGGAGGATCAGGAACAATGCACACCTTTGGGTGAAGATGCCAGTGAGCTTGTCTTCAGACAACTTCTGAGCCTTCCACCCCACTTTGAGCAGACAGGAAACCTAGAATCCAACAGTAAGCAAGGCAGATTGCCCAGCCTCTAGACACTGGACTTCTAGAAGCACTTCTGAGACTTTCAAGAGTAGGGGGGTAAACCAGACTCTTAAAACATCATGCATGGTTGGAAGGCATTTAATACCCCCTAGACCTCCTTCTCCTGTGCACTGGGTTCCTTCCTGCTGCCCAGATCATATACGCTCTTGCCTTTCTGTAAAGACCATTGAGAGTGGCACTCTCTCTGCTTTGTGCTTGCCAGAAAGATCTTTCTTGACTGAACTTGAACACACCACCATGTGGCTGCTATCCTAGAACCTAGTGTATTGAATAATCTATGTATTCAATTGAAGAAGAGAAGATAGAGCTGTCATTATTTTTAGCCACGATGATGGTTTACATTAAAGCCCAAAAGACTATATAGGCGTCATTGTGTTTATAAAAAGATAAAGAGGGGGGATATGTTCTATGGAGGTGTGGTGAGGTGTGGGGGAAGGAAGTGCCTCAGCATGGGCCCGCCGAGGCACTTCCGTCCCCCTGAGGGACCAACCACAGGATGGTAGAGTATAGAATAAAGTTTATTCAGGGCATGGGGAGGGGAGTTAAGAGGGTAGTAGAGGCAGAGAGAGAGAGAGAGAGAGAGAGAGAGAGAGAGAGAGAGAAGTAGAGGTCAGCCATGAGCACGTGGAGAGAGAGGGGGAGGGGAATGGGGAGAGAAGGAAGCAGGAAGGGAAGAGCAAGAGAGGAGCAAGAGAGCGAGGAGGGGCAAGCAGCCCCTTTTATAGGGAATCAGGCCCGCCTGGCTGTTGCCAGGCAACTGTGGGGTGGAGCTTACCTGGCTATTGCCAGGTAACTGTGGGGTGGAGCTTAGACAGAATGCTAACAGGCATATTATTATAACTCATAGAACGTAATGAAATCATCACAGAAACTACTTATGTACAAAGCCCAGCCATATGCTAGTGGCAGACATTCTATTGAAAACAAATAGAGGACACAGTAATGTGAAATATTGAATAAATCTTCTTTTAAAGATATATATGATCTCTGTGGTGAGAGTTACAAACTTCACTAAGATGCACTTAGAGACATCCCTTCATGACAAAAGTCCTGGAGAATCTAAGAATATTGGAGGCAATCCTCAATATAATAAAGCAATAATATGCATGACTAAATAAAACCCACAGCCACCATTATGCTAAATGGAGAAAAACAAGCAAAGTGTTTCCAAAAACATCAGGAACAAGATAAGGATGCCCACTCTCGACACTCCTGTACAGGTCGTGAAGTCCTAGATTAGTAAGACAAGAGGACAGGTACAGCCGGGCGGTGGTGGTGAACGCCTTTAATCCCAGCACTCGGGAGGCAGAGGCAGGTGGATTTCTGAGTTTGAGGCCAGCCTGGTCTACAGAGTTGAGTTTCAGGACAGCCAGGGCTACACAGAGAAACTCTGTCTCAAAAAACCAGAGAGAGAGAGAGAGAGAGAGAGAGAGAGAGAGAGAGAGAGAGAGAGAGAACAGGTACAAACAAGAAAGGAAAAAGTCAAGATACCCTTAGTGGCAAATGACATAAATGCATCCATAGAAGATCCTAAAGATTATCAGAAAAGTCCTACAGTTGATAAACACAATTAGCAACAAAACAAGATACAAAATTAGTACAAAAATCAGTAGCCTTCCTGTATGCCAGTGGTTCTCAACCTTCCTGACACTGCAACCCCTTAATATAGTTCCTCAGGTTGTGCTGACCCCCAACCATAAAATTATTTTCATTGTTACTTCATAACTACATCTTTGCTACTGTTATGAATTGTAACGTAAATATATGATTTGAAGGATATCTGATAGGCGACCCCGTGAAAGGATTGCACGATACTCCTACCGCCTCCCCGACACTCTCCTCACCAAAGGAGTCGAGACCCACAGGTTGAGAACCACTGCTGTACACTAACGACAAACATGCCAAGAAAGAAATTGGGGAAACAATCCCATTTGCCACAGCCTCGAGGCTGGAGAGATGGCTCAGTGGTTAAGGGCACTGTCTGTTCTTCCAGAGGACCCGGGTTCAAATCCCATCACCCAACAGCAGCTCACCACAGCCTCAACAGCAGCAACAAATCCTAAAATAAATCTAATCAAATAGGGGACTGGAGAGATGGCTCAGCAGTTAAGAGCACTGATTTGTTCTTCCAAAGGTCCTGAGTTCAATTCCCAGCAACCACATGGTGGTTCACAACCATTTGTAATGCCCTCTTCTGATGTGTCTGAAGACAGTGACCGTGAACATGAATAGGGTAACTGTGATAAATCCAACAATTCTCCCCCCAAAACTGTATAGATCTTGTGCATTTCCAGCCCAAATTTCCCAGACCTTGATGGACTTTTTAAAAAACATACATACATGGAAAAGGACCAAGGGCAGCGAACGCTTCTGAAATAGGAAGGGAAACCTTCCCATTACACTGTGATGGTTGATACTGAGTGTCACCTTTACAAGAAGGTTCTATGAGGGAGTTTCTAGATTGGGTTCATTGAGATAGGAAGACCTATGCTATGTGTGGCTGGCACCGTTCCACGGGCTGGGGTCCCAGACCAAATGAAAAGGAGAATGACAACTGAGCGCCAGCCAACATTTATCTCTTGCTGTTTCCTGACTGTTTTATCTCTTTCTGTTTTCCTGTAACCAGCTGCCTCGTGGTCCTGCCTTCCTCACCACGGTGGACTATACCCTTAAATGGGGCAAATAAACCCTCCCTTCTAAAGTTGCCCTTGTCATAGCAAGGAGAGAAGTGACCGGAACACGGAACACGTATGATAGGACCATCACAAAAATCATGCAATCAGGATGATGGAAGATTGACAGGTTAGACAAACAGGTGCCTGGACTGGGGAGAGAACCGGAGCTGGCTCGTACATGGGTGGAGAGGACAGTATGGGGTCAGTGGGAAAACGGAAGTGGTAGGATGAAGAAAAAGAATGGTTATTATACAGAAAAGCGAAGGCAACTCCCGAGGGATTAAATTCAGAGTCAGAGATGAAAGATACATTCTAAGTGGAAAATACAAGGGAACTCCTTTAGCGGTCTGGAGGGGCAAACGGTTTATAAACACAGCAGTTTGGATCAGGGTCCCAGCAAGGAGCAAAGGACACAGGAGGGATGTTTATGGGGACGTTGAAGGGGACATTACGTTGAAGGCTGGTGCGGGGTTTAAAGAGTCCTGCACAGCAATGGGCAGGCTCTGGGTGCTCATACTGTCCAGAAGCTCTTCAAGAACAGCTGTCTTCAATGACGATCCCACCTTGCCCTGCTTCAGGCTCTGCTGTGGTGAACCCCTCAAGAGGCAAAAAGCAAGGAGCCCAGTCCAGTCTATCCTCCTAGTCGTGGGCCTTGGGGGAGGGGAGCGGCACAGAGGAGAACACGCAGCCGTGGAAGAGTGGGAAAGACCGTTACAAGTGAAGGATGTTTGTCCTTCGAGGGCAAATGGTCAACAGGGAGAAATGTTTAATCTCAAAGACAGGTCACTGGTTGTGTAGGCGATATCTACAAATAGCCAGCAAGCTGGTGGGTGTCTCAGAAAAGGGGGAAAACAGAGCAGGAACGTCACATGGCTGTAGATGGGAGCAGGGGGGAGGAGATCAGCCACAGGAGTGACTGGAGATCACAGAGCAGGAGGAAACCTTGCATGGCTTCAGACCCAGTGGAGAAAAGAGAAATGCTACTTTGGGAACAGTTTTGAGATTGCCCTGTAAATCTGAACCCTGTGAGCTTCAATTTGGCTTCTTGGCAAATATGCATTTGTTTATAGCAGCACTGTTCACATGCATGAGACTCAGAGAAGAATCCACACAGATATTTTGGACCTAGGCACATCATGGGACAGTATATAGCCATCAACACAAAGATGCAACCATGACGGATGCCCCACAGCTCCATGTGAACGGGAGAAAAAAGGAGCCCAACAGTCAAAAGCAGCTTGAGCCAGTGACCCCTTCCATCCAGCGGAAGACATCAAAATAGAAACACGCAAAGCCATGTAGTCACCTGGAGAGAAGCAAGCTAGTGTGGTGAGAATAGCCCAGGGTATCCTCCTCGGGGACACAGAAAACTTGGGTCAAGAGCAGGCTACAAGATCTCAATTGTGCCACGTCATTTAAGAGAACAGAAAATAAAGTTAAAAGCATACAGTTTCTCTCTGTGGACAGGTAAAAAGAGAAACCCCCTCAGGGCTTGTATCCGGCCAGCCTTATAGGCGGAGCCCTGAGGTTTGAAGGAAGTTTGGTGCTGAGGGAATCCTTGAGCTCTATTCCCTTTCATGGCAGCATAGATCCAGCCTCCTCCTGCCCCAGCACTCTGTTGGTCTAGCTGGGCCATCCTGGAAAAGCCAGAGTCCAAAATAGCTTTTAAATTCCTCAGAGCTGGAGAAAGCTGTGACCTCAGGCCACAAGATCTTTGGGGATTGGACAGATGTTCCTGAGCAGGGTCTGCCTTTGATATCTGGCCTGGAAATCCTTAGACAAGGGTTCTGGGGGAACACTCCTTTTAGGGTGTCACGCCTGGGACTGGGACTGGTTTTGGAGCAACGAGCTTCTGAGGTTCTGGTGGAAGCAGCCAGCATTCCATGAGCAGGGTTGCAGATTTGGCCTTCCCTCAGACCGTGTCCAGTATTGGAGTCAGGAGAAGGACTGTGGCAACAATGTCCTATTATCAGTCACCCAAAAGATACCATCTCCAAACATGCAAGGGAAAGAGGCTGGCCGGGCACCAGCTGGCTTCTCTCTTGTTCAGTGCTTGAACGTAAGTCAGGGACCCTTAAGAGTTTGCCTTCTCCATTTCCTTCCGTATTCAGTTGGAGTTTAATAAATGAGCAAGATCTTTTCTGGCCGGGGAGGAGCCCCAAACTGCCTCCAGCCACATTTACACACATACAGTCACAAGCATATACTTACACACACACACAGTCACACACATTTGCACACCACAAATTCTCACACACACAGGAGGCAGAGAATTGCTTGCAGCCCACACCAAGAGCATGGGGTCACATTTTTCATCGCTAAGTGACCTTTATCTATGAATAACCATGATCGTACTACTGGGATTGATTTTGGAATTGCCAGTAAATTTTATTCAGAATGTGAATTTGCAAGTATGAGATGGTGATCACTGAGACTTGGCTGTATTTTATTTAAAAGGAACTATAGAGATCATTGCATTGTGGGAAAACTACCACTGGGTCCCCAGATGCTATACAGCAGGCGTGTGAGGCAAAGCGAGACCCTTCTGACCATTCAAGGGACACTGCTGAGCTGGGCAGTGCACTAGAATTGAATGCTTGCCTGGAGTCAATTTCCTAGGAAATGGCCCTAGTGCTGAGCCCCTAGCACAGTAGAGTGGGGCAGGGAGGGAAGAGCCGTCCACTTCTAGGGAGTCACGGTGTGTTCTAGACAGCTTTTATCTGCAAGTAACCGGTAAGTTGTTCCTATCTCATGAGTCCTGAGCCAGTGGGACTGGTTTCAAGCACCCCCTCAGTGCCCGATGCTAAATGCAATCTTTAAAAACAAACAAACAAAAACAAAAACAAAACGGATAAATCATCTGCTCTCCCTGGGATAGCTCATTTTTAAGTAGCCAGGATTTCTTCAAGGTCACCGCGACTTTTGTGGGCTGATCGTGCTAAGTTACCTGCGTGGGACCTCACAGAACAGAACCCTGGGTAGTTTGACTTTCTTGCAGGTTACGTTGGTGTGGTGGTTACTCACAACTTTAAGTTTCCAACAGCGTAGCTAAAGCTTTTCCTGCAGGCTCTTGTAAGCACCGATCAGGTAGGGGAGGAAAGCCCTGTAGCCAAGGACCACCCACCTTCTTGGACACTTCAGCAGCCCTGTCCAGCCCTGGCTTGCTGGTTGGGGAATTCACAACCAAGGGATGCGCCTGACCCTGCATGCCCGTTGCCATGGCAGCCACCCCATGCTGGTGGGCTGCACAAGGGCTGGATTCCTTACATAGCTGGGAGCCCAGGTGGGGGTGGGGTGGGGGAGGGGTTGGGGGTGGGGGTGAGGGTGGCTGGAGCCTGGACACTTAGAATCTTGCTTTCCAGAACCCACCTCGAGCTGCACACTTTTCTCCCTCAGTCTCTGCCTCTCCCCACCTGAGGCTCAGCTCAGCTCTGGTGGACTCAGGAATGGACCAAATCTGGGGTGCAATGGGGAAATCTGAGGGAGGGAGCAATCTGCAGAAAGTGACGTTTCTTTCCATCTGAGACTGCATGGATGGATAGCAAAGTCCCTTAGTCACAGACATTGCTATCCATCAGAGCAGGACCCAGCCGTCCATGACGAGGCATACGGCCCTCCTGGCTACTGGAAGGAACCTGTTCAGCTGGGTAGATTCTGATCTTAGGGTTTCTAGGAGCCTGTGCCTTAAAGCAGCCCCGGGGGAGACAGCAGAGCAGCCGGCCGTGCCTGTTTTCCTCCTCCTGTGAGTTGGCGTCAGGGTCACCTTTCTGGAACCAAAAGGACACAAAGTGCAGGAAACAAGACCTTGTGTCTTCTGCTTTCTTCCCACCTGGGAGGGACAGCTCTGCTAAAAGGTTCTGTCCTGTCTTAATTAGGGTTTCTATTGCTGTGATAAAACACCATGACCTAAAGCAAGTTAGGAAGGAAGGGCTTTTTTTAGCTTATGCTCCATCACTGAGGGAAGTCAGCGCAAGAGCTCACACAGGGCAGGACGTGGGAGGCAGGAGCTGATGCAGAGACCATGGAGGGATGCTGCTTACTGACTTGTTCTCGTGGCTTGCTCAACTTGCTTTTTTTGGCAGCACCCAGGACCAGTAGCCCACAGTGAGCTGGGCCCTCCAATATCCATCATTAAGCAAATGCATGGACCACAGTCTTGCCCACAATCAATCATGTGGGGGTATTTTTTTTTTTTCAATTGAAGTTTCCTCTTCCAAAAGGACCCTAGCTTGTATCAAGGTGAAAGAAAACTAGCCAGTGCATACCCCAAGGCTCTAGCCAACCCCACTGTCCTGCCCCAGTTTCTGACTCCCCTCATTCCAGCATCTCACAACTCAGGTATAACAGTGTCTTTGTATGTCCAATGACACCTCATCTCCACCCCTATCTACCTAGAGCTCCATTTTCATTCATCTCTTTCCCAGACACAAAGAGATGGTCATAAGCCCTTAAAACAGTGGTTCTTAGCCTGTGGGAATAAGGGGGGTGTCAAATGACCCTTTCACAGGGGTCACCGAAAACCATCAGTAATATCAGATATTTGTTACGATTCATAACGGTAGCAAAATTACAATTATGAGATAGCAACAAAATAATCTTATGGCTGGGGGTCATCACATTAGGAAGGTTGAAAACCACTGCCTTAGAAGGTTCCAGAACCTGGTGATGGTCTATAAGTTCAACCTTACCACATGTAGTGAGGGGTTCAACATGGTCACTAAACTCCAAAAGGAAAGAGCCTGGCTCCCAGCCTCCATGTTGAGTTCTGCACTGTGTCCCTGCTTCTGGGATATGGGAAGCAGAACTTGTGGGGAGCAGAGATAGGGCTAAAAAAGGCTCCCAGCTGGAGACAGGGCTCTCACCCAGGGGCAGGGACCTTGGAAGTCAAAGCCTTCCTCTCTCTGGGGGTACTGAGCTCTCAAAACCTATGTTGATTTTTCTCATTGCTAAGAAAGCACTTTAGCTAGAAAAAAAAATAAAGACAGAAAATTCAGTCAGCTGAGGGCCGTGGGTAAAATAAACAAGCAAAAACATAGGAACCCTTCGTGGAGGCTCACGGGAGCTTCGCGTCATGTTGTACGCATCTGGCAGCGTCCGCTCATCCAAACACCTGCCGCTCATCTAAGTGGCCAGCACAGCTTCCGGCCTCTCCAGAGCAACGGGCTCCACTTTGCATCATTAAAGCCGATTCCCGATACCCACGTCATCACTGTGATACTGGCCTGGCTCCACGGGGCCAGAGAAGTCATTTTGTAACGAAGCTATCACCACACTTTGGTTTTTGCTTCGCTAAACTATTTTGCCTCTTGGACTTGAAGATAGCCGCCCCGGCCCTCAGAATTTCCAGTGTGCTCTATGCCGTCCCCTTGCCTTGTCCAGGATGGCAGGCATGAGACCCAAGCATCCTGAGAAGTTTGGGGTTTTTGTTATTGTTTTGTTTGGTTTGGTTTGTTTTTTTTTTAAAACAGAGACTAACATAACACTGGAACTGTTGGCTTCAACACAGAAAAGAATTTCAGTATGAAGCAGAGTTAAAAGAGATTTCTAAAAGTACTTATTTATATGTATGCATATTTGTGTGTGCGCGCATGTGTGTGTGTGCAGGCTCGTACTCATACCTGTATGTGTGTGTGTGTGTGTGTGTGTGTGTGTGTGTGTGTGTGTGTGTGTAGGTCAGAGATTGACATCAGGTGTTGTCACAGATTGCTCTCTACTTTTTTTTTTTTTTTTGGTTTTTCGAGACAGGGTTTCTCTGTGTAGCCCTGGCTGTCCTGGAACTCACTCTGTAGACCAGGCTGGCCTCGAACTCAGAAATCCGCCTGTCTCTGCCTCCCAAGTGCTGGGATTAAAGGCGTGCGCCACCACTGCCTAGCTCTCTACCTTTTTTGTAGTTGTGGTTGTTTTGGGGGTAGTGGCTGTTCAAGAGGGTCTCTCATTGAATCTAGAGCTCACCAATTGGCTACACTGGCTGGCCTTTGAGCCCCAGGCATCCTCCTGCCTCCACCTCCCCCAGTGCTGGGATTACAGGTATAAGTGGTCCTACCCACTTTTTCTGGGGGTTCAAGCTGAGAACCTCATGCTTGCATGGCCCACACAATGCTGATCTGACCTAGCCATCTCCCCAGCCTTCCATTGTGGCCAAAGAGAGGATTTTGGTGAGTTTTAAAGTCTTTATCTTCAAAGGGTTTCTAAGGAATTTAAATGAGACCATTACAGGATCTTTCCGGAGGGCAAGTGACATGATGACAATTGATAGGTTAAAACTCTAGATCTCAGGAATGCAGGAAGCCAGCAGAGCTCCAATGTAAACAAGTTAACAGGCTTGTTTGTGAGGTTCCCAGAAAGTATTTTCAGCTGAAGGGGGTCCTTCCCAAGGACATTCAGGACTTAGGCCTAGATGACTATTTTAACATGAAAGCACTTTCTACTTTAAAAAAACATTACTATCCCTAGTTATCAGCCTTCCCAGCATATGATGCTAATTATTCTAGAATTCTTGCTCGGTAAGAGGCTTCAGACAGGCTCCAGAGAGAGGGTTCCTTCCCCTATCCCTGCCCCTAACATTCTCGACTTTCTATCCTATATAACCTGACCTCCCAGAGCTCTAAGAAAGATGTGTGTTGTTGTTTTTTTTTTTTTTTTTTTTTTTGGTTTTTGGAGACAGGGTTTCTCTGTGTAGCCCTGGCTGTCCTGGAACTCACTCTGTAGACCAGGCTGGCCTCGAACTCAGAAATCCACCTGCCTCTGCCTCCTGAGTGCTGGGATTAAAGGCGTGCGCCACCACTGCCCGGCTTAAGAGATGTGTATTTCATAGACCAAGCATCAGCACAGGAGAGCTGAGCACCTATGGAGAGAGATGGCTGCCGGAGGCTCTTGCCTCTTCAACTCCCCATGAGGGACTTGGTCATCTGGCTGCACACAGCCTTTCTCTCTGTTTAATGGGCCACCATGGCCATCTTAGCTCATGGAGCCCAAGAGGCTGGATCCCATCACAGCCAGGATCCTGCCACAGGGACTGTCTCTGGGACAATCAGTGTAGGTGACAAGCTCCTGCAGGAGCCCTTATCTAGCAAGGGCAGGACAGGGGTCACAGGGAAAGTCCTAAACAACATAACTAAGTGCTCCACTAGCCCCGGAGGGCTTCCAGAATGTGACACTGTCTCTGAGTTGACAAGGCTCAGAGATGGGCCCAATTCTAGAGTGCCTCAGATTTTACCATGTAGCTAGCTGTCACCCTGAGCTCACTGTTCCTACTTTTGGGGGCTCACAGTATACCCCAAAATTCAGTGCTAGAAGGGTTAGGACCTAGGGGATTTTTGTCATCTGAGGGATGGCCCTGCCCCCTTCTAGGGATTGACAATTCCCCTATAAGGAATAACAAATGGATCAGTGAGGACTGTGGCTTTCCAGCACTCAACCTTGTGGGTGGATATTGTTACCCAGACCCTGTGGAGATCCACTGAGGGCTTGGGTCCAGTCAGGGTGAGGTTCTACTAGAAAGCTAGAAGAGATACAAGTGGTGGTCTGCCCAGAGGAGGATGACCACACAATTGTGTTTTTAAAATTCATGGTGTTTTTAAGTTTACAATTTCTTTTTTTAAAAAAGATTTATTATATATAGAGAGAGACTAGTATCTGACCTTGGCAGAGGTGAGATAGTTTAGCTCGGTTGAATTCTAGGGCTTGGAAGACCTGGCTGCTCAGGGAAGTTACAGAGCTGCAGGTACAGAGGGAGCTGAGACTTGGGTATAGGTGACATCTCGGTTATGGAGGACCAGGAAGCCACCCAATCAAACAATTGACAGTGACACTCACCATGAGGATGTTTGAATGAGAAAGAGGTAGGGAGAGGAGGAGGAATGAGCTATTCCTTGGGTTTGGAGGTAAGAGGCATCAGGTTACCAGTCAGGTGAGGCCTTTGAACCTACAGTACAGTAGGGAACCCATTCTTTTGCTGAAGAAGTGTCTTAGTCAGGGTTTTTGCTGCTGTGAAAAGACCCCATGACCAAGGCAACTCTTATAAAGGGCAAGATTTAATTAGGGCTGGGTTACATGTTCAGAGGTTTAGTCTGTTATCATCACGGTGGGAAGCCTGGCAGTGTGCAGGCAGACATGGTGCTGGAGAGCCTCTGGGGGCCATTTTCATTCAAACCATTACTGGATATAAAGGGACTCAAGTTGTTTCCCCCTTGTGTGTGTCCCTAAGGAGAGCCATCCTGGCTCCGGGAGGGAGGGTCACTTCTCTAGGGCCTACCTGGGATGGGGGTGGGAGGGTGGTGCCTGGTAGCAGGCTTTAAATGCCTTGGGTTTGAGACTCCAGCCCCACTGCTCTGTAAGGAAGGCTAAGAGAGGCCAGACAGGCAGCTGCCTGCTGCTGCTGTGTATAGCAGAACTCAGTGTACATTAAAACTGACTTCCCAGCCGAGACAAATGGCTGGGGGTGGGTTTGGGAGTCTCTGTGTGGCTCAGTGTGGAGGTTTCAGCAGGAGGTTAGCTTTAGAATTTGGTTTAATTACCAAACTGAGGGAAGAATAATAGCTTGGGGACTTCCTCCAGAGCTCTTTGTCCTAGAGCGGAGAGGGGGGCTGCTTCATGGCTTCACCACTATACAGCCACTGGGGGCCTCCTTGAAATGTGGCTTTTATTTTGTAACAAAGCAAATGTTTTAATGTTTTCTTTCCTTCAACAAATAAATACCAGCCCCAACACATGTCTGAGGAGACTGCAATAATAAACCCAAATACCGGTGACAGACAGGAGGAAGTGGCCTTTACTGTCCCAAAAGGAAGGTCCCCGGGTAGAGCTAACTACCAAAGAAGTCACAGAACTTTGGCTCACTGTGGATCCCCGGAAAACCAAAACATCCCTGTGAGGTTTCTAACACTTGGAAGATAGAGGCAGGCAGATCTTTGTGAGTTCAAGGCCAGCCTGGTCTACAAAGTGAGTTCTGGGACAGCCAGGGCTACACAGGGAGACCTGGTCTTGAAAAACAAAACAGGGCTGGAAAGATGGCTCAGTCATTAAGAGCACTGACTGCTCTTCTAGAGGTCCTGAGTTCAATTCCCAGCAACCACATGGTGGCTCACAACCATCTGTAATGGGATCCAATGTCTTTCTTCCGTTGTGCCTGAAGACAGCTACAGTGTACTCATACATAAATAAATCTTAAAAAAAAAAAAAAAACCAACCCAAGACTGCCATGTTGACTTCTCCCAATGTGTCTGTGGTATCAGCCAATCCAGGGACACAACACAGGGGTAAGGTGGGCTTTCCTCACCAGCACAGCTCTCTAGGATCCTTGTGTGGTGAAGAGCATTCTCCCTACACTTTTATAGTCTATTATAAAAGTCCAAGGTCCAAAACTTAAACTCACAAAAGACTGCCAGGAGGAAGGGCATACAAATTTAGCATGAATTTTATGTACTTGGACCCTTTCCGGACAGAAAGTGAAAAACCCAAAGAAATCCAGATCCTGGGACTTACAGGCCATCTTAATAGAAACTGATAAATGCTTTGGAAGCCCTAAGCAAAGACCAGGGAGGCTAGGCTCCTCAAGACGGTGGACTATGGGAGTGTGACTGGGGAACCCGTGACATAGGAGGCCTGTCAGGAAGGTCCTTTCTATTTCAGGGTTCATCGCTTTCCCAGTAGTGGGAACAGTCACACAAGGACACTGTGCCCCTGTTGTTGACAAAACTCTAGACCAGGCTCCTCCTGTACCCACAAGGCTCAGTTGCTTCTCAGGAACCCTGGAACCCTGTAGCTTGTTATCTTATGAAGCTGGGAGACCCCAGGACAAAAGCCCGCATGTACTCAGGGTGTTTTCAATTAATGGGGTGCCCATCCTGTCTGACAACCGAGTGTCCTGTACTCCTAACCCAGCAGTCAGCAATGAGCTCTCCCTTCCTTCCATTCAATCAACGCGGTACCCTTCCCTTCCTGTCAACTGGGTACACTCTGCTTAACAATCAGTCAACAGGCTAGCCCACTTGCTACCCAGTCAATACAGTTGGCCAGTCTGCCTTGACTCAGTCTGCCCCCACTCCCACGCAGTCAACAGTCAGTGAATGACACCACCCTTTCTATCAGCACTCAGAACCCTTCCTGCTGTCTGGCCTGGCACTTCCTGGACAGCTTCATCCAGCCCCATGGCTCCAAAGAGTGCACAGCGTTGCCTAGCCCCATGCAGGCACACTTAGTGTGCCTGGTCTCAAAGGGACTGTCTCAAAATATGCTCCCAAGCGTATCCCTGCTCAGACGCTAGGACCCCTGGACCAACTGCTGTGTGTGGGAAGCAAACATGAGTGGTGAGCGCATCAAATCCACCGTGGGCCCTCAGGGTGGCCTTCCTTGCAGCAGACAGTACGAGGAGGTACCATTCCTTCTGCAGATGACAGGTGTGTACAGGGACACCTCATGTCTCACATAACCTCGTGTTATACACCAACCTCACACACACACACCTACGTAGCACACACGTACCTCACATACCTATTTCACATGGACCTGTCTCATATACATATGTCATACACACCTACATCACACACACACACACACACACACACACACACACACACACACACACACTCCTCAGACATACCTATCCATGTCCCCTCTAAACATACTTCACACCTACCCACACCACACACGCTTAACCTCACACAGACACACAATGCACCCTTACCTACCTCACACGCACACCCATGCTTGACAGACGTGTGGCATCCCCAGCCATTTCTTTGCCTTGAAAGAAACATACAGTGACCACACCAGCATCCGCCCTGTCAGGGCTGAGTGCTCCCAAGCCTCATGTGATCTTCTCAGGCCAAGAGCCGGCACTTCTCGGCCTTCCGCTGTTACCAGTGATTGAAAAGCATCGACATTACTTTTTTTGTAAAAGTCAAATTTGCCTCTAGGGAAGGGAACAGAAGCCAAGAGACTTGCTGGTGGTAGCGGGTCCTCACAGATCCTGAGAGTTGTTGATGCTGAAAGCTGAGCCAGGGCTCAGAGCCACGCCTGCCATTGGGACATCTGCTAAAGTGATTTCCTTCCTTTCTTTCCAGTTTGCGGTTGAAGATGGGAAAAGTATGGGGGAGAAAAAGCTGATGTTGAGCTCCTTCAGTGTGGAATCCACACGCGGTGGAGACACCATGGCGGGAGGAGGGCGTACACACAGGAGGTGAAGGAGGGAACCGAGGACTAGGGAAGAGAGGGACCCACATGCATTATCCCGTCTGCTTTTGGCAGTAGAGTGCCAGCCAGGAGCTGTGCTGGCCCTTGTGGGTAACACCTATCTCTTTCTACTCCGGGAAGACCCAAGGATTCACTGCAGCCCATAGGATGAGAAGGGGCCCTTAAATCCCCCACAGCAGCCCGCTGAGGCCCCTTTCTACTTTAGGTGACTGGACCTAATGTACTAATGGTGAGACAGCCAGAAAGGGAACCACTGACAGTCCCGGCAGGAGGGTGGGAACCTCAGCAGGAGACCCTCAGCAAGAGGGTAGGGTGCTAGCCGTGGATTCTCGAAGGAAGATAGAGGCTTGACTGCAGAAGGGGATGGAGCTTCACCAGGAGGAGGATGACTTAATCCAGGGGACCTTCAGGGAAGAGGGGCAGGAGCTCTGGGGAGAACCTGGGCTCTTCCCTGGTTACCTACTGAATCAAATGGCTTCTCTGGCTCTGACATGAGCATCTTGTTACTCCGGAATGGCTCCTTCCCCTTAGCCCTTCCTCCACCAGAGAGATGCCCATGGGGAATGTCCCCAGCAAATCCATCCCCATGGACCAGTCTAGATTACGTGGGACAATGAATACGGACCTGGAGGGGTTTGTAGGCAGCCATCTTTCTCAAACCTTTGATTCTGACCCTTAGGTCAAATTCTCAGCAGCCCACACCCTCACAGAGAGCCAAGGGGGCAGCTCTTTCATATGGGGATCCCCGGAACCTCTGCTGTCAGTATAAGAAAGGATGAGGCTGGACCCTAGCTTCCCTATTAAGTGGAATGCTTACTAAAGAACCAGAGCTATGCTGCACTCATCAGAGCAACAAGCCTCTGCTATGTGATTTGTGATGCCTGACCTGCAGCGGGTGGTAATACACCGGCCAATCGCTCACTCCCCGAACCCCATCTCGATGGAAGACTTGATTCCTCTCATTCATGCTGGCCACACTGCAAGACTCTCTTTGTTGAAATGGTGTCAGGTAGAACCTCCGGGCTTTGAGAAAGACCAGCAGCTAACCTACTCCCTTCCCATACCTCTGCCACTACCATCAGACCATGCCCAGGCTAGTCTGAGGGAGGAGAAGTGTGTGTGCAGCCATGTGAGTCACCAGCTAACCAGCTCTGAAGGTGAACGAGCCCAGACAAGACCCCAACAAATATAAGGATGTGTCACACATCCCAAGCTGGCTGCCACGGACAGATCCTCCTGCAGGAATAGACAGCTGCTTCCAAAGGAGGTGGGACTCATAGCTAGCGTTAACAAGAAGATAGCAAAACCAGATCTGTAGAAAGTACAGAAAGTTCCACACAGATTTTTATAAGATTTTATATAGTTTATTCCAACTGTTTACGTTACACGTTTACTCAAGAGTTACCATGTAGTCTTCACTAGGTTCTCTCTATGGTATCACCAAACTAAAACATTATATTTGGTACAAACTAGCAATCAAATGACACTGTTGGAATCCCCCAGTCCTTTACCAGTGTCCTCCACTCCAGGGTACCTGGTTGTATTTTCTCAAGTGTCCCTCAGTTCCTCAAGCCTAGGACAGTTTCTCAGTCTCTGCTATCTTTCATGACCTGGGTACTCTTTTTTTTTTTTTTTTTTTTTTCGAGACAAGGTTTCTCTGTGTAGCCCAGGCTGTCCTAGAACTCACTCTGTAGACCAGGCTGGCCTCGAACTCAGAAATCCACCTGCCTCTGCCTCCCAAGTGCTGGGATTAAAGGTGTGTGCCACCACTGCCCAGCTGGGTACTCTTAAAGAGCTCTCTCTCTCTTGGCAGACTCCTGAAAGCCCAAGTGGGCTGTCCAATGCCTCTCAGGGTTAGACTCCGGTATGAACTTGAAGAGGCAAGTGTCTTTCCCATCACACTGGACACGGTGCAGAGGTCACCATATGAGTTCTTATTGTAACACTGGTCTTGGCCCTCTTGGGTGGGGTGGCACCCTCCCAGCTTCTCCTGCACAAGTCACTGTTTTTCCTTTCATTCTGCTGATGGGAAGTGGGTCACTAGGTCACGTCTTCATTAAGGAGAAGGATGCTAAACATTAGGTAGGAAATACTATTAATGCTGAAGCCAGGCAGCTATCCTGCCTTTCTCGGAAAGTTTGCCCCACTAACCTATGCGCTCACCCGCAGGTCTTGGCTACAATAGTGAGCGAACAGAATAGACTTCTTCCTTCATTCCTTTTAACGTAGTAATTCAAATTTTATTGTCATTAAGTTTCTCTTTCTCCTCATTTATTCAGTAATTATGAAAATCAATGTGGACTTTGCAGGTGCTTATTTTATTCTAAGGGCTGTAAGTTAACAGTATCTTTTTTAAAAAAAAATTATTTTATGTATTTGAGTACGCTGTAGCTGTCTTCAGATACACCAGAAGAGGGCATCGGATCCCATTACAGATGGTTGTGAACCACCATGTGGTTGCTGGGAATTGAACCCAGGACCACTGGAAGAGCAGCCAGTAAGTGTTCTTAACCACTGAGCCATCTCTCCAGCCTGTGTCAACAGTATCTTTATGTCTGCAACTGTGTATCTCCTGCCCACAGAAGAAACCATTCCTGAAAGAAGGCACTGAGACCCTCAGACAAACAAAAGCAGAAACAGTGTGTTTCTTTTTTTGTTTGTTTGTTTGTTTTCTTTTCTTTTTTTTTCCGACACAGGGTTTCTCTGTGGAGCCCTGGCTGTCCTGGAACTCACTCTGTAGACCAAGCTGGCCTCGAACTCAGAAATCCACCTGCCTCTGCCTCCCAAGTGCTGGGATTAAAGGCGTGCGCCACCACTGCCCGGCAACAGTGTGTTTCTTATAGAAAGCTGAAAGATATCCCTGAGGCAGGAGAATCATCCACCAAAAGAAACTTATCACTGGAGAGATGGCTCGGTGGTTAAGAGTTCTGCCCTTGCAGAGGACCTGGGTTCGGTTTCCAGCACCCACATTGGGTGACCCCTGTGTTCCTGTAACTTCAACTCCAGGTACTCAGACATCCTCTTTTGGCTCCCTCAGGCACCCATACACAATTGTGGCATTGACTCCACAAATAAACAAAAACAAACAAACAAACAAATAATAAAGTTGGAGGACCAGAAGTATGAGTACTAACCAAGGTCACTGAAGATGTCTGGTAGGTAAACCGATATAGGTTAAAAGTTGTGACCTTGGGCCAGGCCTGGAGTTCAGGTGTTAAGAGTTTGCCTAAAATGTACAGAGTCCTGGATTCAGTCTCCAGCACAGCATAAAACAAGCATAGTAGTACACACTTACAATCTAGCACTTGGGAGGTAGAGGCAGGAGGATCAGAAGTTCAAGGTCATCCTTGACTCTATAGAAAGTTTGAGGCCAACCTGGGCTTTTTGAGACCCTGTCTCAAGTTAAATTAAATTAAATTCATAGGCCGGGCAGTGGTGGCAGAGACAGGCGGATTTCTGAGTTTGAGGCCAGCCTGGTCTACAGAGTGAGTTCCAGGACAGCCAGGGCTACGCAGAGAAATCCTGTCTTGAAAAACCAAAAACCAAAACCAAAAACAAAAACAAAAACAAAAAATTAAATTCATGGGCTGGAGAGATGGCTCAGCGGTTAAGAGCACTAACTGCTCTTCCAGAGGTCCTGAGTTCAATTCCCAGCAACCACATGGTGGCTCACAACCATCTGTAATGGGACCCGATGCCCTCTTCTGAAGAAAGCTACAGTGTACTCATATAAATAAAATAAATCTTTTAAAAAAATTAAATTCACAAGCAGAATGAGTGGAAGGGGCGTGTGTGCTCTAGTTGTCCATTGCTGTGCACATTTAGGGGTTCAAACCTCTCCCCTCATGCTTTTGTATGGTTAGTCCACGTGGGCTTCTGGGCCACACTACTTGAGACCTCTTACAGCCAGAGTCAAGGCCCTATACAGCCTAGGTCTAGAGGCCCTGGGAGAGTCACCCCACCACTCTTTCAGGTACCACCATTGTGGTCCTTTATAGCTGTCAGCTGGTGTTTGATGGTCACCCCACACTCCTCATCACGGTCTCCTCAACTCCAAACCAGAAAGATCTTCAGATGGAATCTTCCAGCTCAAGATGAATATGTCTTAGTTAGGGTTTCTGTTGCTGTGGTAAAACAGCATTACCAAAAAGCAAGTAGGGGAGGAAAGGGCTTATTCAACTTACACTTCCAGATCACAGTTCATCACTGAAGGAAGTCAGGGCAGGAACTCAAGCAGAGCAGGAACCTGGAGGTAGGAGCTGATGCAGAGGCCATGGGGGGGATGCTGCTTACTGGCTTGCTCAGCCTGCTTTCTTATAGAATCCAGGACTGCCAGCCCAGGGATGGCCCCACCCACAATGGGCTGGACCCTCTCCCATCAATCACTAATTAAGCAAATGCCCTACAGGCTTGCCTACAACTGGATCTTATGGAGGCATTTTCTCAATTGAGGTTCCCTCCTTTCAGATGACTCTAGCTTGTGTCAAATAGACATAAAACTAGCCAGCACGCTGTCTTCAGAGCTCATGGGTTTGGGTGGGCCCTGGGTAAAATTTGTAGGATCAGAATGAGGGCATAGGGCATCGTTCTACCCACAAGAGAAACAGATTAGCACTCAAAGTTCCTGGCATTGTCTGACAAGAAAGTAGTAATTCTTAAAAGTTAGCCTCTTAAAAGTCAAGGAAAGCCTGTCATGTCTAAGCAACTGTTAATAGAACAATGAGTTAGCAAGCAAACTGTGTGGGAATGTGGAATAATGACCAAGTTGGGGAAAAAAAACTTTAAAGAGTATCATAAAAGAAAGGAAAGAGAACCGGGAGACAAGAAACCAGCAGTTACCCCAGTGCCGGGAATCACATCAGACAAACGATACAGTATACATCAAAGATTGACGGCTGGAGTTTCAAACAGGAAACAAAAGTGAAGGCCAACATTCAGAAAGGCGGAAATGACAGGGATGTAAAGGTGCCTGACCCTGTTGAAGGAGGGAGACCCAGTTGTTAGACAACGTGTAAAGAAGGCAAGGAGCCGTAAGACATCACAGTGGCCAGTTGGCGGACAGCGTGGTAAGCAGATTGAACATTGTAGGGACTATGAACCTGAGCGTTGCCTCCTTTTGTTTCCAGCTGGACTATTCTGAAGGCAAATGGTGAAACAAAGAGTTTACAATGTAACAGAGGAACTGGCCATATATCTCTGTGGGCAGAGGAGCCTGTGCAATCCGCAGACCCACACAGTGGAGAGAACAGATGCCTGAATTTATCAGACCTCCTCCTGTGTGCCGTGGCCTGTGCAGGTACACACCTATATACACAGTACATAAATGTAAACAATTTTTTTTTTTTTTTTTTTTGGTTTTCCGAGACAGGGTTTTTCTGTGTAGTCCTGGCTGTCCTGGAACTCACTCTGTAGACCAGGCTGGCCTCGAACTCAGAAATCCACCTGCCTCTGCCTCCCAAGTGCTGGGATTAAAGGCCTGTGCCACCACTGCCCGGCTAAATGTAAACAATTTTTTAATGAGACAAACGAGAGGGATAAGCAAGACCTCCTCATCAGAGCTGGAATAGGGCACCTCAGACCATGTGAAAAGCAAGAGCCGGGGGAAGGTAGCTCAGTGGGTGGGACTAGCATGCACGATACCTTGGGTTCCATCCTAGTATCCCAGGGGAAAAGCTTTTGTCATTAGAGGTCCCTACCAAGAAGGTGAAAACACAGAGAGATGGGGTGCAGACGGTTCCCAGGACGGACAGAAGCTTTGTGTAAAATGCACGGAGATTGTTCTGTCAGTAACAGACAGACCCAAGATGCAGGCTTAGCTAGTCAGGACCCCAGAAAGGCTCACTGACCTCCCCCCCACTCCAAAAATGAAGATTAAACCACAAGATACCGGCTAGCAGCAAGGCCAAGGGGAAAGTCATGATTCCCCTTGCAGACTGCTAACTGACAACAGGACCAGTCACAGCCACAGCACTCACACTGACTGGAAACGCCTTGACACAAGACAGGAGGGTGGGCCCTGAATGTCTCTAAGTGGCCTGGGCTCCGCAGGCAAACAGAACGATGCCTGTGTAGCAGTAACATCTCCACATGCTACTGCATCCAAACAGCTGACTCAGCATGTCTGAAGAGGTTCTGCTCCTCTCTCGGCCCTCCCTCTCTGTTGTGTATAACTGTGCTCCTCTCCATCTCTCTATCTCTTCTGTCTCTGTCTCTCTATCGCTGTCTCTACCTCTGTCTTCATGTTTCTGTCTCTGATACAAGTGCAGCGGGTATTGTGTTACGTGTCTTACACTATGACGCAATACCGGGCAGAAACTACTTACAGGAGGATGTATTTTGCTCATGGTCTCAGAGGTTTGTTTCATCTACGGTCACTCAGTCTCCTTGTACTTGGGCAAAGCATTATGGGAGTGAGAGTGTGTGATGGCCATTGATTGCTCACTTTATGGTAGGCAGGAAACAGAGACAACAAGGGGCCAGGGACTTACTTCCTGAAGCTAGGTCCCACCTCTTAATGTCTGCATCCCAAATAGCATCGCCACCCGGAATGAACCAGCTTACAAGGCCTGAGCCTCTGGGGGACATTTGAGATTCAAACCACAACCAGAAAGAAAGCTGTCTTCTTTTTCCCACCCTAGGCCCTACCACTTGGCCTGGCCCTGCCAGACATAGCAAGGTGCATACCTTGTTACCTGCACAAGCCAGTCCACACAAAGTTTGTCACACAGCGGGAGCTGGGTCAGCATTTGCAAAGTGAATTAAGGGAGGGGGTGGAGCCAGAGCTTGGGCAGCTTTTGCTGCTGCCTGCTGGAGAGACTCTCTGGGACCCTGCTGAGTCACAACTTCCTCTGGCTTGGATTTATTTTTAATTGTATGTTCTGAACAGATGGAAATTTCTTGGCTGTTGTGAGTGAAACTCTGGATATTTGGGAAATAGATCCAGAAGGAAGTGGCTGGGATATGAGTCACACAGCCATCTGAACCCTGATGGGGTGAGCCGACTCCAGCAATTCCTGCAGAGAAGCCACTGGGCTAAAGCCTAGCAGTGCAGAGGGTGTGTGTGTGTGGGGGGGGGCTTTTGCAGAGTCAATGGCTGGACTTGGCTTTGTCTCTTCCATGTAGAACCTGGGACATTGGCAGTGTCACCACGATGGGCTGGCACAGTTACCCACCCATGTGTGCTTTAATCGATTAGATGAGCCATAGGCACCCATTCCAGGGAGAAGCCAGCCAGCTGTCGTATAGAGACAGGTCAGGGAAGTCTGAAGGGACAGAGGGGTGACCAGCTAGGCTCTCTAACCAGGAGATAGGTGCAAAGCTGGTTAGAAGGCTTCGAGGTTGGGAGTAAAGAGGGCCGTTTAAGAAGAAAGTCAGTGCCAGGCGCAGTGGTGCACACTTGTACCCCCAACACTGTGGAGGCTGAGGCAGAGGCAGGAGGATCCCTCTAACCTTGGCAATAGAGTGAACGTTGCCTGAGACAAAGGAAATCAGGGATTTCCAGCCTGTGATAATCTTCTGAGAGGTGCAAGTGGGTTGCAGTTTGCTCTGGCCTCAGAGCAGTATCCTAACAACAGTGACCATAAAAGATGGGACCCAGGGGACCCCATGATTGATGGCAACTCCTTACTGTGAGACAGGAGCGGGAGGGCAGAAGTACCACACACCCATCAAGGATTAGATTTCCTTTTCCTCTTGTGCAGGGAAAGGCAGTGCACGTGTACACTTGCATGAGCACGTGTGCGCACGCGCACACACACACGTACTCACATGGACGGGACTAGGCCAACCTAATCGGTGGGGTGAGGTACCAACATTTCAGGGCTGGAGGAAAGGGTATTTTCTTCCAACACTTAAGATACAATCTCAAGATAGATTCCTAGAGTTTAGAGCCCACAGGGACCTAGGAGCAGGCCGTTCCTCCTCCCTGAGGGCAGAGGCCTGCACTCCATTAGTTTGTATCTTTTTATCACTTGGGGTTTCATCTGCGTGTAAACACCAGAGTTCTATGCCTGTGGTCTTTTCCCCAGGCGGTTTTCCGCTCATCTGAGACTTGGCTGCTACTCTGTAGGGCGCAGAGAAGGATCTATGACAGTCGTGTTTTCAGTTTTGGAGGGATGAAGTTTATTTAAGCAAGGTAAAGTCAAAGAACAGAGAGAGAGAGTATACAAAAACCATCAAATTTGACACTCAAAACATCCAAAACATTAAAAAATGGGAGACTGGGGCTGAAGAGATGGCTTAGTGGTTAAGAGCACTGACTGCTCTTCCAGAGGTCCTGAGTTCAATTCCTAGCACCCACATGGTGGCTCACAACCATCTGTCATGGGATCAGATGTCCACTTCTGTTGTGTCTGAAGATAGCTACAGTGTATTCACATAAAAAGAATAAATAAATCTTTAAAAAAAAAAAAATATGGGAGACTGGGCTCCCATAAAGGCAGACAGCTGGAGTGCCCAACCCCCAAGGTCCAAGCAGATTAGAGTCCTCTCGGGGGGCCTCCAAGTAAAATAACAAATAGCAACTGACAGAGATGACATCACAGAACTGGATAGTCACAGCTTCCTGCAGAAACTGACTGGGGAAGTCGGGGCACCGGCTGGAGTTCCCGATTGAGCTTACTCCCTGTGACTGAGCTTAGGGCTGAGCTTCCCACGGGTGACCATCCAGATTCTCTTTCCCACCGTGGTCACATTTATTGCCATGGGATAAGCAATTAGTTGGAAATGTTGATCTCTAACTGTGCTCGAGGGCATTGTGTTTTCTCTTGGCCTGTTTTGCTGTTCTCTCTACACCACATTGAGTGGGACCATCCCCAGACAAGGGACTTTGGAGGGTACTTTGGGACAAACATGCTTAGGTGTGAAATGCGGGGGGGGGGGGGGGGGACACAACACCAGAGCCAGCCTCTCAGTCAGCCCAAGCAGCACATGGCAATTTACTAATATAATGTAGATTACATCTTTACGCTGGGTGCCCGTGACAGAGGGCTACCCAGTACCAGCGTTTGCTTCTCTGCTTCACTCCTTGTGCCTCCTCGGTCAAGGCTCAGCCAAGCGGAGAGAGAACTACTGTGATCAGATTAGCTCTCACACAGGAGACCTCAGGATTTGGGAAGGTGAGAGTTGAGGCGTACACTTGGTGCTCTTTAGGAAGACTGCATGGTCTTTCATGATCCTTCCTGCTTAAGGTGAATCGCTCCAGCTGAGAGCCATTACAGCCCACAGGCCCTCAAGTGGGTTTCCAACTGTAGAAGAAAGTTCACCCAGAACAGAGAGCAGGAGAAAAGCCAGGCCCACTCCACCCTGATCCTCTGGGTACCTCACCGGCCTCTGTTGGGCCAGCAGGGGATCGTGTGGGTGGGGAAGGTCAGTGGTGCTGGCTTGGGCACCAGGAGTCTGGAAGCAAGGTTGGAGGCAGCTGGCAGCACTCCAGGCTTGGAGGAGGGTCCGTAGGGCCCTGGGAACAGAGTGACCCTTGTGGGGGTGACTCAGACCCAGCTAGTGGGGGAAGAACACAGCATGATCCCTCTGCAACTGGACTGTAGGAATAGGCAAGAAGGTCTAAGAGCCTAACAATAGCCTGACTCCCTGCCCACACCCCAGCTCTGTGGGAACCCCTCGCCCATCCCAGACATCTGCAAAACATTCTGGAGGCTTCCATTCTAAGCTCTTGTAATGCTGTCCTCTGAGCGCAGCCAAGGCGCTTTCTCTATGTCCCAGCCATTCATCCCAGATACACACGCTTGCGTGTGCATATATGAGCGTGCATGCACACGTGTGTGCACATTTTATGCAACATATGTGAATGTGTGTGCACACGTGTGTGTGTTGTGAATATATGCGTGTGTGAAGACTGTTGCCCCTCAGTTGGTTCCCAGGCCAGGCGGTGGGTAGCCGTTCTGTTCTGGAGACTCTTCCTTGTCTACCCCGTCTGACACTTTGTAGGACTGTCATCTGTGATCTTGGCAGAGGCCAGGGGAAGGAAGGTGACCTGAAGGAAATGCCTTCTAATAGGCATGGCTGAGGAGACACCTCAGGGTGTCTCTGTGGCCGTGTCATGTAGGGCTTGACTAGGGAACCAAATGTCCCTGGGTCTGGTTTACAGTAGAAGACAGCTAGTCCAAATTGTTCAGCTGCCCCATGTCTGTCCGGAAAATACAGCTTCTGCCCTCAGAGATGAGAGAACCCAGGGCGGAGTCATTCCTTTGGCTCCCATGATCTACATTGAGCAAGTATGTATGTGTGTGCCAAGGTGTGTGTGTGTGGAGCACGTCAGGGCAGGGATAGAGCCACACCATCTAGTTCTTCAGAGCAAGTGGAGGAGGAAGAAGGTACCACTGTCCCCATGTCCTGGAACCCCCCAACCCTTACCATGGCCTTGGCCATCAGGGACACATAACCAATACAATGTCTGTCTTTGCCAAGGTTGGCACACCTTCCTAGAGAGAGATAGCCTCCTAGCTGAAGGATGTGCCAACCTGGACACCAAGCAAGATCAGCACAAGGCTTCTCACAGGTTCCAGACAACAGCCAAGGCAGGAACCACACCCAGTGCTCAGGCTGGGAGAAGAAGCCACGACCTCCCCCCCCCCCCCCGGGGTACCTTGACCCCATTTTCTTCAGCTACTGTCTTTCCACGGCTCATAAAGAAAATATGATCTAAAATAGAGTCTTCTCTCAACTCACAAAGCTTCAGCAGGAAGATGAGGGAGGAGCTTCATCTCAGAAGGCCCCTGAAGGCCTCACAGGAACATGACTCAGGCAGTGTCTGCACGCCAGCACCTCAGGAGGCCCACAGCTTGCTGACTCAGGCCCTCTCCACCCAGGCTCTGATTTCCAGGGCCTCGAGGAAGAGTTCCCGAGGGTAAGACGGGCAGGGCTCACCAGTCTTGGCAGTTTGCCTGCGTCTGGAGGGAACAGAGAGATGCTGAGAGGAAATCAGGGAGTTTCTCAAATCTTTCTTAGGAGACAATGCTCCTCACAGGAAGTCTGCCGGACAAGCAAGGAATCAGAGCCTTCGCCCCTCCAGCTGACAGAGAAGGCTGAGCATGGCTTGGCCATTGTTCTCATTAGCAAACAAGGACTCAAGGGCTTCCTGGAAACAGATCGTCGTTGTCATCATCATCATGATCATCACCATCACCATCATCATCATCACCATCACCATCATCACCACCACCATCACCATCATCATCATCATTTACAACATCAACAGCAGCAGCAGCAGCAGCAGCAGCAGCAGCAGCAGCAACAACAACAACAACATTTGTCCCCAGGAACAGGGGACATGGCACCAGTGCAGAGGTAACCATATGGATCCTGAGCACCACTGATAGAGTATAGATGGGGGGGGGGGGTAGGGCTTTCCTCTACATCAAAACTCAGGTCAGGATTATCAAGAAAAAAAATAAGTTCACAGAAATTTCGTGAAGAGAGAGAGAGAGAGAGAGAAAAAGAGAGAGAGAGAGAAACCAGCCAACCAAACCCTGAAGCTTCACTTGAAGCCAAAGCAGGGCACCCAGGGAAAGACAGGAATATGTCATGGTGTACATGGATTGCTGCTGTGGACTAACTGTGGCTAACATGTATCCCATGAGGACATTCCCACTTCAGCCTCTGCTAGGGACACCCCAGGCCTCATGCAGGGCAGCTTCCTTAATCCCCAGCAGGATGCTCCCACAGGTGGCTATCTCCTGATGACCTAAGTGTCACCATGACCCCACTTCTCAAGGGGAGCAGTCCCCACCATAACCTCTCTCCAGGTCCTGAGTGCTGATGTCAGCCAGGAGTCCAGGATCCAAGGGTATGGCTGCCTCAAGAGAAGTCAGTCTCCCCTAGGGATCCAATTGTCCTGAACTCGGTGCTCCATGACTTCCCTGGTCTTCTGCTTTTATATCTACCACTACAATAAAATTCTCTGGCAAAAATAACTTAGAGAAGGGTTTGTATCAGCTCACATTTCTAGGTTAGAGTTCCTCACTGCCAGGAAGTCCAGGCAGAAACTTGAAGCAATGAACCCTATCATATCCAAAGCCAAGAGCAGAGAAAAACAAATGCATGCACTCTTACTACTCAGCTTTTTAACCCTATGTGGTCCAGGGACCAAACTTAGGGAATGGTGCCGCCCTCAGTGGACAGATCTTCCCATATCAATTAACACACTTAAGACAAATCTCCTAAAGACTTACCCATTGACCTAATCCAGGAAATCCCTTATTGAGATTTTCTTCCCCAAGCGATTCTAGGCTGTGTCAAACTGACACCCAGAACTAACCGTCATGCCTGGAAGACAAGATGAAGCATTGGAGTAAGGAACATACAGGGGGACGTGTCACACAGATCCTCCTCCCAGCAGGACTCTGTGCCCCAGGTCCCCACTACCCTGCCATCTTCTTCCACAACTGCATACTCTCTTTGCTAGACTGCCTTCCCAAGGCAGTCTCATACCTGAAAGGACTGGTATTGGTTCAGGACACCCAGAGACCAAGTTCTTAGCCCAAAGATTTATTTGCCCCAGAGGGACAAAGGTCAGGGAGTAAGACAAAGACAGGAGATAGAAGAAGGGAACAAGGGAGAGGAGGGGGGTATTTACTTCAGAGCAGGGACAAAGAACTGCCTCCAGATAGAAAGGAGACCGGCTAGGCTTAAAGGCAAGTGGCTGTTTATAAAGGTAAAGGGGGACCCTGTGTTAATTTTAATTGGGCATGCTAATTAGGTGAGCTAAAGAGGGCTTTTGGTCGCTGGACTTCAGTACTTTGATAGCTGGGCCTTGGTAGTCGGCCTCAGGAGGAGGAAGGGGCCAAATAAGAGAACAGACCTTGGTCGCTAACTTTAGGGATGTTATTTAACGGTTTTTAGTCAGGCAGAGGGAATGGGGGAAGGACAAAGCCTGCCAGAGGCCTGTTTGCGGTGCTTTGGCTTTAGAGACAGAACTGAGGCCAGGTGGCACCCTCCTCACTGGCCCTTGGTTCTGAGTCCTCTCCCAAAATGCCTGGCCCTTAATGTGTCTGCTTCACAGCTGCTCCCAATACCTAGGACTTACTATGTATGCTCAGGCTGGCTAGAGTCCCTTCAATACTCCTGCAGCCCTACTAGGTGATACCTGCCAAGATTGGGCCTGCCATCTGCCTGGGGTATAGGCCAGGACTTCAGCGGTCTTTCTTCTCCTGTAAAAGAAAGTCCTTACCCTATGCCTGGGTACCTTTGAGGGGTATCACTTTTGGAGGGAGACCAGCTGGCCGTGCCCTACCAGGATCTTCTATCGGGCATTGCGTGGGGTTGCAAGCAGAAGTCCTAGGTATTGGGGGCAGCTATGAAGAAGACACGTGGAGGGAGGGTGCAGAACCAAGGACCGGTGAAGGGGATGCTGCCTAACCCTGGTTCTGTCTTCAAAGCCAAAGGAGTCAGTATCTTTTCACTCTCTCCTTAGTCTCAAGAAGCCCAAAGAACCTGGCTGGGCTCTGGGGCCCAGAACATTCAGGGGTCTCCCACTGTGACCAACAGAGATGCTAGGAATGCATCCAACCCTCAGCAGGGATGGGGTTTCCATGGCAACCAGTCTCACCCCCCCCCCCACTATTAAAGGAGTAAGACAGCTCTGCTTGAGCCCCAGTTAGGGGTCAGGGAGAGACTCTAAGGTGAGGGACAGTTGGTAGTAATGGTTGTGTTGTGCCTTCTGTCAGATCAGATATGCAGGGAAACTCTGAGAGTCACCTGTGATCCACAACCTAAATCCTGTAGGGCTGTGGTCTCATGGAGAGGCCAAGGCAGAGAAAAGACTCCCATCCCTTGCTCACCTCTTTCTCGGACCTTCTAAGTCTCACCAAGGGCAGCAGGGACCTTTCAGTATGACCTGGGTGACTGTCACGTGACCTGTGCTGAGCCTTCTTGGTCAAATTCCTCTAGGGTAACCAGGACACTAAAAGCCAGCTGAGGCCAGGGAGGCAAGGACCAGATCCTCACAAGAGCCACATATGGCATTGTCCTGACACTTGGTCTCATGGACACTGGCTCCTTGGAGTCCTCTGTGGCAGAAGGCTCAGAATAAATATTCTGACTTGGCCTTTGCTGGGTACAGGCAGGAACAAACCCACCTGAGCACACAGACACCCCTGTCTCTTCACATGAGGAATTCTGTCTAGTAGAAAGATAAGGACCATGGGATCTTGGACTGGAATTCCAGTCTGTGATGCTGATCTCTTCTTCTTTTTCTAAATGATTGATTTTTCTTTTATGTGCATTGGTGTTTTGCCTGCATGTCTGCCTGTTCAGTGTGAGGGTATCTGATCCCCTGGAACTGCAGTTACAGACAGAAGTGGGCTGCAGATGCTGGGAATTAAACATGGGTTCAATTCTGGAAGAGCAGCCAGTGCTCTTAACCATTGAGCCAACTCTCCAGCCCCACACTGGCCTCTTCATCACCACTAAGGTTTTTTTTTTGTTTGTTTTTTAGCTCCAGCTGACCAGCATAGAGTATTCCAGTATTCCAGTAAAACAAAGGTTTTATTGGTTCTGATCTCTCGTTAATCAGCAGATTTTTCAGCCTCAACTCACCAGAACCAAAGATTCTCAACTCAAAATAGCACATGTCCCCGAGAGAGTCATTAAGTGGCTCTCAAACTTCCCTCCAGAACTTCCCAAGCCCGGCAGGCCTCCGTTGCCTGCGCTGCTCTCAATATTCTTATCTCCCAAGCTCCACAGAAGAGTTCATCAAACTTTGAACCCTTAATGACTTTTCTGTATCAAAGTTCCAAAGTCCTTCCACAGTCATCCGCAAAACAACATGGTCAGGTCTGTGACAGCGATACCCCGTGATCCCGGTACCTTAGGGGTTACTATGGCTATGATAAAAAACCAATCCCAAAAGTAGCTTGGGGAAGAAAGGATTATTTTACTCACAGTTCCACACCACAGTTCATCACTGAGGGAAGTCAGGACAGGAACTCATGGAGGACAGGAACCTGGAGGCAGGAGCTGATGCAGAGGCCATGGA
>CM052720.1:38324059-38517270 GCA_028551405.1 Uromys caudimaculatus
TTTTTTTTTTTTTTTTTTTTTTTTTTTTTGGTTTTTCGAGACAGGGTTTCTCTGTGTAGCCCTGGCTGTCCTGGAACTCACTCTGTAGACCAGGTTGGCCTCGAACTCAGAAATTCACCTGCCTCTGCCTCCCAAGTGCTGGGATTAAAGGTATGCGCCACCACTGCCTGGCCTATAGCTGGATCTTATGGGGGAATTTTCTTATCTAAGGCTTCCTCTTCTCTGATGACCCTAGCTTGTGTCAAGTTAATATAAAGGTAACCAGCACAACAGGGATCTCAGGTTCCTTAGGTCTCTAGGAGAGTCCTGGGATCTTTTTTTTTTTTTTTTTTGGTTTTTCGAGACAGGGTTTCTCTGTATAGCCCTGGCTGTCCTGGAACTCACTCTGTAGACCAGGCTGGCCTCAAACTCAGAAATCCACCTACCTCTGCCTCCCAGGTGCTGGGATTAAAGGCGTGTGCCACCACTGCCCGGCAAGTCCTGGGATCTTAAGAAAGGATGTTCTTGGCTGGCTTCTCTGTCTATGTGAAACAGGTCTCTTTTCACACTTCCTACCCAGGTGTATTGACACTCCGGATTGAAGGCTTGGATGCTGTAGTATCCTGTGATATCCAGCATGCCTTCCGTTTGTGACAGGAGAGTCTTCTGGCTTGTGAACCAGACCTCTAGTGCCCAAACAGAGCTTATTGGGGGGGGCTCTAGGTCCCCTGGGTAGTATGTGACAAGTGTCAGTGACAGTCACCTTAAGAAGAAAGAGAAGCAGTGTGGGCTGAGGCACTCATGTGGTCATCCAAAAGGCATCATTAACAGAAAGACCAAAAGCCAAAATTCTGCATCATAAAGAACATCTGATTAGCTGGGCAGTGTGGCGCACGCCTTTAATCCCAGCACTCAGGAGGCAGAGGCAGGTGGATTTCTGAGTTCGAGGCCAGCCTGGTCTACAGAGTGAGTTTCAGGACAGCCAGGGCCACACAGAGAAACCCTGTCTTGAAAAACCAAAAAAAAAAAAAAAAAAAAAAAAAAAGAACAAAAAACATCTGATTAGAAAGAGAGCCCTGGCCCCCCTCTTCAGGAGAGGGAGCTAAGGTCAGCTTTGAAAACATGCAGCCTCAGCACACTGCCGGCACACAGCTCCGTGAACTTGGTCTCAGGGCCTCTTTGCTGTGATTATGAACATATGGCTACTCTCCTTGGAAGGAAATGGTGGTTTCTTACCAGCCGACCCTCCCTGCCCTCTGCTACTGCTTTGTTTCAAAATAACTGAAAACAAAAAAGAAAATTAAAGTTACAGAAGCAAAGAGGGCCGTTCTGAATCCTCACTCTTCCTTGACGATCCTTTGCACTTGAACTGATTACCTTTATCCCCTCTCCCTAAGGCAGTCGTCCTCAACCTTCCGAATGCTGCGCACCTGAAATATAGTTCCTCATGTTTGGTGACCCCCAACCATAGATTATATGTATTCTATATAAGTGCGCACACACACACATATATACATATTACATATGTGTGTGTATATAATCATATACATAAATCATATATATAATATATAGGATTCATTCTGCCACCATTGTGAATATGTCTTTTTTTTTTTTTTTTTTTTTTTTTTTGGTTTTTGGAGACAGGGTTTCTCTGTGTAGCCCTGACTGTCCTGGAACTCACTCTGTAGACCAGGCTGGCCTCGAACTCAGAAATCCACCTGCCTCTGCCTCCCAAGTGCTGGGATTAAAGGCGTGCGCCACCACTGCCCGGCCTGTGATTATTTCTTTTTCAGTAGTTAACGAAGCTGGCGTTTTTGAGCTAAGCAACTCCTGGTCAGCCAGGTATATAAAATCTCTTTTCTAGGTTCCTGTTCTCTTCTACTTTATGAAGTCTTTTGTGTACATGTTCAGGTGTTGGATTACTTCTTTTCTTTTCTGGTAACATCTAATTCAGGTGTGGCATCAAGGTCATGTCAGCCCCCGTGAAGTGGAGGCTCTGAGCATCCTATGGCTGTGATGGTGAAGAATCTTGGGTAGGGCCTTAAGTAACTGGCCAGTACATATTGCCACATCCCCCCGAAGACTGAGAGCAAGCTGTCACAGGTCGGATTCCTCCTGAGCCTTTTCTCCTGTGTCTCCTTATGAGAAGGTCCTGATACCTTCTTATCAGGACACTGACATTTTGGATTAAGGTCGACCAGGATGACTTCACTTCACCTAAATCACCTCTAGAGTCTCATCTCTAAATCAGTGTGTCAACCATGTGTGTGTGTGCACACATGTGTGCCTGTGTGATAGTCCGGTGTGTGTGCATGTGTATTCCTGTGTGATGTCAGGTATGGATGTATGTGTATACCGGTATAATAGTTGGGTGTGTGTACATACGTGTGGCTATATGATAGTCGGGTATGTGTGCTTGTGTGACGTCAGTTGTGTGTGTATGTGTGATGTCAGTTGTGTGTGTATGTGTGACGTCAGGTGTGTGTGTATATGTGTGATGTCAGGTGTGTGTGCATATGTGTGCAGGTGTGATGTTGGGTGTGTGTACATGTGTGTGCCCGTGTGCCTGCTCTACCGTGGTAAGACACCATAAACGGTTTACACAACACAGATTCTACATCTCGGCTTCTCAGGTCAGAAACCCGGAAGGAGGATGCTAACAGGCTGGCCCCTGTGCACTGCAAGGGAAGGGCTAGAGCAGGCTCTGCCCGCTTCTTCTGCTGCCCACCTCTCCAAGGCCTGCCACCTTGCTGATCCGTGAGTTACAGGAAGCCAACCCTCTGTTTCCACTTTCATATGGCATTGTTCCTGGGTGATTTCCTGTGTCTGTATCTTCTCTTTGCATAAGGACATAGTCACATGCAAGGAGCCAATCCAAAGTCTTCATCTGAAGCAGGCTACGTCTGGCAAGACCCTGTCTCCTGAGAAGGTCACATTCACAGGTGCAGTATCATGACTCCAGCATAGGACACTGCCCGACCCACAACAGCACTAACGTGAGCATGCTTTCACTTGTATGAGTGCACACAAGCCTGTGTGCATCTATCATGTGTGTTCATGCTTGGTACATGTGCATGTGTGTTGTGTGTGGTATATTTGTGCCTATGTGTATATGCTATGTGTATGTGTCGTGTGTGTGTGTGTGTGTGTGTGCGCGCGCGCGCGCGCAGGTGCACATGTTACATTACGCAGCATAGCAGGCAATAGCAACTACTAACAGATGAAGAAATGGAGCTCACCCAGTAGAAGGACAGGACCTCAAGCGTCAGGAAGCCTCTCAGTGTGACTTACATATAGTGATGGAGGCACCTGAGCCAAGTGTTAACCACAGCAGCCGGCTAAGGGCTCTGTGAACCTGGGCTGAGGGATGCCATGGGCCGTGAGAGGCTGAAGAGGCAGGGTGGGGCAGGAGCCACAAGTGGAGCACACTGGACCGGACAGCTGCTCTGGGAGGGCAGGGAGCACCAGCTGAGTGTGGGTGTTGAATACAGTCAGTTATCTGGTCTACAGCTGGGCTGGGAGATGGCGTTCCTCTGTGAAGCCCCTTGGGGCACAGACCTCTGGCTTTTCATCTCTCAAGCCACCCTCCACACAGCCCGCTTTGATCAGGCCCCAGCATCCCAGCATCTCCGCCCGCAGGCCTGCAGCTCCCCAGCCTCTGGAGCTGAGCTGGAGAAGGGGATCTGGGCTGTGGCACAGTCTTAGTACACGTGGCTGCCCCCGGGGCTAGCCCATGGCCTCCAGCCAGCCCGGGGGCAGGAAGTAGGTCCCAGGTGCCTGCACTCAGCAGGGTGTGCAGCCTCCTAAATGTATGGACAGAGGTCAGGCTGAGGCCACATTGTCAGACTTTCCAGGGATGGGCTCCATCCATTATCTGTGTGGGAGGAAGGAAGTGGTCCTGGGAGAGCCAGATAAGCCCTCTGCCCCACAGAAAGGGAGAATATTCCAATCACCCAAGCCTCCCTTTCCCCAGAATCTGTGGGCCCAGGTTAACCCCTGGCGGCTGTGGGAGACCCACCTATCAGGACCACACATAGACAGATACATCTCCCAGACAAGGGCCTCTCACTAGAACTTCCAGGGAAGCAGACAGAGGTGTCCATCTTAGACCGCAAGGCACGGGCAGCTGGACAGGTACTCGCAGGCTGGCGTACACTGGCACACTCTGACACACTCTGGCCACTTCACATTCTCTGTTGTGCTCCCATGCCTGCTGGACCTCAGGTGTGCTGAGGCTCCTTGCTGGCCTCTCCTGGGTCTTCTCTTTGCAGAGTCCCCAGCCCTTGTGTCTGTGGCCTGTCCTGAACAGGTGCTTCTCGTGTTAGGCTCCGAACCTGAAGTGGCCACTCCAGAGCCACCAAGTCAGAGCTTGGGAGGAGTGGGTCTCCTCTCTTTCCTGGCCCTGGTTCATTTCCTGGTCAGCTGTGCTCCTAGGCTCCAAGGACTTTGGCTTCCCAGCCTGCGTCTTGGTTGTCTCCACATCAGATAAAAGCCTTCCCTTAAATTCCACATCAGCCGGGCAGTGGTGGCGCACGCCTTTAATCCCAGCGCTCGGGAAGCAGAGGCAGGCGGATTTCTGAGTTTGAGGCCAGCCTGATCTACAGAGTGAGTTTCAGGACAGCCAGGGCTACACAGAGAAACCCTGTCTTGAAAAACAAAAAACAAACAAACAAACAAACAAAAATTCCATGTCATTTTAGAAGTTATCTGCTAATTCATCACCAGGCAAATTGTCCTAGCCTAGCATCTCTACAGATTAGACAGGACTGAAGAATAAAATCATGTCCTGGTTTCTCTAGGACCTGAGGGGAGACTTGGGGAGGCTTCCTTGTCCACAGGATCTGGGTCAGGGGAATTCTAGTCTAGGGTCTCCTCGGGGGCTCAGGAGGTGTGATGGAAGAAGCCTCAGGTCAGACTAGGGTTAGCAGAAGTCCCTGTTTGCCATTGCTAAAAACAGTGGGTTCTGGAGCAAGCCGGGTCCAGCACATAAGGAGTCCAGACAGATGCATACACTTATGTGTGTATATATAAAGACATATGCCACGGACAGACATAGTATGCATATAAACACGCACATGTGCACACATGTACAACTCATGCATGTTCATGCTACCATTCATATGTATGCACTCATGGATGTTGTATGTGTATACGTGATGAGACCGTGTGTGTGTGTGTGTGTGTGTGTGTGTGTGTGTGTTTGGTTGTCCTGGGCACACACCCATAGTATGTACATGTGTAAGTACACATGCATTTTCAAGTTCAGGAGCCACACCCTTGGTAGAAACGAACAGAAGCAGTCTCCGGAGCTTGACTCCCAGCTGGTTATCTGAAGCATTGGCAGAACAAAGTTGACCACGTCTCTCCCCCTGGCCTCTCGAGTTCCCAAGAGGCTCATTAGAAAAGATGGATGGATCCTGGCAGCTGGAAAGTCTCTGAAGTCACATGTGTGTGAGCACACACACACACACACACACACACACACACACACACACAGAGGGGGAGGCATGGCCCGTGGAGCTCATTCCTGACAGTTTCATGAAGCTTGCTTCCTGGGAATAACAAAGCAGGAGTGTGGACTGTGGACAGACGTCCTCAGAGAGATCTACTGGGTCCTTGGCTGAGGGCAGGCCAGGGCTGCTCCTAGCACGGGGCTGATGTTTTGGCCCAGAGGCCTTTGGATTCCTACCCTGGGCTCACAAGCTGGTCCCAGGGTTTGAAATCAAGTGGTTCTGAGCTTAAGGGGCCCAGGGGACTTGAAGAGCTGTGGGGACACATGCCCATAGAATCAGCAGAGGAATGTAGGTCGGGACTATAAGTCTCCATCACTCAGCCCTGACCCCTGCTGTAGACATGGGAGGAGGTGTGGTCAGTGCCTGGAGGCTGTTGGTTGGATCATGAGGTGTGCTATCCAACCATCATCCCTAAAGCAGAATCACAGCACACACACAGCAGATATCGAGCTGGTCTGGTCTGGAGCGTAAATGGAGCCCATGAATCTGGGAATTAGTACTGCCTTTCTCACTGTGGCACTATGAAAGTCTCCAGCACCCCCAATATCTGCTCTGGAGCACCTACACCACGCCTTGTACCATCCCAGAGACCTTCATCCTAACCGTGGTACAATAACCCATTGTCTAGATAAGCCAACATTCATTTAACTGTTTGGGGGATGTCACCAATCTTTGCTCTTCCAGTTGGGGTCCCAGCTAACTCCCTGTATATCACTCTCCTGGCAGTGAGGTCTTTTGAGCACCCATTTCCAAGCCTCTGTTTTATGTGGACAGGACACTGTCCTGTTTACCAGCTGTGGTAGTTTGTATATGCTCGGCCCAGGGAGTGGCACTGTTAGGAGGTGTGGCCTTGTGGGTGTGGGCGTGGTCTTGTTGGAGTAGGCGTGTTACTGTGGGCGTGGGCTTTAAGATCCTCATCCTAGCTTCCTGGAAGCCAGTATTCTGCTAGCAGCCTTCAGATGAAGACGTAGAACTCTCAGCTCCTTCTGCACCATGCCTGCCTGGATGCTGCCATGTTCCCTGCCTTGATGATAATGGACTGACCCTCTGAACCTGTAAGCCAGCCCCAGTTAAACGTTGTCATTTATAAGCATTGCATTGGTCACGGTGTCTGTTCACAGCAGTAAACCCCTAACTAAGACACCAGCAGACCCCAGGCTCTGGATACCCGATGTCCCCATGCTCCCTTCTGAACACGTCATGGTCTTGTCCTTCCCACCAATTCAACCATCACAACGGGACCTGGTTCTGAGCGGCATGCTATGTCGCTCTTTCTATCTTCTTCTCCTTCCGTCTCCTCATGGGGCTTCATACCCTGCAGAGGTTCCCTGAATCACCTGAACTGTGGTGTCCGTTGGTCAATGCGTCTCTGCTGAGTGCTGTCACCTGCCTGGTATCTGTCACTGTGCACTGCCTTAGCATCTGGTGGCGAGTTTCTCTTTTCCTTGCTTGGGTGACGGAGAGTGGCTCCCTCTACTCTTGTCCCTGTGCTATTGCTGGCCCCTCCTCCCGGCCATCCACACTTGTAAGCATCCTGGGAATTTTTGTTGACCTACAGATCTATTTTTTTTTTTTTTGATGATTTTTTTAATTTGCCTCTTAGTGTCTGAAAATATGATATCCCTTCATTTATTTAACTCTTCCTTCACCAACCTTAATAAATATTTTATAGTCTTCGAGATCTTTTTGTGAAGGGAGATAGGTCAGTGGGGAAGAGTGCTTGCTCTGCAGACCTGAGAAGCCGAGTTCAAATTCCTGGTCCCCACATAGAAAGCCAGGCCTGGCTTCATTTACCTGTCTGCCCAGTATTAGGGGACCAAACTAGGTGGATCCTAGAAGCTCACTTGCTGGCCAGCCTAGCTGAATGGCGAACGTCCTGTTTGGTGAGAGACTGTCTCAAAGGCAATATGGCAGAGACAGAGGGAGACACTGACATCCTACTATGGGACTCCATATGTTCATGAACAGGCTTTCACACACACACACACACACACACACACACACACACCCCTTTTGTGATTCATTAGCTATTTGGCGGTTTTCAATGCTATTGAAATCACAGCATTTTCTAAACTTTCCCTTCAGGTCTAACTATTGGTTGATGTTTCTATACTTACCTCATCCAGGGTCTTTGTCATACACACTTATAAAAAAGCAACTGCTTTGTCGAGATGTACTTCACCTACTGTAAATAAACCTCACCTCTGTAGATAAGAACCGAGTGTTTGCTGAGCATACGCACAGACCAGCATCAGGAGAACTGCACCATCCACTCTCCACGCGCAAGAAAGAGCCAAAACCCCAAGCACCAAGACTAAACTCACCTTTAATCGAGAGGACTTATCTATAAATTCTTTGGATTTTCTACACACACAGACAAATTCCTGGGCTTGCTGTTACGCGGCCTGTAAGAACCGATAGAAAAGACAGATAAAACCAGACCTGCTAGAAGCAGAGTCGGGCATTCTAAGGCCAGTTTGCAAATTTGCTGATGTAAGCCAGATGCAGTTGGCTACGGCGTGTGGGCAGTCTGAGTTTTAACCAAAGTTGCCTTCTCATCCCAGGCGTGAGAGATTTATTTTATTTTATGTGTATGAGCATCTTGTCTGCATGCATATATAAATATATATGTGTATCACACGCATGCCTGGTGCCATGGGTCCTCTGGAAGTACAGTTACAGACAAGTGTGAGCCACCAAGTAGGTGCTGGGAATTGAACCTGGGTCCTCTAGAAGACCAGCCAGTGAGGCTTCCAACCGCTGAGCCTTTTCTTCAGCCCTGCTCACAGTCCGTCTTAAAGGGTATCTCTGGAGCTTCTTTCTCCCCTCTCCAGAGAATGTCTACCAGGAAGGCTGGTGCTGATGCGGCCAGTGAAGCTGTGCTGCAGGCAGGCCACCATCCCTTGGCAGTCCCCAGAATCCCACCAGACCAGCAGGTCCCCTTGACCAAGCTTTTCCCCCAGCCCGCAGTGGAGAGCTGTGAATCACAAGTTAGCCCTTCCCTTGGTGCACAGAGCAAAGCACCAGCCCTCTGCAGAGGGGCCGCTCCAAACCCCAGGATCCTGGCAGGATGATGAAGTTCATTCTTCCTGAAATACATTCTCCCATGCTGGTGTGACACAAGGGGAAGGAGACTCTATGTAGAAGGATATGCCCGGCATATTGCAGAGGAAAGTATCCCAACAGTATAGACACTTTCACTTAGGAAAGTTTGCGCACTTGTAAAATTTGGCATATCCAACAGAATAAGCATTTAAAAAAACATTGTTTCTTTGAAGACAAGGTCTCATGTAGCCCAGGTTAGCCTCAAACTCCCTGGGAAGCTAAGAATGGCCTTGAATTTCTTTTTTTTTTTTTTTTTTTTTTTCTTTCTTCTCTTTTTTTTTTTTTTTTTTTTGGTTTTTGGTTTTTGGTTTTTCGAGACAGGGTTTCTCTGTGTAGCCCTGGCTGTCCTGGAACTCACTCTGTAGACCAGGCTGGCCTCAAACTCAGAAATCCACCTGCCTCTGCCTCCCAGGTGCTGGGATTAAAGGCATGCGCCACCACTGCCTGGCTTTTTTTAGTTTTTCGAGATAAGGCTTCTCTGTGTAGCCCTGGCTGTCCTGACTCACTCTATAGGCCAGGCTGGCCTCGAACTCAGAAATTCGGCCTTGGATTTCTTAGCCTCCTGTCTCCACCTCTCAAGTGATGAAACTAGAAATCTTCAAGGATAACTTTCCCTACAAAGAGAGCGGAAACATTCACCCTCTTCTTTCTCCCCTGCCCCCCCTTCCCTCTGTCCTAGGACGGGAACAGGTCTGGAGGGTAGGACAGAGGGCCACCGGTTCCACTTGTCAAGCCTCTGCACAACTCCAGTTCCTTTCCACAAAAGCTTGCCTTACTTCCCAAAGGGAGCAGGCAAGGCTGACCTCTCTGTTTGAAAGATGCTGGCTTTCTGGCAGAAATGAGCGAGTGGGTGTGCAAACTCGGATGCGTGTACAGGAAAAGCACTGACAACCTCCTCACTTTCCCCATGAATCCCAGCTCACAGTGCCAGCACGCTTCTCCGGAGCGAATGGTGTGCCGAGTCAAAGGTTCCATTGGGGTGTCAGCTTCCACCCGGAGGAGGAAGTTCTGGACGACGTGTCTGTAAACTCAGATAAGATAGGGGTGGGCAGGCTGCTCTGTGGAGATTGAACAGTGGCTGCTTGTGAAAACGCTTCCTTCCAAGGCTAATATTTTCAGAAGGAAAAAAATATATATACAAAGGTTATGACTGTTACATTTTAAATCTCGACAAAGTTCCGTTTGATCATTAACCTGCTAAACAGGGCCAAACTACTGGTCATGTGTCATTAGACATTTGTCCAGCCCCACAGAGTGCCAGACAGAGGGCAAATCTGAAGGTATTCCACGGGGTTGTTAGTAAGAACAGATCCATATCCCCTCAGCGTTGTGCCTTCTATGGATGGGCGGGATGATGAAATGGGGATCATTGGAATGGCGTGAGTTCCTATAAACCTGAAACTTCCCAGCCGGGCAGTGGTGGCGCACGCCTTTAGTTCCAGCACTTGGGAGGCAGAGGCAGGTGGATTTCTGAGTTCGAGGCTAGCGTGGTCTACAGAGTGAGTTCTAGGACAGCCAGGGCTACACAGAGAAACCCTCTCTCGAAAAACCGAAAAAAAGAAAAAAAGAAACCCCCCCAAAACAAACAAACAAACAAAAAAACAAAAACCTGAAATTTCCCTTTAAAGGGAAACCTACTAACTTAAAAAAAGCAACTTAAAGAAAGAATTGGTTTTGGCTTACAGTCTGAGCTCATTGTAGAGGGAAAGTCACAGCAACAGGGGGCAGGGCAGTTGGTCACACACATACACACACACACACACACACACACACACACACACACACACACACACACGCAATGAATGTATGTGCCTAGCCCGGTTTCTCCATTTTATAGTCCAGAGTCCCTGCCCAGGGGATTGTGCCACTCACAGCGAATGGGTCTTCCCACTTGAATTAACCTAATCAAGACAATCTCCAACAGGCACGCCCAGAAGCTCAATCTCTCCAGTGATTCTGTATCTCACGAAGTTGACTTGTAAGTAACCACCACACCAGGTACCTCAGATACTCCTGGGAAACCATTGTCTGAGGATGCTAGCATGGAGCAGTTCTCAGGGGCTCACCCTGCCAGACACAGCGAGCCATCTTGGTCCCTCTAACAGATGGCAAATGGATGTGCAAGTGCCCACAGGACAGGCAGCTGTGGTTCCGGCATCTCACCAGATCCCTTGGACAGCTGGGAGGCGGCCCGTGGCTTCCACCTCACTGCCTAGCAAAGGAAATAAATGAGCAAGAACATGGGGTCTGGAGAGAGGCAGAAATGGGCACCCCAAGCTGCCGGAAGAGTTGTCTGGAGATAGTTAGTGCTGGTGGGGCTGGGGAGATAAGCAATTATGTTAGTCAAGGGCTCAGGCTTCCTCCAGAAGCCCAGAGAGGTTCTGGGAGATGGAGAAGAAACCCAGTGGCTTTTCCCAGTTACCCCTGCAGCACTAAAGGGGCACCCAGATCTCACCATGGCCTCTTGGGATAATGAGGCAGGGTGAGCACAGGCACCATCCAGTGTATACCTGAAGGGGTTGAGCCCCTAGGTGGACTGCATCTGAGGCCAGGTTCCTATCAGAGGAGATCCCCCCTAGGTCAGGCTGTGTCAGGGACATAGCCAGGCATGGACTTGTCTAGGGACAGCTGGGAGCTTTGAAGGGGCCCTGAAGATAGTAGCCATCCATAGCAACCAGACTGCAAGCCCAGCCATACAAGTGGCACAAAGTCCTGTAATGAAGATGGGCCTGGCCTTTTTCCTCGTTGGGCGTCTGAAGGCAAGATGGGTCACCAGCAGCTCTACTGGAGTCACCCACGGAAGTTCGGCCAGGGTTCTCGCTCCTGCCGCGTCTGCTCTAACCGCCACGGTCTGATCCGTAAGTACGGCCTGAACATGTGCCGTCAGTGCTTCCGTCAGTACGCGAAGGACATAGGCTTCATTAAGTTGGACTAAGCGACCTTGAACGGATTATTGGACTGTCCACCCAGTGAAACCAACCGATCATGCTAGTCTTTGTGCACAAAGAATAAAGATGTGAAAACCTTTAAAAAAAAAAAAAAAAAGAAGATGGGCCTGGACAGAGGGAACAGCCCTGTAATAGGCTGAGTGCTTTCTCCTAAAAGCCCAGACTCAAAGTCTTAACTAGCAGGACCCCAGGATGCCATTGCATTCATTGATGGGGTGCTGAATGAGATCATTAAGGCAAAATGAAGGGACCATCATGGGCCTGTTGTGGGGTAGTCACCAGACCAGACTGCTCAAACATGGGTTAAAGCCAATAGAAAACCTATCAGGTGGCCGGTGACTATACCCGGTATTCAGGATCCCAGTGTAGCCCTGAGCCTTTCTCAGGGTGAACTTTTAAGCACAAAAGCCATGTTCTGGGTTGACATACTTCAATTAACAAGAACAGTTAGCCAGAAGCAGAACAAAGAATCCAAAAAGCAAGGTTAGTACATTTTGAGACTTTCCTAGAACTCTATGGACACTGATGGATTAGGTCTTTGTTTTAGTTTTGGGAGCTGGTGTGGTCTACGCACTAAGTATTACAGCCTGCATGGTACTTCCGTCATGGAGTTGTGCCAAGGTTTGGGGACCTGTTACAGGCCCTAATCCAACATGACTCAGTCCTTACATAAAGAGATCAGGACACAGATGCGGAGGAGGACAGCCACTTTGAGGACACAAGAAGAGGTCATCTACAAGCCAAAGAGAGAAGCTCCCAGGACCCACCCTGTGACACCATAGTCTTAGACTCCAGACTCCAAGGTGAGAGATCATGTGACCACGGAGTACAGAACAACCTAGGGATATGTGATGCCAGCTCTCAGAAATCCAGGTGGGTGTTCTGTTGCATGCCCAGGGAATCTTTCCTCCCAAAGTAGTCTTTGCTAGGTCACCAGCAGATAGAGACATGCTGCCCCGTGTGCCTCACAATTCTAGAATGTTTACTCCAAAGAGATGTAGACATCAGTAACCTTTTTTGCCCATATCCATCCCCAGAGCTTTCATGGATCACCCCCCATGCCCTCACCTCCGCAGATGTCTTTGTCACAGTGAAGAATGAAAACATCAAAGTCTTTGGGTACCAAACTATGCTGCTTACTGAATTGTCAACCCTATACAAGCTAGAGGCTTTTGGAAGAATGACTCTCATGTATGCAAATGCAAATCTGTGGGGCATTTCCTCGATTTTAATTCCTGTGGGAGGGCCCAGTCCACGGCTGTGGTACACCCACTCACTGGGTACTCGGGAGGCAGAAGGCAGGAAGATCTCTGTGAGTTCGAGGCCAGCCGGGTCTACATAGTGAGTTCCAGGACAACCAGAGCTACAGAGCGAAACCCTATCTTGACAAACAAAATAAAGAAAGCTGACTGAGCAAGACAGTAATGAGCGTTTCTCCACAGCCTCTGCTTTGGTTCCTGCCTCAGTTTTCCCTGATGATGGATGGACTGTAACCTGTAAGACAAATAAACCACTTCCTTCCCAAGTCGCTTTTGGTTATGGTGTTTATCACAGCAATACATTAGGACAAACTGTCAGGCAAGCTGTGGCACATCTGTCGGCAGGCGTGACTCAGCATCAGGAAAGGACTCTCAGTCTGGCGGCTCAGAAGCAATTAGCTGAGTGAAAGGGGTCCTCAGAAAAGAGTCACAATGATGACAGACTAGAGGACGCTAGAGGCTAACGGGGGAGGGGACAGGGAGGAAGAAAAGGTGGCCTGGGCATGGTGACATAAGTCTCCCATGTGTTTGGACCCATCCCACAAGAAAAAGGACTGTGTTGCTCAGGATTGACCTCGTCACACCACGGATTCTGGGCGTTGCAAGGTCTTTGTTTTTTGGCCAGATACGGATTCTGCGTTTCTGTTTCTCAGAAACTCATTGGCTTTCCAAATGTGGCTCTGACAGACTAAAAGGCAAGCACTCCAAGAAGAAAGTAGACAGCCATGAATACCTTCCAACGAGACAATGGTGCGATGTTGTAGACTGGAGCATCAAGTACCAGTGCCTCATCAGAAGGACTTGGGACTCGACAGCAAGAATCAGTAACCCGAGTGACCTCCAAGTACCTCTCCAAGGCACACCTGGTTCTCCTGTGATTCTGAGGCCCTTCAGATGAAGCTCACAGTGTCCCTGAGTTAAGGGACTCTGCCTCACTCTCGATGAGCAGAGCAGAGGAAGACAATGACCGCCAAGGTCATCGGGGTTAAAGCCTTAGTGATGCTCCCAGCATGAGGTGACGGAAGCACCTTGCCCCCTTCTTTGCTTTCTCCTTTGGGCATCTCAAGGTTGCCAGTAGAAGCCATCAGCCAACTCTACGATGAGAGGTGTGGCCACAGCGTCCCAACAAAGGTCAAGACATCCTGGCGTTCTGTCAAGGATTCAAGACATACAGAAAATGCTACCCATAGAAGGAGCTGGGGAGCTCCATCCTGGAATGCCGGAGATGCTAGGTATCCCAGAGTCTGTGGTTTGCTAAGTGCAAACTACTCAGCTGTAATTTTCTGTTTGACAGATGTTCCGTGGTCACCACTCAGGACACCCACCATCCAGGCCGGAAGGGCATGCTGAACTCTTTCCAAAAAAAAATTTTTTTTCTAAATCAAAAGTTATCTCTTTTTTTTTTTTTTTTTTTGGTTTTTTTTGAGACAGGGTTTCTCTGTGTGTAGCCCTGGCTGTCCTGGAACTCACTCTGTAGACCAGGCTGACCTCGAACTCAGAAATCCGCCTGCCTCTGCCTCCCGAGTGCTGGGATTAAAGGCATGCGCCACCACTGCCCGGCCAAAAGTTATCTCTTAAACAGCATGTGTTTAGGGAGACTGTCTCTGACCTCCTGGAGTTGGCTGGCCCAAGGGGAGGTCTGTGTACCCACAGAGGCAATTGAAAAACGAATCCAAAAGGATATTGTAGCACTTAGAGCTGCAAGCCACAATTACCAGCTGTACCTGAAACTTCTTCCTTCCTCTGGAATTTCCCAACAATGAAACAATTATTCCTTAACCACCAAACAGGCGGCTCCTGAGGCAGCGCCCACCTCCAGTATCAGGAATGTCCTTCCTTCCAGACAGAAGTACCACTCCCGGAGCCTTCACATCACACGGTGGGCTCTGGGCACTAAAAGGTCTTTGTCTTCTGCCAAGATACGGGCTCTGCGTTTCCGTTTCTTGAAGACCCACTGCTCCCCCAAAGTGGCTCTCCTCAAATCAACCACTCTTAGGCTGTCTGTGCCATGTGCCTGTCCCAGGAGCCACCTGCCATGAGTGCCCCTTGGCAGACTACCCAACAGGACACCTGCAGCTTCCAGGTCTCCAGAGCACCAGGGAGGGTGTGCCTAGCGTGGGCATGGGATTCCCTCTACTGAAAGCAAGACGATATAGAAACACTACCTCCTCTTCCCCTCCCTCCCCCCCACGCCTCATTTTTCATCCCTCACCCCACCTCCATGCCCAATAAATCCAATATTACTGTCTTATTTCATAGCTGACAAGAAGGCTTCCTGGAAGGCCAGGAGAAAAAGGAGCCTCGCCACACACACCCTAGGACCGAGGTCCACTGATTTTCACCGCAGCCATCTGCCTGGTAGGAATGTGTGTCTTCCCTAGGCCCTTTCATAAGGGTCTACACTCTCACAGATCCTGCGATACATACTGGGGCTCCACACATGCTAAACCCTTCCCCTCTCCCTAGCGTCCACTTCGTCCTTAAGCTCAGTATCCTGTGAACATATCTACTACCCCCTGGCTCAGTCCCACATACCTAGGTGCTGGCAACAGCCTACACCCGGCCCGTGGCCCCGCCTGCCTCTGGTCACTGTCAGCCAGATGCCTCTAGGCACCTCCTGACCTCATCCTTCTAAAGACAGGTATTCTGGGGGTGCCCCCATCTCCCCTGCTCTCTATTTACCTCAGTTGCTCCTCTTTGTCACAGTTCTGCCTTTCTGCCAAGGACATTTGAATTTTCTGTCTCTGTCTCTGTGCTCAGGCCTGAGCCTTTCCCCAACCCATCCGTCCCATCATGCACTTCTGCTGTAGACAAGTACTGTCAGAGTTCTCACGTCAGATGCCCTTAGTTGGGTAACACATGACAACAACCCCCCCACCTGTGTGTGCTTTGGGGACAGCTCTGGCCTGTGTCCCATCTATTCTCTGCAGCAAACCAAGCTCCATGTACATGGTGGGTTCTTCAGACACTTTCAGAACAAGGTGACATGTGACTCATGACCCCATTGCCTTCCTACTGTATGAAGGCACAGAGGACTGTGGTCTCTAGCGGGAAGTGGATTTGAAGGCTGGTCTAAGGGGGGGGGGGCAAAAGCCTAGAAGCAGTGGAGCAGCCAACAGAGGCTTGTCACCGTTGTCACCTATGACCAGGAAACAAGAGGGGGTCCAGACGCATCACAAAGAGCCAGTAGTGCCCAGGGTAGGTGTGGGAGTCTCCAGAGATGTTGAGAGGCGCCCCATTTGTGGGAAGTGTCTGAGGAACACCTGCAGAGTGGGGATTGAGCTGAGAGGAATCAGGATCCTAGAATAGAACACACCCCATCTTTTAACTAAGGCTGAGCAGAAGGATCAGAGGAACTGAGCAGCAAGCACTGGGTTTCAGGTCCAGGCTGGGATCCAAAGATGGAGGAGGGATGAGCAGACTGTGACTGTTAATGTTAAGTATAGCCATTATTACAAGGTACAGCAAGTATTGTGACGCAAATTAGTGGGTCCTGATGGTGGGTACAAAAGCCATCCAGAACCCGAGGGAGGTTGAGTAGAGGCCAGGATGCTTCTGAAGGAGTAGCTTCCAGATGGTTCCATGGTTCTGTGTGCCACATTCTGACTAGCACACACTGGATCTGAAAGTGGTGGGTGTCAGACAAGCCTGCTGGGCAGGGCAGGTCAGTGGCCAGGCAGAGAAGTATCTTAGTGTGCTTTCCATTGCTGTGATCAAGACCATGGCCAATAGGAACCTGGGGAGAAACGGGTTTATTTGAAGTTACAGCTTAGAGTCTATCACTGGGGGAGGTCAGAGCAGGGACTCTCAAACCAGGAACTTGGAGAAAGGAACTGAAGTAGAGTCCATGGAGGAAGGCTAATCACTGGCTTGCTCAGCTCACTTTTTTCTTTATATACATATACAATCCAGGACCACCTGCCAGAGGCGGGACCACCCAGTCAGCTGGCCATCACACACTGACCATTAATTAATAAACGGCCCTACAGATGTCCCTACAGGCAGTCTGATGGAGGTGTTTCTCAGTCTGATGGAGGCATTTCTCAACTGAGAGGCCCTCTTCCAAGGTGTGTGTGTGTGTGTGTGTGTGTATATGGGAGGCTGAATGTGTGTGTGTGTATATATATACACACACACACACACACACACACACACACACATATATATATGGATATTGATGGATGGATGGTGGCTGGGTACAGCATTGTCAGCCAGTTCTGTGACCTGGAGACAAGTCCTGCAGAGAGAGAAAGCCAGACATCACTGAGAGAGCCCCAGCTGCGGATGGCCTTCTGGGACTCTGGGAGAGAACAAAGGCCCTGTGTGTCTGTCCAGGGTGAAGCCCTTGTGGAGGACAGAGCCCCTTTCAATGCTCTCCAGCTCCCACCAAGTCAAGGCTGCCTTGGCCTTGGGGTACAGGGGCAACTCTGATGCGGCTGACGCAAGTGGGTGATTTAAAACGACCCACAAGGTGGCCATGGATGCTGGGAATCCCAGGGACAAGTTCAGCTGGCTTTACTTAATCTCAGCTCTGACTCCAGAGAATAGGCCTGGAGCCAGGGAATGAGCTAGTCAGAGCCCCAGGGCTGGAGATAAGGGTTGTGATAGCCCAAAATGGACTAGACACAGCCAGCTGCAGGTGGTGAGCAGTGAACTGAGCCAAAAGATGATGAACTCACAGCCCGTGCCTTGGGAAGGCAGATGATTGGCCACAGCATAATTATAGAGATGGCAGCCCACACAACCGCAGGCCATGGAGACCACAATGAGTGGGGACCACAGCCCATGGGCTCATACCCCACAGCCCATGAGAACCATAACCCATGGAGACAAAACCCTACAAGGATCGTAGTCCACGAGACCCAGCCCACAGGAACCAGAGCCTGTGGAAATGCAGTGTTTTGTAGCTAGGTGGAGTCAGCTGAGAACCTAGGACACATCCCTCCCTTGATCCTGGAATATGGCAGACAGAAACTCAGTCAATCATATGCTTCCGACTCTCGTCAGGTGGACATCTCATAGCTACGACATTAAGAGCAGAAGTTGGCACAGAGCCAGATGCCCACCAAGATGTGCCCTCTGTGTAAGTTGTAGGGGACCTAAGAATCTGCCCTCTGCACGGGTAGACCAGAGCAGGTGCCCGTCTCCCCTTCTTCTTTGTCCTTCCCTCAGTTCCTCAGACTGAAGCGTCATAGGTGAGCTGGCAGACGGACTGTAACTGGAGAAAAAGGGACAACGTGACACAGCAGAGGCCAGGGTGGTTCTGGGAAAGAGTTATGCTCAGCAGCAAAGCTCAGAGAAGACAACCTCGGGGGACATTGGAGCAGAGAGGAGGTGCTGACCAGGGCAGGGGGCAGCTTCCCAGTCACACTGGACTCTCTGGAGAGACCAAGTTTAGGGTTAAGTGCAACTGCCTGGTCCTCAGATAAGGCTTCTAGAAGATGAGGCCCACAGTACCTATTGTGTCCCTAATCTTGAAGCCGATGGCCACAGACTAAGGGATGGGGTGAAATAGTGCAGGTTTTAGGGGACTCTTTGGGATGAGTCGTTGGGTGGTTCTGGGAAGGATGGTGTAGGTGCTGAGTCCAGATCTCCCAGGAGGAAAGCGGGACCAGCACGCCTCACTCCTTCAGCTGATGCCTAGCCAGGCACTGGGAAAGAATGCATGGAATTTTCTGGCAGAAAGCACATGAAGAAGATCTGGAGACTCCAGTTACATGCAAGACAGCAGCCTCCAGGGAACAGGATTTGGGCAACCAAGAGAGACCAGAGGTGTGAGCTCAGCAAGCAGGTAGCTGTGCTCCTGAGAGCCCTGCAGGGACCCCTTGGGAAACAGGGAGTGTCCTGCAAACTTTCTGCAGCTGGTCTCCCCACTGTCTCCTTCCTAGTTACCCCGGGAAATGTATTTGTCCTGGGTCTTCAGTATGGCCAGCTTCTTATGGACGGTCTTTATTTAGCTAACAGTTCCACCCTGCTGTGTCTAGACTGACAGATCTTCACTGCCTGGTGGGTAGTATCCCAGGCTTCCCCAGGCTGCAGGCTGCATGCTGTCACGCCAGAGATACATGGTGCGACACCACAGAGATACATTGTAACAATGAACAGTGAGGCTGAGATGTTCAGGAACATTCTTAATCTAAGATGACCTGGATGGCAAGATTGAGTGGTCAGTGCCATTATTTCCATGGTCAGCAGGGTCAGCAGGGACAGGGAGCAGCTGTATCCAATACCCGGCTTGTTTACTGATACCTGCGGCTCTCAAGGTGAAGCATTGTGTAGGAGGGAAGTCAGGGTGAGCCAGAGTCTGAACCCATCCCTGCTGCTGCAGTTGGAGGCAGGCCTGAGGCAGTCACTGTGGACATTAGCACCTCGCTCACTGCAGGAGGATTTACTGTGTGCCTACTGTGTGCTTACTACGTGCCAGGTGCAGTTGTGGTACTCTCTGGCTCTATGGGTGAATGAAGCCCACGGAGACTGAGACCTGACTCTTTCCGGAGATTCCTGTTCCCACAGAGGACCAAACAAAGGGGCTGTCAAGATTAAGAGGCAAAGCTCCCTGTGAGTGCTGGATGGTTTTAAGGTCAACTGGACACAAGCTAGAGTCATCAAAAAAGAGGAAACCTCAATTGAGAAAATGCCTGCATATGACCAGCTAGAGAATATTTTCTTAATTAGTGATGGATGGGGGAGGGCCCACTGTCAGGGGGGCCACCCCTAGGCTGGTGGTCCTGGGTTCAGTAAGAAAGCAAGCTGAGCAAGTCATGTAGAGCGAGCTGGTAAGCAGCACTCCTCTGTGGTCTCGGCATCAGTTCCTGCCTCCAGGGTCCTGTCCTATTTGAGCTCCTGTCCTGACTTCCTTCAATGATGAACAGGGATAAGCTTAAGATGAATAAACCCTTTCCTCCCTGAGTTACCTTCGGTCAGAGTGTTAAATCACAGCTATAGAAAGCCTAACTAGGACGCCATGTGTATATATATGTCTCATGCCAAAGAAGAAAGGCAAACTGGGGTCGAGCCATGGGGTCAGGATGGGAGGTCTGAAGTGGCTCGCTGAGCAGGAAGTTGGAAGTTGTGTGCTGATGGAGGGCAGTGGTGCTGAGCAGATAGAGCAGTCCGAGTGGGTGGGCCTCTGAATGGCAGAGAGAGGGACCCATGTAAGTACAGAGATGTTCTCAGGAACACTAAGGAAGCAATCTGAGGGAACAGTTTCATGCCTGGGCTTTCCCAGGGAGCACCATGCACCAAGGAGGGGGAGCACCATGCATTGAGGAGGGGGAGCACTCAGATGGTGACTGAAGATAGAGGGACAAGGAGTCAGACCGTGATGGTGTGAAGAAGAGAGGTGGTGACAGGTGAACCAGCTGGAAGGGTATTTTGAATACAGAGCTGATGCTAGGTAGCCAGCCCAAGGCACTTGAGATGCCAGGTGGTGCAGATTTTAGTGGAAGAGGAAAAAATAAATAACCCAAAGGAAGCATTTGGCTCATGGACAAACAGTAAATTCAAACTAACCCAGGTGGGAGAGGGGGTGCAGCCAGAGTGGCTGGCTCATCAGGAGATTTACATTCTGGGACAGTCGTAGGTCTCAGGCTGGGTCAAGCACCTGAGTACCTTCCAGGGCCACCAGTACCATGTCCTCAGAAGTTCAGCACTACACACTGAAAGAAGGTTATGTCTGAGAAGGCATAAGAAAAGGAGGAGGCCCTGTATCTGCTCCCGCTACACCAGCGGTTCTTGACCTGTGGGTCGGGACCTCTTTTGGAGTCGTGTAACAGATATCCCGAATATCAGATATTTACATCAATATGCCTAACAGTGGCAAAATTAGCCATGAAGCAGCAACGAAATAATTTTATGGTTGGGGGTTGAGAACTGCGGCTTTAAGGTCCTCACACAATGTAGAGGCCCTGGCCATACCCAAAGCAGGTGTAACTCATCCTCCTGTAAGCCTGTCATCAAGGTATATAAGATCACGGACACAGCTGGAGGGGGCTCAGGAAGGCCACTGTGACAAGTAGGGAACCAGCCATTCCTATATTACTGTGCTCTATGGTTCTCCCGGACAAGGTCTTTCACTTAGACTTTAGGAAATCTGTGGGGGAAGTGGGGGTGGGGTGGGGGCTGAGTACTTTCCTCACAACTCCGCAGACATCTCTTCCGAGGAGAGGACCCTGAAAGACAGAAGCCAGATGTGGCTGAGCCCAGCCGGCCTCTCCACCTTCACATTACCAGAGAACTGCTCATGGTGCTGTCCAGCAGCCAGCAGGGCTTGGGGGCTCCCATTACCAGCATGTGCCCATGACCCCGCTACCTGCTGAAGAGAAGCGGAATGACCAGAGACAACAAATGTGGGTGAGTTGTGTGCACCTGTACCACAGAGGACTAGGAGGAAATATCCCTATCAATCTTAGGAAGTAAGCTGACTCACACCTACGGTTCTTTCCACTGAGTGGCTCACCAAAAAGTTTTAATTTTTTGGCAGTACCAAAACTAGTGTATTATTTGGGCAGACTCCAGATATTGGATTAGGAACATCTAAAAATAAGTCCTCACCACTGGCTCCCACTATGGCCAAAACTTGTGTCTCTACAGTGAAGTCATGAGGCTCTAAGCTCAGTCCCTCCCCCCCCACACATCCCAGGCCAAAGTGTCCTCAACTTTATAGAAATCCAAGGGACATTTCTAGGAAGCAGGAAGGGGCGTGACCTTGGTTGAAGTAGATGCTCATGTTCTTAGCTAGCAGAGGGCAAACTGGGCCCTGGTGCTCTGAGGGCACCTCAAAGCTGGACACAGCCTTTTAAGGAGCCCCTGGTCAGGGCATCAGCACCAAGAATAGCCTCATCCGACCTTTGGGCGGACCGGCGCCAGGGTCCCAAATAGGGCGCCAGGGCAGCCAGACTGACTGGTCAGGCCCTTGATGCCTGGTTTCCTTCCTGCTGACTGCCCAGCATGACTCTCTGAAGCTAGGGGTGGAGAGGGGCACAGCCCAGCATGAATCCCTGAGGCTGGGGGCTGGGCAGGACCACTGCTGGCACCGATGCCACTCTGACCAGCTTCAACACACACAATCGCCCTTTGCTCACGTTCTGAAGTTCTCACATTCTCCCGCTCCCCTCCTGCCACAGGAAGTCCCTCCCACTCACATTCAGCTCCTTCTTGTCTCTCGTGTGCCCAGACAGTTAAATGTCTGACTGTGCCCTTTGACCCTGACCTGACTCATAAATGAGTCATTAAAAGCCCGATGTCTGGAATCTGCGGGACTTCTGACCTCCCATCCCAATGACCCTAGGAAGCAGGGGGCAGCCACCTCTAAAGTGGATCCTGTTGTTTCTCATGGAAGAAAACCAGGGCCTAAGTGTGGCTTGCTGGGTCGCCGAGCAGGAGACAGAGGAGTAGATGGGGAAGACTTGGAAGAGTGGAAAGCAAGAGAGGATTTTGCGGAGGGTGGGGGGAGGGGTTGCTGCAGAGCCCAGTCTTCCTCACACCAGGGCCATGTTATGCCAAGGTAAGGCCTGGGTCAGCTATCCTCAGAGGGCGGGAGTCCAAGGTGAGGAGACATGGGTACTCACATTGGTCCCTGGGGTTTGGGCCTTGGAGTCAATCGCAGTCCAGCCACTGAGGGAAGGTTAATCCCCACGGAGACAGTGGGGGCAGTGTAGAGAACCCCGATGCTGGAGTGCTACACAGAGACTGAAGGATGAGTGGAACAGGGAGCTTTCGTGCAGGCCTGGGGACTTAGGGACCCAGATGTGGGGTTGGAGTTTTATGAAGAAGAATCGCCAGGGGCCAAGGCTGCTGCTCTCATGTGTTCTTCAAGTCCCTTGAGCCCAGGTATGTGCCTCTAGCATCCAAGTGGGGTGGATCCACTGCTGCCCGTGGCCTGGACTACTCACTGCCTACTCGCCACCCAACCCTACCTGCCCTTGGAGTTTGGAGGTGAGGTGGCAGAGTCGACAACACAGACTCCGGGAGCAGGTGAGAAACACCACAGCAAGCTCATCTGAACACTGCCGCAAGCTTCTTTAATACTCTCCACCTGGGCCCCATTGGTCCTAAGACGGCATCTCTTCTAAACAGTAGCTCCTGATTGGCTGGCATTGTCTGTGCCAGCAATCCTTGGTCTCTCAGGCAGTCCTCAATTAGGTCCTCCTGCAGGAGATGCTTTTTCAGTTCCCCTGGCATTTATGTAGAGGTGGCCCCGCCATTCCTGCTACAGATTCACTTGAAGGTCATGGAGACCCACATGTCTCCTCCCTAAGGCCAGCCAGCCCCAGAGAGCTGTCAGATCAGTGAGGACCTGGATGTGACTTGGAGGGCTGCCTGCTCTTCCCCATAGACACCTTTCGGCCAGTTCAGCTCAGTCATTGGTTTGGAGGTCCAATAAGAAGGCAGCTCAATGGCTGCTCCTTGCAGGGGCTCTCTCTACTGACCTTAAGGGAGGTAGAGGGTAGCCTGGAGCCTGTGATCCTGACCTGAGCAGGTTGGGGGTGGCTGTCTCGGCCCCACTGAGACTGGGATCGTCACCTTCTACACACTTCTTCCATTTCTCCTGATCGATGGCACAGGCGAGTGACCTGACTCGGCAACACAGAAGACCACAGAGTGCAGAGGACTCTACTCTGAGTTGTCGTGTAGGAAGAATGTCCTCGGGATCATAGAAGTCCACACAGCTGATGTTAAGACCACATGGGGAGGGGCGAGATGCCCCTCCCCCAAGCCACTCCAGGGTGGAGACACACCCTGAGATGGTTTTATCCCTTCCTCTTCAACAGCACATCCTTAGTACTGGGTAACACATGGGCAAAGTGAGCGCAGGTCTGGCTCTACCGCTCCCACAGGCATGCTGGGAGCCGCTGTACAGCCTCACTTTGGGGCAGTGCTAAGATGTTTATTTAACAGCTGTGAGGGGAGGGCCACAGAGTAGCTCAGGCATTCGGGGCTCTGGGTAGGAATGAGTATGGACCTGGAGATCAGGGGCTGCACTTTAACAAAGAAGCTAACCTGAGGACTGTGGAGGTTTCTATCCGGTACACCCAGAACAGGGTCAAGATCCTGTGCATATTTGACTGTTCACACTGCACGCAGCCTTTGCTAGTGTATCTGAGTTCTGTGTGGGCAGGCGCTTCACACTCTGAAAACACCCAGAGATGGGTGGGGACCGACTTAGCTCTCCAGGGCCAGGGAGACAAGTCCGGCAGCTGGGAGAGGCTGTGGCTGGCAACCAGCAAGAAGCGGTGAAAGCACAGAGCCCCACCCACAGTGCATCTGAAAGAGCCCGACAGCAATGTCACCGGAAGGCAGCAGGTTTGCTCTCTCTGGAACCCATTCTTTGGGTCAGCACAAATGTTTAATGACATCTTTCAGCCATTACTGGGGCTCCCTGGCCCTCGAACCCCGTGTGTGCAAACCCATACAGTCCCACTGTACCTCCAGGACCTCAGCAGCCCCTACAGTCTTGCCGTTTACAGAGCGTCACAGTGTGGGGATCCTACAGCTCCCTGTCTTCTTGAGGTCTGGTGGCATCATCCTGTTACCTGGGTGTGTCTACTTATTCGGCCATTCACCAACTACAGGACAGCTCTGTTGCTTCCTTGCTTGGTCGTTAGGAACGTGGCTGCTGCCCACACGGATGCTGAGGTTGCATAGGAATGACCCTTCGGGTCCTGTGTATAACTGCACAGGAGCATTGATGGAGTGCCTGGGAAGAGTTTTCAAGAGTCTGCCCAGCTGTCTGCCAAGGCTGCTCTGCCATTCTGCCCCCTGGCCAGCAATGCAGGAGCGTTCCTTTGCTCCCTAGCCTGGCTGGCTCTTGGTAACATCAGGCGGAGTAAGGAACTGGGCACCTCTAATTATGGAAAGTGCTACCTCATTGATTTAATTTGCATTTCCCTGATGTTACTGGAAATGGCGTCTCCCTTCACGTACCCATTTGAAATCTCCGCACTACTGAGGCGAAAAGTGTTCAGGCCTTTGGTACCATTTTGGTTATTGTTGGTTTTGCTGTTGTTTTGTTTTGTTTTTTTGAGACAGGGTTTCTCTGTGTAGCCTTGGCTGTCCTAGGACTCACTATGTAGACCAGGCTGGCCTCATACTCAGATACACCTGCCTCTGCCTCCCAAGTGCTGGGATTAAAGGTGTGACCTGCCTCCACCCAACTTTTGGTGCCTTTTAAAAATCATGTTATTCATTTTTTTCTTATTGCTGGGTCTTAGCAATCCTTGGCATCTTTGGGGTATCACGTGCCATTTGAAAGTTTTTTTTTTCTCCCAGCCTGGCTACACATTCTCTCACCAACACCTTTCATGGAACAGAAGTTTGTTTGTTTTAGATTTATTTTGATTTTTGATTTTTGTATGTGTACATGCGTCTGTGGGCGTGGACACAAATAGGAGGCCAGGGAAGGTGCTAGGTCTCTGGGAGCTGGAGTTACAAGTGGTTGTGAACCACTCTTCTGGTTTTGCTTTCTTTTGCTATAATAAAATTCTAGCCAGAAGCAGCCTGGAGAGGAAAGGTTTTATGTCTTATATTCTCAGGTAACAGTTTACAATTAAGGTAGTCAAGGCAGGAGTGAAAGACAGGAATCTGGAGGCAGGAACTGAAGCAGAGGCCATGAAGGAGTGTTGCTTACTGGCTTCCTCCCCATGGCTTGCTCAGTTATACACCCCAGGACCACCTTCTGGGGCCCACAGTGATCTAGTCCCTCCCACATCAATCAGAATCAAGAAAATGCCCCCACTGACTTTCCTACGGGGTCAGTCTGCTGGAGGCATCCTCTCAGGTGAGGTTCCCTCTCCTCAGATGACTCCAGCTTGTCAGGCTGACAAAAAACTAGCCAGCACATGTATTATATGGATGCTGGGAACCAAACTCAGGTCTTCTGCAGTAGCCATATCTCCATCCCCAGAAGTTCTGAATGTTAATGAGGCCTGGCTGGCCATTGGTAGACCGTGCCTTCCGTGTTGTGTCTTAAATGCTGTCATCGCTCCAAAGCCACTTGAGACTGCTTCTGTGTGACAGTTTGGGTGGGTACTAGTTTTGCATTTTACATTTAGATCTGGAACCCAAATAGAATTCATTTTTAGCTAAGATTGAGGTATTATTATTATTATTATTATTATTATTATTACCATTACTATTTGTTTTGTTTTGTTTTTTTAATGTGTGGAGCCCCTCTGTTCCAATGTCACTGACTGGAACAGTAGTCCTGCCCCAGCCTTCTGGATTAGATGAGGTCCACAGTATTGGTGAGGAAAATGGTCCCTAAGACATTCACCCTACCAAACTCAAGTGTCTTCCAAACACCGCACATGTAGCTCAAAGTCATGTCCAACCAGTTCTCAGAGACCCAGGGACCTGTCAAGTGGACACAGGAAGCCAGCCACCTGGACCATGCTTCTGGCTTGTCACCCTGACCTACCTGCTCACTCTCTATCCACAGGACACGCCTTCCTCCTTCCTGGTGGCTCTGGCCTCCTCAGCCATCTTCATCACACTAGCACTTCCTTCTGTGAATAACTACACATCTCTAAAGACTTGCTGAGGGCCATTGTCATGTGCGGATCACCCTGGGGGAACTGACATCTCCATAGTTTTGAGTGTGGGTCACCTCTAGACTCTGATGCAAGCCCTATGTTCTTCCTAGCCCCACCTCAGTGACCCAAGAAAGGGTCTCATACAACAAAACCATCACTCAGGGCAGAGGTAGGGGTGGGGTTCAGAATAAGGCAGGATTCGCAGCTGTAGGTTAGTCGGGAGCAGAGTCCCTTAGGCAGAGACCTACACTGCTCCCATATACTTCAGGGTTGGGTACAAGTCCCGATTGGCTCTGGACACCACGGACTAGTGTCTAGGATCTCAACTCCAGCCCTACCAGTTCACCTATCTTGTTAAGGAAACTGCTGACATCGATACTAAGCCTTGGAATGAAGGCGGTGATGGATTGCTATGCACAGGCCCTCGTGTAGCTTCTGGGCTTCTGTAGGGTTCAAGTCTCATGGGCAGAATGTCCTTAGAGTAACAGAGAAAACCATCCCAGCTGTATGGGTTTCCCAGGGGCCTTTAGCAATCAGCCTCTCTGAAGTCTCAGTGGACTTGCTCCACCCTCCAGAAATTGGAGCCTTCTGCCCTGAGCAGACCCTGTATCCACAGCCAACCAGCGACCAGCAGCTGATGGACATCTATTTATTTTGGCCAAAAGGGTTTTTCGGGAAATGAGAAGTGGACTTGGTTGTTTAGTCTCCCATCTCTCTGCTGGCTCTGGGAAAGGCCAGGGTGCCCAACTATGAATTGGGGTCAGTGGGCTGAGAAGAGAAACCTCTGACCCCAGAGCCACCCACTGAGCTCTGAAGACAGGCCTTCTGCCTTTGCTTTGGGGAGGACCCAGAACTCAGATGTCCAGATGATTTCTGTCATCCCGAGGCCAAGGCAAACATGGCCCTCCCTTACCTGCCCATCTCCAACATGCTGTCTATCTCCCAGCACACTATGATCATATTGTCACTTGGCCCATGACTTAGTCACTCACCCACCACTCCCCACTGTGGTGATAAAATTCTATGGCAAAAGCAACAGAACGGAGAAAGACTATTCTGCCTATAGATCAAGGAGTACAAACCATCATGGTGGGGGAGGTCAGGGCAGCAGGAGCCTGAAGCAGTTGGTCACATGGCATCCACAGTCAGGGAGCAGAGAAGGATGAATTCTGGTATTCAGTTCCCTTGATTTGTTTAAGCAGGCCATAGGGAGTGGTGCCACCCACAGTGGACAGACCTTCCCAGTTGAATTAACATAATTACTTCCCCTATTAACATGCCCAGAGGCCCATCTCTAGGTGGTTCTAGATTCTGTCAAGTTGACAGTGAACATTACATATAGCCATTACAGCCTATAATGTCCTTCTCTCCCCTTCACCTGTAGGCATGCAGAGTGTGCCTGCCAGTGTGCACACACAGGAAGAAGTGTGTGAGTATGCACAGGTCCGTGGCTGCGTAGCGGTAGGTACGCATGTACATGGGTGCTAACTATGCAAGTGCGTGGATGTATGCATGTGCACACACATGCTCTTAGAGAATTGCCATCACCTGGGCCAGTGGCTCACAGGGCATCCGGTCCTATCGCCATCCAGGGCTAGCCTCTTCCTTCACTGTCACTTCTGGCAGGCCCAGCACCCTGGGAACATCTTTCCTGACCATTTAGACCCCCGTTATTTCTGGGGGTCCCAGGGCTGCCATAAAAAAGTACCACACTGTGGAGAGAGGCCACCAAGGTTCTTCCATCTGGTCAACAGGCCAGGTGTGAGCCTCACTGTCACAGGATAAATGCTCCCTACCTCTTTCAGAGCCCAGTAGAGCCTGGGGCCCAGTACTGGGGTCATACACTCTAAGCTCTGCCTCTGATGCCACATGGCTTCTCGGTCTGTTTTCTTCCCGTCTCCTTTGCAAAAACACAGTGATGTCATTCATGTAGGTACTGCCTGGCCCGTCCCAAGGATCTTATCACCACAGAGTCTCACTGACCACGTTTACAAAGGACCCTCTATAAGGAGGGCCCCATAGGGGATTTTTGAGAACACACAGGTATGAAGAGACTGTGACTTTCAACTCACACAACTGAGCACAGAGGCACTCTCCTCTGCTCACAGGCATGCAGAGAGTGCACTGGAGAGGGCTGCTAAGATCTATGAGGAACACAGGCTAGAGCCAGTACCCACAGACATCAGAGAACTTGGAATAGAGATTGGCAACCCTTCGTTCACCATGAACCCAGATTCCTTTGGACCTCCTAGCCATAGTGAACTGTGGTCCATCAGTTACCATATGCAGAGGCTCTGCCTTCTAAGAGTTTGTGCCCACTGGGTCTACTGTTTGCTGCCACTGAGAACACAGGTCTACTCCATGTTGCAGACATTCAGAAACGTGATTTCACAATTCTCCAGTGTTTACAGTGGTCTCTTTCCATTGCTTCAGCATACTGTAAACACACAGGACCCGGCTCTCAGCTGCGTAATTGTGGTTTTAGGGGACAGTTCCAACAATGCACTCCCAAAGCCGTGATGCCTGTGATGCTGATGAGCCATGTACAGCCCTGCTTTGCTGGTTTTATCCTGCTAGGGGCAGCCATGGGACTGCCCTCTTATTGAGCCTCCAAACCATTACAGATATCTCCTTAGAGAGAAGGAGCTGAGCTGGCCAGAGGGTATCTATGGGGAAGAGCAGGTAGCTCCCCAAGGCACATCCAGGTCCTCCCTGATCTGACAGCTCCTGACCACGGGGGCTGGCTGGCCATGAGTGGGTGTGCAAATGTTCTCAGAGATGGATTGCAATTTCAGATCTCAGAGTTTTGCGCAGTATTTTTGTGAGTCTGTAAAGGTTTCATGTGTGCCCAGAGTCTTTGTGCATGCACTCGTGTGTGTTCCTGGAGGGTGTGTGCCTGGACACTCACGTGTGTCTATAAGCATGCATGTGTGTGCTCATGAACTATGCCTGTCCTTTTCCGTCCTTCACCCACCAACCTCCGAAGGCCAGTCTCGCCTGGTCCCAGCGGAAGCCAGTGAAGGCCATAGCTGTATGTGCTGGCACAAGGGCCAGTCCTAGGCTATTGGCATGTGAGGGCTGCCTGCTTCTAAAACCAACTCAGTGGTTAGTCTGGAGAGACTTCTCCAGTTCAGACGCTTCCCCTCTCAGTGAAAGTCAAATGTCAAATGCAGCCTGAGGGACATATTCCCCACATTTCCTCATTTCCAAGAGCAGTCAAGACTGGGCTCGAAGGCACATGACGGACAAGCACAAGGGCCCTTTGTATACATGGGTGTCTGTAGCTACAGCCTGAGGCTCACCGATGGGTTGTCTGGCCGCCTGGCTGCCCCCCCCCCCCCCAGGACAGGGCTTTACCACTTGCTCCCTCCGTGCCCAAGGCAAATCCTGCCAATACTCTGAGCTCTGTCCTGGATTGTTGGGGGAAGGGGGGAAGCAGGGGACACTGGCTGCAGTGAAGGCCATTCTTCTAATAGAACATTTTCAGGCCAACATATTCATAAATAGAATAATTTGCAATGACTGCTCAGAGACACTGGAACAAGCAGAAGTGGGTCGGTCACAGAAGCCAGCGCTGGCTGAGCGGAGCCCTGCATCTTAGCTGGAGAGAAGCAAAAACAACTGCAGGGTAACAGAGTCCTGAGCCTTTGTGACCTCTGAAGACAGCATGGGTTCCACTTCTTCCAGAAAAACCTTTCCCTGCTGGTGTTCTGAGACCCCTGGGAAGTAGAAGGACCCTTTAGTCTGCTCTACAAGCCAACCAATACTGCCCCTCACCCCTCCTTTGGGAGTTGCCCCTCTCCCAAGAGTCTGGGGACTCCAGGATTAGTGAAAACCAATTTGACCCCAGGTCTGAACCCTGTTCCATAGACCCTGAACACAAGCTTCCAGGGTGGAGGTATAGGGTCATCTTCTGAAATGGGAAGAGACACAAGATACTGTAGAGGTAGAACTGTCCAACACAACTCCGCTGGCTAAGGGACCACCCCTATAGCCGGTCAGCCCCACGCCTTTCCCTCTGTCCCTTGTAGGGTCACGCAACCCCGACCCTGTACCTCACGCTGGAGGCCAAGCCTGTGCCAGGTGCTGAGTGGGCAGCAGCTGATCTACCTTGGCCAGGCCAGGATGAAAGACACCTGGGGAATGTTCCAGGCATACAAGAACAGAAAGAAAAGCCATCAGCCTCAAGAGTTCCAGGCTCAGCTGAGCCTTCTCCACACGCCTACCTCCTCTGATTAAACCATAGCTTGTTTCAGTCCAGACTGGCTGGGGGGCATCAGATGCTCTTGGGGTATCAGGCTAGTACCCAGAGCCCATCCCCAGGGCTAATGAGAAGGTGGTGGTTCTCCGTAAGGGCTGCAATGCTTTTTCTGAGGGGAGAGTGGCTTAAAGGTCTGATTCGGTGCTGGTGGAGAAGGCTCAGGGGTTTGTATGGGGGGTCATAAAGACCCAAATAAGGCAGAGGGGTAGAATTCAAAGAGAGCACATGGGACCAGAGCTAGCCCTCAGGTGGCTGGGATCTGATAATAAGTGTTGGGACGTTGGGCTACTGTCCTGACCCCAGGGTACCAGGTGTTGATTGGGAGTGGGGGAGGGGCAGTGGAGGAGCTGGAGCAGGGTGGCTCCAGGCACCGGTCAACGCCAGCCAGCCAGCCACCTGGTGTTTGCTAAGTTCAGAGCCTCTTTCCTGCCCTGGGCTTCTGGCTTCTGGAGTCTGAGATGGAACGCTGCAGTCTGCGAAGCCCTTCGGGTAGATGATAAATTAGCATTCCATCGCTGGGAACTGCGTGTGGCTCCCGGAACCCCAGCTGTGGAAAATCTCTCTTGGTGCTGTAGCCCAGAGAGAGGGGATGGGGACCACAGTGCCTCATGGCCCGAATTCCCAACAGGTGCTGCTGGGAACCTGGGCACTGATCTCGAACCCTACACCGTGGTATGAAGCCTGGGTTCCAGCCCCAGTTTGGCTAACAGGGCCTGGTTGTTGGAGACATGTATGTATCTTCAAGCCGAGTGATGGATGGCACAGCCTGGCCTACTCTGGCTCCGCACTCCACGCAGTTCATCTGCTTGGTCACTAGAGGTGTATTCTGCCAAGTTCTCAGGAGGCTACTTTCCTGAGCAGGGTAGGCCCACATGCTGAGAGAGGGAGGGAGACAGGGAAACAGAGAAAGAGGCGAGGAGGGAAAGAGAAGCATCAGGGCCCCCCTAGCCTACCCTCCCCCCAGATTTCATTTCTCTCCTATGCTAGCTGTTGCCCACACCCTTGAGTCCACAGCTTACTGTTGCAGCAGGAAGCCTGGGAAGGCACACAGACATGGCCACCGTACAGCAGTGCCTGCTTTGCCTGGACCCTTGGCATGCTGCTCTAAGCTTGGTATTTCAGTATTTCACATTCAACACATACATGTTAGGAACTCCTGTCTTGGAACTGTGGTTCTAAAACCTTAGGAAATATTGCCCGTAGGAGACAATCTTGTGCTAAGGACCCCTTGGTGATGTCTATCTCTATGTCTATCTCTTTGTGTATATATATATAAAACTTTACATTTTATTTTAAAATTATTTTTATTGTGTATGAGGTGGGTGACATATATATGTGTGTGTGTGTGTGTGTGTGTGCGCGCAGGTGTGTGCATATGTATGTGTGAAGGCCAGAGGTTCAACACACACACACACACACACACACACACATATGTATATACGTATATTTTATCCACTCTGATCCTCCCAAGAACCCTGCCTAATAGACTAGATATTGATGGGGGACCCATGAGGATGGCCAAAGCCCAGTGTTATCTCAGCTTTACTATGATGCCTGCTGCTCACGGGTGAGGCTGCCTTTGCAGAGGCTACTGTGGGGCTGCATCACTAATTCAGTCCTGTAGGAAGAGCGTCCTCCTGAACACCTAGGACCAGAGCTGTGGGCTCAGTCTGGCACTCGGGGGATGGGGGAGATTCAACTTGTTTTGTAGTTTCACATATCAGGAAAAGCTGAGAGAAGATGTTAACAACGGCAAAACAGAAACAGGAAAGCTGTCTGTCTGATATGGGGATGGGGGACTGAGAGAATCGTCAGAGTTTTGCCCTTAGAATGGTGTTAGGCCGTGAAGTTTTTACATGGGATGTACTCAACTCTTGGAAATAATGTTCAGCACTTGGGAGGCAGAGGCAGGCGGATTTCTGAGTTCGAGGCTAGCCTGGTCTACAGAGTGAGTTCCAGGACAGCCAGAGCTACACAGAGAAACCCTGTCTCGAAAAAACCAAAAAAAAAAGAAAAGAAAAAAAAAAAATAATGTTGTGGGGCCAACATTAAAAATGGCCAACAGATCCAACAGTAAGGGGCAAGATGAAGTCACTTCGCAAGACTCAGTAGCATCTCAAAGCCAACATCCCAGTTGTCCCCAAAGGGGACATTGTAGTGACAGAACCCTTGTTAAGACCTGTTTTGAAATTCCATAACTGAGTCTAGACATTGCATGAGAGGGAAAGGTTGGGAGATTTGCAAAGAAGGCCTAAACGGCAGCAAGGGACTTGCTGTGTAATCGCTGACCTATGTCACTACGCAGGAGACTGCAGGGGCTTGTGGGTGAGGACTGAGGCCAGACATAGAACCAAGTGCACAAGGGGGCTCAACTGTGCTCTGAAGAGGGCATGTGGGGTCACTGTGGAGTTAAGAGGGACACAGGTAGACTAGGAAGGTGGAAGTGGCTTCCTGAGATGGCTGCTGCTTGTTCCTAGAAGAAAACATTTTGAGGAAAACCATCAGGAAGACATAGGGCTGGGTATCTAAACAGGACCAACAGGAGAAAGGCTCTCCGGGGGTCCAAGCCAGGGTCTGTCTAATGGATGTCCAGCCTTAGGCTTCTCCCATTCCTAATGTGTGAATTGGTTACTTTCTGTTTCTCTGCGGCTGGGTTTTTTGTCTTTTCCAGTTGTTCAAGAGAGGGAATGGAGCCCTAGACAATTACTAGCTCTACTGTTACACTTCAAAGGTGCTTTGGGGGGTAGAGATAAGGAGATAAGGCTCAGCTGGTAGAGTGCTTGCCTAGCATGTACAAAGCCCTGGGTTCGATCCCCGATACCACGGAACTGGGCATGGTGGCGTGGTCCTGTAATCCCAGCATTTCGGACGTGAGAGGATCAGAAATTCAAGGTCACCCTCAGCTACATAAGGAGCTGGAGGCCAGCTTGGGATACACGAGACACTATCTGAAACAAACAAAGATCAGTTTTCCAATAAATGTGGCGCTGGCTGTACTTGAAAGGAGAATATAGAACTCGCCTCATGCATATGTACACGTGCACACGCGCACACACACACACACACGCACACACGGGGGGGGGGGGGGGAAGGATGGAGGGACAGAGAGGTTTGTATTCTGGGTGGGCTGCATCTGCTGCCCAGGCCAGTAACTGGCCATGTTTATGAGATCCAGGGACAATAGGGGTGTAACTATCCTTTCCTTGGCTTAGATGTGCACTGGTCCAGCATCAGCAGACAACATTGAGTCAGATCACGTGGAGCGGAGTGGGGTCTGAGCCAACCCTTGCTGGGTCCCGGACTACAGACCATCTCAAAACCAGGTGGACAGCTCACCTCTGTGACCAGTGCTCTTGGATCCCCACCCAACCACTGTCGACACTTGCTGTGGTTCCTACCAAGGGCTCCACAGCCCACAGCCCACAGCCCACATCTCTCCATCCACAGTCTATTTCATGTTCAGCTCTATGAAATTGGGAAGTTGTCACTTAGATGACCCCGGGACCCAGGCTGGACAGATGCAGAGCCCAGCCCTTCCGAGTCCCCAGTCGGGCCTGCATTCTGAGTTGGCTACAGTCTGTGTAGGTTTAAGCGTTGGCTCCAGAACTCTGGGGACAGTAGGACATGCATGGCTCCCTTATGTTTGTGTTCCCCTGTTTGCCAATGTTTGGATCCCAGATGGGGGCTTCAGGCTTCTTCTAAAGTCTGCCCCCTCCCCTATTCCTGGATCTTTCAGAGAGAGGGAGGACCTCAGCAAGGTTGCTTAAGGCTCTGCCATCTTTGCAGGACCTGCAGCCTCCAGCTGGGGAGCCCCCAGGTTGCGTCTGTCATCCTGCAATAAAACGAGAGGTTTCTTATGAATCAGAAAAGCCCCACTATGCCTCATTCCAAGGAAGTCCGGCCTCCACCCACCCTGCCTGCATCTCCCTATAGTGCCATAGAGGGGAAGAAGACTGTCCTTGAGCCCAGTCCTGCAAACATAGCAGCTTGTTTAAACAAGGCAAATTACGCACGTTGTGACATTTGCCAGTGTTTGGATCCCAGATAGGCCTGTGGGGTGGATTCTCACAGCCCTGAGCCCAGGAAAATAGGCTCCACACATCAGCGCCTGGAGAGTGCCCACGGGAAGCCTAGATTTCTTCTGTGGGGAACACTGTCCCATGGCTTGCTCCAGCTGTGCTGAGGGAGAGGCCCCCAGGATAGGCGGTAACCCTGTATGCAGGGGAACCCCTGGATCTATGGGTATAATTGTTTACATTAGTCCAGCCCTCCAGGGTCTACCCTGTAGCACGAAATCCACATTTTATCCTGCACCTTGGCCAGCCTCCTCCCCCACTTCCAAGGGAACCCTATGCCTGGTCAGAACTCGGGCATTTGATGGCTTAGTTCCGTGGGCACACCTCAGCTACAGAGCAGGCTGCACCATCTCTGAGGGCTCCCTTTGCAGACTGCCCCAAGCTCCTTTGAGAAACCCTTCTGAGCATGGCCTTTAACCATAGATACAAAAGCTGGAACTCCCTGCCCGCCCGGCTGGTGACTCACCACACAGTCACCTCCCCCCAGCACATTTCCAGAGACAAAGCCAGGATTTTATTACCATGGAATTATGAGAGGGTAGAATTCCACATGAAAGCCCCAAACTTCAACACATGAACCCTGGTAACTGACTCGGTAAACAGAAAAGCCAGGCTGGGACGTGAGTGTCTGTGCCCCAAGACACCAACCAGTTTCTAGCATCTGGACTCCTGCTCTGTGGCCAGCCCCTTGCTTCCACTATCCAGCTCCCTTTGGTGGCTGGGGGAAGCTTCCTTGCCGCTATGTGCAGCGAGCGGTTCAACCCTTGACCTACTTCATAACTGTGGTGCGGTCTCTAAAGGGCTATCATGAAGTTCCTAAGACACTTTCCCACCCTCGGTCCCTACCTTCTTATGGCTGGCCCATGGTGGCTACCAGTTTGCCCCTACTGTATACCTCTCAACCCACTCTATAGTCCTCGCTGGGTGTCTGTGCATGTGGCTTCTACATTGTAACATGACTGCATAGCTGTCCCCAAGCACGACAGGGAGCCAGCTCCTTTCTGTGCCCTTCCCTGCTTGCTCCCTCACTGAAGAGTCCTACATCCCCACCCCGTCCCTGCACTATGGAGCTCCGGCTTCCACAGGGGTCTGCCTGTTTCAAAGGAGAACCTTGTTACTGCTGGGGGCAGCAGGCCTGGGACATTTCCCACCTCAGGACACTGTTCTTTCAGGAAATGGGGTATGTGAACTGACACTTCTGATATCTGATGGGGACAGAAAAAGCCTCGAGTGCTAGTGTGTGTGTGTGTGTGTGTGTGTGTGTGTGTATGTGTGTAAAACTTTGGGCATATCTAAGTGCAGCCCTGTGAACTACAAGATACACCTGTCTAGACTGAGTTCAAATCAGGCTTCCCCTCTCCTAGGGTGAGGCTCTTAGCCCTGTCTTTGTGGGAGGCTTCAATGGTCAGGCACCAGCTGCATGGAGGGCCAAGACCTGATCTTGGAGAAGTTCTCTAGGAACAAGAATGGGTGGTCTTTTAATCCCAGCACTTGGGAGGCAGAGGCAGGCAGATTTCTGAGTTCAAGGCCAGCCTGGTCTACAGAGTGAGTTCCAGGACAGCCAGGGCTACACAGAGAAACCCTGTCTCGAAAAACCAAAAAAAAGAATGGGTGGTCTGTACCTGTTTTGCCTATTTCTGGTTTCAGCCCTGATCTGACCACCTAGTCTTCAGCCCTGATCTGACCACCTAGTCTTCCCGTTGTGCCTGTTAGGCCTGCTAATATTTCCCACCTCCAGCAGGAGCTTCCAGAGAAGAGCTCTCTCGCCCTCTAGTGGTTGCTTTGCTGAGGTACAGCAGTTTTCCACTGAGCTCCTGCCTCCCAGACAACCAGAAGTTACCTTCACTGTAGATAAGGATAGAAGGGCGCTGCTTCCAGCTGTTCCTTCCTGGGGCTTTTCTTGTTCTTGTGGTTAGGTGGGTTTTGTTTTCTTTTGTTTGAGACAGGGTCTCATGCACCCCAGGCTGGCCCGTAACTCATTATACAGTCAAGGGTGACCTGCTTCAGTCTCCAATGCATTAGGGTTACAAGCATGCTCCACCACACCCTGTCTTCTGCAGCACCAGGGATGGAACCCAGACCTCAAGAATGTTAGGTTGAGACAAACGTCTAATCCCCTCACTGTGTATGTGAGGGTGAGGACCAGATAGTAAACCATCAAGGTTCACATATGAAAATAGCTAGCTTGCAGAGTTCCAGTGGTTGCCCTTCCTCCCCTGGCCTTCGTCTAAGGCACTGAGCATGTGCAAGAAAGACAAATGTGGAGAAGGGAGAGACGCAGATGGAATGGAGGGCTTGACAGGCAGGTGCTATGTAAAGAGCCACAAAGAGTCATGGGCCTTGTCCTCCGGCTACTGTTGCTATGATGAAACACCGTGAACAGAAGCAATTTAGAAAGGAAAGGGGTTACTGGCTTACTCCTCCCACGACGGTTCATCATGGAAGGCAGGCAGGGCAGGAACTCAAGCAGGGCAGGAACCTGGAGGCAGGAGCTGATGCAGAGACCACGGAGGGGTGCTGCTTACTGGCTTGCTCAGCCTGCTTTCTTATAGAACCCAGGACCACCATCCCAGGGAGAGCACCACCCACAATGGACTGGGCCCTCTCCCATCAATCATTAAATAATAAAATGCTCAAACTGGGACGTGGTGGCGCACGCCTTTAATCCCAGCACTTGGGAGGCAGAGGCAGGCGGATTTCTGAGTTCGAGGCCAGCCTGGTCTACAGAGTGAGTTCCAGGACAGCCGGGGCTACACAGAGAAACCCTGTCTTGAAAAACCAAAATATATATATATTATAATAATAATAAAATGCTCTATTATCGAGCATAGGCTTTATGCCCAAGGGATTTTCCAGGTCCTTCCTCAGCTCCCTAGCCTGCTTCTGGTATCTGGAGTACTTTTTCCTTTCTCTCTTTCTTTTCTTAAAAAGAATTATTTGTTTATTTTATATCTATGAATATACTGTTTCGATCTTCAGACACACCAGAAGAAGGCATCGGATCCCTTTATGAATGGTTGTGAGCCATCATATGGTTGCTGGGAATTGAACTCAGGACCTCTGGAAGAGCGGCCAGTGAGTGCTCTTAACCGCTGAGCCATCTCTCCAGCCCCTTCCTTTCTTAATAAGTCTTTGTATTTCTGTTTCTAACCGTGTGTCCCTGGTGCAATCCTTTGCCCTGAGACACAAAAGTCTGAAATGGGGTCTGACCTCTGAACTCAGATTCATGGTCCCAGGACTAAGCATGCATTTTCTTTTCTTTATCTCTTTTCCAAATGCCAGTCAAAAGCCTAAGCATGCTTTCCCTACCCCCCTGGACTTTCATATTCTCTTTGAAGCCCCAGCCCTCTTTTCCAGCATGTAGCCGCTTGCTAAACCTCCCATGCAGAAGACGAGGCTTTCTCTCTTTCTCTTCTCCATCCCCTCCTCTGGGAAGCTGCCAAGACTTTAAGCTTACTTGTCCTGTTATTTTTCTCAAACCCCAATAAAATCGGCCTCAAGTTTCTTCCCGCTCCATTTTAAAATGTGTATTAGCAAGACTAAGAACGCAAAAGGGGACCTCAGTTTCCCCCGACAACACCTGGGCTTTTTGTCTCAATGAAAACTCAAATGTCTCAAGGGCACAATCCTGGGAGCTCAATAAACAAGCCCCAGGGCAGAGGAGGCTGGGGATCATAAAGAAGGAGAGGAAATGCAGGCACATACCAACTGGAAGAATCTCCACCTGCTTCCTCTGTTCTGGGAAGAGACAGGGACAGGAGCATAGAGGCTCCCTGAATGGGCAAGGCAGTCCCAGGCCATCTGCTCCAGAATCACAGGACTTTGGAGTGGACTCTATCCGTGGCCTCCTGGCTCTCATGAGCCACACACAGTGGTAATGCGAGACTCCATTAGGAATGAAAACGGGTTCGTAGGTGAAACCAGTGAGCCAGGGTCCCCAAGTATTAGAGGCAGAGGCATTTATTTCCAGTCTGCCTTGCTTGCTACTATGTCAGCAAGGTTCCAAGTTTTGGTTCTGGGGCACTTGTGTGGCTCTCCTTAAGACAGATTGGCTTCCTTGTGGGTCATTCCCCACACACGAGTGCCAGACAGTAGGAAAGTGTCTAACTCAGGTCTGAGAGCAGTGTCTGTGCTCAGAATCAGTCGCTCCTCTGCGGTGAGTAGGCCCCAGCTGAAGAACCTTGAAGTGATCTGTTACTGGTGGCTGGGTTTTCGTATTTACAGTTTCTTGGCCTCCTTAGCCTAGGAATTGAGGTAAAAGTCCACACCAGTTTGCAAAAATAACAAGTATTTAGCTGGGTGGTGGTGGCGCACGCCTTTAATCCCAGCACTTAGGAGGCAGAGGCAGGCGGATTTCTGAGTTCGAGGCCAGCCTGGTCTACAGAGTGAGTTGCTACACAGAGAAACCCTGTCTCAAAAAAACCAAAAAAAAAAAAAAAAACCAAAACAAGTATTTAAAGCAAAATGATGTCCATGCACTCAAATCTAGTTCAGGCCAGACTGGTACTCTTAACCACCTCGAATCAGGATATACATTGGAATAGTGTCTTATTTATTTATTTATTTATCTATTTATTGCTGTGGTAAGATACCACAACCAAGGCAACTTATAAAAGAAAGAGTCTGTGTGGGGCTTATGTTCTCACAGGGTTAGACTCCATGTCTAGCAAGGCAGGGGAACATGGCAGCAGGCAGGAAGGCAGCTGCGAGCTTACATCTCATCCACAAAGACAAGGAAGAGAGAGGCAACTTGAATGGCTTAGGCTTCGGAAACCTGAAAGCCTGTCCCAGCAACACACCTCCTTCAACAAGGCCACACCTCCTAGTCAGTCACTGTTCCACCAACTGCGGACCAAGTATTAAGTTGTACAAGCCCATTCTCACTCAAACCGCCACAAAAAGAAACTGTTAAGGGTGGTGTGTGTGTGTGTGTGTGTGTGTGTGTGTGTGTGTGTGTGTGTGTGATCGTCAAACGTCTCCCACTGTTCCAAGTGGGTTGCGTATATAGCCAGATGCTTATGGAGTCTGGGGCTGCGAGGTGCAGTTTAGAGGACAGTGTGTAAGAATATCTGGGAAAGGAAGGTGGACTGCAAGGTCAAAATCACAAGAGACAAGGTGAGCATAACCCAAACAAAGCACCAAGTCCTTACTGTCCCACGGGTGTGCTTAAATATCCCGTGCCCTAAGACCCTGCACAAAGGTCTTGCATTCTGCCTGGGAGAAAATGCTAGTTCTTAAAGGGTTGAACAAGAGGTACCCCATCTACACAGGAGGTGCAGCCTGCAGTCCTAGAGCTAGCTTCCAGTGGCCCAGCAGTGTTAAGAGCCATGCTGGAGAGTGGTGGGGTGCCAGGCATCTAGTGAAGTGGGCATACTAGTCTGGTCTACAGCTGCTTTTCAACGCAGTCTGAGCCAGGAGCTCTCAGTAGCTAGAGAGGCTGTCTGTGTTTTCACACGTGTACATATGTCCATGTTTCCTAGGTAAAAGCAAGGATGGGATGTCTGACTAGACTTCCGGAGTAGTCTTAGTTGCATTCGAAGCTGCAGGATTCCTGGCACCTCCTTCTCTCTGTGACCTGACCTAGAAGCTGATACAACAGGAAGACCATCCTATACTGCTCTGCCTTGGGAGCATGCTGCAGGCAGCTCTGCCCTGACTACTTGGCTCTAAGCGTTCCTGACACCCCAACTGGCTCCCTCTTGGGATGATTTGGGGAATTCTCCAGGGCTACTTACCTCCCCCTGCTGCAGCTCTTGGGGTAACTCCAGCCAGGGTCAGCCAGAACCCAACAGAAACTGTCAATCAACAGAACCTCTTGCCACTCCTACAGCAGTATGTGGGAATCCCAGTTGACCCACATCCTCACCAAGGGGTATCTCCCAAGCTCATCATGACGCCACCCCAGCCTTTCCCGTGTCCATGTGTTTGTTTGTTCTCCCTCTCCCCCCTCTGTATTGGACACGAGTCCTCTGTTAGGGTGATTATTGTATTCTGAATGCTTTCTCCCAGGCCCTGTCTTTTCTTTTTCCTAACCCTGCCTTTCAAAGACTAGGTTTTACTTTTGATGAAGCTCAACTTATCTTTTTTTTTTTTTTTTTTTCGAGACAGAGTTTCTCTGTGTAGCCCTGGCTGTCCTGGAACTCACTCTGTAGACCAGGCTGGCCTCGAACTCAGAAATCCACCTGCCTCTGCCTCCGGAGTGCTGGGATTAAAGGCGTGCGCCACCACTGCCCGGCTGTGACTCACTTTTTATCAGATATCCGACTGTACAGTATTAGTGTGCGGACTCTGCGGTTGTCTGCTCCGGAACCTGTATGTTAGTCTCTATGTAATACTAACTCCATCAGAGCATGAAACCACTTCAATGGGGTCTGTACAAACACTTGGTTCTAGACACTTCCACGGCGATGCAACTTAAACAGCCACAGTCACTCCACAGGCATTTCCAGGAAAGGTCAGAGCTTCGCGGGCACCTCACTATGTCCATCATTCCCGGTCCCCCGACCCCAAAGCTGCTCGCTGCACCTATCGCTAGAGCCCTACGCGGAATGGAGAGCGTCCTCGGGTCCGGCATCCATCCCCTCTCCAGGAGACCAGTGATCTGTTCTCAATTCGGAAAGTCTCTCACCTAGTGTCCTGCAGGACCAGTACCTACGGCCAGCTCCGTCCACACCCCAGGACCGTACAACACCCGGCAAACGGAATGCCTAGCGTCGTACTGCTCAGCAGGTCCCGGATGAAACCCTAGCGAGTTCTCCTTGCCCTCGGGTCAACCGGAGCACCGCGCAAAGCCACCACTGCAATTCCTCCCGGCCAGGCCACCGCAGCATCCAGTACAACCAGGAGAGCGCGGGAAGGGCGGGACTGCGCTGAGGACCCGCCCACTCCAGGCCACGCCCAGGCCACGCCCACACACTCATGCTCCGGACGTGAGGCGCGTGCGCACCGTGGGCCTGGTCGCGTTGCCGTAGCTACTAGAGACGCGCTTCACTGGGCGGATAGGCGCGCTTCCGGAGTGGGGCGCGGCAGCCGGAAGTGCGTGGCCGCCTGGGCCATGGCGGCGCTCAGCGTCGTATACCTGCTGCTGGCAGCAGCATCCTGGCGGCCGATCTCGGCTTCAGGAGAAGAATTCTGGCCTGGCCAGTCGGCGGCGGACATCCTGTCGGGGGTGGCATCCCGCAGACGGTAAGCGCATCTACACCGGCCTAGCCGAGCAAGGCATCTGGGACAGGGTCAGCAGCGGTCTGGGGGTAGCGGGGCGCGGGCTGCGCGCTCAGGCTGTAGGAATGAAGGCTGTGTGGCGAAGGTCGCCCTGGCCTTGGTCTGAGCTGGCCGTCTACTCCCGAGAGATCTCTCTCTACCAGAAAGTCCAGGAGCGTAGGTGGACCCCGGCTCTGGCCACCTCAGGCATCCTGTCCCGAGACCCATCTTTAAGTCCCAGCGAGAGAGAAGTTTGTGTGGGCCGTCATGGAGATGGCGCTTCCTCCGCGGCCGCTATTCCCCAAACTGGAGGATAAGCCAGGGGTCCGGTGCAGACAAACCCAGTGACGATGTGACTGAAGCCTAGAAAGGAATATTGCTTTGGCGAGGCCCTAAAGTTTTAGAACCGTTTTCACAGAGATTCGACATCACTATTTGACTTTCTCAAGTGTCATTTAGAGTGCTGTGGATTTTTCCCCTGGCCAGCCAACCGGGCCTGTGATATCACAGTGGGGCTTAATGCAAAAACAATCTCGAGAATCCGGGTGTGGCCAGACCCAAAATAAAATTTCAAAATCAGAAATATTACCATCCTATCCTCTTCACCCTTTTTATTTTGAAAATCTTTATTAATATAATGAGATTATTGTTATTTTTCAATGGAAAAAGCTTTAGCTTCCAACACAGGAACTGTCAGTAGATTTATTTCATAAACCAGATTTGTCGAACCTGTGCCCATTGGCCACATACATCTCAGAATAGCAATGAATTCGGCCCACCGTAATTATTGATGACAACTTCATGCCTCATTGTCAAAGGCTTGACACCCCTGAGTAAACAACTGGCCTTTGAGCACCTCAGTAATTTTGTTCGGACTGTGAAGGAAGGAGTCTTTGGATTAGACACTGTGGGAATAGCTGTGGTACTGATTCTCAGGCTTGGCTGCTGAGGTTCTGTTGACATTCCGAATTGTCAGAGAGTGGTCTGCTGTTGGCACTCATGAGCTCTACTGGTCATTGTCACATAGTAACTGCCCTCTCTGTAAGCTGAGAGTGGGTCCCCTATGAAGAGTCCTCACAGCTCATGGCCTACGTCTTGCTCCCTTCTCAGGTACCTTCTGTATGATGTCAACCCCCCAGAAGGCTTCAATCTCCGAAGGGATGTCTATATCCGGGTGGCATCCCTGCTGAAGACGCTGCTGAAGACTGAGGAGTGGGTGCTTGTCCTGCCCCCGTGGGGCCGCCTCTACCACTGGCAAAGCCCTGACATCCATCAGGTCCGGATTCCCTGGTCCGAGTTTTTTGACCTTCCGAGTCTCAATAAAAACATCCCCGTCATAGAGTATGAGCAGTTCATTGCAGGTGAGGCGGGCATGAGGCTGGGAGGCTTTTCTGATGTGGGTGGCCGGTGGCCCGGTCCTGCCTGCATCTTGTGGGATCCCACCATGGTGCTGAGTGGTCTGCGAAGAGGCCTTCACTTGACCTCTCCCTGCTTCCACTTTTTAGAGGAACCATGTTTTCCTGACACAGAGGTGTTTAGAGTTGAGCATGACTTTGGTTGGAAGACAAATCCTTTTTTTCTGCTGCCCTGGAGGCCCCGGGAAGGAAGGGGTACATTTAGAGCCTGGCTGGTACCATCAGATCCTTATTCCACCACGACCTCCACCCCTGCCCGGGACTGCTGCCTCAGGAGGCTCTATTTCCAGAAGGTTCTCTACCCTGATCACATCATTATCGAACGCTCCGTATTATAGTCGGTCCTAGAAACACAAGAAGCTTTTATTTTTTCTTACTTTTTCATTCAAGCTAAAGATGCAAAGTCAGAGCATTGTAAGTGCATGCTTAGAACACACCTTTCCTGGCCCAGTTCATAGACTTGCTTGTGGGTCCTGGAAAACCAGAGTGGGGGTACTGGACTCACCCAAGATAGCCTGACCTTTGCCTGAGCCTCAGTCTCAGGTGTCTGGAGACGTTGCCGGTGCCTCTCTGCGGGGCAAGGCCAGGGGATTTCTCACTGTGGGAAAGGCATAGATGAGGCTCCCGACATTTGGTATGGCATCTGGAGGCGTAGGGCCAAACCTCCCTGCACCTGGGGACACCCACAGGGAAGATGGCGCCTGTGCCATGGGCTTCCTGAGAAGACAGAGTGGCTTTACTCACTCACGGAGCAGAACTGCCCAGATAAAGCTGTACGGGGCCAGCCCAGCACACTATGAGTGATCAATGTGAGGGGGGCTGCTTTAGCATCAGCAGTGTGTAGACCTCATGCAGTGTGCATTTAAAGACACATCAATTGACTTTGCTGCTTGCCACACCTAGAGTCATTTTCTACACAAACCCTCATTGGTACTTTGGGTACAGCAGATGACAGGAAGAGGTCAAAGAGACCTCTGAGTCCCCCTCTGTCCCCTAGGCCTGCATGCTCATTCACCGAGTCCGCTGTCTGCTCTGGAAGCTTTTCCGAGCCTTCGTGAGCTAAGGAGGCCTCAGATAACTCAGTGAACATCATCTGTGTGTGGTGCACAGCTGCACATGCAGCTGTGGTCGTTGTCGTGTGGCACATTGTCCGGGGTGTCTTTCAGAGTCCGGTGGGCCCTTTATCGACCAGGTGTACGTCCTGCAAGGTTACGCGGAGGGCTGGAAGGAGGGCACCTGGGAGGAGAAGGTGGACGAGCGGCCCTGCATAGACCCTCTGCTGTACTCCCAGGACAAGCATGGGTATTACAGGTAACACTGTGGGTACAGACTCCCCACACGGTTCACAGAGACCGTCCCAAGAGGCCGCCCGCCCCTGAGCCCTGGTACATTACATCACCTCACACTGTTAGACAGGCTTAGCCAGTTTTAAAAACACCTTACTAGAGCCGGGCAGTGGTGGCGCATGCCTTTAATCCCAGCACTTGGGAGGCAGAGGCAGGTGGATTTCTGAGTTCGAGGCCAGTCTGGTCTACAGAGTGAGTTCCAGGACAGCCAGGGCTACACAGAGAAACCCTGTCTCGAAAAACCCCAAAAAAAAAAAGAAAAGAAAAACTCCTCACTAGGATTACCCCCCCCCCCCCTTTTTAATCTTTTTTGTGGTACTGGGGGTTGAACCCTGTGCATGCTGAGCAGGCCCTCTCCCACTTGAGCTACATCTCCCTGGTTTCTTACTGTTCCAGCACGGGTCCCACTACGTACCCCAGTGTAGTCTTTGGCTTTCGATCTTCTGCCTTAGCCTCCGAAGTACTGAGCTTATAGCCATGCACCACCTTGCCCGGTTCCTCTCACCTTTTCTGTAGTCTTGAGCATGCGCATGGCAGTCCTAGTACCAAGTTGTCTGAGGTCCTGGCTGTCACTTAGCACCCTCCGTGAGTGAGGAACTTATGGAGAGCGGCTGTCTGGCTGAGGCGTGGTTTTTCTCAGCCCCCCCCCCCCTCTACTGCCCATCTCCTATCAGTGACCTGGGAAGTTTTGAATTCTGTGGACTTTCTCAAGAGTTCTTAAAAGAACCTGGTTGTCCATGGTGCTAGCCTGTGAGCCTCAGGGCAGAGGAGCGGTGTCCACAGGACTGTGCTCCTAGGTGAGAGCACACAGGCTGACGGGTGGCTGGGCTCTGTTTTCCAGAGGCTGGTTTTGGGGTTACGAGGAAACCCGGGGTCTGAATGTCTCCTGCCTGTCCGTCCAGGGGTCGGCTTCCATCGTCGCACCTGTGCTCTTGAAAAACACATCTGCCCGGTAAGCACCCAGGCCTTCCACTGGGATTGTGTGTACAGCGCATTCCCAATATCTCACCAGGCCCCGCCCTGCACTCCAGCGCGGTCTGGGGGATGCCCACGTGCACAACAGCGGGACTAGGCTAAGGCTGTGTGTCCGAGAAGAACCCCAGAGAGACTCCAGGCTGGGGTTGTCTCCTGTGCTCCGGCATGGTGGTTGTGGTCTGCACTCCCTGCTCAGTAAAGGCATTTTATCTTACCCTGCTATTTACCTCCTGTGCCCTGAGCATCTGCTGCAGACATGGGAAGCAGGACACACTTGTGACTTCCTTCTGCATTCCTCTTTGGGGTGCTATGAGGATCCTAGCCCATCTGGGAATTTGTTTGGGGGGCAGTGAGGAGGTGAGGGTGTATGCAGTGGATGTGGGGGCATGAACAGTTGTGGGGCTCAGGGGCTTAGCCGGAAGGTGGAATCTACTGGGCTTGAGCCCCGGGGCTTTGAAAGTATTGCCTCGTGATATAACTGTCACTTCCTGAGGGCTGGGGAGAATCAGGCAGCTGCAGTAGGTGGGAGTAGCTGTTCTTACTCTCCCTTGGAAAGAGGCGTAAGGAAGGAGTCCACCCAGAAATGCAGGTGGGGCAGGCATAAGAGGCCGTGAGGTTTGTGTTGTCACCTCTGGGAGGAAGTGCCAGAGCGCCATGCCCCAGGAATGTTCTTCCAGCATCCCTCAAGTCACAAGGCCTGTCTGTCCCTTCAGTTCCCTCAGAGTCTCCAGCAGCTAGCTGTGAGCATCATGCTAGCCTGGGCGCCACAGGCCACACTCCTGCCTTCAGGCTCCTCGTCACCTCTAAGGCCTCACTGGCCACGATTCTGACTGCAGAATGCCTAGCCTTGGCCTGGTCTCAGCAGCCAGTTGCAGCAGGCCTGGAAACTAGAGCTTCCCTGTCACTGTTGAGCATGTTGTGACTGGCTCTGATAAAATGTATATTTTGTACACAGTTAAATTTACCAGCCTATTTTGGAAAGATTTCCTTTCGTCTCGCCCTGTGTCACTTCGGTGTCCCTAAGTCCTCCATGTCCCACTGTGGAGTTTCACTTTCTGTGTCCCCCAATCCCCCCACAGCAGAAATCTGGTGATAGGACAGGCTTTGGTGACATGTTCCCAGTCCTGTCAGAACAAGACAGTACTATAACCTTGATGCATGGAGACCCAAAGGGGTGGCCTTCTTCCTTGAGCGAGGTAGTTTCCTTTGAAACAGGAGCACACGTGCTCTTGTGCCTCATGGGACCCACAGCCTTGCTCTCCTGTCTGATAGGTGACAGAGCTTTGGCACACGCAGCAGACACCCTAGCCGTGTGTTCTCTTAGCGCACTGCTGAGCTCTGTGCTCATGTCCCTGCATTCTCTCTGTCCTCTTCCTGATCCCCAGAGCTCTGCAAGGACGTGCAGGGTGTTTTATTTAGGATCCCCAGCACCCTTGAACTGTTGGGGCCCCAGGCTTTCTCTCATTTTATGTTCTTGGAAAGTACAGAAATAATCGTTTTGACTCTCGGAATCGTTGAAGTCTTTTTCTTCCCTTATTTAACTGCAGGTCTGTGATGCTGGACCGAGCTGAAAACCTGCTTCACGACCACTATGGAGGCCGGGAATACTGGGATGTGAGTACCTCCCAGCGGGCCCTCAGCATGTGCTTGGAAACTTAACGGACAACAGCAGCCTCCCTGACTGAAACCTGAAACCATAGGCCGTGCCCAGTGGTTTGCCCCGCCCCACGAGAGCTGTCCGCTCTCTCTGCAGGACCCACTGCTGCCTTATGATGCTGTGTTCCAGAAACATAGTGGTCTTCCTTTGCCTTGCCCTCTTCACATCTGTAGGTGGCTAGGACACTTCTCCTTTGGGTTGGGGAAGGGGACATTTTGTGCAGCGAGTCCTAACGCCACGAACCATTTCTGTTTGGAGGGGTGTGGTAGCCTACATGATTCTGAGGACGCTGGCTAACCTGGCAGGCGTCAGGCCGGGAGCAGCAGCTCTGTTTGCAAAGCATTTGGTTTGCAACAGAGACACAGTCATCCGGTTCAGTTTAGTTTAGGAAAAAGCCCGAACTGAGCAGAACATGAAGCTAGGAGCTGGGCAGACACTGAGGTAATGAGGTCGCATGGCATTGCTGGCCAAGGGCAGACGGTGCAGACCAGCCTTGCAGCCTAGACAGGCCTACATGAACCTTTCTTGATCTCTGTGAGTAACACCACTGCTGGCTGAGTGGCAAGGAGTTAACTAGAGGTCCCCGTGGCCGGCTGTGGTGTGGGCAGCAGGAGTCACCTAGGACCGGGTTGGGAGGGCCGAGGAGCCTTGTCTGTGGCGCCTGCGGAAAGGAGGGTCAGGTGGTATAGATAGTGAAGCTGTGACTGCTCATCCGTCCCAAGGCCTGGTGACACTCAGCTCAGCCCTGTCCGTGCAGACCCGGCGCAGCATGGTGTTTGCAAAGCACTTGCGGGCCGTGGGAGACGAGTTCAGGAGCCAACACCTCAACTCCACGGACGCCGCTGATAAGATGACCCTGGAAGAAGACTGGACTAGGATGAAGGTAGCCACGCTGCTCTTGTCCGAGAAGGAACTAGGGATGGGCTCACCTCTTAAGCTAGCATGTCTGATCTGTGAGTGACACTTATTATCTGACCTGCAGGAGGACTGGGGGGCTGAGCTTCACTGAGTCTTTGTCTTGATGCCGAGTTAGGGTCGTGATTCGTAGTTTCCTTCTTTTTTTTTTTTTTTTTTTTGTAAGTTTTCAGATTTTGCCAAGCATGGTGGTACATGCCTAGGACCCCAGTCTTTAGAGGTGGAAGCAGGAAGGTTGTGGGATCCAGGTCAGCCTAGGCAATACAGGGAAACCCTGCCTCAAAATAAAAAGACATAAGAAAAAGGAAGGAAAAGAAGGAACAAGGAACCCCAAAGCAGAAGGAGGCAGTGAAAGACGAATCTGTCAGCATTTCCTGCAGCCTCTGCCCAGCAGAGAGGAAGCAGGCCAGCCCACCTGCCCCAGAGCTCCTTCAGGCCACAGTCATGCGTTGTCTTCTCCTGGTTGTATGTGTACTTTCTCCTCAAAGCTGGGTTTCCTGTGTCATCTTTCCTGTCGGCTGGCTGAGCACCGTGGGCACCTCCCCTGTGGCGCTGGATGTTAGGACTCCACCATATCTGCTCTGTGGGCAGTCTGGTTCCAAGTGCTGCTGTTTAAGCAATAAACTAAGTTGCTCAGATGCTCCTGCCTAGAACATATTAAATAGCTTTTCTTTCTTTTTTTTTTTCTAGTGATTCATTTTTGATTCTTATTTTGCCCCGATAAAGTATTTGTGATGATCCGATTACTTCATGGTCTTCTTGACGAGACATCTGTTTCCCCCAGGAAATTCTGTGTGAGATTCAGTCAGGCCTGAAGGGATGCTGTAGAGATCTAGCACGTTCGTCCCACTGCGTGTCAGGATACCCAGGTGAACTCTGCTCAGTATCTTTCCAACACTGCCCTGTCTTTTGTAGGTCAAACTGGGCTCAGCACTAGGCGGCCCCTACCTTGGAGTCCACCTGAGAAGGAAGGACTTCATCTGGGGCCACAGGGAGGATGTGCCCAGCCTGGAGGGTGCCGTGAAGAAGATCCGCAGCCTCATGAAGACTCATCAGCTGGACAAGGTGTTCGTGGCCACAGATGCCATCAGGAAGGGTAGGCAGCCCTAAGCCCAGGCCTGGTCAGGCCTCTCACCCCCGGCTGATTGCTGGGCAGGTGCCAGCCTTCCTTGTGACCCTCCTCAGTGTGCCTGCTCATTCTGGAAGGTCAGCAGCCTCTCCTTTGCCTCGCAGAACAGGAAGAACTGAGGAAGCTGCTGCCGGAAATGGTGAGGTTTGAGCCCACTTGGGAAGAGCTGGAGATGTACAAGGATGGGGGCGTGGCTATCATCGATCAGTGGATCTGCGCTCATGCCAGGTGCCTGGGTCCATGCTGCTCTCAGACGTTCCCATTGCCCCAGTACTCAGCAGCCAGAGCAGGTGGTTGTGGCCGTCCACCCTCTCTGTCCCCATTTAGAAAGCTTCATTACTTTCTAAACTGTAACGTCCAGCCCAGTGTTTCCTTGGGCTGCTGGGAACTGTGGGTCTAGACCCTTCAGGTCTCACGTGCACACATCCTCCGTGCTGAAAACCCAGAACTCTTCTGCTTCATCCATCCAAGAGGTGTGCTGCCCAGGCTGCTTGGCCTCCTTGGTATGTTTGTGCCGCTGAAGCAGCACCAGGCTGCCTGGCGCCAGAGGCCTCTGTGTCACTGCTCCAGGAGGGCAGCTGGCCTTGCACCGCTCTTCTGTACATCAGCTGTGGGAGGCTGAGGGTGGGCTCAGGTTGGAATGTTCCGAGTAGAATGGAAAACGAGGCAGAGTGTGTGACTTCCCTGTGGCTCCAGATGCTGAGGTGCCCGGAGTGTGCACATTTAGGGCTGGAAGGCTAGGGTGTGCCCGCCTTGCCCTGCTGCTTTTCTCTCCATGACCACTGCTTTTCTGTCATGCTCTGGCCTCCGAGGTCCCCGCTGACACCATCCCCAGCACCAGGGGTAGGCAGGTGAGGGCCTCATCCTTGATCTGCGTGGGTCTAGCTGCTGTCCCCTTGCAGGCATGGCTTGTTTAGTGTGCATGATGGGGAGAGCCAGGCCGTTCTGTCTTTTTCCCTGTCAGTGCTCTCCATGAGGAGCTCTGAGCTTGCCCGGTCTCTCTGCTTGGGGTTCTTCCCAGGCTCTGCTAGACACAGCTGTCTCAGGAACTGACTGCAACTTCCAGCTCAGAAAGTACTTGACAGAGCTGGTTGTAGTTGCTTCCGCCATCAGCACAGCCCACCCCGATGCTAATGCAGCCCACCTGATGCCTCCACAGGTGGGGCGGGCCTCAGGCCCCAGAGTTTCAGGATAGTCATGTGACATAGCATGCCAGAGCTCCTCTTGGATCAGTTGGTCACTTAAGTGCCATCAGAAGGCCAGGGTATAGGAGTCAGGGCTGGCTGCCACCCTGGGAATCTGAAGGACCCTGGGAGAGGGGTTCCCTTAGCTATGACAGCATGTTTGTAGATAGTCCCTGCCTTGTCAGGGTGCCAAGATGGACACGAGTCCTTGGTGTTCGTTGTCTAGCAAGGTGGAGGTCTGCAAGGCACCAAGGCTGCTGAGGTTCGGACTGACGCGTGCAGGTGCCAGTGCCGAGGGCAGCAGAGCCTCTGGTGGGTGGGTGTGGCCACTGCACCCAGGTAATCAATCATTGCTTTGCAGGTTTTTTATTGGCACCTCTGTTTCTACATTTTCCTTTCGGATTCATGAAGAGAGGGAGATCTTGGGGTTGGACCCCAAGACAACATACAACCGGTTTTGTGGAGACCAGGAGAAAGCGTGCGAGCAGCCCACGCACTGGAAGATTGCATACTGAGGGCCACCTCTCCACCTCCTGCCAGTCACTCGGTCCCAGGGTCCTAGAGGAGGCCCCCACTTGGGTGGCAACACATCTAAAGCCCATGTTCCCTTGTGTCCGTGGGCCGACATCTACCTGTGTCTAGGCTCTGCCACCTTCAGGATTCACAGCTGTGTCTTCTCTCGACCTGAGAAGCCATGCCCCCATCATAGATGTCACATGTGTGCTAGTCCAGAAATGGGAGAACATCTGTCAGCTCCGACACAGGCCTCTCAGACACCTTCCTGAGCAAGTTGAGAATGGCCAGTGTGTGGCAACGCCCTCAGGCGTGGATGCAGGCTCCTGAGGCGTTGGGGTGACTGACTACTGAGATCACATCACACATGGCCAGTGTGAGCAGACCCCAGGTTTTACCTCAGCCTCCACCTGTGTGGTGCCCCCACTAATTTCCTCCTGGAGTGAACGACTCAGGCACTGTTGTCATCAGAGTGCTGAGAACCTTAGGACAGTCCTCGAGCCTTGTCAGGGACTCCCTCACCTCACCTGGACCCCCAGGCTCATTGCACACGCTGAGAAATAGAATGGAGAAGTAACAGAAATGGCCTTCAAAAGGCCACACCTGAGACACACCTGCTTTATAAAACCCTTTCCTAGGCCTCATGCTGTACCACAGGAGGCAGAGTCAGCACAGCCTTGGCCAGGGCACCCCTCCCCCCCAGTGCTGTGCACTGAGCAGCCCCCACTCAGCTACTACCCAGGTCTCCGTCCCAGGCACTGAGGTAGACCCTGAGCACAGACGGCCCTGTGGCCCACTCAGCTGACCAGGTAGAATCACGTATTTATTTTCCATTTGTACATCCAAGTGTATTAATAAAATACTTTTTCAAGAAAGCTGCAGTCCTAGATGGTGCCTTTTAAATACTTTGTTTTTGTAGGTCAGGAGCTGTATCCAATGTGTAGACATCTACAGCTGTGCCTTTTGGGAGATTGAGGGATTGTGCCACCTGGCATTGTGCAGCACGGACCCTTGTTGAGTCCGCAGAAGGCAGACTAGCCAGGTGTGTCAGGACAGTGGTGTGTCCTGGACCCTGGGGTTTGGATCTGTTTGTGGGGACCAGCATGACTGTCTACCACAATCCCGTCCTCTGTCTGTCGGACTGTCTGTTAGGTCTGTTAGAGGAAAGCATTCTCCAGCTATGGAAAATCTTGAAATCCCATCTTCTGGACTCCAAAGAGAAGGCAGTAAACATGGTATTTATGCTTTTTAGAGGTGTGGCCGGTCCATCTGATGGCAGCACTGGCAGATGCAAGTTAGGAAGAGCACTTAGTGCCAGGCTAGAACCTCCCGTTCTACTGTGGCAGCTAGTGCCAAGAACCAAGGGGCACAAGCTGGGGCAATCAATGGAGCAGTGTGGTGGGCCAGGTCATTTCAGAGGGTGGTGTGAGAGCCATGTAGCAAGTGTCTAAGCCAACCCACAATGTGGCCATTGATGAAGAGCAGCTCAGAGGTTCTGCATGGCCCACATGAAGCAGGCAGCTCAGTTGATATAAGCAGAGAGCAATGGAATTGGTCATTCTCTGAGCCAGGGGACACAACAACGCCTGGTGCCGTGCTCAGCAGCTTCTCCAGGCAAAGCTGGGCAGCCTGTGAAGTCTTGAACCAGTCTACTGGTAGCTAGCTCTACCAGCTTCTGTGATAGCCATCTGTCACAGGAATAGCAGTGAGCCCAATATCCCAATGTTGGGTTGCAGTTCACCATGAGCAGGGACAGCTCTAAAACAAATCCAACAGGAGATCCCAGAGGCAGCTATCCAGAAGGATGATGGATGAGGTCGTTTGGGGCAGGGTTGTTGTTACTGTGCCTGGGGATACTGACACTTGCAACTCAGACTTGCAGTGGCTGCTAGTGCCGAGGTGCATACCACAGCCCCATCCCGCCCTGGCTGTCACCCTGCCAGGATGCTCCCTTTGCCAGGAACTTCTTAACTGTGGACAGTGGAGCCTGACCTCCAAGTCTGTCTGATACATATGACACTCACAAGGCAGGTGTGGCTGGACACACAGTTAGCATCTTACACAGTTTCCTTTGTGAATTTTCAGTGACCCAGCTGTGATGGCTTACAACTCTCCCATCATCCCCTCTTCCCTGTTCTCAGATGTAGCAAGGCAAAGAACATCCACACTGGACTTCTTTAGAGTCTCCCTTGATACCTGGCCTGAACTGTGACATGTTGCAAGTACCCTCTATCAGTCAGGTTAGGGAGGCTTTTATGGCTTCTGAGTGTGTACTGTGTCATCTGCTGGCAGTCTCCAGGCACTGACTGTATACCCTGCATTTGATGACTTAGGCAGGAAATCTACTGGCAAGAGAGAAAACCAGAAACCTAGTATACCATAATCTACGTGTAACAGGGAAGCAGTGCTTCCTGTCCCAAATAAACAAGGCAATGCTGAGAATACCCACGTATCTGGGAAGCTACTTACAAGCCACTAGCTGGGAGGAAGGTCAGAAAGAACGGCAGGACCATATGGTCTTTGGTGTCCCCTAAAGTTACACCTGGGGCCTACCCAGAACAGCAGGGCATTGCAGGCAAATGGTAGAATCCATAATGCCTTCACTGGCACCGACAGGACCATCCAAGTGGGGATCACAGCATAGATCAGCCCCCTCAGGGTCTCTCTCTCTGCAGAGACCATGTGAATGACAAGTGGCCATCCTTGAAACCACAGGGCAATTTGTTCCAAGGCAGCAGCTAATTGGGCCACCAAGGGCTATAAATCAGGCACACACACCGCCTAGGGCATCCGGGACAGGCTCTGCAGCCTCTGAGGAATTGTCTTCATCCATTTTGAGAAGGGGTTTATTTAGCTCACAGTGTTGGAAATGTCATGGCGCTAGCTCTACTGGCTCTACCTTGGCTGCAATAGCTCATGGGACTAGCCTTGCCAAAGGAACAGGATCAAACCATCAGACAGAGGCTGGGAGCTGGGAGCGACTGAGCTGTGGCTCTCAGGACCCCTCTCATTGGGTGACAAGAGGCTCCTTAGGACCACCTGGCCCTTCTGTGAACACTGAGAGACCAGAGGAACTCCCGGCTGGACCTAATTCTAAATTATTCCACTACTTCTCATGGCACTGCTAACTTCACAGCAAAGGGCACAGTGGGTGAGCATATGCCCAAGCACAGTAAGAGCTAAATTTGACACTGTCCTTAAATCCACACCAGACAGCAAGCCAAGCTCTCCACAGACCCACCACCATCACGGTTCAGGAATGGGACCCTTCAAGATCACAGGGGCTGTGTCTACCTTCTACCTGAGCTGTCCATCCACCATCAGGGGCTTATGTAGGTGTCCTTGCTGCCAGGACTTAGGAGGGAGGTGGCCTAGAATACTCAGTCACAGAATCAAGACAGGTCCAGAACAACAGGAAACCATTGGGGACTCCAGGGGGACAAACACATGTGGCACATGACATCACAGCCTCAAACAAAAATTAATCTGGAACTGGAGCTCCAAGATCGTGGAGTGAGTGCCATCCATTCTACACAGTCCTTGGCTCACGGGCGGCATCATCTCCCTGACCCCACAGAGCCATCCATGTGTCCAGTCTCCTTCATAAGGACATAGTCGTGTTGGATTTGGCTTGCCCTGGGGACCTCAGTTTATCATAGTCAGTCACAGCCCCATTTCCACACAGAACCATGTTCAGATTTACTAGGCTAGCATTGGAGTTTGAGAAACCACTGAGCCCCGATCCCTTACATTGCCTGCATAGCACTCCTGACTCCAGAAGTTAGGGCTGACCCCAGATAGGCTACTCAGAGCCAGCTCGCCCTAGAGGACAAAGGAGCCCGTCCACTGGGCCTGGAGCCCACATGGTGGGGTCACAGGGGTAGTTTGTTCAGGTCCTGTATGGCAAGGTTGTGACAGGACATATACCAAGGTGGACAGAGATGTTTCTGAGACCTGTTATCCAGGGCATGGCTGGACAGTTATGGCCACTGCTTTCACCCCCCATCTGCCCTCTGGGGGGGTTCCCTGGGAGGGTGGGGATCCATGGGAAAGGCTGAGCTGGTGTGACCCTAGCTGGCCTGGAGCCTGCCTCTCTTCAGAAGTAAGCCAAGGCAGTCTGAATTCAATGACCTGGTTGCTAGCTTCAGGGAGAAGTGGAGAGGGACAGAATAGGCAGGAAAGACATTTGGGGACTGTATCGAGTCACACCTTGGCTGGTGCCAGCACCATCTGTCTCAGCAGTGGCAGCCATTACCACTTGCTGCCACATCAGCTAACTAATGGGAGGCTGGAGGCTTCAGTAAATGGTCTGTGACAAATTCAACCCTCAGCACTGAAGAAAGCCTTTGTGGGACAAAGCAGGGCTCCCTTATCTTCTAGATGGCAGTTCTCATGCCACGCAAAGGGCTGGTGAGCCTTTAGACCTGCAGGACACATGGCGCCATCAACTCTCCCCACCTCTAAAGGAGCCCAGGAAGAGTCCCACAACCCCTAGGAGTCTGTGGGCAGCAGCACCGCCAACCGGTCATGTCTAGAACATGGCACCTGTCCGCTCTTGAGAAAGGCAAGTGGGTTTGCAGAGGAAGCCCAAAACAGTGCCATGGGCCCTCAGAAAAAGATACATCCAGTCTGTGGGAGTAGCAGGTCTGGGATGGGGTAGGAGAGGGGACGTGCTACCCTCTCTGACCCTCCATTGCCTCAGGGAAAGGCAAGGATGAATGGACACACCCCTGTGGCCACCAGGGCTGAGGAGTGGCCAATGCTTCTGGCACCAGGTCCAGGGCTGTGGAAGATCCAATCTGCGGAAGCAACAAAGAACTCCAAACAAGTCCCTAGGGGCACATAGTTATAGATGCAGACAGCCGGAAAGAGAGAGCCAGGCACATGTCCTGTGCCTTGGACACTGGGTAGGAAATGATCTTCAAAGGGTCTGGAAGTTTCAGTGACTGACAGGGATGGAGATGGGGCTCCCCACAGAGGACCTCTATACCTAGGAACTGCAGCGAGGCCATTTGAAACTCATTTTGGACACAAGACTATGCTGGGAGAGAGGAGAGGATTCCGTGCAGCAGGACCTATGAAGAAATAGGCTCCATGGAGTGACTGGGTAGGCTCCTCACAGGTTCCTGACTTAGCAAGCCCCAGCAGAGTGGCAGGAGACGGTGCCTGTGTGTGCTGAAGCAGGCTGGCAGGACTCTAGGGGACAATGAATGGGGTTGGGGGGGGGCTGGAGCACAAGGAAGGGGCAGGGTACACTGGGTGTTAAACTTAACTCTGGGCAGGGGGACAAGAGAGGAGAGGAGAGGAGTGGGGAGGGGGGAGAGGAGAGACAGACGGACAGACCGACCGACCAACAGACAGACTTGCTTGCAGTTCCCCTCTCCTCAGGTGCTAGGCAAGTACTCTACCACTGAACTAAATCTCCTCTGAGAGAATTTCTAACCAAAGAGCATTTTGAAGTAGAATAAAAAATGCTCTTGGGCTGGAGAGATGGCTCAGTGGTTAAGAGCACTGACTGCTCTTCCAGAGGTCCTGAGTTCAATTCCCAGCAACCACATGGTGGCTCACAACCATCTGTAATGGGATCTGATGCCCTCTTCTGGTGTGTCTGAGGACAGCTATAGTGTACTCACATACATAAAACAAATAATTTTTTAAAAAAAGATTTATTTTTAAAAAATGCTCTCTTCCCCTTCCTCCCCAAATCAATAATTCCCCAGTGGACAGCCTCAGGCCATGGCCGAAAAAAACACACAAATCCTCTGGAGGAGTCCACCCTCAAACGCCTTGCAGGATCCACTTTCATGAACCTAATTCCACAGAGATTGGGAGGCCGTGTGTGCGTGGCTTATAGACACAGCACTGCAGAAAGCAAGGAGACCTTGATGGCCGTGTCTACAGAAGTAACAGAGGATGCCGAAGCAGGCAACCTCCAGAATGAAAATATAATGACCCCTTAGTGATTCAAATAGCCAGACAGAAAACTCAGTGCCTAAGGAGTAGCTAGTGAGCTGAGGGTCCCACAGGACGCAACACAGAAAGCCACAGACACAAGAGGCAAGAGAGACGGAAGGACTGGGAGACAGGACTGGCAGGCCCATGCTACCTAATGAACATTCTAGAAACTTTCAAGACGTTACTCTTCATGTTCAGAAGGCTGAGGAACCCCAAGAGGTGAGATGCAATTCGACCTTTGAGGGCCTCAGGAAAGCATGCTGCAGGAATAAAGTCGACTCCAACCCCAGAGAAGCTGACCAGTGGCTTCTTGACACCACAGGAGCCAAGGGACCAGAGAGTGGAATGCCTACAGATAATTCTGCCACAGGACAGTGACTGTCTCCCTGGCAGTATGTGTCCAGCCAACAGCATCCTTCACAGGTGACAGCGCAAAGATTCCTCTAGACAAGGAACCCCTACTGTGTTCATCATGAGCAGGCTTTATAGGAAGACAATCACAGAGGGACCGTGAAGGAAGGCAGAGCTGAGTAGAGAACGGCACAGCACATAGTCAGCCATTGCTTTCTATTCCGTTCCACACTCATTCATTTGCATGTAAGAAAGGAAACTCTCTTGTTTTGTTTTTTGAGACAAGGTTTCTCTGTGCAGCCATGGCTGTCTTGAAACTCGCTCTGTAGACCAGGCGGCCTCAAACTCAGAGATCTACCTCCTCTGCCTCTACTCTGCCCTCCAGCCTCTGGCCTCTGCCTTGAGTGCTGGGATTAAAACCGTGTGCTGCCGCCACCCAGAAACTAACTTGTCTGAGGTATGTCAGGTGGTGATTTCACTTGAACTAGTGCTCTCTCTCTCTCTCTCTCTCTCTCGCTCTCGCTCTCGCTCTCGCTCTCTCTCTCTCTGGGGATATTGCTATGTAGTCATGACTAGCCTGGTCTGGTATCCTGGAACTCCCTATGTAGTCCAGGCAGGCTGGCTTCAAACTCAATGAAATCTACCTGCCTCTGCCTCCTGAGTGCAGAGATTAAAGGTGAGAGAGAGATGGCTCAATGGTTAAGAAGCACTGACCGCTCTTCCAGAGGTCCTGAGTTCAATTCCCAGGTACCACATGGTGGCTCACAACCATCTGTAATGCAATCCAATGCCCCCTTCTGGTGTGTCTGAAGACAGTGACAGTGTACTCACATACATAAAATGAATAAATAAATTTAAAAAAAAAAAAAGAAAAGAAAAAAAGAAATGAAATCTTGCTTGTACACTCACTAATTAAAAAATTATAGAGGAGGTTGCCATTGCTTGTAGGAACCCACCATAACTAGATGGTAAGATCCTATTGCTGAAGACAATCTTGGATGCAGGACATAGATTAACCTCTACTGGTTGGCTGAGGCCTGCTCCATGGGAGAGATTTCAGGCCTGGTTCTGTAACCTAGCCAAAAGCTTGTGACTCGAGAGGTCCTAAGTTCTGGAGGGAAGCCTGTTATTGCCATATTTATAAATGTTACTGCTATGTTAAATGGGCATGTTATCAAACTACTTATACCTACAGATTTGTGTGGTTTGCAGCTCTGGTCAGAGGAGTGTCCAAAAGAAATAGCAGCTTAAAAAAAGAAAAGAAAGTAGCAGCTAACGCAGAGAGAGAGACTTCTATCTGGTCCAAGTACCAAGTATGTGTAACTGAGTGCTCATCTGTGCATGAAGCACGTGTGTGAAACTAGCCCGCCCAAGGTGGAGAGAGCGTGCGTGGCAGAAGAGTGGCCAGAGCGTAAGTGCTCACATGAAGAGCAGACTTCCAGACGTGACAGGGCTGCTGCACAGTCAACCGCAGCAGCTGTGGCTACGGCACAAGATCAAGCCAGTCCAAATGACCACACGAATGGGGGAGGGGCAGAGGAGCAGTTGATGGCCGTAGAGAAACTCTTCTCTGGAGACGTTTCCCACGCCCCTGTGGCTGGCCTCACACCCACGTACATGTGGCCAGGACTAACCTGACCCAGGGCATTATTAGTAACAATAGCATCATCAACAACAAATTGGGGACATGGAATTGGGAGGGTGACGGGGGCGGGCACTAGGAGGAGTTGGAGAGAGAGGTAATGGTGCATGGGTTATGATCAAAATACACTGTGTGAGTATACGAGATGTTCAAGGAATGAGTAAAATATCATTTAAAAAATAAAGAATCTCAGCCGGGCGGTGGTGGCGCACACCCCTAATCCCAGGACTCGGGAGGCAGAGGCAGGCGGATCTGTGAGTTCAAAGCCAGCCTGGTCTACAGAGTGAGCTGCAGGTCATCCAGGGCTACACAGGAAAAACCCTGTCTCAAAGAACAAGCAAAAAGGACTCTCCCCTGGAAGGAGATGGCCGTGAAGATGCTTATTACACTGTAAAATTTAAGAACAGATCGCAGGTACGATTATGGAAAGGTGTTCTGGAAAATTACTGTTCTTGGTTTTTTTTTTTTTTCCAGACAGACTCATTCTATGTAGTCCAGGTTAGCCTTGAACTTGTGGTGATCCTGTGCTAGCCTCCCAAGTGCTGGAGTTACAAGGTATACAATACCACCCCTGGCTCTAAGTTCTGTCCTTCCAATAATGAGACAGTAAGCAGGATTGGAAAGTATAATAAAAAGACTGTAGCTTCTTAATTTTAGAAGATAGTTTATGGGGGCTGGAGAGATGGCTCAGCGGTTAAGAGCTCTGACTACTCTTCCCGAGGTCCTGAGTTCAAATCCCAGGAACCACATGGTGGCTCATAACCGTCTGTAATGGGATCTGGTGCCCTCTTCTGGTGTGTCTGAAGACAGCGACAGTGTACTTACATATAATAAATAAATAAACAAACAAACAAATCTTTGGTCTGGAGCAAGCGGGGCCAGAGCAAGAAGGAAAAAAAAAGGTATTTTATTACTAATTAATTGTGTGTGTGCGAGGTGTGTATATGTGTGTATATGTGTGTATATGTGTGTATATGTCTGAGTGTATGTGTGAATGTAGTGCCCATAGGGACGAGATGATCAGATCCCTAGAGGTAGAATTATAGGTTCATGATGTAGGAGCTGGGACTAGGGTCTTCTGCAATAGCATCTCCAGCCCTGCCTTCCTATTTCCAAGACTTGCAGCCATAAGCATCTTTGTTAAGTAACTCAAACTCCTTAAGACTCGTCCCACAAAATGACCTTGGGTCTGGGCGGAACCAAGAAGTCTTCAGTAAAGAAAGAGCATTGTCTTGGAACCTAGATTAGAAGCAAGAGGTATAATGGACAGCAACAGCACAGACCGGAATAAAGAGACTGGGGAGTCTCCATTATTTCCAAAGTATTCACAGTTTCCTTCTGGTCCCTTGTGCGGAGCGGACACGGCATGGGACCACAAACAGCCAGTACTCAGTATCCTGGGGCTTAAAAAGTCTGCACTGTGTCTCACACGGAGATAGCCGTGAGTTGCCTGCTGTCTCCTTGTTGGCCAATCTACAGTAAAACCCTTTGCTCTCCTAAAACCCAGGGTCTGAGTACCAGTTTCCACATGTGCCAGGCATATGGAAAGGCTTGAAGAAGAATCACAGAACTATGATTCAATATAAGAGAAGTAGAAAGAAGACTCGGTCAGCTTTATGCCTGTCATCTCAGTAGAGACACAGAAGAACAGGAGTTCACGCCTATCCTAGGCTACATAGCAACTTCAAGGTCAGTTTGGTTTTGAGGCCCTATCGCAACAAATAAACAAAGAAACCAATAAGGGACCTGCAGTTTCATCTGGGAGGCGTGGATGCTGAAGCTTACCTTGATACATGACATAAGCTTGGCTTCTCAAGGACCTGGCTGCTTTCTGGTGAATGCACTGGGTTTGCTACTGCCCAGGGTGTACGGAGATGCGCATATACCAAGCAACCCTGTGCCTGGACTGGCCACCTTTCCCATGAAGTCAGTCATCGGACACTGACCCCTGCAGGGTCATTTACAAGATCACCATGCATAAATGTGCATGGATGTTAAGCCCTTCTCCCACAAGAGAACAGCATAGGGCTTGGGAGAGGCGAGGCACCATGTCTCCTTGAAGCAGCTCAGAAAGGCGAACTGCTGGCAGCTACATCATTCCTGAAAGCACCTCGGGGAGGAGGCAGCCTGGCTGCTGCGGGCTGGCTTGTTCACCCCATTACCCTCACTGGCCATTAGTGAGGAGAAGTGGGGCTCAGCTGCACATCCAGGTTTCTGTAAATAACGTATGTGTTCTCAGCACGTTCTCCGCCATGAACCATGCGGGGTTTGCACTACACCACAATCACCGACTCTTTACATCAGCACTGAGCTCTGCTGCTGCCGAGGGCTGGGTGTTGAAATTCACTTCTGCCTCCTGACCGGCCATCCTAAAAATGCCTGTTCCCAGTGCCTGGTCAAGGGTCAGCTGGTGCTAGGTAAGTGGTCTGAGAAGCTTCAGGGTCTGCCCGACTCCTTAGAGTCACATCTGGAGTTCGCCTTGCCCCACTGAGACAGCCCTCCACGGAAGGGGACACAGCCTAATGTGTACCGCCGGATAAGACAAGCTTTTGTAAAGGACTCCCCGGAGCACCGGGCATTCAGAAGAACACAATGTGCTCATCATAGTCTCTGCCCCGCCCCCCGCCCCCAAGCCCAGCATTCCCACCCCTTACAGAATCAGCGACAGTCACACACTGAGGTGGCCTTGTCTGTAGCACCTAGAAAGACCCACGTGAATGCTCGCAACAGGGAAAGAGGAATGTAGACATGTATGGAAGGCATCTCAGAACCTCCTGTGGAGCTGAGGTAGAACCTGGGCATCAATCCACATAGAGAGAAGTCTCTAAGTGAAGGATTGGTGACCCTGGTTTGGGGACAAACCTGGGCCTGCTGACCCTAGGATACATTTACCATCCAACACAGACTGAAACCTGGGTCCCATTGAGTTCCTCCCTGGGAACTCAATCCTCTCTCTGCCACTAGAGCTCTGTATCCCTGTATTAGATGGCTTTGTTCTGGGAGGTTGAGGGCTGGGGCTGGGGGTAGAGGATAGTGTGGGCAAGAGGTACAGAAGACAGAAGATGTAGATAAGAGTGGCTCACCCTCATCCGAACCTAACACCTTAACTGTCACCCAGGCATCGGTAGTCTATAACACACTGACACCCCCCTCCCACACACACAGTAGCAAAGGTCACCTTCCACCCACATCTGTACAAATCTAGCATACCTCCATGGCTCCCTAGCTTGGCCGTGCTGTGGACCACCGGCCACTTGGCCTGGGAGGTCAGGTGCCTCTCCTGTCTGACCTGGGTACCTTGGTGCAGCCAGCCAAAGCTCGGATGCTCTTTTAGCCACCAGAGTCCCCGAGTGAGATACAACTCTCCACCAGAGGATGTGGGGCTCAGAGTGCTATTGAAGAGCCAGAGGTACCAACTAAAGCACTGACTTTCCAAGGGGCAAACTGACAGGCTCCTCCTGTCAGCCGGAGGAGAGCCATTTCTCCTTGTAGCCTGTCCAGGGAGGATAGGGAGAAGGCTTAGTTGACAACAGTTCCACTAAAACCATTGTCATCTAAGGGCCTCTGAGAAGGGACAATAATGGATTCACATTGAAGGAGGAACTGTTCTCAATATCAAACAAAATAGCTTTATAATGAGGCCCGAGGAATTGGGATCACTTCATGAACTATCAACCGGGTGAAAGCATTTACTGAACTACGATGAGCCAAGGGTAATTCCCAGAACCCATATCAAGGTGGAAAGACAAGAACCAGCCCAACACCAAATACACACAGGTGTGCATGAATTCATGAGCATGCACACACGATACAATGTGAGAATTAGAAAAATGATTTTTGAAGAAAAACTTTACAGGCTTTAGAGACAAAAGAGTTTAGGCTTTTCATATCCCAGACATGTTTTTGGTGTCTGGGTTTTTGGTGCAGAGCCTGTCACCTAGGATGGCATCCACTCTATCGGGAATACAGAGTTGGTATTTATTTAAAGATGTACAGATAAGAATATGTGCTAAGTGCACATGCGTGCTGAATTCCAAAGAATTTAAGTAGTAAGACTAAGACATTATTAGAATTTTGATTTTTTTTTTTTTTTTGGTTTTTCAAGACAGGGTTTCTCTGCGTAGCCCTGGCTGTCCTGGAACTCACTCTGTAGACCAGGCTGGCCTCGAACTCAGAAATCCGCCTGCCTCTGCCTCCCAAGTGCTGGGATTAAAGGCGTGCGCCACCACCACCTGGCAGAATTTTGAATTTCAAAAAACAAAATCTCCTTTTTCCTTATCCTAAGCCTTAAATAGGTAAAAAGAAGTAACAGTTGATTTTTAAAAGTGCTGATAGAACAGTTTATGATTCCTAGGACATTCTTATTTTTTAATTTAAGCTTTATTTATTATGTATACAGTGTTCTGCCTGCACATATGCCTGCAGGCCAGAAGAGGGCATCGGATCCCATTACAGATGGTTGTGAGCCACCATGTGGGTGCTGGGAATTGAACTCAGGACCTCTGGAAGAGCAGTCAGTGCTCTTAATCACTGAGCCATCTCTCCAGCCCAGGATATTCTATATCAGTCTACGGATTATGCTTTTGTTATAAGTAAAGATATAAACAAAGTTATGAATGTTCTAAACCATTACCTGTTTATAAACCATAGAACCATATATCTTGTTATATATATATATATGTATATGTATATATGTTTTAAGCTGATTATAACAAAAGATACTTATAGGATTTTCTAAGATCAAAATTTAGTGCACAGGTCTTCTCCGTGTTCATTTTAATGTGTATGAATGTCTTCCCTGCATGTGTGTATGTGCACCATGTATGAGCCTGGTATGTACAGCAGCCAAAGATGGTGTCTGAGCCCCTGGAACTGGAGTTACAGATAATTGTGAACCACTGTGTACTGGGAACTGAACCTGGGTTCTCTGTAGGTTCTCTGCAAATGCTCCCGATGGCTGAGCCATCTCTCCAGCTCCTCTACACTCACATTTGGCAGAGGGGATATTTTTTACACTACCTTTCCTTCCTAGACTCACCCAGGTCATGCCATCCCACTGACACAGAGTAAGTAATCAGTAATGATGTCAGGAAAAGCGCAAGATCTGAACACCGTACCAAAATCAAGAACTAGAGCCCCAAGGATCCTGGAGACGCTTGTGCATGTTACTCTCCGTCCACTAGGTGGAGCTGTTGCTCACCTTTCTGCCTCACTTCCCATTTGTGTGTGTTCTGCTCTTGGTGGGCACAGGAAGGTGGCTCCTTTTCTGAACTCATGCTCCCAGACTCCACATATCCATCAAATGATAGAAACTAGGAGACTGTTCCAAAGCACTGGACGAGAACTGGGTGGGGGGAGACTGATAGGGGCCTAGGGCTTAGAATCTCAACAGGAAATTGCAACTTGGGAACTTGCCTCTGGGTTTGGTAATCTGATTCCTCGGCTGTCTGTGCAGATGCATGATTTCTGGCTTCTGTTTCAATTTTTTCAGAAATTGTAACACTGTTGCGGGCAAGGCAGAAACAAACTGGGAGTTTCTTCCCCGAGTTTTGCAAAACTATAGATAAATTCACTTTTCCATATATATAAAAGGTTGCTCTCTCTCCCTGTGGCCAGCACCACCAAGCCATACGGTCAGGGGCTAGCATAACAGTTTGGTGCCCTAAAAACCTTGTGTGCTTCACCTAGTCATCCCTCCCTCTCTCCAGTTCTGGAATGCCAGGGATCTTTCTGCTGTTCCTGTGGTTTGAGATCAGTCTGTCACTCGGGCTCTTCCTCGCCTTCTCAGGGCGTGGAAGCTTGTGTCTTTCGGCACTAATTCACATCCTCTCGCCTGGATGCACTCATGTGTACCCCCATTTGTCTACTGAAAGGCTTGTTGGCCCCTTCAGTTTGGGGCAGTTATAACTAAAACTGCTGTCGTCACCAGAATCTACCATTTATCCTGCTCAGCACTCTAGCCAAAGCCAGGGAGACAGTATTTTAACTAATGAGAGGAAGTAAATTCGAGGCCCACGAGGAAAACATTTTCCCTCTCACATCTCCACCTGAGAGGCACTGCTCAGGTCTCCCCTTCTTCCATGGGGGTTCCAGGAATCAACTCAGGTCTGAAGTCATCTCAGAACTAGGGTCTAGGATTTCTCCTGTTCCCCCCACCCCAGGGGTTCAATAGTTTTATGGTGTATGTCTAGATTCTGTTTATGTGTGGGTGTCCAGTTGCCTCAGCACCATTTGTTATTTTGTGTTAGTTACCTTTGTTCCTTTGTCAAAGAGCAGCTGAAGATGATCAGTTATGGACAGGGCTCTGTTCTCCACTGATTCAGTGTCTCCTTTGATGGAGTATATCACAATAGCCACCTCTGCTTGCTTTAACGGGTGTCCCTCCAGCTCTCCTCCTATGCAGTGGTCTTCCTTGGAGACCCCCCCTCCTTGGATTCTCAGGAGTTTCCATTCAGAGTGAGAGGCTGGGGATGTGAGCACCTGGCAGCGAAGGCACACAGCGCCCTGTTCCTCCAGGCAGGTGGGCAGTCACTTGGCATGTTCCTCTGCTCTGTAGACACTGGCTGTCCAGCTTTCTGGCTGCTGCTGTTTCTCTCACTGAGGCTGGAAGAGACCACAAGTCGATGCTGGCCCTTTGACCTGTTATCCAACTAAAACCATACATAGGATAGCTTTGTCATCAAACACCAGATCGGGTTCCAAGGCCAGAATATTCACAGACTAGTCCCTTATGATTAAAACTACCTATAACTAGTGGGGTTCAAGGTGCCACACAAGTAAAAAAGCCAACTGAGAGCTGTTACTGCAGAAGAAAAGTAATTAAGCCCTCTGACCTCAGATTTTGGCATTCGAGTGGCTGAGCCGTGTATTATGTGTGTCCTAGTAACTCTAATAGACCTTGACAGTGGTGTAGATACTTTGCAGAAAATTGAAGGCTGCTTTTGAGGGGGTGGGGGAAGGCTGTAGTTATCTGATAGTGATTACTACGGAATCAAAGGCTTATTGTGTCTGCCCCCTCTGCTGTTTTAACTCAGACCAGCCTCTACTCAGTTTTCCACGTAAACTTACCACTGGAGGAGTGTTTCACTGAAGACTAACATGGAATGAGCCTGGCTGGTTGCCGGTAAAAGCAAATGGTTCTTCTACCCTGCCATGTACTCTGAAGCTCTAGCACCCACAGTCTATTCGTTTGCTTTATTCTAAGACTCAGACCTGAAGCCAGAACACTTCTGAAGATAAAGCCAGCTGTAGCTCAACAGTCCCCAAGCAAAAATGGGGGCATACAAGGAAAACATCTTTCGAAACCATGCCCAGGGACAATTACCAAAACCGTAGTCCACTCCAGGTGATCGAATAACTTCTAGCTGTTTCCTCTGCTGAGTAGAACGGATGGATGACATCTTATATTTGTCAGTGCCCTCGACTCCCAGTATGAAGCTCCACCTCACCATTATCTTTTTAAATAAACAATTTTTCTAATATGTATTTTTATTTTATTTATATGAGTACACTGTAGCTGTCTTCAGGCACACCAGAAGAGGGCATCAGAACCCATTACAGATGGTTGTGAGCCACCATGTGGTTGCTGGGAATTGAACTCAGACCCTCTGGAAGAGTAGTCCGTGTTCTTAACTGCTGAGCCATCTCTCCAGCCCCACCTCACCATTATTAACACTGCCTGTCTTGTTCATATATGGTGTCTCCGTCTCATCTCTATAGTTTCCATGTCACAAGGTCCCATGGGTGTACTATCAACTTTTTTCCAGTCCAGACTCCACTCAGCCATGAGCACAAGTTCAATCCTGATCCCAGATGACTACATAAGAGTTAGCTGCCTGGTTTTTACTCTGTCTTATAGAGGCCTCACTGAGAGAGGGGAGGAAAGCTCTCAGCCTAAGTCCCTTAATTCTTTGACTGAGGCCATCCCACTGTTGATCTTCCCTCTGAGAAGGAGACACACAGTACAGGGTCCTTTCGCCAAACTGTCTCAGTGTGCTAAAGTTCTGTGGCTTCAAGAGTGTCTTAGGGTTTACTGCTGTGAACAGACACCATGACCAAGGCAACTCTTATAAGGACAACATTTAACTGGGGCTGGTTTACAGGTTCTGAGGTTCAGTCCATTATCAAGGCCAGAGCATGGCAGTGTTCAGGCAGGCATGCGGCTGGAGTTGCTGAGAGTTCCACCTCTTGTTCTGAAGGCAGCTAGGAGAACTGGCTTCCAGGCAGCTAAGAAGAGGATCTTAAAGCACAGGTCCATAGTGACACACTTCCTACAACAAGGCCACCTCCAAATAGTGCTACTCCCTGGACCAGGTATATTCAAACCACCAAAAGAGCCTCATTATCTTCCTGTGATGTAATGTGTGCCCTGTGCAACTCCCAAGGCTACAGCTACACCCCTGGGCAAAGGGTTGGCATGGCTTTCCAGGCCATTTGGTTGGCTGGGTGAGCGACCCTGCTATGGGACTGGTAGCACACTGTGGTCTCTCATAGTTGTCACCAGATAGTAAGCACAGAGTTGAAACAACAACAACAACATCAAAATAGTGCAATTCTAATATGGAACCCTGATCATCAGTAGCTGGGTCATCATCCTTGTCGCTAGACATCAGCTATGTCCACAGCGTCAGTATAGGCAGACAGACAGGCAGTTCAAAACAGATTCCCTTCCCTTCCGTTCCCAGGGGGCAGGTGATGGGGGCTGATAGGAGTCTGCAGCACAGCCTCAAACAGGCTGGACATCTACTCAGAGAGGATAAGGCGCTAAGTGACAGGGCTGACAGCATCCTACCTGGCAGGTGACAATACTCAGGTGACAGCTACATACCAGGAAATCTGACACACGCCAGGAAAAGACAGCTTTCAACTGTGTCCTTTGTCTTGATTTTCTGAAAAATAAATTACTGCACAGGTCACTTAGGATGAGGGGATGTGTATGGGGAAAGTTCTAGAATGCACAACAAAAGGCAAAAATCCATGTCTGGAGTGGATTCCATATCTCTCTGGGACACCCAGGCATCCACATTAAGCTGATTGATTCAGGGTGAAAAAGAAAATATGGGGTCCTTCTTGGACTTGGCTTAAAAAATCTCATCTCCACATAAGCCCTCACCTATATTCTCACGCAACGCCTCTGTTTTGTTTCGCTGAGGAGAAATCCATGTCCTGCATGGATTTAAGGAAACTGAGGTGGAGGGACAGCATGTCCTCACAGTAGAGGGGGCTCTGGCCTTAGAAGGCTCCGGGCCTGCAGCTCAGCAGACACTTATCGATGGCCTTCTGGTTCAGGGAGCACTCTGGAGTCTTCACAGCAGTAGGACCTTCTGGAAATCTACCCGTGAGGTGACCAGTTTGCAAACAACCTGGTTACAAATCCTATCTCCCCCACCCACACTGGGGAGGTCCTGGGCAGGCTAAAAGGGACTTGCCGCAGGGACTTTGATCTTGTTCATTCTCTCTCTCTCTCTCTTTTTTTTTTTTTTTTTTTGGTTTTTTTCAAGACGGGGTCCTCTGTGTAGCCCTGGCTGTCCTGGAACTTACTCTGTAGACCAGGCTGGCCTCGAACTCAGAAATCCACCTGCCTCTGCCTCCCAAGTGCTGGGATTAAAGGCATGCGCCACCACTGCCCGGCTGTTCATTATTTCTTAACCCTTACATTTCTCCTTTAGAATCTACATTTGTAGCTACTCCGAATCATCCCAGCCTCTTCCTCCTGTGCAACTCTACTTGGCTCTAGTACATATACTCTGCCTGGACCTCTCCTCCTTCCCGGCATCTCCCCCCAGGCTTCCAGCTTTGGGACCACTGTTCTGGCTCTCCTTGTATCTGGCTCTTGCTTAAGAAACAGCTCCAGAACATCTGTGGAGGTATGAGAGTCTGGTCTGCTGAGGTCTGGTTTAGGGGGCATGTCTCCCCATCCCACCTTCCCACTTCTGACTTCATTTAACAGGAGAACAAGCTCTCGGCCCTTCAGAAAGCTGTCTTTCTTGAATGGAGTCTTCATCTAGACAGAGAAGTTGACCCCATATGATGTTCTCTTTCTTCTCAAAGTTGTGATTATCCTAATTTCTCTACTATAAAACGTCTTATGATTCAAAACTTAAATTTAGTCTGGTCAAAGGCTTTGTTAGTAATATTCTGGAATAATATTTTCACACATCACCATTTTTCTTTCCTTTTTAAAAAAGATTTATTTATGTACTTTATACATGTGAATACACTGTTGCTCTCTTCAGACACCAGAAGAGATCATCAGCTCCCATTACAGATGGTTCTGAGCCACCATGTGGTTGCTAGGAATTGAACTCAGGACCTTGGAAGAGCAGTCAGCGCTCTTAACCACTGGGCCATCTCTCCAGCCCCTAAATCACAGGTGGTAGTGAGATCTCATTGACCTAGTTCCTCCTAATGGGTTGATCAGGGTTTTTCCAACCTATAGCCGAGGATCACGAGGCCCCTGTTTCACTGTGGTAGAATCTAGACTGTTATAGTCTAGTTTTGTTGTTGTAGATGTGTTAAGAAAACTGAATGAGCCGGGCAGTGGTGGCGCACGCCTTTAATCCCAGCACTTGGGAGGCAGAGGCAGGTGGATTTCTGAGTTCGAGGCCAGCCTGGTCTACAGAGTGAGTTCCAGGACAGCCAGGGCTACACAGAGAAACCCTGTCTCGAAAAACAAAAACAAACAAACAAAAAAAGAAAATTGAATGAATTTTTAAAAAATCATAGCAATAATCTCAAGTGTATTCTGAATTTCTACGTAATATCCTCCAAATCTGGCACTTTAAAAAAAATTTTAAAGTTGTGAGAAGGTTTTAATGCTTCATCAGCTGTCAGACCAATGAGGTTTTCATTGAAGTGTTTTAAAGCAAAGGATTAGAAAGCACTTGGCATGCTGAAGGATCTGTCATCCTGTCATCCTGAGTCATGGTGTTTATGACACCATTTATCAAAGGGCTGCCATTTACTTGTGATTCTCTGTCACCTTGTTAAGCCTAATATATTCAGAAGGGGTCTGGGACATTGAGATGCAAATTTCAGTGCTTCCCACCCCCACCCCTCCCCCCACCAGTTTAATATTGATAAGATGCTTTCCCCACATCATCGTTTTAAGTGTACGTTCGTTGCAACTGTGTGATTGCAGACTTAGCACATTCTATTTATGGCACATGTCCTCCATGTGACCTAATCCTTCTTGTCACACCGGTGAATCAAGTCAGACCTATTTTCTATCAGAAAAAAACCCTGACCTACTTTTCCAACAGAAACAAGAGTGTTAGCAAGCTTTTCTAAGGATACTGGAAAAGAAAACCATGAGAAATGAATTATAGTAGACGGCCTGGAAGAGAAATTACTGAGGGCAATGAAGTCAGGTTTTTAAACATGTGGACCTAATATAGCTAGTTGGCTCATCTTATATTTAAAGAAAATGAGTCTTGATTTGTAACAACCTCATGAAACATGCAAGTGAACACTCGGGCTGTGCACTGAGAAGAATGAGAAGAGGCTCGTGCTAATGGCGCCTAGCTTGTCTGCACAGGTGTGCTCTCTCTCCTCCCTCCAGTTTCTGTGGGACTGAGAATGGAACGCAGGGCTTCTCTCACCATGCGGGAAGTGCTCTCACTGTATTGTAGCCTTTGTCTTATCTGTTAGCATCCTTCATAGTCACAAAACAGGAAGGAACAGGCTGTTGTTGGCGTCATGTGAGGGGAATTCTGAGCGCTTGTGAGAAAATTAAAACAACACAAAACCTAAACACACAAGAAACCAAGACCAGAGTCTTGTGACCTCAGTTTCTTCAAAACCACAGAACTTTCTTTTATGTTCCACCCAGGCATAGAGGATGGGCGTGAGCTTACTTCAGATTATAAAAACATGTTTTTGCCATCTGTAACTTGTCATTGTGATTATATTCAGTTTGAACGCATGAGAACTTTGCTCACGTGACCATTCTTAACTCACTGTCGGATGCTCTGAATAAAGCTGGCTATTGCACGAAACTGCAGTCTGCCTCATTTTTTTAGGATCCATTCTCCCAGGTTCAACTGCCACCTAGAGTAGTAAACAGGTTGCTAAAAAGCTAAGTCAAGTAGCTGTGCGTGTGTGTGTGGTACTTTTTTTTTTTTTAAGAGAATTATTTACTTATGTATATGAGTACACTGTTGCTGTCTTCAGACACACCAGAAGAGGGCATCCGACCCCATTACAGATGGTTGTGAGCCACCATGTGGTTGCTGGGAATTGAACTCAGGACCTCTGGAAGAGCAGTGTGCTCTTAACCACTGAGCCATCTCTCTAGCTCTGTATCTCTGATACTTTAAAGAACATTCGATTCATTCACACATAATAAAAGACACAAGTAGAGAAGCAAGTTGTCTGAGACCTACCCAAGTGGCCTTCTGACCCTCGAAAGGAGGGCATGGAAGGAGCAGAGGGGCAGTTGGCTTTTCTAGGTCCTACAGGGTAACAGTTGTTTGCCTCCATGTTGGCTTCCCTGTTTTCAGCCTGAGATAAACCACCAAAGGCAAACGTGTCTCACTTAGTACAGAAAGCCAAACTCTCAGCTGAATTGGTTTTATTCCCTGGCCAGTTCCAAAACAAAGAAGCGGGTCTTGTCTCTAACTGTGCTGTTTTTAAAAGACACATGGTGCACATGACTCTGACTCTTTAAGAACACTTCTAGCTGGGCAGTGGTGGCGCACGCCTTTAATCCCAGCACTGGGGAGGCAGAGGCAGGCGGATTTCTGAGTTCGAGGCCAGCCTGGTCTACAGAGTGAGTTCCAGGACAGCCAGGGCGACACAGAGAAACCCTGTCTCGAAAAACAAAACAAACAAACAAAACCCACTTCTATATTTGTTTTCTATTTAATTACAGAAATATCAACCAAATAGGTGTTTTCAACAGGACAGGAAAAGCTACCCGAGGTTCCGCAGCTATAATCCCTTCCTTGTAGACTCACTCACATGCTCTCTTACAGAATACACATTCTCAAGGCCACACTAGGAGCACTTGGTGCAGTGTACAGGAGGTGACCTGACCAGACACACTCTAGACCTGCAGCTCTCCACACCTGTCAAATCGTGAAGGAGAGCAACGGAGGCGAGGACAACGTGAAAGGGAGAATGTCCACACAGGTCATAGTGAAACGTCTTAGTCTTTATTGAGAACATCTCAGTCCTTTGTCTACATGTGACAGCATCTCATGCTCAGTTCCGGCTGGGCTCGGTGTGAGGAAGCTCATGCAGGCTGTAACATGTGGTATATACATAAATCTACACACAGAGAACACTGAGGATTGTTTCTTAGCAACACGTTTCTTGGCTGAATTACATTCATGTAAAGTGTCCAAACTCAAAAATCAAATTAAAAGTATATAACTCAAAGCCTGGAAAAGCTAACAGCTTTTAGGGGCTTATTCCATTAACATTCCACAAACTGTGCTTTTAACCTACTGTGTTCCATTCAGGAGAATGGCCCATCAGTTCCTTATGTACCATCAGCTCCTGCTGTGGCCACAATTAAGTGCTTCTGAGGCTGGGCACTTGTCATTCAAACAGCAAACAGAAAGTACAGGCACTACCACAGAGACGTGAACATTTCCCTAGGAACTGAACGGAAAGTGCACTGAGGAGTCAGCCATGATTGGTCAGACCATGGGACAAACTCCCTAATGGTCCCTGGTGGGTCAGAGACTTCCCCATTCCAATTTCCTAATGTCTCATGAACCTAGTAGCCCCCGTGTGGAGCAGTTCACAGCTGCAGAGTGGGTAGCCACCACCTCAGCCTTGGGGAGACTGTCACGTGATAGATATGCCAAGAGACAAGGACACACAAGCTGTACCCGCTGACCGCATACACTCTGCCCTCTCATGTAGTCTGGGGAATGAATGATGGTTTGAATTTCAACTCACTGAATTTCTCTCTGGAGCAAACATGCCTGGAAGAGCTGACATGTCTGGAGTAAAGGATTTGGGAAGGGACAGGCTGCTCCTGCATTGTGTGTATTCACTTTTGGCGCAGGGGGATGGCAGCTCACCCCACGCTCCTGACTCTCTGGTGGCTGCCCACCTTTGGTGTACCTGTCTGAAACTAAAGTTTAAAAACCAAGCAGCACGTACAGTCTGGAGGCAAGAGGAGCTGGGCGATAAAATAAACAGAGAGCAATGCCTTATGAGACGATGGCCTGCACCCTTAGACATATTTTTAATTATTTATATATAAAAAAAAAACCCTTCAAAATAGTCAAAATGGTGAAAGACTCAGATTCAGATTCAAAGTTGTTCTTTGGTGTCCCTTTCGAGGAGGGGTGCTACCTCCTGACACCATTACTGGATCAGGGCGGCATGAACACCACACTCACCCTGCTTACATTTAATGGAGAGCCTCAGCTCTGCAGAAACAAGTCAGCCCGCCCACGATTCCCTGTGACAATGCCTTCTTGTTGTGTAGCGACAGCCCCGCTGATGCTGAGTAACCCTGAGGGATACTGCTTTGTGGGATTAATACTTCAGTTTAGCTAAGTACACAGACGAGAAGCTCCTGTTCTTTACCTGCTGAAGTATCCAAGACATTTCCATCAGGGTCTGGGTTGTCAAGCTTTCTGCTGAGTCTGTGACATTTATGTCCTGGACATGAACTACCGTCATGGGGACCTTTGGGAAGAGGCTCAAAGAGCTTAGTGTCTTAAATTAGTATTTGTTTCCTTTTTCTCTGGTCACAGATGGGCTGTTGGAGCTGCCATATCCTGGGCACAGGGGAAGGTGGCGCGTGCCCTGGGCTGCCCCTACCACAGGGTACCTCCAGACTTTCCCTCCTTTCTGGGCCTAGGTCCAGTCTAAGAAGGACCAGCCCCTGTGATTTCAGATGCTCTATTACATGTAACATTCACTTCCTGGTTGGGCACCCTCATTATCTGACGTGGAAAACCAGATGCAATGCATGGTTTTTAGTGTATATGGGATATACTTTTGCTGCACTTTATAACCAAAATGTACTTAAAAACAAACAAACTAAATCCATCTTCTCATCTCCACTAGAAAAAATAGGATTTAAAAGCAAGAGTAAGAACACACCAACAAGTGTGTTTTTCTTTCTAGAAAGTGCAAGGAGCCTGTGGGGAAGGCGTGGTACTGTGATAAATGAGACTGTTTCTCTAAGGTGCCCCAGTGCATTTCACCCAAAGGTGGCCCATGACACACAGGGTCCTGCAATCCTGCCTGGGAGGGCTCCCTTTCAGGAGGGCAGGTGGAAATCTGAAGAGATTCAAGATAGCACATGTCACTAGGGAGTTCTGGTAGGACCTTCATGCCTCGAAGATCAAGCCCCACAGGACGAGAACCATGGAAGACATCCACAAGGACACGACAGGGCTCCTGACATGGAGACACAGGTGGGTCTCATTTAAGTAACGACACACAGCCTCTTGAGGTCTGCTGGGAATCTGGTGGAACCCACAGTGGCTATGCTCTTGTCCTGCTTCATTCTCAGTGTGTCAAGGACCTGAACACCTGGGCGAACAGCTCAGAAACACACAGCTGTCAGAGCTCTGGATGCAGCCATGGCAGATGTGTGCTGTGGGATGAGTTTGCGCCTTCTCCGCTCACGGCCCTGAAGCTCTTCAGAGCAACCTGCTGGACCAGGCTGGCACACTGAGCTAACAGCCGCAGCCCCTCCTCCCTCTACTCCTCCCTAATCCTGAGTGGAAGCAACAAGGCACCTGGGGCAAGTCTGAGCACAGGAGGTCCAGGTGTCCACTCCAGGGCCCTGGGTGCCACCCTGTGCAGAAAGGGTGCTGAGCAGCATCTTGGGGTTCAGCCCCAAGATGCCAGGAGCACCCAGGCCTGCCTGTCGAGACACCAACGTCTGGTCTGCAGCGTTCCCGGCTTACACCGTCCCACCGGCTTTAACCTGAATGTTTTCTTTCTCAAACACGCGTCTGATAAAGCTGGAAGGGACACCTTAATATGCCTTACATGGCGTGCTCCAAGAATGGTACAACTTAAAACTCTCTCCATCCTGTGAAGCTTTCTTAGCCGTCAGTGGCTCCTACCCACCAGGTCCCAAGGGAGGAGCAGAAGGAAGGTTGGGCTCTGAGTGCATCGCAGCCCTACTGAGTGCCTCTAGGTCACAAAACCTATATGGTTAGAATCCCCGAATGATGGCCAGCCAGGACAGGCTATGGACAGATTTGATCTTCAGTTACTTAGAAGCAAATAAAGTTTTCCATGATTTGAGCCTAACCAGGTGCATGGAAGATTCTAGAGGCAGTGAGGCAGCAGAGCCTAGGTCACACCTCTGGAGGACACAGCATCCCAGCTGCAGGGCCAGTTGTGTGCCAAGGTCACACCACCATATCATGCTGGGATCACCCCAGGGGAGCTGTTAAAACCTACTGTGAGAACCTAAGTGTGAAGGACCTATGGAGAGGAGCCACACACAGATGTGCCCATGGTGGTTCTCTTCTACTTCCTACCTCTATATTCTCGTGCTCTTTCACATAGAAACGCTTTTTTTTTTTTTTTTTGCAATTAAAATAATGTGGCATAAAAGTGACCTGACATAATTACTTCTTATTTTATAAATCTCATTCCTAGCTCTGAATAAATTATTTATTCAAGAATCTCACACAAAGGAATTTCTATTTTCCTATACTTGAGGAAGCCCTACTCAGTAGAACTCAATGTCTAATGTAAACTGAGAGATAAAGCGCTCACTGGGTAGCTCAAGAGGGAAAATCTGTGCCAAGGGCTGGTGATGGGCCCCTGTGCCCCCATGCACCCCCACTGTGCACTTGATCCCTACTCAGATGTGAGGTGCCCGGCACCCTACACACCCCCATGCTGCCCTGTTGGGGTTTGATGTCCAGTGGTCCCCCAGACTCGCCATGCCGTCCCCGAGGTGCACACCTGTCCCAGTTCAGATGCAAGGCTCTGGGGGACGGTTCGGCACCACAGCCTCGCACTCTGTGCTTGACGCCCGCCTGGCTCAGGGAGTGAAGGAGAACTGGTCCTGCTCTGTGGGCTTCTCCACCCAGGCGCCCAGCCCCGCCTTGATGAAGGCGGTGAACAGACGTGCCTTGGCAGCCTGGTACTCCTTCGCTGCCAGCTTGGACTCGTGGTATGTGGTGGGCTTAGTGATCTTGGTGCGCAGCAGGTGGGGGGGGACCTGTGGAAGGATACACGCACGTGTAAGCAGCTACTGGAGCAGCACAGGAGAGAGAGAAACCTGCATAACGTCTAAACATGATGCTCAGGGTCGGCTGGCCTGTGACAAAGCAAGCAGAAGGTTCTCTCCTGGATGAAGAGCACTCGCAGGAGGCCAGGCCTAAGGCTCAGTTTAACCTCTAAGCAATGGCTTGCTGGTCAGACAGATGACTGCAGGACCTATGCTTCTGGCAGATCCCAGGGGACAGGGTCACCAAGATAGCATTTGTCTGTCCCCATGAGGAGAGGAGAGTTTCCATCTGAGCCCTACACCGCTGCACTGAGCTGGCCTCATGATAAGAAAATACCATATCCCTGGCTTAGACGAGAATGAATGTTACCCCACCTTATTATCTGGTCTTACTTGGGTAAAAGGGCTCTGCAGACCCTGGATGAAGGGAACCGAAGTCAGTGCAGCAGTGCTCACTGACTGCCCTTCCTTTTCATGATACGCAGTCTCCTTCCCCAGGGTTGGGTCAGCAGCCCCCAGGGCTGGGTCAGCAGCCCCCAGGGCTGGGTCAGCAGCCCCCAAGGCTGGGACAGCAGCTAAGACTCTGTCGGGGAAGGGAGGATGCTGACTCTGAGGCAGCTCTTAGGCCCGTGGAACCCCGGCCATACTCTTAAGCTAACAACAATCTGAAGAACTAAGATTTCCTGTGACATGATTGTGTTAGAGGTCGCGATGAGGCCCTGACAGTGGACCGGGAGGGTGGAAGGGACGGAGGAGGGCCGACACCCAGTGAGGGTGCCTCAGTACCTTGCCGTGTACACGCATCCAGCGACAGTACAGTGCGTGCTTACACAGGCGGGATGGCCGGCCGAGCTCGTCCTTCCCTGTGGTGGCATTGATAACCTCAATGGCAGCGTCGCCCACTGTCCAGTTGACACTGAAGTTGGGCGCCTTTCCTGGCTGCCGTGCCTCTGCATTGCTGATGCCTGAAACCAAGAAGACACAAGAAGTGACACGAAGCCCTTGCTTCCCACAGGGAAAGGGGAGGGGCCAGCACAGCACACAGTTCAGAGCTGAGAAAGTGTATCGTACTAGGACAAGGCAAACAATGGCCACAAGAGGAGGCTTAGCTCCCAGGATGCAGCTGTCTCTTGGTGGCTCAGGAAAGAACGGGGCTGGGAAGCCAGAACTGATACATAAATATATACTTGTCTGCTTGTCTGTGGGGGGCAAGAGTCTGATAGAGCCCTGAATCCAGAGGATTTCCTACCAAGCATGTCTTCACCCTCCCTGGGGACCTACAGAGTTAGAAACCTTGCAAGGGACAGATGGGCAGGCTGTCTCAGAGTCACGCAGGTTCTATAGAGTGGAGCCAGTGGAGGTGCTCGAGCAAGGCACGTATCTCTGCCACTGAAGTGCCACATATCCAGGACACTCAGTTTTACAGCACAGCACTCCAGGTACACAAGGAGTATCAGCAAGGAAGCACAGGCGCGTCCATGGGTTTAAGTGATTGTGTCGTAACCAACCCCAGGCTTGAGCTGAGGAGTCATGGTGTAGAAAGCCACGGCTGAGGAAACCAAGCACACCTTTAGATCTGTATGTGGTGCCTTAGGACACAGGACATGTGGGTGCTGTAGCCCTCTCACACGCAGGCTCACTAGGAGGAAGTGGCATGGGGACAGAAATGTAGAGGTAATCTGAAGACCGTGGAGGGCATCTCTGAGCAGGAGGACTCACCATAGCATGCCTGTAACTCAAGACTAAAGACGTCTGCGAGAACAAGAGGGAAAGGCATCTAGTGTGTGCATGGGGGGGGTGCGCATGCACACACACACACACACACACGCACACGCACACGCACACGACAGAAACAAAGCCCTGGAATCAAACGCCTAGAGAGGAACCAGTACCTGAGAAAAAATATACACAATGGACTTAATCACAGAATGCAAAGTGCTGAAGAAAATACCAGTGAACCACTACACACACACACACACACACACACACACACACACACACACACACACGCACACGCACACAACAGTATGAGGGGGAGGGAGACAACATAAGGATAGGAAATCATCAAGATGTGAGACAAGCAGCAAATCTATGCATAATTAGAATTTCTTAAGCAAACAAGGAAAAAATATATATGAAAAAACATGAACAAAATCTTCCTTCATTCTATGAAACCAACAAACTACAGAGCTAAGACATCCAGCAAAGCCCAGGCATAAGAAACACGAAGAGACTCCATCAAAGCATGTCACAGTAAACCGCTCAGCATCAGCACAGGGTGGAAACCATAGCTCATCAGAGAAGACACAGGGCGGGCTGGACAATGCAGATAAGACGACAGGGCAGTGGCCTTTGAGCTCTAAAAGGGCATAGAGCCCCTGCCATCCCAGGCAAACATACTAGCTTAGCAAAATGTATTTTAAAGATGAAAGCAAAATACACTTTAAGATATACTGATGCTTAATAATTAATTCTTCATCAAAAGACTCTTAAAAGAAGTAAGAGAGGTCTTCAGTCAAAGGGGAAGATGACAGCAAGTGGGAATCCAGACCCACAAAAAGGAAAGGGGGGGGGGGAGCCTTATCATTTAAATACCTTTAAATGTTAAAAGAATTTTGAAATGAAAGTAATTATGTGGAATTTTTAGTACACAAAAGAATTAAATTGTGATAATACCACAAAGACTGGGGGAAGAGAAAATGGAGCATCTATTGTAAGAGTCAGGGGATGTCTCTGTGTGAGTGGGAGAGTGTCACTCGAAGGCAGACTGGGGCACATTAAGGATGCATAGTATAAACCCTTCAAACGTATTAAATCTACAAAACCAAAGTTAACAGCTACAAAAGTAAAGAGGAGCTAAACTATGATCATTAAACACAATCAATATTGTGGCAAGAAACAAGGCAAAGGGGCAACAAGGAACATTTGGATCAAAGAGAAAGTAAGTAGGAAAATGACAGAGTTAATATAATCACAATACAAGCAAATGGTTCAACACCTCGGTGAAAGGAAGAGATTGCCGTGTTTAGGATAAAAAGACACTGAACAGGTCTATCACTAATTGGGAGAAAGTTGGGCTCACAAGGCAGATCACAGGATGAAGGGCACTTCCAGAGTCAAAGGCCATCTTACAGTGATAACGGAGACTGTTTATTAAGAGACGCCAACGACCCGGAACTGAAATACACGAAGTAAAAACTTAGAAGGAGAAACAGGCAGCTATGATTCTAGGAGAGAGACAGTCAATGTCTTCCTCTCATGAGCTGGCAGGTCCTGTGGATCAGTAAGGACATGGCAGGCACGACAAAGTCAGTCAACTTGGTGGAGCTGACACTCTACCAAGAAACTGACACACATTCTCTTCCGGTTCTCACAGAACACTTATAAGGACAGAGTTAAAAAATATATTTATGCAGGTAGTGGTGGTGCACACCTTTGATCCCAGCCCTTAGGCAGAGGCATTAGGGTATCTGAGTTCAAGGATAGTCTGGACTACAGAATAAGTTCCAGGACAGCCAGAGACATACAGAGAAACCATGTCTTGAAAACAGTGTGTGTGTGTGTGTGTGTGTATAGATAGATATAGATATAGTATACACATGCATATAACAGAACACACACGTGGAGGTCAGAGGACAGCTGTGGTAAACAGCTCCTCTCCTTTCACCATGTATACTCAGAGGATCCAACACAGGTCACCATGCTGGGCAGCAAATGTCTTTAACCACTGAGCCATCTCACCAGCCCAATACAGAACATCACTGCATTGCAAAAGAAGTCTTAATAAATTTAAAAGGACCTAGGTTATAAAATGAAAGTCTATTCGAAATTGGTAACACAAACAGTTTTGCAAACCCCTCTAAAACTCTAAAAGTAAACAGCACACTCGTGAATAACCTGTAGACAAGGAGTTTTGAAATGAGAGAAAATGAGAACATGACATAATGATGTTTATAAATACTATAAAAGCAGTAAAAGGCAAAGAGCTCTGCTAGCGCCACGACGGACTAGGGAAAGAACAAGTAATACAGCATATGCACAGGGAAATAAAATAATCAAGATGAAACAAGTAATTAATATGAAAAACAGAAAATAATAGGGAAAAACCAATGAAAGCAGAAATTATTTTTGGAGATGATCAAAAGAATTGATGCTGCTAGTTAGGCCGACTGGAAAAAGCAGAGGAGAACCACTGCCTCAGGGTCTCTATTGCTGTGATGAGACACCATGACCAAAGCATGGAGAGGAAAGGGTTTATTGGCTTACCCTTCCACATCACTGTTCTTCATCAAAGGAAGTCAGGAGGGGAACTCACACAGCAAGAACCTGGAGCTGAGGCAGAGGCCATGGAGGGATGCTGCTTACTGGCTTGCTCCTCATGGCTTGCTCAGCCTGCTTTCTTATAGAACCCAGGAGCACCAGCCCAGGGGTGGCGCCACTGACAGTGAGCTGAGCCCTCCCCCAGCAACACTAACTAAGAAAATGTACGACAGGCTTGCCTACAGCACTATTTTATGGAGGATTTTTTCAACTGAGGTTCCCTCCTCCCTGATGACCTGGGCTTGTATCAAGCTGACATAAAACTAGCCAGTACAATCACCAATACCAGGACGGGACACAGTGTAAGTAGAGATGCCAGAGATTAAAATGGTGAGAGGAATATCAGGAACACATTTACACCTACACTTCACAAATCATACGAAATGTACAAATTTCTTGAAGATACAACTGATCAAGCTTACCCAAAGACAAAGATTAAAGAAGTAACAGACAGATGGCTCAGTGGTTAAGAGCATGGACTGCTCGTCCAGAGGTCCTGAGTTCAATTCCCAGCACCCACATGGTGGCTCACAACCATCTGTAATGGGATCTGATGCCCTCTTCTGGTGTGTCTAAAGACAGCTACAGTGTACTCATATAAATAAAATAAATAAATCTTTAAAAAAAAAAAAAAGAAGAAGAAAAGTAATTTCCTGTGGCTGAAGAGGTGGCTCAGTAGTTGTGAGTACTGCCTGCTCTTCCAAAGGATCTGGGTTCAATTCCCAGCACTCACATGGCAGCTCACAACTGTCTGTAAGTTCAGTTCCAGGGAATCCAACACCCTCATACAGATACACATGCACGTAAAACACCAATGTATATAATATAAAAATAAATAAATCATTAATTTGTAATTTCCTCATAAAGAAACCTCCATCCAATAGCTGTGAATTCAACCAAACATTTAAGAAAACATATCAACCAGAAACAAACTCTTCAGGAAAACAGATGGGAAACAGCTGCATCTCAACTCAGTTTATGCCTGACAAAGATACTAACTACAGTAGCCTTGCAGCCCAGTGTGGCAATGTGTCCCAGTAATCCCAGCACTCGGTAGCCTGAGGCGGGAGTTCCCGGTCAGCCTGGGCTACACAGTAAGGCCTGTTAAAGTAATGGGAGGAGGAAGAGGAGAGAGAAAAGCAGAGGAGAGGAGCCCTTACACACTCTCTAGAACTTTTCAAAACACACAGAATTTGGTCACAGCCATGACTACCACAAAAAAAAAAAAAAAAAAAAAAAAAAAAGGTGATGTCAGACATCAGGAGAACGGGCACTGCTTTAAGGGAATATCTCACAGATGTCAGTATGTACAACTGGCCCAGAGTTACCCAGCAGCTGTCAGCATGGCTGTAAACATGGCGTGGGCAGGGTTCTTGGCAAGAGTGCTGAGCCTACCCAGCTTTCTAACAGCTAAGACGGCTTCCTGACGTGTGTGAAGGAAAATGATCTCGTTCAAGGTGGCAGCTCTGCTGGACAAGTCGGCCTCTTGGCCTGCTTACTGAGTCACACCATCTCCTCTGAGAACACCCCCCTTTGCAGTTTCTCACACGGACCCTCACTTCTGAGTCATCTCAGGCTCTGCAACTGCTTCTTCCTGGGTTTGTTGTTGAGCTACCCAACTGCTGAATGGAAGATATCAAGACAGTTCCTTTTCTGAGGGAGGAGGTATGAATGTCCACTTAGCTGCAACTCGTGGGAATCCTCTGACCGTAAAGAAATAGGATTGTGTGTATACAAATGGCTTATTTGTAGTGAGTCATCTTCCCTTCCAATTGTATTACTTCTGTGTGATAAAACCAGAATGAAGGACCATTGTTGTGTGAATCCTGTGTACTAGGCCTGCAAGATTCCACATTAAAGACAAATAAATGGTCAATTAAGTAAGAAGTAAAAAACTCTAAAAGTGCATACTTTTCTCCCCTTATATTTTAAGCTAAGTTAAACTGCCATCTTTAACAAAAATGGAGCAAATAAGGCAAAAAGAAGACTGCTAGCCCGAGGGTCCACTCTAACCATATGCTTTATCTGAGCAGAAGGCTAGAAACGGTCACTCGAGTGCATTTCCAGTCTCCAGGGCTGACACATCGTGAGGGCGGACACCCTTGAGCGACTTCTCTCTCTGGGGCTGCTAAGTGAGAAGTAGGGTAATGAGCTGATCATAGGCCACACTGTGCAGAGACAAATAAAAACAGGAACGACTTGGCGGGTAATGAGAGTCCCCAGTTGTTGTAAATTAAGTGTGCTAAATAAGAACTTTTAAGACAAAACTGCAGAGGAACTCTGAAGTGGCCTCATAATGGATTCAACTTAAAAAACAAAAAACCAAAACCAATCGGGAGTGCTGCACTTCAAAGGCACACTCTCATAGGTGCCTCGCCTGACTGAATGATAAGATATAGATTCTCTATGCAACGGCCAGGTCAGACATTTACGATTACTATGGGTTTGTGTTTTAGAAATTATTATTAGTCCTTATTAGTAGATTAAGGGAAATTCACTAGTCTTTATTCTGCAAATAAGAAACTGAACACCCCACCCCTTCTTTCCGGGGGTCCTGAACCAAGGGACTTCACATGGAAGACAAGGGCTCTGTCACTGAGCTACAACCTTAGCCGTAAGGCATGAACTTTAAGGGAAGCCATGTATATGGTACCTGCCCATGGTGGCCCAGAGAGTCTCCAGACATGGGAGGGGGCCACCAGGCATGAGTAGCTGTGTCCACCGATAACCAGTTCCTTAAGCCAGGAGCAAGTAGCTGGGACTATCATTCTTACCTTCTTTACAGAAGTGGTTTGGGTGCTGCTTGTGAACCTACCAGGATGAGCAGCCACTGCTCTCCTGCAGGGAGGAATAGCGCTTCCCCAAGGCCTGGCCATTTACTGTCTCCCTCCCTCACACACAGACTGCTCTCCTAGGAATCATATACTCATGCCCCCTTGTTTGCCCGTTCTTGTGACAATGCTGCCCTTAAAACTAGCACTAAAGGAGCCCAGTCTACCCCAACACCATCCTAGCAGCCTGTCTGTCACCCAGGCTCTGGAGCTCTCATGTGGGGCAGTCCTTATCACTGCACTGTCCTCTTGTATCTCAGTGAGCCTTGGACAATGGTTTTGGTCAGCGGAGGATCAAAGTCAGGGAACCTACTGGACAGGAGCTGATACCAGGCTGCCCTAAAACATGCAGGTGCTGGATATGCAGCTAAGAGGACAGAGCTGCTGAGAAAGCTGGAGAGGTTTCTGTTTCCAGACACTAGAAATGAAGCCAGCAAGATGGCTCGGGAGGTAAAATGCTGGTCCCACAAGAATGAGGATAAGGACCCGAGTTCGACCCTCAGCATTCACGTGAAAAGCTGTGTGTGGCAGCACACGTCTGTGATACAAACCACCACCAGGGAAGGCATGGCCTGCAAAGCCAAAGCGCAGAGTGCACCAGCAAGTCCTCAATGATCTACTTCCAGAGGGGAATGAAAATTAATTCTTACTTCAAACGCAAAACAAGCAAAGGAAAACAAAAGCCCGGTGCTAGATTTCCTATCATGATTTGTGAACTTTTAGGTCACGTTGTCTTAGAGAGTTTAATTATCCTGTGTGTGTGTGTGTGTGTGTGTGTGTGTGTGTGTGTGTGTGTGTTCATGTTCCTCCCTAACGCCTGACAATCCACATGGTGCACATTCTCACGGATAAAAGGGGAGGAGGCAGGGTCTCCCAAACACGACACCAACTGTAAGGAGCTGAGCTTTACACCACATCTGCTCATCTCAGCAAGGGGCTGACAGAAATTGACTCGTGTCCCAATGGTCCCTTTGTTCAAGCCACTTGTTAGATGTAAGGTAACACCCTAGAGAGCTGCAGAGGCTCTGCTGTGACAGAGACTTTAAGATTGTGATCTCATAAACGAAGGAAGATATCAACTTTTCTGATTGCTTTTGTTTTTGTGACACCCACTGTGGTATCTGTTCCCATCTTCTTGACTGCTACAGGCTGGGGGTGCAGGTGTGTCTACCTGCTCCCCACTCAATCCCTGGGCCATTTGACTTTCTGTGGGGTCATCCCTTGCCAGCCTCATAGGCCTCCTAGTCCAACGGTGTCCTCACTAAAGCAAAACAGCAGCAGCACACTGCACTGCTGTTTCCTACATCTCAGGCAGCTTGCACCTTGCAATGACACTGGGGCTGTCTGGTGGCTCAGCCATGAGTCACACTCGGCCTCCTGACACTGGGCCACACTCCCATACTTCTGATTCAGAAGGATCAGAAAAGGTAGCTGGTCCATCCCAATAACTGAGGCACACGAGCTACCAACAAGGCAGTCAACAGAGGGACCCAGGCTCCCTGTGCCACCTGCAGAGTCAACCGTGTTGCCTGCATTGCAGGTGTGGGCTCTGGGATGGTAGACAGGCCAAGGGCAGGGCCTGCAAAACTAAAGGGTTATGAGCGGCCTTGGGAAGAACACATGGCACGGAGGGGAGAGGTGAACATTTTCTTTTACAGACTTTAGTGACTTTAAAGTCCATTTCAGACTTCACTTATTGAGGGAATGTGGCTTAGTCTACTCAGCTATTTTGGGGCATCTGTGCGCCCTATATCCTACATTCACACTCTATGAATGAATATAAGGCATGACACCGTGAGTGTTTTGGATCTGGGTGGACTGTGCTCTCTAAAGCAGATCTTACTGGGGCCAAAGTGGAGGAACCTTTCAGAACTGAGGCCCAGGGGAGGAGGTCAGGTCACTGGGCACATACCCTCATAAGGGATCCGTGTTCTCACAGAGCCCTGGTTAGGTCCTAGAGAGCACGTTCTTATAAACAGGGATCCTGACCCTTACCTTGTTCTCTTGTCATGGGTTCCTTTCTCTATCTCTGCCCTTCTCGCTCTCAAATTTGTGTGTGCATGCTCGTGTGTGTGTGTGTGTGTGTGTGTGTGTGTGTGTGTGTGTGTGTTTGTGTGAAGGGGGGAAGGGGGGAGCACTACCCTGGTTGTGTGTGTGCCTGTGGAAGCCAGAAGAGGCATGAGGTAACCTAAACCTGGAGTTATAGGAGGTTGTGAGCCACATGTGGGTGCTGGGAACTGAACTTGAGCGCTCTTAACTGCTGAGCCATCTCTCCAGCCCCACCGTGGGCTCTGCACGCATTCCTCTCTCTGTTGTGATGCCTTCCTGTCCCACATGAGCTAGAAGCTGAAGGGATGAGGCCCCTGACCTTGGACTTGTAGTTTTCAGAGTTGTGAGCTGAACGAACATCTCTTTACCCTCAGATACCTTGCTATTGCAATAGCTACTAAAGCAGTCTTCGTCCAAGCTATCACACTGAGAGTTTCCCGACTCACGGGAAATTCATGCACTCACAATACTCAGAGTTCAACCTAACCGTTAGGTCCTATGAGTAAAAAGGAAGTTTTAGGGAACAGGGAGCTACAATATTTGCTCCTAGACACCTTTCATCTTTCCCCTTCCCTGCATACTTCCAATGCTCTGACAGACATGCTGTCAAACAGAAGTCCACACTGCCTTCTTGTGGTTAAAGACATGCTAGCAGCAAGGCCAGAGTACACATGCACCCCCCCCCCCAAAAGCATTTTTTTAGTTTAGGATATGATTTTAGTTTTGAGTTTACAGAAGTAAGTAAAATGTTATTTTTTAAAAGAGTAAAAATACCTGCGTCCTTTTAAATAAGGGTGGGCTTAGAAGTTAGGACCTTTGAATTCAAAAGCTCCTGTTCACTTTACTGTTAGCCACTGACACTCTAAAAAAGAAAAGAGACCAGGAATAAAGGTGTAAAGGGCAGGAGAGGCACCAGGGAAGGAGAGGCGAGTGGTCAGCACGCCTGCCACACCTGTCACAGTGCAGAGGGAGCTGGGTGGCAGATGCCAGCAGCAACTGGGATGGCATCTGAGTGAGGATGGATGGTCGCCAAGCCCCAGCCTGGCTGGTCTGGGAAGAATGCCCAAGTCTTTGTCACTGGGGCAGGAATGAATACAAGGTTCATGAGAAAGCACAGAGGTGTCAGGCTCCTGCAACTTCTGTAGCCCATAGCAAGGTTCACAACCGTGGAAAGGCATTTATCTTGTAGGACTGCCTTAAAAGGCCCTGGAGACCAGGCCAAGAGGCCTTGTTCCCCTCTTAATGGCTTTGCTGCTGCCTGGCAGCCATACGCTGGCTCTGGCTGGGGTGTTTTCATGCGTAGGACTCAGACACTGTGAGCTCAGGGCACAGAGGTAGGAGGTGACGGACGAGAGGGTACTTGCCGCTGAGCAGGGGCTTGTTGAGGGTGTAGAGTGGTGGCAGGTCCTCTATGTTGGAGATCCGCTGGTACATGGCTCTGGAGAGGTGGTCCCCATGGTACAGGCTGCCCAAGATGATGCTGGAGAAGTAGATGGGCTCCACAAAAATGCTGAGCAGGGACCCCTGGATGCCCACCACGTTCCAGCTGCAGGGAGAAGGAAGCACATCTCAGGAGATACAGGTACGGCACCCCATGCAGACAGCACAGACACACACGGCTGATGCCAGGGAGCACCGTAAAAGGTGAAGACCGCGGCAGTGAAAATGGCTGACTCAGCAGATCAAGTTTTAAACAAAATTTTATTTAAAAATTACCTTATTCTGTGAGATAATGTTGGGTCATAATCTTGGGGTTTCTATTGCTGTGATAAAATGTCACAACTAAAAGCAACTTGGAGAAGAAACGGTTAATTTCATCTTAAAACTCGGGGAAGTCACTCCATCACTAAGGGAAGTCAGAGCAGGAACTCAAGGCATGGAATGAAGCCGAGGCCATGGAGAAATGCTGCCGGCTGGCATGCTCTCCACAGCTGCCTCAGCCTGCTTCCTTACATCGGCTATGACCACCTGCCCAGAAGAACTGCTCACTTTAGGCTGGGCCCTCCCATGGCAACCATTAATCAAGAAGATGCTCTGTGACTTGCCTACAGTCAATCTAATGGTGACATTTTCTCAATTAAGATTCCCTATTTTCAGCTGTGTCTAGGTTTGTGTAAAGTTGTCAAAGACTAACTAGCATATTTCCTCGTGACAACACACTTTCTGGAGTTTTTTTCTTAAAAGGTATTAAGAAGCCACGTGTTTGTTGTGAAAAACTTGAGGAAATTTCACAAGGGCAAACATACAGACTTTGCCTTCTTCTAATAAAATGGCTGCTCAGTCAGAGAACAAGTGTCCTGATCCAGGGCTACAGTGTCATGTGGAGCTCTTCCGAGGGTGGTACCCGTGTGTCAACTGTGGTACATGCACTAGAGACAGAGATGGTGACAACAAGCTAGCAGTTACCACACCACTGTCTGACGTCTACAGGGCAACACTCTGACCTACCGCTGGCCCACCATGTGTCTGCTCTCCTCACCCTAGAGACAAGCGAAGCTGAGCAACCTGGAAACCACTGCATACCAAGCAACTTTTGTGTGTGTCACACGTGATGGGAGAGGACAGGAGAAAACACAGCCCAGGGGCTAAACAATAAACAGCCAAAAGGCAAACAGACACACGAAGAACCAGGAATGGAGGTACAAGCAGTCTGAGGCAAAGTGCAGGGCTCTGTGAGGAAAGGGGTAAGAGAGACTGCCCACTGAGGAGGAGGTACCAGCTTTAGGTAAGGCTCCCTGAGCCGACTGATCCTGAGGCTGAGCCCCAAAGAGAGGGGGTGCAGGAGGACATACTCCAGCCTCTGGGATAAGGGATTAGGGACAGGTGGGGGCAACCATGGAGAGGCAGGCCAGGCCAGAGGGCAGGTTGATGTGAGTGGCCAGGAGCCACTAAGGGAAAGGGTAAGACCCTAAGCAGGTTCTGGAGGACTTATAGCATGGAGTAATTTAATTCCATCTGACACAGGTATCTATGGAGAGAGACTGACTAGTGCTGCATATTAGAAAGTACAGGGGAAGAGACCCAGGGAGAGAGGGCCCCCCGAGGTACATGGGCATATGTGTCAGAAGCAAGAGTCCAAGTAAGTGGCAGTGATGCTGCAAACATCAGCTGAAATGGGAAGAGGAGGACTCCTGACAGAAAGAAGAGGACTCCTAACAGGAAGAGGAAGACTCCAGACTGGAAGAGGAAGACTCCAGACTAGAAGAGGAGGACTCCTGACCGGAAGAGGACGACTCCTGACATACCCTGGACTACTGTCACTGGATGGGCACTGTATACCCAGGCGACACCCTGTTGAACTTCAGCCTCTGATCTGCTGAAGTAGGAGAAGGCAGACGGGTGCTTCATGGCTCACAGCCAGTAAGCAACAGGTAGGACTCCACATAAGCAATTGCTGAGCCTCACTGGGTAGATCTGCACCCAGGCATGCTTTAGCCACTGGCCTCCAGCTGCTCAGGCCCTTAGGTCTCAAACCTGGACTAAAGACTAACGTAGCTATTAACATATGAAAGCAGATGCTGGCTGCCGGGTTCTCTCAGTATCCCTCAGTCCCTACGTTACAGTTACAGAGTCCTCCTGGCTAGGCTGCCCTTCTCCCGGCTGCTCTTCCCTATGTAACTCAGTCGTTTTGGCACTGTGGTACTTTTTTGTCCTCTTGCCCTCTTGGCTGCTGCTCCTGGTTCTCCTCCTTCCCTCTCTTCTCCTCATCTCTCACATGGCTCTGTCCAGTAGGCTGGTCCACCATGTTCTGTCTGGACCCTTCCAGACGTCTCTGGCTACCCCTCCCTCACATCTGAAATAGTCCTTCTCTTCCACCACACCTAGGAGTGGCCATGTCCTCCTCCTGCCTCTTCTTTTCATCCAAGGTCAACCCAGCATTAACCTTACTTCTCCCTTCTGTCATGGCAGACCTTAGGACTCCGTTTTAGGAATAGATCTAGCTCTGACTTGTGGCTAACACCACAGCTACACCAGGGGCAAATGACGCCACTCTTGCCTTTCCTGTCTGTGTCCTCTTCTGAAGGAAGCAAGAGGTCTGGCCCTCGGTCTCTCCCTGTAGCAGTTGGCACAGCCCTGGGAAGACGTCCGACTGGTCTAGCCCACTCTCTCCCAGAAACCCCCAAAGAAGTCCTCAGATGACAGACCAACCTCAGTCTAGCAGGCCAACTTCTCTTAGCAGCCCCCCCCCCTCCAATCTTCAGCCCCAGGCTCCTGGTTGGCTGGTCTCCCTACTTCAGCCTAGAGGACAGGGCACACAGGTGCCACCCACTGAGCCCCCTCAGTCCCCACAGAGAAGGTCAACATGCTGAATGGAAAACCTGTAATTCCTAGGATGTATTCTTTCGACCCTCCAAAGAAGAAATTCAAACAGCCTTCCCCACCCTTAGAGAACAGCTGAAATGAGTCAGCTCTAGAGGCCCAAGGGCTCCTTTCCGATGCAGATGAGAAGCCTGCTGATTTAGAAACTTAAGCAGAACTCAGTCCCCTGGGCAGTAATGCAGAATCTTGCAGAAACCAGCATCTGTCAGGAGTCATTAATTCTGAGCACACACTTCCTAGAAGATCCCAGGAGCTTCTAGAGCTCTGAGACAGTGGGCAGAAAACAGGGCCCTTCAGCCAGCTCCACTGAAAGACAGGCTCATGTCAATCAGCCTTACAGAGAATAGTTACTCTCACTTTCCCAGACCACAGACCACTGGGCAAGGACATCACAGATACAGCCAGATTCCACAGGGCAAAGCATTCACCAAGTAACATACACACTGCTACCACACACCTAGAGATGCCTGCCCAGCTTCCATGCCCACCTAGGCCAGGGCACTGGATGAGGAGATTCCCTGCTCAGGCCCCAGGAAGGGGACTCATTTGTCACTAGAAGACAATAGGTCCTCCCGCCTCCTGGCTTTAGGCCTGTCATGCTGGGTTCAGGACTGATCTGTGGCTTTTCTGTTTCGTTTCCTCAGGTTATTATTTGAAGATGCTGTCAGCTGAATCTACTTACTGCAGAGCCTAACCCGGCCCTGAGCACCCAGGGACACTGACCAGAAGATAAACAAGACAAACACTGATCTGTGCGTGACATCTTTCTGCAACCCTTGCTCAGACAAGCAGCTGGTTCAGGACCATAGCTTGCTCAGTGAGTCTCCTTTCCCTGCTTCCATGTCACAAATAACCTTCAGAGAAAGGCACTTGTAACCTTCAAGGTAATGCTGCATGCAGTGTGGCTCTCCCAGGAGCTTCCCTTGCCTCTGTAAGAGGTCTCTTTCCTCATCCATGAAGCAGCCCTTGCCTACTTGCCAGGGGGTCCTGAGCAAGGAATGTGCCAAACAAGCCTCCTGCCTGCCCTTGCATCTGCCTTTTCCTGCACCCTCAGGCAGCAGAACCCACAGACGTAGGTCTCTGCCCAGGGCCTCTCACTGTCCTAAGGGCAGCCCTTCTGAGGCTGCCGTCCGCATCTGGGTAGCTGGACGCTCCCATCGTCTCTAGTACCTCCCTCTCCATCCTCAGCCTAGGCCGGCCTTCAGTGCTCGTCTACAAGAGGAGCAAGTGGCCTCTTCCCAGCACACAGCCATTCAGACCTACACAGTGGTCTCTTTGGAGGCCTTGCATCCGACTGACACCACCCTGGCCCCTCTGCTATTCTTGGACGGTGATTTCATAGCCTTGGTGGCTTTTCTGAGAACATCTGTCATTCCAATTTCTAACAGTTGGCCTGTGCGTTTCCTCAAAGCGGTGTGTCTTAAACATGAAAGAGAGGACACAGAGTTTTAGACATTCTGACCCTGGCATTTGTCTGTGTAACCCCCCTTAGCTACTAACGGCAGAGACCCCCCTCACTCAGCACACCCTTCAAACCCGTGCCCTGTGCCGCAGGGCATCAAGGTTGCTCCTACTCTAGACTCTGACTTGATGCTGACTGAGGGTCAGAGCTCTCTCTTACCACATGGTCTTCGTTGTTACACTGTGGGACTTCGGTAAATATTGGTATTTACAGGATACAGAGCACTGTAAAACTGAGCAGAGAGACATGAAGGGACAGGACAGTCAGTGGTGTGTGGCATGACTTTAGTGACCTCTGCTTACAAGGAAAGGGTAGCGCTGGGAACCCTTCACACCTTGGCATGGGACAGGGCAGGTCATAAAGTAGCATCTTCCCTATGTGAAGTCTGCCCAGAGGACTGCTGTTCACATTGATTGATTAGACAGGAAGGGGACAGGACTAGAATTTAGAAGTTACTAGAAACAAGCAGGCACTAGGTTAGGACCCAATTCTGCTGGCAGGCACCAGGGGACCAAGAATTCAGGAAAGCCAGAACCTATTAGGAAGAACATACTTGTGCAAAGCTAATATGGAGTGGCTAAGAGAGGAGCTTCTTTTCCCAAACACTCAATCTCAGCTAACTAACTAAATAAAAAAAAATATCAAAAAGAAAAACAGAAGCATAGGCTGAAGGACTAACAATAAATTTCTAGAACTCAACCTTAAAGAAATGCAGATCTGGGGCTGGAGAGATGGCTCAGTGGTTAAGAGCACTGACTACTCTTCCAGAGGTCCTGAGTTCAATTCCCAGCAACCACATGGCAGCTCACAGCTGTCTGTAACTCAAGTTCCAGGAGATCTGACACCCTCAGACAGACATACACGCAGGCAGAACACCAATGTATATAAAATTTAAAAAAATAAATCATTTAAAGTAACTGACATAAAGATGCCCAGTGAGCTAAAGAGCACAGGCACACAACGCTCTGAGAAGACTGCATAAAGAAAACGAGATTGTCAACACAGAGAGAACCTTATCAGCACATGAGAGATTCTGAACAGGAATAAAACAACTGAACTCAAAAGCCTGGCTGTGGAGCCAATGGGAGAAAGAGCCAGTGAGCCTGAAGACTGCCATCAAAGTCATCATGGAGTAGATTAGAAAATAATCTACAAAGAATATAGATGAAGACAGGCTATGGGACTTAGGGATACCAGGGAGCAGAACAACATGCAAGTCCTGGGAATTCCGAGAGAAAGAAAAAGGAATGAACGTTTATTTGGAGAAATACCTGAAAACCCCGAGGCAAGAGAGAGATCACACAGATTCAAGGGCAAAGAACTGAAATGAGGGTAAATAGGAAAAGGACACTGAGCACATTCCAATGAAACTAAGTCAAGTCAAACAGTCTTAAACAGCAGTGCAAAGTCAGTGCTCATATATAGAGAGCATATCAGTTTCTCAGTAAAAACCTTATGACCCAGAAAGCAGGGGAAGATGTCCTCGAGTATTCCTCACAGATGATGGGGACTTAGGTCTTTCTGGGGGACCACCAGTGGGCAGAGTTTCATCACTACTAGACCTAAGAAGAAACAGACGGGAGTCCTTCAGGCTGAAGCATCAGAACAGCAGACAGCCACAGTAGCTGGGTGAAAACGTGAGGGAGGCTCTCCTGCGCGGTAACGTCAGAGCTGCAGACAGCTAGGTGGTTAAGAGCACTTGCTCAGGGGACTGCAGCTCAGGTCCAGCTCACACGGCAGTGTTTGCAACCTCTCGTAACTCTAGCTCCAAGGGATCCAACGCCCTTTCCTGGCCTCAGAGTCACCCTCACATTTACAGTATTCATTCAAACAGATACACACACATGCTCGTAAGTGAAAATAAATGTTAAAAATTAACTATTATAAAAATAAATACAGGTTTTAATATATTTATAATAAATATAAATAAAATAGTACATTTATTTGTTTGGTTATTATTTATTTACTTATTTGTTTATTTTTAGACAGGGTCTCATTATGCAATTCAGCTTTGAACAAAGGATTCTCAGCCTTCTGTGAGCTAGGATTGGGTATACACCACCATACCTGGCTTGTAATTTTGACTAACTGAATTTAAATAAATTTGACTAGGTAAGTGGGTATAAAATATACAGAGGCATAATCTGTGCTATAGACAAAGTGTGAGGGAGTGGAGCTAGGAAGGGAGAGTTTTCATATATATTTGAAGTTAGATCACTACCAGTTTAAAATAGAGTGCTGTAATATTAAGATGCTTTATGTAATCAGAATCATAACTACAGGGTGGAGAGGACTCAGGGGAGGGACTGCTGCTCTACAGGACCTAGGTATGCTTCCCGGCCTCCACATCTGGGGGCTCACAGCTGCCTGTAACTCCAGCTCCAGTGGTATTCAACACCTCTGGCCTTCACACACACCTGCACAGACATTCCCCCAACACACGCATGCACACACGCACACACACACACACACACACACACGCACACACACACGCATGCACACACGCACACACACATGCACGCACACACACACACACACACACACACACACACACCCGCATGCACACACGCACACGCACACACATTTAAAAAAAAAAACAAAACTTAAAGCCACAAAAGAAACACTGTAGAAAATACAAAAAGAAATGATATTCCTCTGAGGCTATTTTAAAAGGCAGTAAGAGAACAAATCAGTAAACCAATAAAGAAATAAAGCCCACAGAAACAATAAGGTGAGCCTTCCCTACCCGGAACATTTTCAGTGCTAACGGACTAAACTTCCCTGCCAGTTGACACGACTGACAAATGGATCAATAACGAAGTAATTATATCTTAGGAGATTTACTTCGGCTCTAAGGCCACAGGGACTGCTGAAAGTGCATGGATGAAGAGAGAGAATTCCTGCACGACAACCACAAGAGCAGGAATAATTAGATAACAGATTCTTAAACACACTCTCAGAAGAGACAAACGATATATCCGACGACAAAGGGATCCATTTTCCAGCAACAGAACACATCGACGGACGGGCCAGCAAAGTGGCTCAATGGGCAAGGGCACAGCAACCTGAGTTAGACCCCTGGGACCCACAAAGCGGAAGGAGGACGACCGATTTCTGCAAGTCTTCCGACTTCCACATGTACCAGCTGCCAGACAGACACACAAGGGTGAAAACGGCAGCGACCACAAATCCTGATGAGCATCAGACAGCATGCCACAGAACTTCTGGATGCATGAAGCCCAGCCTGAGAGGCCTCACGGAGGAATGGGTGGCAGCATAAGGTCAGGGAATGCCAACTCCCACTCAGCCACACAAGATCAGATGGAAGAGCTAAGTGGAAGCCACAGGCTGAGACTACCGTAGACTGTCTGGATTTAACACAAACAGAACACTCCAGCGTAGTAACAGCAGACTGCACACGCTTCCCAAGTGCATCGAGAGCATGCTTCAGGGCAGACCACACATCAGCCTCAAACAAGCTTTACGAAACTCAAGAAAAATTAAAGCGCACAAGCATCTTTCTATATAGGAAAGCTATAAATCAGTATAAAAATGCAAATTGGGAAATTAAATATATGGAAATGAAATGTCATGCTCTGGAGGCATCAAAAAAGCAAAGTCTCAGGGGAACTTACATGCATGAAAATAAAAGCAAACATACAAAAGCAAATTCCTATGAAATCTCCAGGAAGCCTAGGAGGCCAAACAACTTAGAAAAAAAAAAAAAAAAAGAATAAAGTTTAAGGGTCCTATTGGCTGATTTTAAAGATAACAAAATAGTATAAAATCAATAAATCAAAACACTGTGATCCTGGCATACAAATATACAGTGCAATAGAAAAGAAGGGACTGCCTACAGACAAGCCCTCATATTTGGTTGGTCACCATCTCCAGCAAAACACACACACACACACACACACATGCACACACACACATACACACACACATGTATACACACACATACACACACATGCATACACACACATACACACACACATACACATACACACACCCACACACACATACACACACACGTATACACACACACACATATACACATACACACACACACCCATACACACACACCCCCATACACACACACACACATATACACACATGTATACACACACACACACACACACACACACACACACACACACACACACACGCGCGCACACAGATAAGCATCTGGACACCAGTCTGGAAAGACACACAAAGGGTAAACATGCCACAGTAGGCACAGGCAGCAGCCCACTGAAGCCGCGTGGGTTGGAGCGCGTAAGCTTTGGGTTTTCAGTTAGGTATGCTCAATTGGTAGTCTACACAAGTATTTCAAAATTCAAAAACCTCCAAAATCTCAAACACTCCTGGTTCGGATTTTTTCTTTTCCTTCCTTTTCTTTTCCTTAGCTAGGTGTTGCCCAACCTGCACCAGGGCTTGGGAAGACTGGTCCAAGGCATAGGTATGATGAACCCAGCTCCCCATGAAACCCAATCAATGCAAAGTGCTCATGCCTGTTGAAAAGATGAATGGTTCATAAGAGATGACTAGGTTTCATGCCACACTGTGCGACGTGCCTCCTGAGCTCGTCAGGACATATCAGCATGGGTATGTGACCCATCTGATGTGAAGGAGACGGAAGGCACCCGTGCGCTCTATCTATTTCAGTTCCAAACCTTCTGGGAGACCAGTCAATCCAGAACTGCTTACCCTGGTGCCACAGGGCCGGGTTCTGTAGGGAGAGGTTTGATTTTATATACACTGACATACATTAGCTGAAACACACAGAGAAGAGCTTCTGGAACTCGTACTGCATCTGAAGAGAGAGATTTCTAAAATCTGACCTGGATCTAAGCTCCCAAGAGAAGCTGCTTCCCAGGCACGTGGTAACTAGAGCAGTGCGTTCGCGGAGCTCTCTCCTCGGCCTGGGGTGCCTCATGTTATTCTAGTTGGTGAAGATCAATCGCCACAGTGTGAACTGACAGGCACGGCAAGGGCGCACAGTGTTCCCTGCTGACAAGGAAATGCTTGTGTGTTTTCCTCAGGGAACAAATTGTGAAAGATATAGCCTGAAGAATGCCCAACACCGTCAGCGTAGCCCTGATGCCGGATGTTGAAAAAGACATTATAAAAGGCAAGATGAATGTCCAGAAGCAAGCGACATGGGAACACTGGAGTGTCCTGTGCCATGGTCTTCCTTGTCCCCCCAGGTAACCTTAGAGAACTAACTCTTGGACCTCCTGAGCAGGAAATGGGGTTAGAATACAAATGGGTCTGAAGCGAAGTCAGGAAAAGGCTTGTACTGGCCACACGCACCGGTGAGGGGCGGGCCCTGTGGCCTTACCGGGCTATCTTGTCACTGCAGGACATGGTGAGTAGCCGTTCCCCCTGCAGCACCCCGTCCCAGGTCTGGATGCTGGCATTTGAGCGCACAGGGATTGTCCCCTCACCAGACTCTATTTTTGTCCGTAGCTGTCCCCTTGCTTTGCGGTTTGGATGCCTATCTGCTGGTTCTAGAAGAAAGAGAGGGTTCGAAACCCACAGGTGATAAAACAGCTAGCATCCTGAAAAGCACATCTAACGTACCAAAATTTAAAGTATAATTTATAGATATGTATGCAAACATTTATTCGAGCCATACAAAATATACATCCCAGTAAATATATAGAATTAAACTAAAAACACATAATACAGGTGACATTTATGAACATGGAAAAAGGTTTGCATTTTGGCTGAGATGATTTCCGTCATTAATAAGTGGAAACAAATGGAGAAAAATGCTAAGATTTGCTAATTCTGAGCCACAGATACTTGACTGCTTATTTTCTATTATTAGCCTTTGTATTTTCATCATTTCGAAAAATAAATACAGAAATCAATCCATCGGGAACATGTGAAGACACTCCCAGTGATTAGCAGTGAGCTCTATGAATATGGGTGACTTTAATTTTTTATTTTTTGAAAATAGTAATTATTTACAGTGAGCATCACTGTTTTCATAATCCAGGGAACCCACTTGGAATACAGGGTGCTTGGGCGTGAGAGTAGGGGTTCACATACAGATCGTCACAGAGCGCTAGGCTGGCCTCAGAGGGTGGAACAGACAACACCGGGGCCTGGCCCGCCCGTGTCCGCCTGCTTCTGCAGAGCGGCCTCCCGGCTCAACACTCGCCAGTCAGACTCACTGCAAATACAGGGATCACTCAGCACTTTCCTCTTAGAATTAGCATTTTTCATTCATTAACATTTTCTTTTTTTTTTTTTTTTAAGATTTATTTATTGTGTATACAGTGTTCTGCCTGCATGTATGCCTGCAGGCCAGAAGAGGGCATCAGATATCATTACAGATGGTTATCAGCCACCATGTGGTTGCTGGGATTTGAACTCAGGACCTCTGGAAGAACAGTCAGTGCTCTTAACCACTGAACCATCTCTCCAGCCCTCATTAACATTTTTTAACTAAATTGGGAAGAAAGAATCTGTACTTTTACAGGGACTCTTATCAAAACCATACCTAAGGCTGAAATTTTAAAAAACAAAATGAAATTAAAAAAACAAAAAAACAAAAAACTGAAGAAGAACACGGATGTGGATGCATTCTAACACTACATTATATTATGTTTTCTTAGAAACCTGTCAGCTGGTGAGAGTCTGGCGTCATACCCTCTAGCACGGGCTCGTGGGGAGAGAATATTCTGGCGTCTCCGCAGGGTGAGGTGCTGATGTACAGGTGGAACTGTACAGTATCCTTCAGCCGGAACCCACCCCGCTCTGACTTCTGAAATATGGACTTTTTCTGGTCTTCTTTGTTACTGCAAGGGGAAATTACAAGAGTGCCAGTTAAAGGTGTGTGCTGCCAACGTGGGTCTACACATTCAGACTGACGTCAGAGGCCAGCGCTTTCAGTAGACAGAGGTAGATTTCTGGAGACAGTATCTTGCTATGTACACCGGGTTGGCCTTGAACCTGGGATTCTACTGCCTCAGCTCTCCCTACTGCTAGGATTTACAGTTAGTTGTGCACCACCTTGTCTGGCTTGAACTGGAATCATTGTTACCCATGCTTGTAGTAATCCATAGTTCAGGTCCATTCAGTGATCAATATGTCATCAACTGGGAGTGTCCGTTTCTTCTCAGGTGTGACGTCAAAGTAGAAAGACCACATGGAAGATATGGCCTTGTCAAGAAAAGCCGACAGCTGCAAGATCAGTTCTGACCATGCCCAGTGGCCAAAATGAGAAGCACATTCTCTACCAGGCGGTTTGGAAAGACATGTTTTCTTTCTTTTTTTTTTCTTTCTTTCTTTCTTTTTTTTGGTTTTTCGAGACAGGGTTTCTCTGTGTAGCCCTGGCTGTCCTGGAACTCACTCTGTAGATCAGGCTGGCTTCGAACTCAGAAATCCGCCTGCCTCTGTCTCCCAAGTGCTGGGACTAAAGGTGTGCACCACCACCTCCCAGCTGGGAAGACATGTTTATATTTACAGTGCATGAGACAAAAAACACCGTCTGAAATACGGACTAGAAATTTATGACTATGCTGTTTCTGTGTATATGTCTTATATAAGTATGCATGCATGTGTGTGTTTGTGACTTAGTCCACTCTAGTTCATAACTGAGCATCCTGGGAGAGTAGGCCTGCTCAGACAGCATCACAGGACAGCAAGGCTGGGCCCCAGTATTCCTCACACAGTTACAGACCTGAGGATTCCTCGGTGCTTAAACAAACAAGCGCAGGCTAGGCAATGCCTTCTGATAGAAAGTCTTCACTTGTTTACTCCTAAACTTACTTTAAGTAAAGCTCGAGCTGTGCATAAAGGAACCTGAGCAGGGACCTTCGGGAGATTATCTCTGCATGGCAGTCATTGAGCGCGAGGCCTCGGTCACTCATGTATTCACCGTTGATACACTTCGTCCCTGTCGAAACACTTATCACCTTGGCATCTTTGACATCTGTACCTGAAAGACAGGAGAGTGACTGGCGACCAGTGATCCGTCCTGTTTGACATGTGCTCTTGGCAACTAGACCATTCAGGACAGCTGAACACTTGAGCTTGTTTTCATGTCGTCTGCCATGTCTCCTGATCCCTACCTGAGAAACCTGAACAAAGAGCCTCTCCCTGAGGCTCTGTTACGTACCAATTCCAGGAAGCTACCTTCCTCATCCTGTAGTCTACACCTAAACTTAGTGTGGCCATTTCCATTGGCATGCATGGGTGTTTGAACATTCACCCTTGACTATAGGTACAAAGCACAATACATAACTACTACCTGGCCTGGAATTAGTCCCTAAAGTAAAATACTAAAGAGGCTAGGAGGAACGACTTACAGGCTCAGAGAGTACCAGAAAACAGAATCCGCTTCTACAGTTTCGTTAGTAATCTTTCCTACTTTCCCACACCAAGAGTGAAATCATACATAATGTGACCTTCCAGAGAGAGAGAACATCATGGTTAAATCCTGTGAAACAGATCACTGACCCAGACATGCTACAATGACCTAAATACGGACGGGAATGTATCTCAGTGGTAGAACATATAGCCAGCATGTGTGAGGCCCTGGGATATATCCCTAGGATGACAACAACAACAACAACAAACAACAACAACAACAACAACAACAACAACAGCATCAACAACCAATCCTGAGTACAGCCTCAGAGCAGACTCACAATGACAAAAATGCTGTGAGGGTCAGTGTTCACTGTCAACCTAACCTTCTAGAAGCACCTAGGAGATAAGTCTCTGGGCGCATCTGTAAGGGGTTATCTAGCCCAGGCTGGCCTTTGGGAATGCCTATGAGAGATTATCTTGATTAGCTTAGCTGAAATGGGTAGAACCTGCCCACTGTGGGCAGCACCATTCCCTGAGCTGGGACTGCATAAAAGAGAGAAAAGGGAGCTGAACAAACACTCTTCTCTATTTCTTGACTATGGTGGCAATGTGATCAGCTGCCTCAAGCTCTTGCCAGGTGACTTCCCTACCATGACGGACTTCTCCAACTATGAGCTGAAATAACTCCACCTAAGCTGTTTTTATCAGGGTATCTGATTATAGCAACAGGAGAAGGAACTAAGACACGGGCTATGTGGGTGGCACTGTGCCAGGAGTGTTAGCGAATCATCCTCACCGCTTGTCCTCACAGTGTCCTCTGAGAGCTTTTGTTTCCATTTTGAAGAAAAGAACTGCAGCTCACAGGGATTAATAACCTGCCTGAGGCCATTCAGCCAGGGAGAGCACTGAATCTATGCACCCAGTTCCATTTCACGGGTTTTAGACACACAGTTTGGCTATGAGCAAATGGTCAGAAAAAGATACAAAATGCTAGTAGTTAGTCTTTTCTGTTTTCTGTAACAGAATTCCCGGGAGAACAGTTTAAAGGGGGAATATTTTATTTTGACTCGTCATTAGAGGTTTTAGTCCATTGTGGCAAAATGGGACAGAACAGCTTAACCCAGGGTAGCTGGATGTAGATAGGGTGCCTGTGCTCACGGGCCTTCTCCTCTTTCCCTTTTTATCCCCCCCAGGCCCCTCACCTACAGCATGTTCCGCCAACGTTCAGGCTGCCCCTCTCCACTTAGGCCCGTCTGTAAAAGCCCTCACACACTTGAGGCATTTCTCAAATCAATCAAGGTTAGCCAACCTAAGTCCACTGGCAGTCAGCCCAACAGCCAAACACATCTTAAAAACAACTTTCATCCTTGGTCTCCAAAAGGATTTTAATGAAAAATGCATTTAGTTTACCTCTAAGTATGTCATAATCTTAACAGTCCCGACACTGTTCAAATCCAGAGTCTACTGAGACTCAAGGCAAAAGCTTAGCTGTGAACCCTCTAACAATTAAAGCACATTTTACATATTCCTGACACACAGTGGCAATAAACCTCCCACTCCAAACGGGAAGAACAGGGCCGACTGGCAAACTGTAGATGAGCTTTTTGCCACAGTGTAACCCAAATTTCCAGCACGCTCTAGGTCCCCATCTGGAACCTTCCGTGTGTCCTCATTCTTAGTCACCCTGGTCTTCGGAGCTCCATGGAGTTACCCACTAAGATGAGCTTCCCTACTCTAGGGCCTCTTTGGCCCACATCTCCAAACATTTCTAAAATTCCTCCCACAAGCCATTTCCAAAAGGATTTTCTGAACCACACAGTCTACCGGTCACAGAAACAATCCCGCTGATATCACAGACGGCACCACGTTTCTGTCATGTTTGTCTCTGGTATGACGAATTCATGAGAAAACTGAGGGATTTCTTTTTTTTTTTTTTTTAAACTTTGGCTATGTTTCTGTTTTCAGTCCATTGTAGGGGGGAGGGTGTGGCAGAACAGGTCAGATATGATGGTGACCAGGAAAGAGATGTATTTATGAGTGTGCGTGAGGGTGAGGTGTGGGGGTGAGGGAAGGGAGAGGAAAAGAGAGAGAGACAGAGAGAAAGAGAGGGAATGAGAAGGAATATGCTTAGATTAACGGGCTTCCCCATTCTCTGAACCACCGGCCATGGGATGCCGCCAGACACATATAGGCAGGCCTTCCACCCTGTTACTCTCTGGAAATGCCCTCAAAGGCACATCTCTGAGGTGGGCTTTACCAACTTCCAGAGCTTCTGATTTTACGAGAGTTCTTCCTGCTCTGCAGGGAAATCACTCTGCTGCGGCAGCAGGGACACATATAAAGCAGAAGAGGTCTAAGCTGCAACAGAAGTCAAGAGTCAGAGACTGTAATGTGCCTTTCCCAGAGGACACCAGGTCACAATGGTGCCACATGGGAATACAGTAAGTATGCTTTCTCCAAAGGAAAAGGACACGTTAAAAAGTTGAACGTTTGGGGGCTAAAGAGATGGCTCAGTAGTTAAGGGCGCTTGCTGCTCTTACAAAGGATTCAGGTTTAGTTCCCAGCACCCACATGGCAGCTGACAGACATCTACAACTCCGGTTCCCAGGGAAATCTGATGCCTTCTTCTGGCCTCTGAGGGCACTGTATGTATCATATATGTAGACAAACCACATGCACATACGCGCATACACACACAAATCCTTTTTTAAAAACTGAACATTTTGAAGGAAAAGAGTTTTGTTTTGTGTAAGTTTTTGTTTTGGAGGTGGGGGTTGCTGGGATTGACCTCAGGAACCTCACCGGCTAAACATGTTTTTACCCGCTGAGCTGTGCCCCCAGCTCTAAGGAGGAAAGAACGGCTTCCAAGGACAATTCCTGTATTTGTATACAACAGATGTGTAAACACAGCAAGAATAAAAGGGAACTTTCTGTTGGTGTCACAAGACTGAGGGCATTTGTGCTTTTCAAACCAGAAGCAGACAGGTGAACGACATGCAAGATGCTTACCTGTGGTCATCACCACTCCAGAAAGCACTTTCCTTCGTGCATGAGGGGAGGAAAAGTTGTCTGTCAGGTCACTGAACTTACCCAGGACCAGGCGTGAGACAGCATCTGCCAGTACCTGGGTGGAGAGCAGAGACAAGTTTAGGGCCAGGGGACCTGTGGTGGAACCAGTCTCTCTCAGTGACAACACGTACTGTCTAATACAAAGACTCCTACAGTCTCACGTCTACTCTAGAAAACCCACACAGGCACACCCAGCAAGTGTGTGTGTGTGTGTGTGTGTGTGTGTGAGCGCACGCGCACTCGCACGTGCGCTCACATGCATAACGGGGGTAGGGAGAGACAAAAGTTATCAGTGGGTTTATCTAGCCATAGACCCTGTGCCTGACGACGAGGGAACACTAATGTAATTGTGGTATGATTATGGGTGTAACCAACCACTTTAAAATTGAATTGGAGGCCTACTCCACAGATAGCACTGTAAACTTGGTCCAAAGCCCATAGTTAGGAAGCTTATGGCCATTTGAGAGGAAGCCACGGCTGATGTTTTGCTAAAGACATGCTGTCAAACTGCCCTGTAAATATTTGTTTATACTTAAGGCCAGTGCTGCGCCTAGTCTCGGAGAAGCATGTCTTTTTGCAGCCTACATTGCTGAGGGTAGAGTGATAACAGGTAGAGGTCTTGGAAATGAGTAACTGCTGAATGCTCAGCCCCAAAGAACATTTACACCGTCCCCTGCAAGACTAAGGGAACACTGGAAAAGGGACAGGAAACTGTAGGAGACGGAGGGGGTGATATGGGCCGAGAAACATCGTTTTCTAGACGTGACATGGCTGCTGCACCCGCTATCTTGCCTTAGGAAGATCATTAGTGGTTACCTGCCCAAGGCTTGAAAAAAAGTCTGGGTTCTATCAACATCCTGTTATGGATAGCTGTATTGTTGTCTTTTCTTGTTGCTGTGATGAAATACCCAGTAAATGCAGTTTAAGAGAGAAAGGGTTTATTTAGCTCACAGGGAAGTCATAGCAACAAGAGCTAGAGAGAACTGGTCACATTATATCCACAGTCAAGAGCGAAGAGCAAGGGATCAATGCGTATGTTCTAGGGCTTGTTTGCTTTTTCTGTGCTTACACAATCTAGGGCTCCCTGCTAGGGGAAGGGTCTTCTCCTCTCATTAACTAACATAATCAAGATTCTCCCCATCCCCAGCCATGAACCTATACAGACGGTCCTTCAGTAAGACTGCCTTCCCAGGTGACTCTACATTGTGACCATAGTACTGAGGGAGGGAGTGGCTTTGAGGCTCTCCCCCGCCCCCAAAGAACCATGGGACGTTGACAGTTGCTGGGGGAGAGGAAGTCATTTTCCTCAGTGCTGCAGCTACTGGTAAATGCCCTTGCTCAAGTAAAGAACCCCTCACCCATGCTGGTACAAGCAGCCCCAATTAGACATAGTGGGTCACACACAAAAAGAAAGAGACGTGAAGGTAGGAGGGAGCTTGTTGGTAAGGACTTCAGTGGGAGTGGGAAGGACTAAGAAGGGATACTGGGAGGGAGGGACTGATCAAAGGTTCATATGAAATTGTGAAAGAATGGATTTTAAAATATAAGTTTTAGCCGGGCAGTGGTGGCACACGCCTTTAATCCCAGCACTTGGGAGGCAGAGGCAGGCGGATGGATCTTTGTGAGTTCATGCTCAACCTGCTCTGTGTTGTAAGTTCCAAGCCAGCCAGAGCTACACAGGGAGACCCTGTCTCAAAGAAGTAAATAAGTAAATGAACACACACACAAACAAACAAATAATAAAATAAAATATCCCACATCTCACCACTCACCTTCAGTGACATGGACAAGGTGAGGAGGACCTGCTTTACACAGACGCTGGGCTACACTATCCTGGCATGCCTGCTATAGCAGAGGTGTGGCGTGGCCAACACTAACTGACTTTAGCCCCACTCTGCCCCTGAAGCATCAGGAAGGCAGAGAGTTCTCAGGCCAGGGATGCTTGGCCCAAGCTCGTTAAGAAATATTTCATGGAAAAGGCAAGACGTTACATCCTTCCTGGAAGGCAGAACAGGAGCCTCCCACCCCCACTGCCATACAGCCACTGGGATTGCTACTGGAAGTCCCCTCACAGAAGACCTTGCTGGGTTCATCCTCTGTGTTCACACATTTCTGAGCTACCCTGGGGCTCTTAAAGGGCAGTGCGGGTTGTGCCACTGAGCAGAGGTGTGAGGATACTATTCCCAGACAAGTGGCTCCAACCCAGAGGTCCAGAAATTGATATTGGCATCTCAGGACCCAGAGGTAAGCGGCATAAAGAGGCAGAGAGGGGCTCAGCCTACCTCACCATGACTAGATCCTGACAAACGCCACTTGCCTCCCCAGGTCAGGAGCTCTGTCCTTCCATACAAAGCCACTGAGGTGGCCACTCAAGAAGGCAGGGCTAGCTGGGTGTGGTGGCTTTAATCTCAGCACTGCCTGAGGCAGCAGATCTCTTTAAGTTTCAGGTCAGCCTGCTCTACATAGAGAGGCCACCTGCCTCAGACCATCTGTCTGCTATCCCTCTATAGGATCTGAGGCATCTGAAATAGTTTCAGAGGTCTGGCAATCGCTGTCAACATTAAGGGAAGACAAGTCACATCAGATGGTATGCTGAACTCAGGTCAAAAGATTTTAGCAAGTCTACACCTGGAAATCAAGTCACTTGGGATCTAGTACCATTGACTTGTAAAATAACCACTGGACCAGTTGGTTACTCTTGGGGTGTTGGGATGTTAACAAGGGACTCAATAGAAACAAGTACTTGCTTGTTACAGGAAATCAGTAAGACACCAAGTCCACTCCTTTACACTAAGCTGTACTTGACTGCTTTAGGCAAAGTAGAATTAGTTTTTTCAAACCAAGATTTGGATTTAATCCCAGTACTCAGGAAGTAGAGGCAGATGGATCTCTGTGAGTTCAAGGCCAGCCTGGTCTACATAACAAGTTTCAGGCCAGGCAGGGCTTACAATGAGACCGTGCCTTAAAAAATAAAATAGTAGCCGGGCAGTGGTGGCGCACACCTTTAATCCCAGAACTTGGGAGGCAGAGGCAGGCGAATTTCTGAGTTCGAGGCCAGCCTGGTCTACTGAGTGAGTTCCAGGACAGTCAGGGCTACACAGAGAAACTCTGTCTCGAAAAAAAAAAAAAAAATAGTAAATTAAAACCAAGAACTATGGTCACCTCAACTCTACCTGTAACACAGGCCAGAGAGAAGGGGCCCCACCTGAGACCCAGGAGAATGGCCTTCCTGTCCACCACATTTTCTAACTTGTTAATTCACTAGTTCTGGTCAACTGCTTCCACACTAAAGAACACTTTGACAAGAAGGGCTTAAGACAGAAGACTGAAAAACAGATGCGTGAAATCGGGATTCCAAGAACCAAGACACACCCAATGATCTGGGACCTGGTTTTTCTTCCTTCTTCCTCTTTCAGAGACCCATCCTGAGCTACCATAAATTTCCCTTCCTTTACTGTGAGTTTTCTATAAGGGGCACAAACTTGAGTGGCTGTCCACATCCAGCTGGAGCAGGGAGAAGCCCACAGAGGTGCCACATAGGAAATCTGGCATATAGAGATGCCTAGCAACTGGCAGGTTCTAAAGTATTTATGAAAGAGTTCCCCCCTGCCAACCCCCTGGCCTGCCAGCAGCTCCCTACTGCTCTAAGGTCTAGGCCTTACCGCCTGACCTTAACAGGGGCCTTCAGCAGCAGACTGGCCAGCAGCCCTTAATCCGGGCATGAGTTTTCTGTGTAACGATTCAAGGGACGCCCCACGGAACAGAGGACAAAACTCCAGCATTTGGGTCCCTGCCCCTTTCCCAATAAAGGCTTGCTGTGGGGCGAGGTCTCTTGGGGGGGCAAAATTCAATGGGAAGGGAATTGTGGCTGTCCTGGTGAAGGCCCTACGGTACCCCTGTTCTATGTTATCATGGCCCTAAGCAGCATCAGGAGACTAAGCCAGATCCTCAGTGACCAAGTGACCATGGAAACTCAGGCAAAGTCACTCCGTAGCCAGACTTACCAGCAACTGCTCCTGCTCAGGACTCAGTAACATAAGGAGTCAAAAGCAACAGTGAAGACTAAAGGCTGCTTAGAAACGTCATCAAGGGCGATGGCCACTCATTTGCAAACACACATTTTTCCTCACCTGTGGCAAATGCAACTGAAGACCCTCACTGAGGACAGGCTGGCGAGATGGTGTTTGGTCCAAGTGCAAATTGAAGACAGTAGCCAAGGCAGACTGTGCAGCCCGGGCCTTGGCGAGCTTCTTGTTTCTCCCTGAGCCCTCAAAGAACTGGCCATCTACCACCACGGACATGACAAAGCTCTTGGCGTGGCTCTCCCCACTCTCAGAGAGGAAGTCATACTTCAGCCCTGGGCGGAGCTCATTCAGAATCATCACTGGATTCTTCCCACTTGGGGGTGGGAATGGTGGTGGGATGGGCAGAGGAGGCTGGATAAGGGCAGCAGGCACTGGGGAGGCTGACAGGCTAACGTCTCCGCTTGAGCTGAAGGAGTCATCCCCATTGGAGCCCACGTAGAAGGGTGGCTCTGACTTGTCTGGAGTCTCAAAGCCATTGAAGAGTGTGTCAGGGAAGTCAGCCTGGTCAGATGTGAAGTCTGTGTTCACAGAGAGGGTCCTTCCCATGGCCAGGTGGGCCTCGGAGGCGTTGGGAAACTGGACAAAAGACCTCAGGGCCTTCTCAGCAGCATGGAGTTTTGCCTTTTTCTTTGTAGGGCCAGAGCCCTCAAAAATCTGCCCGTTTACCTCCACAGACATGACAAACAGAGGAGCATGCACGGGTCCTGTCTGGGACAGCAGCATGTACTGTAAGCCAGGTTTGATCTCGTTCAGCTGCATCAGGGCGTTCTTGGGCAGAACAGGCCCTGGTGTTTTCCTGCGCTTCTTCAGGCGGTACTTGGAGTGGCCATTGCTGCCCTCCTCCAGGGGCCGCTTCCTGCTGGTGCTACTGCCACCCCCGTTGGGGAGCGGAACACCCTCACCAGGCCCAGGTGTGCGGCCGTCCTTGGGGGGCATGTTGTCCAGATAGTAGTTTTCTTTAACATCAGTGCTGCTGGAACCTGTGGTGCCCAGAAAGAGTAACTTACAACGCCTTCGTTGCAGGATCTTGTAAATGCAAAATTTATAGATTCCTTTATCTCTTTGTAGCTGGGTAAGTGATGTGTGTGTGTAAATTTCTCTCCTCAATGCAAATGTGAGGAACTATACACTGTTGCAAAGATGCAACTGTTCGGGGCTGGAATGCACTTTGAGATGTTTTTTAAAACTAACGAACTTAATGCCTCTTCTACTTAGTTTATCAATTCCTTCTGCACTAGAAGATAAACATTTTAAACTGTTTTCTCTGCCAAAGGCATCCTAAATCTTTCTAGCTTATCACGATGTTACATGGTAAGCTAATCCACAAGACTCACACTAAGTCTGATGAAGTAGCCTCTGAGTCCACCGGCACATGGGCATGTCCCTCAGCGAGCGCTTCCTTCACAAGGTTACTGACCTTAACAGGCAATAGTTTTTAAACTAAAGCACCTCTCGGGAGAGGAGGTGCTGTTTAGAAACGTGTATTCCCAACTGACTCTGCTCTTGAGGTTCCAAACATCTGATCAACACATGATTATTTGGTTTAGTTTATGAGTCAATCATAGAAAACTACTTACGTAATAAAGGATTATGACTTTATGGAATTTGCTTTTGAAGAATAATGTATCCATGAAAGATTTTTCATTGTGTTTCAGCACTATCTGCTTCAGAATCTTCAATAAATTTAATGCTAAAAAATAATTAAGAACGGGACACAGAACTGGAGCAGAGGCAAGCGGTGGTCCCTGATTTCACAACATGCCAGCAAACCTGCCTCTCTTAAAACAGTTGGTAGGCCTCCAGAGTAACTTGGTGACCATACCTTTTACGTATTCTTTACATGGCAAAAAAAAAGATGATTTTGATCTTTAAGAGCAATGTCAGGCACGGTGGTTCTTTTACCACTCAGAGGGGTTGAGTTAGAAGACAGACTAGGCTACCAGAGCCATGGCCTTGTCGCAACCTCCTGGAGCCAAGCAAAAAGACTGTTCTCTCTGCGTGGGGCATGTTCTGCTCTCCCTGGTTTATTAAGCCTTCTGAAAAAAAGAAAGAATGATTTCCCTTTTATCGTTCAGTTTGAGTCCTGTGCACTGGGCCTGTGCAGTGTTTACAAAGATCTCCAACCACTAGCTCCTAAAGTCCAAAGTAAATCTTAAGTGATGAAAATATTCGTGAATAAGGTGGCTTCAGGGGTCTGTTTCTATTATGCAACACACCAGTGGATTTCCTTTGTGGTGAGTAATCTGAAAACGCTGCAGATGTCCCTCAGTAAGCCCGTGGGTGGGGTTAATGTGGTGGACATCTTGGTCATTGCTGCCAGTCTGATTCAGCTGACACAGCAAAGACTACCAAGACAAACTCAGTCCTTGGAAAATCTCGTGTGTGAGGCGGGGAGGGGTCTCTCAGTAGACACCTCTTCCTAGAAGACTCCTGACACACACGCCACTTCTCCCAGCTGACAAAGCTAATGGAATGGGCACTAAATTTTCATTTATAACATCCTCCAGCAAAAGACCGGTAGGTTACTCCTTTCGGTACTCAGGGAACAAAAGGTGAGAAGGTAGAGCAGAGATGGACAGAGATTAATAAAGGGGAGAACATCACACACTATATCTGCTCACAGTTCAAGTTTCTCAGTAAACAGAATTATCAGCATAGAAATGCACATTATCAACGAGGTACTCTGATAAGCATTTAGCCAAACATTAGTGATGTCAAACAGCCAAATGCCCTCAGAACTAAGTTAACAGTCAAGATTATGAGAAAAATACACTTTTTGTGAAAGCAGAAACCATTCTCAACTCTTACTTCGGAAATAAAGGTACCAGTCACATGCTATCAAAAAAAAAAAAAAAAAAAATGCTCCTGGGGAAACAAAAATAAAACACTCCAATTAGAGACAGAGCCCAAGGTCAGCTGCAGCAGACACTCTCTCCGTGTAGCATGCTGTTGCATTTGGAATGTGAAGTGAATCACAGTGCAACTTCAACTGCTTTTAAAACCACAAGATGCGCAGGGCTGACTTTTTTAGGTTTGCACTAGACCCCAACATTTATTGTTACAGGAATATTATTTGGGAGGACACTTCCTTAATTAAGTTACCCAAGGCTCCATGGTGATAGCCACAGCTGGAGACAAAACCCACAGTCCCCAGCCAGCAGGTAGTTCTAGGGACACCTTTGCATACTCCCCAGGGGGTTTACTGGCTTGCACAGCACTGGCAATACTGTCTGAAATGCAGATTTAAAACCTGGCAAAGCTGAGAGTAACAGGTGGATCTGCCAGCAAAACTCCACAGCTTAAAACATCTCAAGAGCAGAACTGAGGAGAAGCAACCAGTGAGCTGTGAGCAGCGCCCACATTAGCAGAGGCAAAAGCATGCCAGCTACACTACTTAAAATGGCACTGGACTGTGGCCTCATAGGTGATGTCTGCGGCACAGCCTACCCCAGATCCAGCATGGCAGTGGGGCAGAGACTGGCCTCATGCAGTGCTGTTAGGCTCTGGGTGTCCAAGAACTGCAGAGCGACAGCCCCTGCCAGTGGGCGGAGTCACGGAAAGCGTGCTGAGCCTGGGTGCCACCATCATACCACCCCCAGGAAAAGGCGGCTCTGCTGTGCAGATGCATGGTCTTCCTTCAGACAGAGTACCTGAGCTGGAAAAGTGCCTTCTTCCAGACAACTTCCCATTTAGACCTGCTCCTCTCTGGGTCTGAGGGTGGCCAGAAGTGACTAGGAACTCACAGAGAAAAACGCCAAGGGAGCCCCATACCCTTAGCCCCATGGGAGACGCTGGAGAGCAGAAAGGGCCCCAGTGAGGGTTTGGTTCACACTAGCACCAATTACGGTCCAGTCTTCAGAGACTAAGATCATGTGGACTCCCTTCCCTCCAAGGCAGCAGCAGCGACTGTGTCTGAGGGGAACTTTATGAACTGTTATCCCAGTGACCAGGTATGTGAGTCAAGAAGAGAGGTTTTCTTGAGTTTAGACTGGCACAAGTTCAGAGCTCTGTTACAAGAACCACAGCTTCACACGAAGCCACACAGCAATGAGACAGGCACCTAGAGGCATATTTCTGGAATAAAACTGACGGTCCCATGATGATAATAAGGGATGAAAACTCTAGAGGTGGCTGTAAGGAAAATATCCACAGTAAATATCGAAGCCTAGTATATAAAAACCCACCACTGCCAACAGCCCACATCTCAGGGAACATCAAACCGCGCCTAACAATCAAAGTCACAAAACCGCTAAACTTGTAATTGGATATGAGCTATTATTTGACACTATGTGATAGGCCTAGATCTTACTCATGTTCTCTTCATCTTCTATATCCATAGTAAAATGCTTTTGAGGGTTTCTTGACTGGCGGAGACCTCTTTTGTCTGAAAGACAGCAAGAAACTATATTTAGTGTGTGATCCTGGCAAAATGAGGTATGGAGTCTGTGTACTGACCATCGTATCACTGCAGTCAAACCACAGAAACTGTAAGGAGCTTGCCATCTGAGAAGGGTTTCCCAGTCTCTTTCACCTCCTCTCAGCATGCTCTGGGCCACCAAAGGACCCCTGACGTAGCTGTCTTATGTGGAGGGACACTGGAAGTAAGAAAGGGGTCACCACAAAGGAAGCCTAGGGCAGTGTCCAGGAACCTTATGCTCTACCCTGGGGAGTAAAGGCTACTAAGGGTTCTGGGCCAGGGACAAGGTGGTAATTCTACCCCATAAGGGCCTGCTGTCAACAGCCATGTCCTAGCCAATCAGAGAACGTTCGCCATCTAGCCTCTGTCCTAACAGAACCATGAACGGGTGATAAAGACTTCACATAACAAGACCCCCAAGCATTTCACCCACACGTCCATGCTTCCCCACAGCACATCACAGGAGAGAAAGCGTGTATAGTAGCTTAAATCTAGTACAATTCAGTCTAACATGGTTCCTTCACCACACACAACTCCATTTCATTGGCAGGAGGAATGGAGAAAAGATTGAAAGAAAAATTTCAGCTGCCCAATCACTAAAAAACTCAAGGTTTTCAGTTTCCAGATTATTTCTGATAAGTTGCAATTAAGAGAAAAAAACATTTGCAAATTTTGAAACAAACATCGCTTCGTCAACAAAATTTGCTCTATCACTATCAAAGTAAATTTCTTGTTTTTAGGGAAATGGTGACTAAGTTAAGAAGTACATATCTCTCATAAAGCACCTGCATAAAATACATACAGATTTCATGACGATCATTTGTTAGTCGTTTTACTCTCAGCCCCCCTCCCCCCGTCAATGTAGTGTTAAACAATGACGAAGTTTCTTCATAGAATCCTTTATTCAAGGGATTGCAGAGATGGCTCAGTGGTTATAAGCACTGGCTGATATTCAGAGGACCCAGGTTCGATTCCTATGGAGATTCAAAACTGTCTGTAACTCCAGTCCCAGGGGATATGATGCCTTCTGTGGCTCCATGGGTACTACATGCACTTGGTGCACATCCGTCCATCCATCCGTCCGTCCATCCATCCGTCCGTCCATCCATCCATCCGTCCATACACACACACACACACACACACACACACAGACACACACAGACACACACACACACACACACACACACACACACACACACATGCTGGCAAAACACCCACACATATAAAAATTTTTTAAAAATCTTAGAAGTGAAAGTTTTCCAGGGAGTTATAAAGGCATTATCACTTTATATTAACTCATTTTATCTTAAGATATACTTTCAGAGTATCTGTCATGTTGAAAGCAGAGCTGGGTACCATAAGAACCTAAAATGAATCAGACAGAATTTGCAACTGAGGAATCCAAATGTCTAGACAGCTGGCTATGCTAAGGAACTTTTGCTAACAGTTATGTGTGTAGAAACAGTAGTTATCTGTTAGAGCTACATACTGAAGTATTTATAGATGAAATAACAGAATCTGGGTGCACACTTCGTACGGCTCTGCATTGTATGACACAGTGTCTTCGCTGTGGAACATTTGTAGTCAGTGTGTGTGTGGAGGTCAGAAGGTAATTTCACAGTTGGCTCTCTCCTTCCACCTCACTGGGGATTCCAGAAATAAACTGAGGTCTTCAGGCTTGTGTGGCAAGCACCTTTATGTACTGAGCCATCTCACCAGCTCAAACCACCATGGAAAGTTTTAGGAGAAGGTGGGGGTTTGGTGAAATAGGGAGCAGGCACCCTTAGCAACGAAGGGGTAAGCTCAGGAAACAGGGACGTAGTTGTTATTCAGACAAGTTATGACCAGAGGTTGGACCATAATCCTGCAGAGACAGTAAATGAGTGTAGGTAAGTTAACAGGACAGGGAATAGACACCTCTGAGAAATGCAGCCCCTGTGGTGAGATGGAAACTTCACAGAAAGCTCTGTTTGCTCAAAGGAGGCTTGAGGCAGGCAGAGGACACAGAGGCTTCTTTTTGCAATGATCGGTGGTAACTGCGGAGATCCGTAACTGTTCCAAGTACCAAGAGTAAATAACAACTGCTTAGTCATGGATGGAATATCTCTATCATCCCCAACACACACACACACACACACACACACACACACACACACACACACACACACACACATACACACACACACACACCACACACACACACAGCTAAAGGAATGTCACAGAAAAGGGATAAGAGTCAGGTAGGGGACAGAATAGGAAGCTGGCTTCCGGGCTTCGGGCTTCACACCATTGTTAAATCTTAACCTCACAGCAGCAACCGATCACAAGCACAAGACAGGACCCATCAACACCCTGTCATGCACACACAGCTAAAGGAATGTCACAGAAAAGGGGTAAGAGTCAGGTAGGGGACAGAATAGGAAGCTGGCTTCCGGGCTTCGGGCTTCACACCATTGTTAAATCTTAACCTCACAGCAGCAACCGATCACAAGCACAAGACAGGACCCATCAACACCCTGTCATGAAATGGGGAGGGTCTTATAGGGGTCTCCCCCGCCCAAGCATTTACAGGCAGTTAACAGTCGGTGCTGGAGGGAGAGATGTTTTCTTCAGTGGTGTAGCTACTGGTAAGGAATTCATGTTCCTGTAAACAAACTCATTAATATTCCTGTAAACAATCCTAACGAAATTCTTTGGGTCATGTACACCAAAAAAGTAGTAGGAGCAGAGCTAGCTGGGAAGGGGATGGGCATCCGTGGGAGAGGGGGGGACAAGAAAGGAGAACAGGACTGGAAGATGATCAAAATGCAATGTGCAGAAGATGGAGGAAATATACTTCACCTTTTCTTCCCGTTCTGTGATGTATAACCAAGAGCCCCAGGTTTCGGAATAAGAGAAATAAAACAACCAGATCAGGAAGGACGTGCTGTGCCGTAGAAGCCAAGGTGGTGCCCAGAAGCTCTGAAATTTCCTTAAGCCGCATTAACCTGACTTGGGGAGGAAGAAGCTGGAAACCGTCTAAACCAAAGGGCGCAGAGGAAAACAAAACAAAACCCGAACAAACAAGGAGACAAATCCTGACAAAAGCGGTTCTCTCTGGTGAGAGGGAGAACTCACGAACACGGTCTAGGCCGGCAGAGCCCAGCCTGACCCCATCCATGACAGGCTCTTAAGAGGAGTCTGGAGTCCCAGGCAGGGGTGAAATGAGCCCAGCCCGAAAAGGAGTCACAAGGTTCACTCCCACCAGGCTGAGACAACTCTGTCACCCACCTGGTAGCAACTAACTGCCACTGGAGCCCCCAGAAAGGGCAGTAAGAGGCCTTCTGTGATGGTGAGTTTTCTGCCAACTTGACCCAAGCTAGAGGCATCAGAGAGGAAAAACCCTCAATTGAGAAAATGCCTCCATAAGTTCAGGCTGTAGGCAAGCCTGCAGGGCATTTCTTAATCAGTGACTGATGGGCAGGGCATCACCCAGGCTGGTGGTCCTGGGTTCTAAAAGACAGCTGGCTGAGTAAGCCACAGGGAGCAAACGAGTAAACGGCCCCCCTCCATGGCCTCTGCTTCCTGCCTCCGGGTTCCTGCCCCTGGTGAGTCCCTGCCCTCACTGCTTTTGATGATGAACTGCTCTATGGAACTGTAACCCTTCCTCCCCAAGTTGCTTTTGGTCAGGGTGTTATCACAGCAATGGTAATCCTAACTAAGCTATCTCCCTGGTGGGAAACAGCATCGAGGCCCAGTGGGGGGCTGGACTTGTTCCCACTTGCTGTAAGGCACTGTCCTTCCTCTTATAGGTGAGCAGAAATGGAAGACCCTGAGTCTCATGATAATCACATGAGCAAGTTCCAATTAAACAAACAAACAAAACACCTATCAACCAGAGGATCAGGATTCCAACAGTGAGGATAGTCAGTCTACAGGGATGACAGGCTTGTGGAGTGGCCAGGAAGTGACATTAACAGACTTCACCCCTGGGAAAAGGGGAGGGGAGGAAGGCAAAAGCAGCCCCCCAGGGAAGAGGGCAGCTAGGGCAGAGTCAGCAAGGGGCAGACAGTGGAACACAAGACCGAGCAGAGCTCAGAACAGACCCTCACAGGGGGCCTGGCAGCCTTGACAAGGGAGCAGGAGTGGCCAGTGGGGGGACAGCCTTCCACACAGAGGGGAGCCAGGAAAAGGGGAGATGGAACCCAGAACCTGGCACAGTCCCCTGAACGTGATCTCTAAATGGGTTGGGGACTTAAATGCAAACCACAGAACCATGAAACTTGTGGGAAAACCTTAAGAGGAATTGCTTGGGACCCAGGGCAGAATTGTTAGACCCAAGAGAAGCCAGGAAAGGGAGAGTTGATAAACTGAACTTTAGAAGGAAACCTGCTCCTATAGGCCTGCTTTAAAAGTACATATTAGGAGAAAGCGGCTGAAAAACCACATAGCCAGTAAGGGCAGGGGTGGATAAGAAGGCCAACGGTAAAACAAATATCCAATAAGAAAATGGGTGTGAGTAAAAAAAGAAACCATTCGCCACAAGAGACACATGGGCGGGAATCAAGCACGTGAAAACTTGTCCACCATGCCTGGCAATGAGGAGAATGTAGCTTAAGAGAACAAGGCTCTGCCGGAAGGGAGTACAGGGGAGCCAGGAGTCCAAGAACTAAACAGGACACTGCCACGAACCCCAGCAGCTGCACTGTGGGACTTCTATCAGAGAGAAACAAAGACCTTGGTCCTCATGAACCAACTGGTTCTCATGCTGCCCAGGGATTGGCATTATCTCAGAGTCGGGCAGAAGGCACATTTAGTCTAACTTCACTCTTTATAGGATTAATCAGTTGTGGTGTGGGTGGGGAGCTGGCTTTCCGCAGATGTCTTCTGCAGTGACGGACCCTGGGGCACAGCTGAGGGCAGCCAGGTGATCACCTGGCTTGCACAGTCTGCCCTACTGTGCTACTCTCACTGAAATTCCGTAAAGGACATGGAAAATGTCTCACAGTAGAAAATCACTGTGCCGTGCCTGGTGGTGGGTGGGGGACCCGTGTGGCAATAACAAGAGCTAGAGATCCCTGCAGAGCAGAAGCCGGCACCTACAAATGCCAACCCTTGTACCAAAGGTTACAAAACAAAGCAGACTGGGACGCCAAGTACTTTACAGCGTTTCACGTGGCTGTTTCTAAACGGCCTGAAAAGAAGGTCTTAAGGCTTCAACACGAACAAGAATTAAAACCCCACCAAAAATCCCAACGGAGGAGAGTTCCGGGAATGGGCTTTATTTGATAGCAACATTCAAAATAATTGCCTCATTCTTCACGATGCCTCCAGGGGCAGGGAGGGGTTAGCTATAGCCAGGAGGCAGCAGTGCTGAGACCTTTTGACTTCTCAGCAGCATCAGCATCACAAGAGCAGAGACCTGCATTTAACTCATGAATGGAGTCCCAGCCACCATTCTGACTGCCTCTGTGGCAGCACCAGCTAAGGGGTTTCTAATGGCAGTGCCAAAAAAGGGAATAACCGTGCAACTCTGAACTAACACAGTAACCTGTGGGGAGCATCCTAGGCGGGATACAAGAGCCCTGCACCCGACCGGCCTCAGCTCACAGGACTAAATGCCCAGGACTGAATGAAAAGCCCAGCATTAGAACACAACACATTCAGAAACAACACTTGGCAAAGATGGTGCTTTAACCAGAGACACCCAAGTGAGCTTTCTCTCAACACATGGCCACTCATCTGCACCATCCTTACCACCTAACAAACACTACTGTCATTAAATTGGCAATGTTTTATTTTTAAATTAGCTGGAAGTCAATAATTCTTGTTATGTATCTTTTAAAACAGATTTATTTATTTATATATATGAGTACACTGTCGCTGTCTTCAGACACACCAGAAGAGGGCATCAGATCCCATTACAGTGAGCCACCATGTGGTTGCTGGGAATTGAACTCAGGACCTCTGGAAGAGCAGTCAGTGCCCTTAACTGCTGAGCCATCTCCCCAGCCCTGTTATGTATCTTTTTATAGACCCTTATGTTGCCTCATCTTCCCACGGTGGTGAGGTGGTGTTAAAGGGAGGCCCCTCTCCCTCTAACAAACAGATATTCTAGGATAAAAGAGAAAAACCATGCCTACATGACTTGCTTATATCAAAGACATACCAGAACCTGCTTCTTTTCTCCTGGGCTAGTGAAAATGTTATCCCTAAGTATCCCAAAGCAATTACAGATAAAGAGGACTGGCAAACGTGAGGGCTAGGGAATACTTCCATCGGTAAAGAATACACTCTGAGGTGCACGGCCCCAAGCACTCACACAAAAAGCTGGATGCAGCAGTTCCTAACCCCAGTGCTGGAAGAGTGGGGACGAGTAGATCCCTAGAGCTCACTGGCCAGCCAGCCTAAGTAAATGGATGAGTTCCAGGTTCAGTGAGTGACCCTGTCCCAAAAAATACAGTAGAGTGTAATAAAGGGAGACACTCACCATGGACCCTGCCTCTACACGCATGTACACACACACACACAAAGGTTAAGTGGCAAATAGATAAACTTACTAATAACTGTTATAGATTGAATCAATTTCCATCTTTCCTCAAGAAACTACCGATTTTGAGGAAACCTTTACGTGTTCTTTATGACTGAGTTTGGTGGTGTTTTTATATGAACCGAAAATTTAAAACCAGAGTTTTCAAATACTATTTGTATTGAGTCTTCACATACACAAGCAGTAAGCTCAACTCGAGGGTAATATCATAGCCACAGCAACAAAATGAAACACCTAAATGATGAATTGATTATTTAAAATGGTTCCTGAAATACAAATGTCTCACACCGCCTAAAGGAAAACAAACCGAAACTCAACAGGTTAACCAAGCGTGTCAGAAAATGAAAAGCACTTCATGACTGGTATTTTGCTTTTGATATCACTTAGCAAAATAACACCAGTAAGGTTTCCAAAAATATTCAACTTTCTAGAAAACCACCCACGTATCCTGATGCTCAGTTAACTCTTGCAGAGTCTGTACACACTGAGAAGGCGGTGGCAGGTTGTGTCAGCAAGTAAGAACTGGACACAGCATCTGAGCAAGTATGTTTTTTACAGTACAATGCCAGTGGAGAAATTACAGTCAGGCTAGCTAGGCAGAGCATTCATCATGCTAAGTGGAATGTCATTAGGGGTAACCCATGGAGCAGGGAAGAAAGAGCCAAAGGCAGCATCCGAGCCACCACCACACACCAGCAGCTCAGGAGGACCTGGTGCAGGTTATGACACCTGCTAAGGGTAGAGATAAGCAGTAAAAAGAATAGAAAACATGGGAAGGAGAGAAGCAACACCATAGGGTGCGGGTCTCGCTCCCTCCATTAAAAACCAGGTCTCATGCAAACCTCACACCCAGGCAGCAGGTGAGTCACTGATGGGTCAGTCACATGCCAATTGTGTGGACAGGCTCAGCGGCTAGTGGGCAAAGCCTGACAGGAGCAAGTGCACAAGAGGATGCCGAGAAAGGATCCTGCAAGGGCTGACCCCTCCAAGGGACCTTGAGTAAAGGGCTCACTCAGGTAGAAACCGTACCAACACAAATGTGTACAAACCTGTGTCATCTTGAGGGTCCCACCTCTCACACGCAGCAGATGCTTAAGGCAGCCCATCTACAGTCCACCCAGGACTCTCCCTTCTCATGCCTGCCACAACTTGCACTGCCAGTTCTCTCAAAGTCCACCTTAGAGGTATCAGCTGCTGGCCTCTGCCCTCACTGCAGGGCTCCTGCCTGCTCTCGGAACAAGCCCAGGTCATACACCTATCCAGAGAGACTTCCACCATCACAATCCCATCTAGGTGCTGCTCTTATTCCAGGCACAGTGGTCTACAGCTTGCAGACTGTCTGTCTCCCTCCTTGCATGGCTGAAGCAGGCTTCCTTAACTGTCTTCTAGTACCTGCCCATGCCTGTCAGCCCAGTGAAGATGGGCTGAGTGAGGGCTGAGCTCTGCCCTTCCCAGCTCTAGTCAGCTCCTCACAATGTGTGTGCTAGATACAGAGGTGCATTTCTAGCCTGCACAGCCACAGTCACGATCCCCAACTCCCCCATTGTGTGACTGCAACAGTTGTTTCAAGGTAACCCATGGAGTGCCAGGAGGACCAAGGACCTCCTGGGGTGCTGAGCTGTGTTTTGGATGGTGCTGCTGTTTCTACGTTGGCTCACCATTAAAACAGCCACACACCATTCTTTACCAAAAGAAAAAACACGGGTTTCATCAATTATTTCCATTCTGAAATATTTACTGAAATGTGCCAACTAGAAGCAATTTGTCCAAAAGGCCGACTGGCCACGCTAAGTAAACACTCCCCCACTGTGCCTGGACACACACACACACAGCTGGTGCTGTGTCACTCAGTGTGGCTGAGCACCAGCGGAGTTTATCAAGAATGTCAGTTAGCAGCAGGGTCACTAGTGCCATATAGAAAGGGCAAGTAGGGGGTAACCACAGTGAGGACCAGAGTCCCAGTGCCCCACCGGCTCCGCTTTATTCAGCATGCCATCTATACCCACGACTTCCCTCCCCAGGAAGTGCCACACGTACTTATTGTCAAGATGAACTGCAGGTACTAATGGCCTCAAAAGAGCCAGCATCTCCTCCGGGTGTCCCAGACCCTCACACATAGCAGTGCTCTCATCTGCAGCACCTGCCCTGCCAGCAGCCGACAAAGCCCATGAAGAGCTCAGAGCTTTTGGTCTCTGTCTGTGGCACATACACAGAGGTGGGTATGTAATCAGGGTGCCTCTGTTCCTGTCACATCTGTGCTCACTGAACCAAGGTGCCTCGAGAGACCACATCAGCCACGTCTGCTTCCTTTGTGCCAAGTTTCTGCTTGTCAGTGAATGCTGCAAACTGAGGTCCTTAACCTGGAAGGGGTTCTAAGTGGAAAGGATCAAAGGGAAAGGCAGTGTTTGACACAGTCAAGATTAAATTGTGTTCCAGGGACTTTTCCTTTATCTTTGCTGAAGGACATAAATTCTCTGCTGTTCAGGTCGCTCTCTAGCAGATACCAATAAGAGCCTGAGGTATACAGGGTGGTGGCTGGTGGGGGTGCTAGAGTCTGTAGGCCCTCTGACCGGGCTTGAGCAGCGACACACCTTCCTCATGGAGAGAGAGAGTGTGTGTGCATGTGGGGTTGCAAGCCACACTGAGTGGGTCCTTATAATTTAGTGCTTGTATGACCTGCATACAGCAAGTGCTCCTGTCAATTTAAATATATTTCAGCGAGAAGCCAGGCCAGCACAGAGCCTTCAGTCACGCTTCTTCATGCCCTTGGCCTGTGACTATTCTTGGTGAGTTAGGGAACCCTGGACAGTGCTGACCACAGTCAGCAGACACAGGCTGACTGTATCTGCCACATGATCTCAAGATCCCTGGACTCTGGCTGCTTATCTCAGGAAAATTAAAATAATCCCTAAACAAATACATTCACCACACAGTTCACCTTGCTATCTTCCAGATACACAGGTAAATGGAGCTTAAATTTAAGAACGTAATGACCCAAAACTAGGTAATAAACCCAAGTTCTAGCTATGAAGCAATTGGAAAAAACAAACCCAGACCATTCTCTTTAGGAAGAACATTTACCTTAACCAAATGATGAAATGGAGTATAAAATACTAAGTATGTAATTTAAAACCTCACAATAAGCTAAAGCTATATTCAGAAAAATTTAACAAGTATGAATATTAGACACATAAAATCTAGAATATTCTGCATATATTTAATTAGCTTTCCTTCCCATGGGACAACTAAGCAGAGCAAAGCCACTGAAAATGTTTCTAAAACTGTATTTTCAATATTAACATTTACACTGGGACCTGGCATGGCTGAGATTTATTCTGGATCCAATTTCTATAACATTCCAAGTGGGACTCAGTATTTCAGTTGCTAAACTGGAATGTGTTGCTGCCATGGATGCGCCCTCTCTGAGAGGAGCTCCTGCCCTGCCATCCAGGTCCTCACTTGTGCCATGAAGCCGTCAGCACAAATGTAATGAGACATACACCATATCTGTCATAGCACATTCTAGAAAGTCTGAGCTATCTACTCACAAGTGCGGCTCTTCAGTGTGTATGTGTGTGTGTGTGTGGGGGGGTCAGTGGCAACTTTCTACACCTGAGGCTCTCTCATAGCTGACATCACAGATTAAGTGTCTTCCACTTCCCAGAGTCTAAGGAATGTCCTGCCTGCATAAACAACATAGCAGCCACACATCACAGAAGCCACCTTCCTAGTCACACAAGATTTCACATGGTCCATTCCAGAGCAAGCCTGACAGTCAAGAGCACCATTCTTACTGCTGAATCCTGTGTCTATACCTGCGCTGCGAATGTCCAAGCCTCTGATGCCAGCATGCAGAAGTTCCCTGTGGGTTCTTGTTAGATAGGTGGGCAGATAGACAGATAGGTTAGTGGCACTCCACCCCACATTCCAAACCCTGCCTTGTTCTCTCAAAAAGATCCCCTCTGTCTGGACTGGAGCTGAGGCTAAGGGGAAGGCTTCATGAGAGCAGCTCGGGGCACTCATGACCAGCTGTCCTCTCACACTGAGCAGGGAAGGCTGCTCTGAGTCCCGGGGTTATTTTCCATCAGTACTCAGCGTGCGTGCCTCTGCTGAGCTAGAGCCTCCTCTCCAATGTGCCCAACCCCACTCATTTCTCCACCCTGGAAACCAGGCAGAGGAGGCCGGCCTCAGATCAAGGCACCCGACGACGGCCTCTGAATATGTGCAGAAGAACTGAGAACAAATTAAAGATGCTCTCACGTTTGGGACAAACAAAAGACTCAGAGAAAGCAAAAGGATGGGACACAGACATGGGACCTTACGTATACAATGTAGTGGTGATCGTGGGGAATATAGCAAAGAAGCACCTCTGAATTTCAGCTCACCCCACCCGCCACCTACATGGTGGCTGCTGACTGCCCCCTGATCAGACTCTAACGTGCCTCACAGTCTGACCATGCCAAAGGCTCCTCTCAGTCCTGGTCAGCACCAGGACTAAACAGTTTTCCTTCCCGGAGGACTCTGTATTGGTGGTTCCTCCTGAGCTACACACAAGCCAACCAACGTTTGTCCTGGGGGGGAGGGGGCAGAGCAGTCACATGGGAAATAGGGGGTGTTGGGGGGAATAGAGAATCACTGAAAATGTATTGTCACGGTTGAACAAGCAGCTTATCACTAGTTTTACTATAGAGCTAAAATTTTAAAAGCATGCATTATTCCAGTCTTAGGAAAACCACAATTCATTACACATGATCTTAAAGCATTTCCAAAGCTCACACTTCCAATCTTAAGTAACTTTGGTGTAACTACATGTCCAGTCTTCACAGCCTCCATTGTTTTAAAGGTGTTTCTATTAGTTTCAAAGACATATTATAAACCACCAAGAGCAAGTGCCGCTACACACAGTCACGCTGCTCAGTAACTGACAATGAGCTTATTTAGAAGCCCGGCCAGGAGCAAAGTCCCATCCTATACAGGCCTAGCTACAACTGTGTGATGCTCTGCTCTTTAGGACGCTGGTCCAAAGAAGGCAGTCTCGCAGCAGAGCTTTTCCTGCAGCTGACACAGCTCCAGAGTACTTGAGGAAGGTTCCCTGAGCTGGGACTGCAGGGAGTCCAAAGAGTGTGGTCAGAATTAGGCTTGGATGTCCCAGCACTCTCCCAGCTAAGTGGCTTGTGCTGAGGGTCTGCAGAACAAGTGGCATTTCTAAACTGGGTTAATGGATCAGCACTCCCCATAGTTTTGCTTTTGTACTCTTGACTGGCATTGTGACTTCCTATCTTATAAACTCAACTGAAGATAAGAAGGTCAGCAGGATTGGACTCTTCTGAGAGCAAGTGGGCAATAAATTGGCATTTTTGAGCTTCCCTTTGTTTTGTCTATATGGTAGAAAGCACATGCACTTTGCCCACAAGGATGTAGGGACCATGATGTCCTTCTAATATACCCCCAACATTCTATTAAGCACTCTGGATTTACACTGAACAAACTAAAAAGACTGCTGACTCTAAAATCAATTTCTTCTTCATCCTTTAAAAAAACTACAGCTCATTTTACTTCCTGAGGCATTACCATTGCTGGCTACAGAGCTTGCCATGGTGACGGGTCACGTCCTAATCCTATGGGGTGGTAGCACTGGGGCAGTGCCTAGGAACGTGGAGCCAGGGGCAGTGAGCCGCTCAGCATAGCCAGCTGTTCCCAGCCAGAAGCAGTTGTTCACTGGGACATTTTTTAATACTTCCAATTATATGATGACAGTAAGTATTGATAGCTTATATGGAATGCTTTCTTCCACAAGCTAACGGTTTGCAATTTTTATAGTAGTGGACACTGTCTGTGCCCTTGAGAGTAAATGATGTTTTCACTACTATAAAAACTTTTGAATCTTTAAAAAAACAAACAAACTATGGCTTTAATGTCTTAAAACACAGAGTGGAATTAAGTACTGAAATAAGCCGGGTGCCGACTGTGAAGGGCTTATCCCTGCTTCTGCAGAAGGAAAGTATTTCCACAGTAACAGCTATGGTCTTGCCCTCCAGTATAATAAGCAAATTTAGGGCAAAAGAGGCATGGACGAAGAGCAGCGGCAAGAGCGATCGTTATGAATCGTCTCTCTATACAGAGAAGCCTTGTAACGCTCACACTTCAAACTTCCACAGCTTCACAAACACCTCCCAAAGCATCCTGCAGACGGAAGCTAAAGGGACCTGTGCTCCCTCTTACAAACACATCTTCAAAGCTTCCTCTGTCGGTGTGCCCTATCAAATTCCATAAAGATTCAGCAAGAGAGGGGCATTCACACCAACAGCGAAGCCGAGAAGCAGCCAGCAGCGGCAAGGCTGAGCCGCAGGCAGCCCACCCCAGAAGACACTACGGTGTGGCGTGCAAACTCCACCTACGTGTCCGAGTAATTACCTTTCCTTTCAGAGCGCTTCTTGCGCCTCCTTTTATACCGACGCCCCACGATGCTGAAGAAGGCACCCACGGTCAAAGTCCCCAAGCCCAGCGATGCCATATGGACTGATGAGTGGCTGCCAGCCCCTGCTAGTCCCAAGCTCATTCCGCGTCCCTTGGTCACTCGGCAATAACACGGAGGATTATTTCAGTGTGAAAAGCTGAGGCTGAGGCAATAGCCACCCCTGCCGGCAGGATGCAAGCGACCGGCTGTTCCTCCGTCTCAGGCTCATTCATCAAGCCTCAGAATCAGGCAGAAGTGGGTTGAATGGGACCCAAAGACACAACGATTTCCTCACACACCACCCAGAAAGTAACATGTGATAGTTAACCCTCAAATCACAGGGTGGGAAGGAGAGAAGTGCAGTGCCTGCAAACCGTTCTGGGAAAACAGTCTCCTACAACAAACATCAAAGTCCCCTCTCAACGAAAACTCCTATATTAGGAACAAAAGCACCAATGAAAGAGCAGTTTGTGGAGTAAGGGCTGGAGGGGAAAACAAAACCAAAAATGGGTAGCCGCAAGGCATGATGCCGACGGGGTGACCAAGAGCGATGAGCGAAGCCATGAGCATGCCAGTGAACGGTGAGCCCAGGAGTGACCCGAGGACAAGTCCACCTTCAGACACAGTCTCTCCGGTGCCTCCTCCTCTTTCTAGTCATGTGCTTGGGACCAAGGCTGACCTGGCTCCTTCAAGAGTGTAGATCATGGTCATTGATGAAGGGTGCTCAAGGATTGGAGAAGACATTAGCTCCTTTGTGTTTTCTGTCACACCTAGCGGACTAACGTACAGAACCAGCCTAGCCTAGGACAGCACTCTGACCAACCAGCAGGCCCATATCCCACAGACATGTATACACAAACACATGCACATACATATACACATACAAGTCGCATATCCATAACTTGCATGTGTAAGCTTGTACAAGCACACACGGATGTACAGACACACACACACACAGGAGCATACACGCACATCGCACAGCCCATGGCACCTCTGTCGCTCAGGAGCCAACAGCAATGCTGGGGTAGCAATCCCCACAGCCCTAAAACTGCTCTGACATGCTGTCAGACTCCAGGGAGACTTCCCACTGCCTCTCAGCCCTGGGCCCTATGTGGAATCTTTGCAGAACTAACAACACTAACAACACGGAGGACGTGAGTAGAAAAACCACATATGTCCACTCTCTCCTGATACCATGCATGGTATTAAAGAAACCTTCGCCCACAGTGCTCTGCACCCGCTCACACATTGTCACTCTCAAGGTACAAGGTAATGCAATACCGACAGCCGCACGGGAGCCTTCTGAATGAATGTGCACAACATGCCCCACACAAGCCACACCTTCTACTCCACACCGGCAACTAGGTGAACACTGGGTAACAGAGTCACCAGTAGCTTTTACACACTGGCAACTAGGTGAACACTGGGTAACAGAGTCACCAGTAGCTTTTATCTCTGCAGAACGGTCAATATGACCTAACAAATCTAAATTATTTAAGTAATTTTGACACATGGACAGTTATTTTATAAACTTTGACAATTAAAAATATATTTTTTAAAAAAATGTGAAAAATCCTATTTTGCTTAAACATACAACACTCTGGAGAAATGTGTACAAACTTTGTATACCTTCAGTTATATGTTTTATTTAACCCTTTAGATCAAGACCCTGCATACTTCTTCTGTAAAGGGACAGACAGGCAGTAAGGCGATGTGTCTCTGCAGTACTTTTTTGTCTTGTTTTTATCTTTAAAAACCTCTTAAAATGGATAAAAATATACTATGGCCTAGCTGCCAACACTCTTTTAGGTACTGCTACCAACAAAAACATCATGTCTTGATCCACTGTTCGTTCCAACATGAGTAAGCTTTCCACAGCATGCCCAGACATGTGCCTGCCACTGATTCAGGCGTCTCTGCTATTTCGCCAGCGTTCAGTCATAAAAGCCCATCTTCCCACACGTTCTTTCCATTCTGAATGCACACCTGTCAGCGAGCAGAACCACTGTGTCTGTAGCACACTGACTTAAGTACTGTAACAATCTAAGCAGGGTTTGTTGGCCTCACGGAGGGGTTCTGAGGACAGCGGCCCACGGAGGGGTGCTGAGGACAGCGGGCCATGGAGGGTGCTGAGGACAGCGGGCCATGGAGGGTGCTGAGGACAGCGGGCCATGGAGGGTGCTGAGGACAGCGGGCCATGGAGGCAGCAGCTGTCCTGGAGAGGTCCCTGCTGCTGGGAACTGACAATGGCTCATGGACATGTATGGTGAAGTGTCAGCTTATGCATGATGCAGGCTCTGAACATAACAGGCAGGGGTGCCCCCCTCGGGAGACACTTCCAAGATTGGGGGACACTGGAAGTATCTGCTAAGAAACCCAAGAACCAAGAGCCCTTTGGCAAGGCGAGGCTGAACCTGTGGCGGCCTGCGGTGGCACAAGTGAGTTAGTGTCTTAGGTGGCAAGCCGGCACGATTTGAAAGGGCTCTTCCATCTGAAGCAAGGTTTAGAACTTCTCCTGAGAGCCATGCAGAATCCACATTTATGTCCTACAGTGGAACGGCAGGTGGGTGGGATGTGAAGAGACAGGGCTGGTGGCTGGCATAGCTGTAAAGCCAGGCAAAGGAATGAGGTGGGCAGCAGGGGAGCGAAGCATGCTTCCCCGGGGAAAGTCAGACACCAGAGGACACAGAGCTCAGCTCCTTCTAGGGAGCTGTTGTAATCAGCTGATGCAGGCAGAAGCCAGCACTGTTCCCACTCCCTGGACCGCTTGGAACCAGAACAGGGCTTAGCATGACCCTCCTAAGCCCAGATGGGAAGATGGTGGCCACCTTGTCACACTTCCCGCTCCTGATTAGGGCCTGCACGTACCATCTTAGCACGGTTCAGTGTCACCAAGAGGAGAACCCAGCTTGGAATCCGCTTGCCTGGGCTCTGGCTTTAGCATGGCCTCTTCCCACCCGTGAAACTCCCACCTTTCAGGACTCTTACCCATCATTCTAGGGCTACTGCACCTCAGTATCTTCTGGGGATTGAGCCAACATACCAGCCCCCACGCTAGAATCTGTAGATGCTCAGGTCTTGGACGTAAGTGGCTCAGTGTCTGGGTGACCTGTGCGCACATCTGCCTGTAGAGTTTAAATCGTAAGCACTCTTCATACCCAGTATAACACAACTGTATGAATACTGCACTATATGAATACATTTCTCAACAATATAGTGTTTAGGCCGGGCAGTGGTGGCGCACGCCTTTAATCCCAGCACTTGGGAGGCAGAGGCAGGTGGATTTCTGAGTTCGAGGCCAGCCTGGTCTACAGAGTGAGTTCCAGGACAGCCAGGGCTACACAGAGAAACCCTGTCTCGAAAAACCAATATATATATATTGGACAAGGAAAAGCCTGTACATGCTCAGCCCAGATGTGATTTCTCCCAAACATTTTCAATCCATGACTGGAGGTAGACACTCCACAGATCTGAATGAGGGTTAGAGTAGGCAAGAGCAGTCAGAGGCAAGCCCAATACCTACAAGCAATTATTCAGCCTTAATGCCTTTAACACTGTGTTGTGCTCCCTGAGGTTGTGGGGCCTTGGGCACTTGGGAACAGAGGACAGTCCTTGGGGTATAAACAGTACCCTTAAGGACAGACTGGAGGAAGCACCTTTAATGTTGTCCCCTGTCTAGGAAGCAGAGCCACCTAGAGGCAGCACTGAGGGGTCAGGTGGTCTCCTAGGTCTGGACACCAGCACCAGGGTGATCTAGGACTACCCCACAGCTCTGACAAGCCTGTGGAGATTGCTGTGGAGACTGAGGGGTACCTGAGCTGGGGTTGGGGGATTCCTTTCTGCTCTGTATTTTTACTGTGCTCCCAGGATGCCTTGGGAGCAGATGACTTGCTTTGAAAAACATCTGGTCATGACATCTCCAACCCAGGTGGCAGGTTTTATAGTTTCTTGTCACAAGTCACTGTGGACAAAAATCCTGGCTGTGGCCACGTGCCTGTGTTTGGCTATCCACTGACCCCAAACCCACAGTGAAGATCAGGTGTACGAGGTATGGCTCCCATCATGGAGTCAAAGGCAACTGCAGGAATGAACACCAAACCACGGAGAAGACAACTGTTTAAAAGGAAAGTGACTGACTCTCGGTTACTACAGTAAGGAACTGGGAAGGCTCTTTGGCCCCCTCAGTTACATGGAGCCGCTTGCCGTATTTAGGCAACAGTGAGTAAACTGGGGCTGTGTGCACAGTAGCCATCTGGATCTCCCCGGGCCCATGGTTGGTGTATCTTTGTCTTCTTGAGAGTCAGCGTGACTTCTGACGCTAGCAGTTAACAAGGCACATGGCATGAGAGTTGTGGGAAACTGGGGTATAGGGCCAGGAAGCGTGCTGGTGTCACCGCCGTGGGTAGCACATGCTGATTTATGCTGAGTCATCTCAGTCTACAGAGGAGAATATACGCCCCAACTCTGTGTATGCCACTTTCTTCTCTTTTTGCCTTCTAATTTCTTGTGTCTTTAGAGTTACTTAGGAGAAATATCAAAACAGAAGTCTGATTCATGAAAATCAAAATAACTGCTGCAGAATGCAGTTATCTAATGAGCCAGATGTGGCTTCCCTGACAATCAGTGGGTTAATTTAAAAAGCACTTCGAGCAAGGTGTGTTGGCGCAGCCTTTAATCCCAGTGCTAAGGAGGCAGAGGCAGGCAGATCTCTGCGTTTGAAGCCAACCTAGTCTGCAGAGAGAGAGGACAGCCAGGGCTATAGGGAAGCCCTGTTTTGAAAAGCAAACAAAAGTAGATAAGTAATCTACATCTTAAATAAAAAAAAAAAAAAAAAAAAAAAAAACTTCAAAGCTTTTCCCAACTATAAAAATGATTCCGTTTTCCCCTTCAGTTGCTGTGTTTTTTGCAAGTTACTATTTTCCTTTAGGGGAACGTCATAAATAGCCATATACCATTTAGCATTTGATATTCCTACTAACGAATTAATTTTATTTTTTAATCTATGTCCTTGTCGTAAAGACCAAAACCGAACATTCCTAGACTATTATGCACTTAGGATAAAACTCTTTTAAAGTATTTTCCACAAGATCTGAACAGTGACATAATCAGTTGACATGCCAGCATGGACGGGGGACATCTCACTAGGCCCCACCCCTAGATGAAGAGCTGTACATAATAAATGACTGCCGAGAGGGGGAGGGGCTGACTCCTCCAGGGATGAGCCCCACACTCAGTTATCCAGTCTCAAGTGGTTGGCCCAAAAGCACACATGTATAGCAATACTAAATGTCCTCGCCAGGTTGTAGTTATAGTTTTGTGTGCGTGCACACGCATGTGTGTGCGTGTCCATGAATGTGTGTGTTTGTGATAATAACAAGACAGAAAAAGAGGCTATGAATTTGAGAGAGAGAGCAGGGGTAGAGGGTACTCATGAACAGTTGGAGGGAGGGGCAATAATATAAGCACAGTACTCACATATAAAATTCTCGAAAATGAACTAATAGCATTTGCTTGTTTGCTTTGGTGACAGGGTCTCACTATGCAGCCCTGGCTGGCCTGAAACTTGCTATGTAGATCAGGCTGGCCTAAACTCACAGAGACCATCTGTCTCTGTCTCCCAAGTGACGGGAATAAAGGCGTGTGCCACCATGGCCTGAAGTTAATATTAATTTTTTTTAAAGTATTCTCTGTGGCTGGCTGTTCTTCCTGGACTCGGGTTTGATTCATGGCACCCACATGGAGGCTCACAAGCATCTGTAACTCCAGTTCTAGAAGACCCAACACGCTCTGTCCTCTGCTGGCACCACGCATGAACGAGTGCACATACAGGCAGAACATCCACACACATGAAATAATTCAAACATTTGAATTTTATTGCCTTATTGCCTAGGGTAACTGAGGGGCTTTGGGTGTTGTTTGTTTATAAAGAGATGGCTCAGTGGATCAGGACTGTTATTTTCCAAAGCTGTAAGTTATGGTCTCATTTACTTGGGATCACTTAAGTATTATTTTACCCAATGTAGCAGAGATCAAGCGTCATCCACCCAACACACACGTTAACTGGCTCCTAATGATCCAGGCTGATAAGACCAACTACTTCCCTGCCCCCCACTTTCTGGCTTGAAGGCCTACCATGGAAATTCCAAATTTGGATTTTCTCCCTTAGCTATAGTAGCAGGAGATAGTTGAGCTTCCACTGGCTGTGAACTCCTGATCCTACTGCCTCTACCTCCCAAGTGCGGGGATTACAGGCAGGTGCCAACACACCTGGTCTCTTTGTGCTTTTACTGCTTCTGCCACAATTGCTCACTCTCCAGCCTCTCTTATAGAATTACAGTTATTTTATTATAAGACTAATAAAGCATAATCTTATCCTGCTTTCCTGGGTATACTGTTTTTGTCTGTTTGCTTTGGTTGTTTAGGACGGTTTCAGACTGTGGCTCAGGCTGGCCTGGACCACACTGTGCACTCAGGTTAAACTCATGGTGGGCCTCTTGCCTTGGGATTCTGAGTGCTATGATTACAGGCGTGAGCTATCATGCCAAGAGAGGAAGCAGGTAGAGAGAGTGATATGCCCTGCCCATTGAGACAGACCACTATAATAACCTTGTTGCAACATTACTAAATAGTTCTGCTGGCTAGTTTTATGTACACACAGAGTCATCAGACAGGAGGGAACTTCAATTGAGAAAATGCCATCAGAAAATGTAAGCAGGCAAGCCCAAAGGACATGTTCTCAATTAGTGATTGATGGGGGGTGGCTCAGTCCATTGTGGGCGGGGCCATCCCTGGGTTGGTGGTCCTGGGTTCTATAAGAAAACAGGCTGAGCAAGCCAGGGGAAGCAAGCCAGTAAGCAGCATCCCTCCATGGCTTCTGCATCAGCTCCTATCTCCAGGTTCCTGCCCTGACTGCACTCAATGATGAACTATGATATGGAAATTTAAATGAAAGAACCCCCCCACACACACATACAAAGTAGTCTACTCTTTTAAGAGCTTGAGTTATAAACTCTGAGTCAGTTATTCATTGGCTATTTACATAAAAATCAACATGTGAGAAAATGTAACATTCCTCAATATAATATTTGAAAAAATGTTTAAATTTGGTTTTGTATATATGTGTATGCCCGGTGCCCTTGGAGGGCAAAGGGAGATATCAAATATCCTGGATCTTGATTGTTGAGAGTCACCCAATGGGTGCTGGGAACAGAACTGGGTTCTCTGTAACACTAAGCCATCTCTTCAAAGAATATTAAAACACCTCACAAGTATTTGTTAATGAGAAGACCAACAAAATATCCCCTTATCTGTCTCATATTGATTGGATTCCCATTATACACAGCATGTCCTCAGCGTCTGAGAGACATCAGGAAACAAAAAACACATGGCTGTTGTCATGAAACCTACATTCAAACAAGGACAAGAAGGATGCACAGGGAATGTCAGACAACTAAATGAGAGCGTACCCTGTGGATGGCAGAAAGACGCTCGGGGTGGTCAGCATGGGGTAAGGTTTCTTGAGATGATAAGACAGTAAGGAAGTGGGCCTCAAGATGGTTAGGGAGCTGGCCTCAAGCTCCAAGCATGCATACTCTGCAGGCAGTGTCTAGGGGCAGCTAGGGTGGGTCTAACCAAACTGCTAGGCAGAGATGTAAGAAGGGGTCCGCAGGCTCAGCATGTGGGATTCCCTAGGGAAAGTGGCAGCCACTCAACAGAGGGGACGGAAGCAGGGCTGTTACCAAGAGTTTTCATCGGCTTCTGACCTAGTTTTAAGAATGCTGGAGGCTGGCAGGGAACAGTCAGGGGTAAGGCTTAATGCAGGAACACCAAGTCAGGACTTGGAGACGGCAGTGCAAGAAGTAGGAAGCAAGTGTCCCGAGGTGCTCAGAAGTATGGCCAGGGGCTTCCTGGATAGGAATGCGGAATCCAAAAGGAGCGTAGAGGAGAAGAGAAGGGGGACCACATGACAAAAGAGCAGGGTGCCTGCAGATCCACAGGAGGACAGTTAGGCAGGCTCTGAGTCTGGAATCGAGAGGAAAGCCTACACTGGAGACACGTGGTTGGGACTCCCCTGTAGAGGCTCACTGGATTATGAGCACAGACTGGCCTAGATGAGGTAGGGTACAGCAGAAAGGTCCCAGGGAACAGGCTACTGTGTGTGCCTCAGTGGCCCTTACCCACATGTGCCAGCTCATTTAAACCTCCCCAAACATGAACCAGGAGGCTTTGGAGCAGCTGGATGAGGGGAAACAGACAGCCATCACTTGCTTGACAGTGATTCAGGCCATGCTTGGTTAAAATGGAGTTACACAGTCTACCATGTGCGTGGTCCATGCGTTACCACGGGGTACCTCCCTCAAAAGCTTCTCCGCCTCCAATGGACAAGGCTTGTGCATAAGTGCTCACTCTCTGACTTCTGTGAATCTTCGACTGCCAATCACAGAAGGTGGCCTTGGGACAAATCCTGGGCTTACCTGGGAGTACAGGCCTGCTCAGCACTGGCAGGTATGTCTCAGTTTTGGTGGCTCTCAAGCTCTCAGGACCGATGCTGCACTGAGGGGCCTGGCCCATGCAGGCATCAGCTGCTGCTGAGGTGCTGTAGTGGCTGAGGTGAAGAGTCACACCAGCATGCCAACTTTCAGATTCTGTGTCTACGTGCAACCATACTGTCCAACTATGGCAAAAGCACTGAGTTTACTCTTTAATACACCACAATTCTGTAAAAAATAAGTGGTAACAACACATGCACCCTTCTTGGGGGGTAGCAAGCCCATACTTTCTATGTTAAAAAGGAGGGGCTGTAACTCAGTCTACTTGCTATGTCTTGTATCCACTCAACAGCTTCGCTCATCTTGCTGCCGGTTTGCTCTCTCTGGAGTGATCCCACAGCACCACCTGCTGTCCAGAAGAGGCCACTCAGAAGAGCTGCTCTAGGGTCGGGGCGGATGAAAGCCAGTGGGTGGAGCTGATGCTTGGTGCTTGAGCTACCGTTTCATTCAGAAAGGGCATGCTGAGGCCAGAACGAGTCAGGGTACCTACTGGGACATGGATGTTGACTGCAGAGGTGGTAGTGTGATGGTAACTGCACTTTTTTTGGGAATAGGTTAAAATCCTTCTACGTCTCTCCTTAGAATTGTGCCCTACCCTGGGCACATGTACAGGCTCTCCTAGCCCCCACTCTCTCTGGCTTCTAGGCTGCTGGTTCCCTTCTGTTTCACCCTACTCCTGCCTAGGTATCCACAACAGAGCTGTTAAATCATCCATTCAGACTCTTGTACTGGGTTCCACTTCATGTTGCTAACTTTCCTTCACGGTTCATGTCTCTGCTTAAGACCACCAGCGGGTGCACATACTTGAGAGAAGGTGCCTGGCCTTGACTTTGTCCTTTGCACAGTCACCCTTTCTCTGTGTGGTCAATGGGCCTTGACCGTCTCTGGCCACAAAAGCCTGACAATTCTAGGGAGTCACAGAACGACTACATAAAGTTTGCTTCAGGCCAGAGACTAAGGAAGGGGGTCAACTGCCATGGTGGGTGGCTCCCTCGCCAATGCTGTAGGTGAAGGGTCTGCAGTATTCTAAGCTCTGCCCACTGTTTCTCGGGAGAAAGTTTCTCAGTGTCATATGGTGATGTGGTAAAAGCCCAAGAGACCCTGCTGGAACCAATCAGTATGTTCAGACTCTCCCAAATCTCCAGGCCCCTTTTCAATCATGAAAACTTAAGAGCCCTAACAGACCAACTGGGAATGCACCACTTAGAAACCTCAAGCTTGGTGTTCTTTAAAACAAGTTTTACTCAGATAAGTTAAAAACTTTTAAAATGATAACAATCTTAGATCATTGACTTAAGCAACTGCCCCTTCCTTTTCAGCACAGAGGCCACACCACGGTCTCAGCCCTCCTTGCACGGCAGGCAGTCTGTGGTGCCCCGGGGCTCTCTGCTCCCAGGTAGGCCCCGTGTCCTACCTAACTTTCCCTGCAGGTAGGCCCACCCACGGGGAAGGCACATTTTCTGGATAAAGGAACGAATGTCTACTGAGGTTAGAAGAAGACATTGGGTACCCTGGAACTGGAGTTATAGATAGTTATGAGCCACCATGTGTATGCTGGAATTAAACTCAGGTCCTCTAGAAGATCAACCAGTGCTCTTTACCACTCAGTCATCTCTCCAGCTCCCAGTTTCTTTAAAACAAATTACCATTATTTATTTGTGTGTGTGTGTGTATACGCATGCTTGCACACATGCACAAACCTGCATGCACATGCACACACACACGCACACACACACACACATGCCAGAGGACTACTCATACGAGGTTAGTTAGATCACTTCTACCATGCGTATCCCAGTGATCAGACTAAGGTTTTCAGGCTTGGTAACAAGCACCTTTACTCTTGAGATACCTTATCAGACTTCCAGTTCCCTATAAAAAATATTTTGAAGAAAATAATCAAATAGCCCATGAACAGGTTCCTAGGGCAAGATCGGGAAGGGTCCTGTGCATAGGATATTTGTTCTCAGGATTCCGGGGTGTACTCCCAGCTCACGGATCAGTTTTCATTCACCTTCCAAGCTGCTACCCTGGCAGCCCCAGTATTATCCCCTGGAGTCCTCTGAAACACCAGTCCCTGCGCAGGAGCTGTTCCTGATCTTGGCACAGGCAGGGTCCTCATGAGAACTGTGGATCACGCACCACACAGGCAGACAGTTGGACTGTGAGAGCAGGCAGTGGGAGGGGAGCCCACGGTGGCAACAGATGAAGGTACAAGGGTTTGGTCATCAGTGATGAAGGTAGGTCTTCTGGGTTCCAAAGATGAGCAAGACTCTCCCGAAACAGAACTATGTGTTATACTGTGATGGCCAACCTTGACTGTTAACTTGACTACCTCTGGAATCAACTAAAAACCAAGCAGCTGAGGACACCTGTGACTGAGTGGACCATGTGAAGTGGGAAGACCCACTCGGTCTGGGCCACACCTTCTGGTGGCAGTCCACATAAAAGGACATGGAAGGAGGACACCTCTGCTTTTGCCTGCTTGCCCTCACCCTCACTGTTTGTCTATCCTGTCGCTGAGGCATTCCTTTGCTGGTATTAGAGCCCACGTTTCCAGGATTCTTTAGGACAGACCAGCAGCTTTCTAGGAATCCTCTGAGACATCTGACCTCATGGACTGAACAACTACCAGATTCTTGACCTTTCTGTCTGCCAAGCAAGACTACAGCCTGTAAACCGCTCTAAGAAATCCCTTTTCACATACAGATGTCATTCAATCTATTCTTGTTCCTCTAGAGAACCCTGACTAATACACGTACCAAAAGCTGTCTATGTGGGGCTAAAGAGATGGCTCAGCGGTTAAGAGCACTGACTGCTCTTCCAGAGGTCTTGAGTTCAATTCCCAGCATCCACATGGTGGCTCACAACCATCTGTAATGGGATCCGATGCCCTCTTCTGGTGTGTCTGAAGACAGCTAGAGTATACCCATATAAATAAAAATAAATCTTTGAAAAAAAAAAAAAGCTGTCTATGTGAGCTACGCCAAGGCCTACTGGTCTTCTATACACAAGTACAATAATGTTTACATATCTTTATCCTGTGTTTTTCAGCAACGCAACCACTGTGGAAAGAACACAGGACTGCACCACCTCAGCAAGGAACCCCAGTACTTGATACCTCTGCCAGAAGTAATCCTTGAGCTATACACCACTTCTTAAGGACCAAGCCAAGGTGGCACGGCCACCCTGCCAGCACTAGAAGCAATGTCCTCAGGACTGTGCCCTGCCTGCCTGAGGAGGGCGCCTGTTCTGAAGTAGTGGATGTGATAAACCAAGGAAGGACTGCTGTAGCCCAAAGCTTACATGTCTGTTTTACTTCAAACCAGATGAAGAAGAAGAAGAAGAAAAAAAATCAAACCACCAAACTGTTGACAAAAGGAGCTCACATCCCGAGGTAAAAGCAACACACTGTTTCTACACTGCGGCTAGCATTTACTCACAGAGCCAGTAGGAGGAGACAATGCTCAGAGTTTAGCACTCCTGCCTTTAGCCTTGTCTTCTGGGTACGTGCTTCACGGAGCTCCTAGTGGCCTGACTTTCCTGTATTTCTTTAAGAACGATTGTGCAAAGGGATATAAATAACTCACCTTGCTGCTTCACATACATGACCAAATCAATGCAACGCTTTACCTCTGAGGCATGTTAAAAACAGGTGGTCATTAGCGGAGCTCAAAGTGGCAGCATGAACCCTTCCTTAGTCTCCAGACTCACTTCAGTACCCTCTGCTGCCACAGTCCTCCCGGCTCCCTTACCTCCACATGGAGACGTTCATATTCTAGAATACGTCCATAACTCAGTTCCCTTCACACTGGGGCTTTAAGGGCTTCAGCACCCCAACAAGAACAGATGCCAACCTAACTGACAGCCATAAAGAATAAACACCAAAGAAATTCAAAGAAAGAAGTGGCAAGTGGTAGAAGGCTCTCATGAGGCCTTGCCTAGAGCCAGGTACAAAGCACTGGCTTTGTTACCAGTGATGAAGTCAGAGGCAGCCCCAAGGATGGCTGGAGGGGTGTGAGGTCTGTGGCCTCAGGATGATGTGCGTGAACTAACTCAGGGTAACAATCTGTGCTGGAATTATTCAGGGAAATTCATTTCAACGGCAAGCCAAAGGACTTAATAAAACTCTTTTTTTTTTTTTTTTTTTTTTGGTTTTTCGAGACAGGGTTTCTCTGTGTAGTCCTGGCTGTCCTGGAACTCACTCTGTAGACCAGGCTGGCCTCAAACTCAGAAATCCACCTGCCTCTGCCTCCCGAGTGCTGGGATTAAAGGCGTGCACCACCACTACCCGGCAATTAAACTCTTTTTAAGACAGGGCTTTGCTACGTATCCCAGGCTGACCTTGAACTCTTAATCTTCCTGCCTCAGCCTCCCGAGGGCTTGGAATTCAGGGCTCGGCCACCACACCTGGCACAAAAGTCATCTTTGGTCAGATTTTATGAGATTTTAAGAAGGTTTTACTTACCTTGAAATTTGTTTAGTTTTTATTTTGGCTCAAATCCTGAGGCAAAACTCCTTCAGGGCAAGCAAAGGGAGCTCTTTGCTCAGCAGCATGAAAACAGCAAGTGTGATCCACTGGGCTGGCGCGGTTCCTTTAGCCACACCTTGAGCTCTCCATGTCCAGCCTGCCACACTTCGCTCTGTAATAGAAGATTCAGTTACTTGGCACTTATTTAACTCACGGTGGAAGGCTTTTCACCTCCTCAGGAAAGAACTCTTAATGATATTCTTGTTTGTAGGCTGGCCTTCCTGAGGTGGATCTTCCTGCATCCACCTCCCCAGAGCTGGGATTACAGGCATGCCTGACTGACCCAATACTCTGAATTTTAAAAGTCTTCTTCCTCTATATATGCTTATATCACTTTAAACATGTTCTTATGAGTTTTTAAAGTCAGGCCTTGGTTCACTTGCCCACCGCAAGTCAATGCACATATTACACCCACATTTAAATCTTGCTGGCCAAACAGAATAATACCCTGACAGCACACCAGGGTTAGAAAAGAAAGAGGCCTCAGGAAAAATTTGTTCTCTTTAAAATAAAATGCATGCATCAATTAAACATGCAAATACATGTGTGTGAGAATACAGACATAGAAACACACGTGCACAGCCTCCACTCTACCTTGGTGGTCACCCTGCTTCTGGAAGCTGAGGGCTGTGAACTGTCTGCAGCCCATTTCTCCTCAGTGAATTGCCAACTAGTAAAAAACCGGTAAGGGTACTTTTTACCACAATAGACTCAGGGCCCTTCCCCTACAGAATTCCTACTAAGTATCTGGAGAGCCATGCTCAGAGGCAACTAGTAGATCTTCTCAGCAGATCCTTGCTAGGAGCAAGAATAAAGTGTGTGTTGTCAACTCAGTTCCTAACTCTTGCGAGCACTGCCTGCCGTCAGGACACTGCTGTAGGTCCTCTGAAGGGCAGGGTGAGGAAAGTCTGCCTGCAAGTCTCCCTGCTGTCGCCTACAGCCCTACACTCATGCCACCAAAATCAACAGCTTCCTCACAGATGTCTTACAGACCCAGCACTGTGGGTTGCAGAGCCATCCAGCCCAGCACAAAGGCATCTGGGCCAAGTGCCCAGAACGGCTCCTTCATCACCTCACCATGCCTGGGAGAAGGGCCCACTAAGATCCTGGCATGGGCCTCCCAGAGCTGCCTCACTTTATCACAACCCAGCTCCACCAAGATCCACAGAGCAGTGGGAGAGCAGACCATGGGGATAAGCCTTGCCATGTTTCTCCAGTGACACCCAGACACACCCCAGAACCACAAGAAATAAAATACCATGCTCCTACCACTCTGAGTGAAGAGACCTTTGCCCCCCTGTGAGTCCCACAGGTCAGGTGACCACTCTGTCCATCAAACTACTGCATGGGCAAGGTACTGCCTAGAATCAGTGCCCAAAAGAGGCAACGGGTCCCCACTTCCCATTTCTGCTGGATTGACTCTGGGGATGTCAGTCACTGGGAAGAGGCCTAAGCTAGCTATGTGTTGAGATCATGTAGAAAGATGTCAGCCACATAACCACAAAAGTCTTCTGGGGCATGACACTGAGCCAATGACCCTGGTGAACGACTGAAACCAAACCTCCAGCCACACGCCATCTCCAAACAGAAGTGGCGCCCTGAGGCACCAGTTTCACTGGACACAAGAGCCTGGTCGAGATGATCATAAACATGGCGTTGTCTTATGTACCGTATGTTTTAAGGTACATTGAAGGGCATCAGGACTAGCCAAAATAAAATTACTGCTTCAAATTATGGCAACACTAACATATAATATACATTTCACCTCCAAAACTTTTTAAAGTTAAGTAAAATGAACAAATCCTAAGAATATTATAGATTGATAAAGACGTCAGAAGGAACAGAGTATCTGACTAAACCACATAGGTGAAAGCATCAGGAAACAAAATTTACCCTACAACAAACTCTCCATACCTAGACGGCTGCTCCAAAATGTTTAACATATCTGTCAAGACAATGAGAAAGGGAGGACTACTCAGTCTCATGCACACAGACATCCAAGCGCTAAATAACAGGTGAGCACATTTAACCCAGCGAGGAGGGTGTAGGGGGCGGTTCTGATGCTCTGATTGGGAATCTGTGTGTGAACACTGAAGGTCCTATTCCCCAATTGGTTCTTGATCCATCGATAAAGATGCTAGCAGCCAATGGCTGGGTGGAAGAGCAGGACTTCCAGGCTTCTGTAGACAAGCTAGGAGACGCAGAGGAAGAAAGGCATCTCACCATGCTTCAGAGGGAGAGAGAGCCACCATCCATGTGAGATCTTGGGTGGAATGGCCATTGGCCGCTTCCCCAACTGGGCCTAGGACAGCAGGGGGGAGGTTAGAAACTCAACTAAGCTGAGGGCAGATTTAGGGTGCTGAGCAAGGAGAAGGTAACCCGGCAATTTAGAGCTGTTGAGCTAGGACTAAAGGTAACTAACAACCAAACTGAGGGCAGATTTAGAGGTGTTGAGTTGGGAGTGAAGAGAAGGGCACGCTGGCCGAGGGAAGCTTAGGAGAGCCTAGCCATTGAGCTAAAAGCAAAGCAAAAAACAAGCTCATGTGGATGTGTGTCTTTCATCCAAGGATCCAAGGGAACCAGGGCAGTGGCTGGTAGTGTGGTCTGCCCAGAGCTTAAAGTGGGAGGTAGAACTAACCTGCTACAGGTGGGCTAAGCTGTGGGCACACAGATGTGTGTGTGAAAGTCTGATCTACCAAGTTAACCACATAGGAGAAACATGAGAGATACATGTTGACCACCATGATTCCTAAAGTTTCCTCTCGGGCAAGTCAAATCCTAAGCTCATGGGTACGTGCGTACATGGAAAACTGAGGATAAAAGCTAAGACAGAATTTCAAAGTGTGGTGTAGCAGGTATCTACCAGTATGCGAGGAAAGAGGCCATCAAAGAGCGGCGTGGAGCAGACTGAGTGCCAATGTCCATCTAGTTTAAGCTGGTGATGGGTGCATGGCAATGTAGTTAAAATTACTTTATACTAGTTTCTTCTGTTCAAAAAACACATAATAAACATATATTAGAAAAAAAAATCAGCACTGGAAAAATGTCTCCAATGAGAACAGGTTTACAGAGCATTATATGCAGCTGCTACAAGACTAGCTAATGGTCACTTGTTGGACACTGCCTCCAAATGACCACCTGTAGCACAAAACTGAATAGAGAAACCCATGTGCAGGTCAGGGATGAGGCAGCTGGAGACTATTCCTCAGAAAGGAGAAGAGACGCTGAGGAGGGAGACAGGAACTAAGGGGGTCAGACAGACAACCACATACACACGCAGTAGGCAGAGCACTCTCATGCCTGTGCAGGTACGTGTGTGATTGTGAGAACAGGCCACCTACAGGATAAAGGAAAAGACAACCGCACTGACTGACGCCCCAGGAGCTGGTACCCTCTCCACTTCTGGTGGCTGATCTGAGTCTCAGAAGCCCCTTCTCTGACAAGTGTCTCTAGGCTAAGAGTCGACTTAAAACAGCTCATCCACTGATGCCAGGGAAGGCTGGTACCAACAACAGTGCAGGACAAATTGTATTAGCATGAATTTATCACTTTAGCACTTGATAGATCTGCTGTGCCAGTAATAATCATATTGATTAAATGAAACAATTACATTTCCTCTTAAAGTGATATTTATCATTATAATTTAATCAGACTATGGAAGTAAGGACTTTGCTCTGCCAAACACTAAATACACTCATTTTCTATCTCGCAAAGCCATGGAACCAACACCATCACACAAGTGTGGGGTTAAACAGTAAGTTCACTGGCATAGCCACTGTGTTTCCAGACGCTGATGTCCCAGGGCTATATAGGCACAACAAGCTAAGCTGAGAAGCAACAAAGATAAGAAGACCAGGACCAAGAAGCAGCCTCCCTCCCACAGAGAACAGGCTCATGCAGAACGCTAATGTGGTTCTGAGACCTGGCAGCCGTCAGAGGAGGCCTGAAGGTTCACAGGCCCAGAGAAGAAGGGATGTCACCTAGGAGACAGAGAAGAGACACACAGATGCTACCACAGCCAAGACAGGGACATGGGACTGTCCAGGCTCTATAAGAGAAAGGGTAGGTAGAAGGCCCCCAAGCAGGTGGGAGAGAGATCCTATTCATGCTCTCAGGAAGATCCCCAGCCCAGTCAGCAACCAACACTGTGCCTGAAGGGTGTGAGGTGGAAGCTGGGAGCACTGCTGGCAGCAGGAGGAGACAGAGGACTCAGTGCCCAGCACCCAGCAGGAAAGGGCACCCAAAGCTGGCAACCATTCCCGGGACTGTGGTTCCCAAAGTAACAGGTGGGCTTTTCAAACAGTGATGTGAGAAAATCAAAAGGCAAGAGGAAATTCAGAGGCTCTGACTGTTCTAAAGTAGTAGGCCAGAGAACTAAGGTCCACAGCCATTCAGCCATTCCCATTTCAACAAGGACAGCACCCCTAGGCCTGGCACTTACAGCCCAGGACAAAGGCCTGCTGGTTCGTGCACACCACCACATGGTAAAACTTCATGGAGCGACGCTGGCAGCCGAGCTCACCACTCCATGCAGGGTGCTCTGAAACAGGATGAACGGTATTCTGTTCTAAGGGTTCACACCAGTTTTGGTTTAATTTAAACGGCTCCCTCCCACCCCCTGACGTGCGCTGAGTTTGAGTTGAGGTGATAAGCCTGTATCATAGTCAAGCAATCTGATTTGTCTCCATTCTGAAGACCCAACCAAGCCAGCATCCTTCTAATAACGCCACGGCCACTCAGACGCCAGGTATCACCTGGCCTGGCCTTGACTCTGTATTTTACTGAACAGACCAAAGGAAGGGTTTTGTCATTTGCTTTGCTGACTAAACACGTTTTGTGTTCTTAGCAAGTAATGACCTATTTTCCTTCTAACATCCTAAGAATGGACTGTGGCAATATAAGGGTTCACAGGATATATGAAAGCTCCACCTACACAAGCCTCCTGGGAAATGCGAGGGGGCCACATGCTCCACACAGCCTGGCTCCCTGGCAGGGACAAGCAAGGGTCAGAGAAGGCTGGGGCAGATCTGGAAATCTAACCACCTTCCCTGCAGCGGGTCTCGGGATCTCAACAGGGATAACATTGTTCACTTTTAAAAACGTTCAGAGCTTTTTGTTTTGTCAATTCTGCTTACACAGAAATATTTTAAACCTTTTATTTTTCTGAGATGGGGTCTTAGATGGCCCACACTGGCCTCAAACTTAGTATGCCGCCACAAATGACCTTAAACTTGATCCTTTGCCTCCATATTCTGAGACCTGAGATTACGAATGTGTGCGCTGAACCTGGCTTACATGTCCCTGGGAATCAGTCACAGAGCTCCACGTCCACTGGGCAACTGAGCCACACCTGCCCTTTTATTGAGCTACAGGCCCAGGCCTCATCCTGTATTTTTAAGTGAATCAGTGAACGTTTTTGGAAATATTTTTATGACGCAAGAGGAAAGGCTATCTCAAACTTTTAGCAGTCTAAAGATCCCCTTGAAACTCAAGCCTGTTGCAAATATTGAAAGGGCTCACTAAACAAAATCTGACTGTTTTATGATCAATTCAGAGGAATCTAATGATCCTAATACCATGAATGAGCTCTGTATTTCTGGAGCTAGAGTGAGAGGAAAGGCAGACATGGAGACAGCTATACAGAGAAACACAGAGGCAGAGCCCATGGAACAAGAAACAAGAGCCCAGGGAGCAAGCCAGCAAGCCAGCCTGGGTGCTGGCCTCATGCTGAGGAACAGAGTGGAGGTGGTGAGTGAGAGATGTTGCCTGGCACCTTTCTCTTCAAGTCCACCCTCTTGGGAGAACTGTCCACCCCTGGGCCAGATATACCCAAGCTTCCTCAAAAGGCGTGGAGCTCAGGCTCCATGAGGAGGGCCTCTGTCCTTGTTAGGTGCTCACAATCTCAGAGACTTGGTTTGTTTCTCTAGGTATTGGGAAGGAATAAGTATCTTACTGGGTGTGCCTTGAGGATTTTCTACATAATTAATGAAGGCCTCCTGGGGCTGTGATTTTCCTTGTCAATGAAAAGACTGATCTGCCACATAATCTTCACTATGGCTTTCTCTTGCTTTTAGGGAATTATTTTTATGACTTGAAAGTGAAGGTACTTTCACCCCATTGTAGCTGACACACCAACGAAGGCAAAAGGACCCATTAAGGACTGAAGTCAGGCTGGAGCACATGCAGGTACACCGAGTCACAGAGACACCAGCTGCACGAACAGTACCTCACACACCCTGACTCCGTGCCCAGTGAAATGAACTTTTCTCGGTAGCACGAGACCCCGCGGGTTCCCAGATGACACTGCTGCTGGATGTGTCTGTGAGAGTTGTCACAGAAGATGTTGGCACCTGGACCTCAGTAGACTGTCCTCTAATTGCTGAGCATCACCTGACTCGGTGAGGAGCTAGGCAGAACCAAAATGGAGGCTGGAGGAATCTTTTTACTCTTTTACCCCCCTGCCTGGTTGACCTGGGATATCTTCTCTGGGCCTAGAGTAAGGGTTCACACCATTGCTCCCCATCCTCAGTCCTTCCAACGCACACCGATTACACCCTGGCTTTCTCAGGAATTCAGCTCAGAGACAAGCTAGGGAATCCCCAGCCTCCCCGATTACACCTACCAATCTCTCGCTTTAGCGTGTTCACTCTCTCTTGCATGACACAGAAAGATGAAGACACACAGATTCAGTGAATTAAAAACAGAAGCAAAGATACACCCCACTGGCTCTATTTCTCCAGACAACACTGACTGACACACCAGCAGACACAGCTCTGTTGAATGGATCTATCAACTCCGTCTTTCCCCCAAGGAACTTTGGAATGGATTGTTTACAAGAATGAATACAGTCCAGTGAGATGGCAGACTGGGGTTTGATCTCTGGAACCCACAAAAAGATAAATGAAGAGAACGGACTCTACACGGTTGTCCTCTGACATGCTCCGCATGCATGCCACAGCACATACATACACAAAATGGTGGTGGTGGTGGTGGTGGTGGTGGTGGTGGTGGTGGTGGTGATGGTGATATGATGACTAAGAACTTCTATGAAGAAACTCCATAGACATACAAAAGAAGGGGAGTGAAAAGGAAAAATTCAACAAGTACAACTGCAAATTTACTGAGTTTTCTATAACAGAAAAATAAAATTAAATTAAATACGAGACCCGTCTTAAGTCAAGTAGAGCAAAAGAAAGATGGTCAGAAATCCCTATGGCAGCCAGGAGAGCTAATAAACCAGTCTTGGGAAGATGAGTACCAAAACAAGCAATAGACTTAAGGTCTAAATGATGAACTAATCTCTGCACTTAAGGACAGTAATAAGAACAGCCACCAGCTACACTTCTACACCCGGGCACATCGCTTACATATCACCACCTCCACACACACCCCCGCCAACTTCACTTCAGCTTCTCGCCAACCCCACCCCCACCCCGCCAGAGCATCACTTCATCTGCGCCCCAGCTTCACCTCTGCACGTCCACAACTTCTACTCCAAATACTTAGAGCTTCATCTCCACGCTCCTTCACTGGCTTCGCCCCACAAACCGCAACCTCACCCCACAAACCGCAACCTCACCCCCACAAACCGCAACCTCACCCCACAAACCGCAACCTCACCCCCACAAACCTCAACCTCACCCCACAAACCGCAACCTCACCCCACAAACCGCAACTTCCTGCCTGCATACTCACAACTTGCCTTCCAAATAACCCTGAGGTTCTCAACCCTGAGGTTCTACCAGCTTCGCTAACAAGATTCAGGCCTACCAGCTAAGTCTCTTTGTTCAAATCCTAAGAATGTGATCTGTTTATATAGGTAATGTTATATTTTGAAGTATTTGGTAAGTCTATATAACAAATATCATTTTACGTGTGTAACATTGTATCTGACAGCTAAACATAGAAGTCATCTGACGATCAAGAAAAGCCCTATCATCACTTCTGAAAGGAATTCACAGAGCTGCAGCCTGCTCCTACCGGATGCACTACATTAAAGTCTTTAACCATACACCAGACACGGTGGGCAGAGGGTGGCAGAAAGAAGCTGAGAGGCCAAGGCAGGAATGAGTGTTCTCCGACCCCCTCCCCTCTGAACTAAAGATGTGGCTATAAGACCCTGCCTCCTAAAGGCTCTACCACCTTCCAATAGCACCTTCCTGAGGACCAAAACTCCAGCACAGGATCCCTCTCTGGGATCAAATTCTAGAGGGCAGAAAAAAACACAAGCAACAACCAACCTGAACCGAGAACAGAGAAGTGAGACAGAGTGGTAAAAGCCACAAAGCCACATGGAGGGGAGAGTGCAAGATTCTAAATATGTGTAGCCACACAATCTTTTCACAGTGAGGACAAAGGTGTTTCAGACAGAGGGCTTCGGGGACATTTTGCTACCACAGGAAGTTTTGGGGAAGGCATTTTGGAAGGAATGTGGTCCTGGATACTACAGAAGACTGAAAAAGAAAGAAGCCATGTGTGGAGACACCAACAAATGAAAAAAATACCGAACAAACAAAACCAAAACCAACCAATCAAACAAACAAACAAACAAACACCCAAGTCTTACATAAGCCCTTCCAGCAAGTAAGAGGGGCCATGTCTTCCTGAGGCCAGCATAACCCAGCTCCAGACACCACAAGTCAGTAGCCAGTGTCTCTTAGGAAGATAAACACAAGAGTCACCAGAACATTTAAATCCAGCAATACCTAAGAGACCATCACAGCGAGCTGGATGCGTTCCCACCAGGAACACACGGTAGGCTTTAACACTCAGAAGCCAATTAAGGAAGTATGCTGGTGTTACACTTCTATTCAAGTATTCTTCAAGAGAGTCGCTAAAAATTCAAATTGGTGTTGACATAACTTTCTATCATACAATAAATCTGACAATTTTCAAAGAGAAGAAAGGAAGAAGAAAAGCACGGAACAGAAATGGTGAAGCTGGTATCACGAAGACAATGCTTTTGTTAATACAAAAATGAAGCTTAAGTATACACTCATCTCCCTATATCGCCCCCCCCACCCGGGGGGAGGACAGCAAAGTTGAAAGGGGCAGCAGAGCACCTGGGGACTGTTCTAGGAGACATTAAGTCATTACAAACAGAACTGAGGGGAGGCAGGGGAGAGACATCTGACTTTGGTTCCTGGGAGACTTCGGGACTACTGTATTTTATTCTAGTAAGAACAGGTATTCTTGATTAACAGGCAGTTCACCAATGAGCTTCTGGAAGTGAAAGAGGTCACAAAGTGCTGCACTGGGTGTCCAGATGTGCTTAGCTAGTAAAACTGAACCTGCCTTAAAGGGCAGGAATACAGTTCAGTGACGGAGCACTGCCTAGCATTCACAAGGCCCTGAGTATCTTCTCCAGTGTATGGGGGGGGGGAATGAAGTCAAATTTCCATACACCAAAGCTCATGACCTGCACTGACATGCACGGTAGTACAAAGTGAGCCCAAGTACATCGAACATAACCAAAACCCAGACTCCCTGTGATGCAAACAATGAGATTTAATAGCCTCTCTCTTAACACAACTGAAGTTAGTGAAGGGTAACCTAGGAAGTGACTTGACAAGAAGCATGGCTCTCGAGCAAGGCTGTGAAGCTCATGCAAAGCATGCTTACCAAGGGCCGCTTTAATTTCTCTCAGCCCCTCACTACTGTCCCTAGATTTTAATCATAGACTTGCTTCTGCATAATCACTGCCATGTGAGTTCTGCATACGTGGTTTTGCATACATGGTTTTGCATACGTGGTTTTATGGTGCTTCTGAACCATAACTTTTCAGTAACTTCTCCATCGGGAAGACTTCCAATTTCTCCCTATAAAACAAATGTTTATAATTTCCTCATTTTGCTAAGGTTGTGACATCTTATCTGCTGGGAATTGTGCTGACTAAGATAACAGAGAATTCTACTTGTGTCAAGTATCACATTGTTGTATCAAGACAAGTATGACAAAACCAACCAGCCATTTTCCAGTTTATGGCGTGCACTCACACAATGAAAAATGACTGTGAAAAAGGCACGTGTCTTACATATAAGCTGCTGGTAAGTCCAATAGAACTGGCTTCATCCAGATTCTTCCCAATCCCTCAACAACACTGAGGTGTTTCCACTGAGAGCACGAACAACCCAGTGGAAGGGGCTGAGGCACGGAGCCATGCCCGTTCAGGGAAAGACTGATCCAAAAGCCTTTCGATTCAAGCGGTGATGAGGGCTCCTTTTCCTTGCCGTTCAGTCCACCTGACTGCCACAGTATCAGACAGGGTCTTTTACAGCATTAAGGGAACCACAGAAGGACTGACAAGGACCAGAGAACTTGAGTGACAATAAGAAAGCTTGCTGAAGGACTGAAAGCAGGAGTAGATGGAAGGGGGGGGAGTGTGACCTGACAGCAAACCTGTGGAAAGAGACCACTGAAAGGGGTCTTGAGAAGCAGTCAGCCATGAGACAGTGTTTCCATTGCCTCCATGGAAACTAAGAATTAGGAAGTCTGAGGATTCCCAGGGCGGATCTAATTGACACCAGGGTCTAAAAAAGAAGGCTGGGTGATGGGGATGAGAAGAGATCAAAATGTCAGTGTGCAAGGAGGGGAAGAAGTTTCCCTGCAAAAAGAACTGATATCTGATCTCTCATCTCAGCATCAGACGCTGGAAGCAACAGAGAGTTCTCTCTGAGTTCGGAGGGAAGCTGATACAAAGCCTGAATCCCAGACCCAGTCAGAGGATCGATCGACTGTTAGAACACAACAATTACATGTTTGAACAGTGGGTGAGAACTCAAGAAGCCTGTAAGTCATGATTCCACAAAGCAGCTGATTAAGGAGGGGCTTCAGCAAAACAGAAAATAGAACCCAAGAAACAGACATCATAAGACAGAGAAGCCATGGCAACGGAAGCTGCCAGAAGCGGCTCGGAAACCTACAAGACAGAGTTTCCATGTGAACCTTCTTTGATTGGCAGGGGTTTTGTGCTTCAGAATTACACTTCTTTCTGTTTGGTTCTATGGCACAATATATTTACGTTATAATAATGCTACAAGTGCTGCTTCTATTATAGTAAAATTTTTAGATCGAAAAATCTGTAGAAAAAAAGTACAGAGTCTAAATATAGATGACTACAAGTGTTTCGGATTCTGTCAATTATAATCTAAAACCATAACTCGTAACAGCAGAGAGCTGGAGATTGACAACTGCCCACAGGATCCAACCACAGAACACACTAACCACACTGACCATAAGAACTTAAAAGAGAAAAAACACAAACCACACAGTGTAGCCCTGGGCATGGGGAGGAAGGAAGGAGGAAATTCTGTGTGTGTGTGAATGGGGGGAGGGGCATGCATACAGAGGCCAGGGGTCAACCTGGGGTGTTATTCACCTTGTTTTTTGAGATAGGATCTCTCACTGACCTGGAACTCATTGATTAGGCTAGGCTGGCTGGCCAGAGAGCCCCAGGGTTTCTGCCTGTATCTGTGTCACACTGATTTTTTTTAAAATGCGGTTTTGGGAATCAAACCTTTAGGAAAAAAAGGTTTTGGATTTATTTATTTTATGTGTATGAGTGTTTTGCCTGCATGTATGTATGTATGTGCACCATGTGCATGCCTGGTATACCTGGAGAGGTCAGAAGAGAGTGTCAGATCTCCTGGAACTGCAGTTAAAGACCGTGGTAAGCTGCCATGTGGGTGCAGGGAAAGGAACCCAGGTCCTCTGCAAAAACCAAGCGATCTACGCCGCTCTCCCCGGCCCTTCGCATCTTCTTACACTTCATTTCTGACTAGTTGATACTGTGACACTGCTGTGTAGCTCTTCCTCAGGCCTGACACATTCTTTCCTAGAAGGACGAGAGGGCTGAGGAGGTTCACGGAACTCATAGGATAGGGAAGACCCCCATGTCTCTCTCCGGGGTTCTATGAGTAAAGTCACCTGCTTGCAGGGAGCAGACTCCAGTGGTGTGGTCGCCTGGGAACTCCAACGGGGCGGCTGGCTTTCATGTGTATCCCTCATGCTGGGTGGGCTTTCCTCCAGTCACGCATTTTACTATAAGCAACCCCAATAATCGAACTGACACAGCAGGGGAGACTTGAGGGGTTTCTCTGGACAGTCATTGATTATTTGGGGTGAATAGAAACAGATTCTCCTCCAAAAAAGTCACACAGCTAATGTGGTTTTATCACTTGCTGGTATCACTTTGGGTTTTTAAATCATTAATAGAGACTATCCATAGAGAGGACATGTTAAATAGCTTAGTGTGTAAACTGAGGACGTAGCTACTGCAAGGTATTGGTAAGTGAGAGGTTTCTGTTGTAGCTATGGGGGAGAGAACAGCCAGGGGCATCTGGAAGAGTCCAGAGCAGAGAGAGAATTTGGTAGACTGAACAAGCCAGCAGACTGGGCCTGGTGGGGGTGGGAGGAGGAAGACAAAGAGAAGGCAAAAGACACTGAGTTTACAGTGGGGGAGGAGGTGAGAAGAGCTAGGGACCTATGACACTGAGGGAGCCCGGGGTCCAGCATGCACTCTGGTATGCTAACAGGCACCACAGATAGCCATTTGTCCATTCTGCCAGTGACAAGGAACTGGCTCATTTGTTATGGGGGAAGGGTACCACAGTTTGGGGAAGTGCAGCTTCTTTTGGACCTGACACTTAGCAAACTCTATACAGTACAGTACAGAGTAATGTGCTCTCATCCCTAAAGAATAGAACAAACTGTGAGCAATGAACGGCTGGGTGCTATCATCATGATGCAGACTCTGCAGTTACATTAAGTCTAGATGGCACAGCCCACCATGCACTGAGGCTGCACGGTGTGTGCATGTGGCAGGAGCTCCGAGAGCTGTGATCAGTTAATGTGAGATGACATCAAGCCCAGAAGGAAATGATGTAGTGGAGAGCTGCAGCAGAATGAGGCTGCTTGTGGCGCAACAGGGGCTACTGTTTCCTAGTAAAGTTTCTCTGAATGGCAGAACACAGTCTGAACTAACAGTGAATGCGTAGTTAAACAAATACATAAATTAAAACCACGGTCGATGGTGTCCAGCCGTTCTGTGCTGTTCTTTTAGACAATGGTAGCAGAACAGGTCTGTACACACCTACACCACACACTCTTTTTGTTTGTTTGTTTTTTTGTTTTTCGAGACAGGGTTTCTCTGTGTAGCCCTGGCTGTCCTGGAACTCACTCTGTAGACCAGGCTGGCCTCGAACTCAGAAATCCGCCTGCCTCTGCCTCCCGAGTGCTGGGACTAAAGGCGTGCGCCACCACTGCCCGGCTACCACACACTCTTGAGCAACAAGTACGTTACAGCATCACTACAGCCACCACACAGCCACGCGGTAGGGACTTCTCAGCGCTCACGGACTCCCAGGTTCTACAATCACACGTACACAGGCAGCCACGGATGCTACTGTGCGTGACTGACTACATTTGAAACCAGAACTTTCAAGGGGGGGGTTTCTCACTAGGAAGAAGGGGGAACTTCCTACAGGACACATCATGGTGTAAAGAGCAAATGGGTGTGATGGGAAAAATATCTTAAAAGAAACTCAGAAGAGCAGGACAGTTTCCCTAAAAGGCTCAGGAGTGGAGGCAGAGGGAGACACCCTGGAGCAGAGCTACTCTGAGCACAGGTTTCAGGCCCTTTCCCATGTGGGCCAGACAGAGATTAAAGGCCTGAGGCAAGGCCAATTTCAGTAACAATGCTGCTGACAGTGATGCAGGAAAGAGCAGCTCTGTGTAAGGTAAAGGGCTTCCAGGGAAGACTGCAGGCTGCTCACACAGGCCAGCTGCAGTGGCAGGAGCAGCTGGGGCTAAAAGGAAGACAGGGTTAAACCAGCAAAGATGAACACTAAGGACGATGAATAAGAGGGCTTGTAACTGGGTCTAAGATAGCCAAACCAGAGAGATTATGTGGGGCGCAGAGCCAAGGATAGCAAGAGAACAGATGCAGGGCATTCTTATCCCTTGATTCTAATGTAGCTAATTGTAGTAGACTGAACTTCATGTCTTCTAACATGGAGCTTCTACCTAGAAGACCACCTCACAGACAGAGAGCTAAATATGAATCAAGAAAGACTGGAGCTCTAGCTTGGTGGTGGTGACAGAATAAATCTGCCATGGCAGAGCTCATGTAAATGTGAGAACTAATAGAATTTAATGTAATTAACAGCACTAGAGACACTGCAGGGTAAGTGGGTGGCTAACTAGCCCACTGGCTGACAGCTAGTAGTCAAGTTGGCAACTAACAAAACCACAAGTCAGAGATGGACAGGGGTTCTCAACAGTGCATAATCATCTTGGTTGGCCCAGGAGGCCATGCACGAATCAGAGGGGTCTGCCATTGGCTTGGTGCATGACAGCCCAGAGAGAAACAATCTCATAGCAATCACCTCAGCCTATGTCCAGTTTCTGCCACATTCCCATAAACAACATAGACAAGAAGTTAAGCAGGTTTTCACTCTGTTAGAAGTCCCTCCTATTCTCGGGAGCTTTCCTTATTTATCTCAAATTACTACTTTTCTTCAGTTTGTCACTTTTTTATAACGCTTAATAAAGCTGGCTTCTGCTTTGCCTAAGCACAGAACAGTTGTCTTTAATTTTCATTCATGTAGACAATGAACCCGGAGACAGTGTTTCAGGTTGAGCTTTGATGACAGTTCAGGGTCTCATACCTTAAGACCCTGGGTCGAGCACAACTGAGCCAAAACAGATTCCAACAAGATAAGACAAGCTCAGATAAACAGATGATCCTGTCACTGACCCTGACAACTTTTCTCCTGGAGACAGCGACAGATTCAGTAGATGGTATCTTCCCTGTCTGCCTCCCTTTGTGAGGTTCTAGGAGAAAACAAAGCCCCAGTTCTGCTAGGCAAGTGTTATACCTCCCAGAGCACACCCAGTCACTGATGGCACTTTAACTGGCATCCCCTCAAAGCACTTATATTCTTAGCCCTGCATGACCTAACCACCTACAAGAACTTGGCATCTACCTATTAAAATGTACTATTTAGTTCAGTGCCGGGCAGTGGTGGTGCACGTCTTTAGTCCCAGCACTTGGGAGGCAGAGGCAGGCAATTTCTGAGTTCGAGGCCAGCCTGGTCTACAGAGTGAGTTCCAGGCCAGCCAGGGCTACACAGAGAAACCCTGTCTCAAAACAAACAAACAAACAAACAAAAAAACAAAAACAAAACAAAACAAAAAAACAAAAAACAAAAAAAACACAGGGTGATCCCAAAGCTATCTTACTGAGAAGTCCCCATCCAGCATAGATGCATAGATGAAGGTTTCCCCCGAACCACAAACATGGAGTCTCTGTTACTCTCCTCCAGACTAAATATTCTACCACCTCCTAAGACCCCAAGGCTATGTGCATTTCAGGCAGAAATGGCTACAAAGAGCACGTAGACCTTCCTATGAGGGTCCAATGACTCTCCCCCAATCCCCTCCATCTCTGAAGAACACTCCCAGTCAGCAAGCCCAACAGAGAAGGTTGCCTGCAAGCAGGGCAGGCACGGCTGATCGGATGAGAGATGACAGCAGATCTGCTAAGGAGAACACCCTTCAGCAGTTCCTTAGGTAAAGAGGAAGATGCAACACATCGATAAACAAAGAGTACCTCTTCAGCTTCTAGCCTTGCAAGAACAACCAACCCCTCTTTAAATGGTAAGTAGGTGTCCTTAATACTTAATCTGGCGGGCACTATTAGGCTCACAACCACACAACCACATGGTATGGAACAGGGATCCACACTACTGGATTTTAGAACAGATGAATGCTCTGCACATGTTACAGATGAAAGTGAAAACGCAAACAACTTCTGAAAAATTATTAGTATATAATTAATAAAAGCTTAAAAAGATGTCTAGCTTACAAAATTTATATAGCAGACATGTAAAATTCAAAAGCCAAAGTACAAAAGGGGGAAAATGTACACCGAAGGAAGTCAGGAGACTGACTGCTGGCATGAGACAGTATCTATAAACAGATAGTGATTTCTAACTGTGCTTCTTATTCCAGGTTCTCCGGAGGCCATGAGTTTGGTGGACCCAGTTAACCAGAGGTGACACAAATACTGCCAATTACTGTGACCATCCAGTGCCAAGAGGAACCTACCAAAGTTCAAGACTCTGCTTGTCCCATGCAGTGAGGAGTCTACATATAGGGCAGGCTCTTGTATCTTCACTAGGGCTGAAGTGGGTCACCTCCCTTTGAACACCAAGAAATGAGATCAAATACCCCAAGCTCTCTATTTGTACACCTCTGAGATGAAGGAGCAGACTAATTCAAGCACGATGTATGCAGCTATTTCTAATCAAAACACTACGGGATGGAGGAGGGGCTTATTAGACCAGGAACCTAAGGGAATTTAGGTAGCTCAAAGAGTTACGTGTAAGAGTCACAGGGTCTGTCCTCAAGGCTATGCAGTGAACTTCTGCTGGAGAAAGAAGACTTCCACTGGAGTTGTCTACAAGTTGTCCACATAGCTCTAGGAATACTGGGTCTCAGGTGGGCTTCTTGGTGATACAACTGCCTTTGAGTCACCCATGCTCCTGCGAGTAACCTCAATAAATGCACTGGTTCACCAGGCTAGACTTGGTTGAGATCTTTCTTTTCTTTTTTTTAAGTTTCCCTTTTTGGAGTGTCATCAGTGCCTTATCTGCAGTGAATAGACATTTATTCATGTCTCCCCAGGAAAAGTCACACAGCAGCTTTCCATCAGACGTTTGGTCATCCTGAGACTTCCTGGGCCTTAAAAAGGCAAGGGGCCACACAAAGCTAGCTTGTGAGGAGATAAGTGAGCTTGGGAAATGTGCCCCAGAAACGTCTCTGGTGATCTAAATTAAAGCACACTGACTCACTCTCCCCAGCAACTAGCACATTGGTCTCAGCACAGGACAAGGACCCTCATGCTCAGAACTGAAGGCTGGCCTGTTTGAGAGCCCAGCTCTTCAGCTTGCTGGCCTTGAGCCCACATTTTAACCCACAGCCTCTGGAGCCTTCCTCCTGCGGGAGAGATTAGCAGTGGTGCCTACCACAAGACCTACACAGTGTGGGTGGATGACCCATGTGGAGCTCTGTACAACCCCTACTCAGAGCAAATGCTCAGTAAGTGCTAGCTATCCCTGGGGAGAGGACAACTTCAATGCTATTAACAACAGACTGTTAAGTACAAAGCCTAGAATAGAAATATTCCTGATCAACCAGTTAGGTGAAGTTGAAGAGCTTTACCATATGTTTTAGTACAATCAAGTTTTAAAAACCATACTAGTAAAACACTGTCTTGAAAAACCAAAAACCAAAACAAAACAAAACAAAAACAACTAGTGCCAGAGAGCTGCCTCAGTGGTAGGAGCTCTGAACCCTAATATGTGTCCCAGGTTCAGTTCCCAGCACCCATATGGTAGCTCATAACCATCTGTAACTCTAGTTCCAAGGGGCCTGATGCCCTCTTCTGGGCTCCCTGGGCACACAAGTGATATATAGACTTGTATACAGACAAAACACCCATACGCATAAGATAAAAACAGAACAAAACAAAACCACCCAGCACAAACCTCACTCCCTGTGTATACTGCAATCACAAACCTGCCTGGAAGGCAGACTGTTGTCCTACTGCTCCAGTGCCCCTGTAGTATTTTACACAGACATTAGGTCACAGACATACCTGATCCCACAGTGTTCCTTGACTTAGGACAGAATTGCTTCAGCAAGCACTAAGAATGCTTTAAATCAACTGAGTGTTAGCTTCCTATGTGGCATTCACGACAGGGGATTACTTACACAGTAGAAGCCAACTGCGACGTTCAAGCTGAAATCTGAGAAATGCAAGCAGCAGCCAAGCTGTAACTGACCTACCCACTTGCTGGGGACAGGATCAGGAGGTCGAAGCTGGGCTAACTCAGCATGAAAGCTCCTCAAACAGGGACACATCCTGGGGAAGCCCAAGGACACACACAAGGCAGGAGCATGGCCCACTCAAGCCCCCAAGGATACAGGGCAGGAGCAGGGCCCACTCAAGCCCCCAAGCATACAGGGCAGGAGCACGGCCCACTCAAGCCCCCAAGCATACAGGGCAGGAGCATGGCCCACTCAAGCCCCCAAGGATACAGGGCAGGAGCAGTGCCCACTCAGACCAGAGCTTCTGTTACCCTCAGCTGTCAGGCAACTTGCTAGTCATTTCCAAAGAGAAGCTCCCAGATACTTCTTCAGCACCTTTTCAAAAGCAAAGTTATAGATCAAGGTAAAAATCACCATTTTACAAAGTACTATAAGATTTACTAACATATTTCATCTTCAAATAAGAAGACACTCAGGCAAAGAAGGTAGATTTCAAAGCAGAGTGAACCATATAGGCACCCTCATCCAACTGTGGCCTTCTTCCCACCACCACAAGGCTACACACGCACCTCCTGGTTGTGTTCCCCTCAGGACACTCTTGGCCTTTGGGACTATAACTTGAGATCATGACCTAACCTTTTTTTTGGTTTTTCGAGACAGGGTTTCTCTGTGTAGCCCTGGCTGTCCTGGAACTCCCTCTGTAGACCAGGCTGGCCTCGAACTCAGAAATCCGCCTGCTTTTGCCTCCCAAGTGCTGGGATTAAAAGGCATGTGCCACCACTGCCCGGCGATCATGACCTAACTTGACTAGGACTTGTGGGTCAACTCCTGGGTCACACATGTCATATTGGGGTAATTATTAATGGAAGGCTCTTTCACTATCAAACATATTTAAGTAACATATCTCATGGTCACTTGCTTTGAGGTTTAATTGCCCAAACTGTACACTAAGTATCCATACCTAACAGGATGACTGAATAAAAGCTATCTGGTCAAACAGAAAGACTCATCTAGCAGTCTGAATAAGGTACTGCAAAAGCAGTAACACCAATGTGCCTCACCACTCAGTGCTGAGCAGTAGAAACAAAAATACGGAGATTTTTGAGGCACTCCCCACAAGACAATAAAGATGGGCGCATGTCATCACATCCTGTGCAGCCTACAGAATGTCTAAGAGAGGACTCTGCTGTAAATGCAGGTGGTGGTGACGTAATAGTGTGCTCCATCAAACTGTAATAAGCTGTAGCAAACAAGCTTTCATTCCGTTTTCACCATTAAACTATCATAGCATGCCTGTGACGCCACAATGTAGAGAGGTTCCCACCGCAAGCAATCAACTACGTCGGTCATGCCTGCTGGTTCAGTTCTAACACAATCTACAGGGCAGACCACCAGATACCACAGATCACCCGTTCAGTTTACAAGATGGCCCCTTAGATGCCAAATCCAGCTTCCAAGTTGGTTTGCCTAATTTCTCAAGACCTTACTCTCAGGTGTGACTGTGTGTTTGAGAGGCCCACAGAACACGGGGAAGACTTAATCACATGACTGGCTTACAAGGGTCTACGTGAAGAGATGCATCGTGTAATAAGAGATGCTCTGGTGCTCTTCCACCCTCCCCAGACACCACCCTTGGGAGCCTTAATGCATCAACTCTATCCTTAGGCTTTCTGGAACCTTCCTAGCATAGGCATGACCTGTAAGCAGCCTAGTAAGAACCCAGCAGGCCCTCTGCTCCAGTGATCCAGTCTTCTTTATTTCATGGCAAAGGTTAGGACTCCCCTGCCTCATGACCTGCAGAGGATGAAGACACATCAGAAAACTTAACTATGGGGTCTAAAACCCAGGGAAGATGAGTCTGATGATCCACCCTAGGGAAGGGAAACTATGGCCTGCAATGGGTAGGGAGTAATGAGTCAGGAAGTATGGGCCAAAAAAAGTGTATCGATAGCCGGGCAGTGGTGGCACACGCCTTTAATCCCAGCACTCGGGAGGCAGAGGCAGGTGGATTTCTGAGTTCGAGGCCAGTCTGGTCTACAGAGTGAGTTCCAGGACAGCCAGGGCTACGCAGAGAAACCCTGTCTCGAAAAAACAAACAAACAAACAAACAAACAAAAAAGTGTATCAATATAGAGACACAGACTATAATAACATGATATATATGATTATTATGCATGATATATTACAGTATATATCAGCATATATCATCTATGTATCATCTGGTGGAGTGTGGGCAGTAGAGGAGATTCCATATGTTGGGTACAAATAGGTACATAGAGCCTGTTGTGTTTTGAATGAGAAACGTCTTCTATGGGCTCCTGGGTTTGAACACGTAGTCCACAGCTGGGAGCACTGTTTGGAAGACTGTGGTACTTTCAGGAGATGGAGGAAGTGAGTCACCGGGAGCATGTTTTATGGTCCAGCCCCACTCCTGTTACTTCTCTTCTTCCCGTTGAGGATGTAGTGTAACCAGTCACCTCCCCAACCCTCATGACTATATGTATCCTCTTGAACTACAAACCGAAATAAAACTCTTCCCTTTCTAAATTGGTTGTCAGGTATTTGCTCACAGCAACAATTTTTCTGTGAAACTAAAACTACTCTAAAAAAATAAACTTTAAAGCAAAGTAACAGACAGACAGGAACAGGGCTATAAAGATGGTTCAGATGCTATGCAAACATGAGGCCTTGAGTTTGATCTCCAAGAACATACACAAAGAACCAGACACAGTGCTACCTGCAATCCCAGTGCTGGAGAGGAGTCGGCAGAATCCCCGGGTCACTCTAGCTGAGTAGGCACGCTTCAGATTTATGGAGAGACCCTGCCTCGAGAAATAAGGTGGAAGTGACTATGGAAGATAGCTGATATCTATCTCTGCACAAGCATACAGACAGACAGGCACACAGGCAGACAGACAGGTGGACAGGCAGGCAGAAGAAGCTATAAACCAACATCAGGGTCTGGTGTGCCTTGGCCGGGTCAGCAAGAGTCTGATGGAGGCTTTGGGGTCAGGACTTGGTCTGGGTGGAGGTAAATACACAAGTTTGCTCTCCGGTGCTTAACTAAATTGCAAACTAAGGCCCATGCACACTCCTGTGTGTAATGCTTCCCAGCAATGAATGTGAACCAGCAGTTGTTTCAAACGGCTACTGGTGGGAGAGCAAGAAGGAGGAAGGAGCCCCAGACACAGGTCATTGTCTCTTGGGAGGGATGTGAGACAGAGTTAGGCATCCTGATGACAGCAGCACATGCTCATGAACCACACAGACTCCCAAGCACATGCACTCAGGACATGCGGGGAAGGGGGTGCTTATGAGAGAGAGGCAGGAGTCGGACAGTCATGGATCTGTGAGAACAGGGACTGGGACAGAAGCAGTCTGAGTGACTCGAGGAAGCAGCATGGGAATCTTTCTTCTCCAACACTCTCCAGGAGATCTGATTTACACCTATTCTCTTAAATAAGGAGAGAAAACCAGTAACAATGACCTAGACAAGACAAAATTGACCTTGACAGTAACAGTGACCAAAACCACTAAATCCAGCTCCTCTTCAAAGACCAGAACCTCCAAAGGGACTGGTATGTGCTTGAATAAGTGATGAGTCTTTGCAAACTGCCATCATGAAGAGTATAATCCTCCAGGAATTAAAACTTTCTGTCAGTAGCAGTTATTTGGTTCAACTCCCAAGAGGAGAAAGCAAACAAACAAGAGAGAAAGTGAGCGAATCCTGCCAAGGCTGCCACCAGCAGGTCCTTACAAGCACCACACCCAGCCCTCTCTAGAACCTGCCAGAGGCCTGGAAAACAAGTTCCTTTGCCTTTCCTAGCTAGTTGGAAACAAGGAAACCAGAATTCCATCACAGGATAAGCAGTATCGTCTTCAGGTTTGTTTCCTGGGGCCACTAGCCAGGCAGGCTGCCGTTTAGCTGACGCCAGCTCCTCTGTCCAGACTGCACAACCAGGAAGCCAACGGTGCACAGGAAGGAATCTTACATTTTCTTTTCAAAGTTTGGAAGTAAAAATACACGTAAAACAAACTAATTTGAGGTTTTTCTTTCCACCCCAGCTCACAAAGCAGAAGGTTAGGCTAATAACGGAAGTCCAAGCTTTCTGGAAGAGTGCATGGGCTGCAGACGCATGTTCACAGTGACTTCTGACTGACATAGAGCTTCCTGTGGAATGTCTATGAGGATAGGGAAAGAGGAGGCAACCTCCTCACAGCGAGCTGAGGCATCAACGGAACTGTCTGTGGTAGAACTACAAAGGAAAATTTCAGGAGCAAATTGTTGCTTAAACCCAGTGCAGTGGCTTTTCTGCCAACTACAACCTAATCAACTGAGCATGTCAAACCCTGAACTTAATCCCAAACCTGGGGAAACCGAAGTGTACTAACAGCTCAAAACTGTATTTGCCTTCTTGCCAGGAGGGTGGGCCACACCCACGTAAGTCTCTAGAGGAGCTAGAATATAATAGGCGTGCAAGCCACAGAGCAGCTTCCGGGGACACGTAACGATGAATCCTATACACAGGTGTGGTGATACAAGCCTGTAACCTCAGCACTTGGAAAGGAGGAAGGCTCGCTGTCGGCTTGAGGCTAGCCTGAAGAATAACAGTAAGTTCTAAGTCACCCCGAGTTACAGAGTGAGACCCTGCCTCAAGAAAGAAGAGAAAAAACGTGACTCTCACTCTGGCAATGCTATTAAAATCCAGGAACAACAAAAAACAAAGAACGGTTTGCACAAATGACAACAAAGGTTGAGGATATGAGGAAAGAGAAACCTTAATCTACTGCTGATAGGAGTATTAACTAACGCAGCCAATATAGAATCAGTATGGAGATTTCTCAGAAAAGAAAAAAAACTAAAAATAGAATTATCATATGACCCAGATACACCACTTCTGAGTATTACCCAAAGGGCTCTAATCAACATATTCAAGAAATACTTGTACTTCAATGTTTACTGAAGCACTCACAACAGCTAAATTATGAAATAACCTAGATGTCCATCAACAGAGAAATTTTTAAAATTATATATATATATAAATGAAATTTTAGCTGTAAAATAAAATAAAATTTTCATGAAAATGAATGGACTTGGTGTTATTAAGCAAAGTAATCCTAATTCAGAAAGGCAAATATCACATGCGTTAGGACTGGAGCAATGGCTCAGAGATTAAGAGCACTTACTGTCCCTGTAGAGGAGCCAGGTTCAATTCCCAGGACTGACATAGTGGCTCGCAACCGTCCAGTTCCAGGGGACCTAACACACTCTTCCTACCTCCACGGGCACCAGGCACGCGTGTGGAGCACCTAGCTGCGTGAGGTAAAACACTCACACATATAACGAGACGCCAGCGTGTTCTGTACCTCATGACAGACGTGTGAGTGTGGGCATAGGCCATAAAGCTCGAAAGGGGACTACGAAACAGCAAGAGGTTTTAAGGGAGTGGGGCAAAGGGAACAGAATACGCGTGCCGTAAAAGGAAGAGGGGACTAGTAGGGGTGGACAGCTCAAACAGGAAAGGACAGAGAAAGGGGAATTGTTTAGGACACATCAATGGAAGAATTCATGACACAAATCAGCAATGGTCAGAAGCTCTGAGTACACATGTGCATAGTCATGCTAAGACACCGCAGTGCAGACAGACAATTCATGCCTGTACTCCAGCATGCACATCCACTCAGGCACATGGTCTAGCCCCAGCTCTGCTACAGCAGGAGCCGTGCAGTCTTTGGCAAAATGACCCGGCCTTTATGCTTCTTGTTCACCTAAGCAATGTCCACTTCCCTGGCATGTTTACAGGATGCTAACAGGTCACCGAACTTCTGGTGTCTTGACGAGGACCACAACCACTGCCTTCCCAGATGCAACAGTACCCTTCTAACCAATTCTACACCTAAGTGATGAGCACTGCAAAGCCTGTAACAGTGCCGCCTTAAGGAAAAGATAGCAGAGTAGAAATTGGATCTTTGACTCCAAGTTTAGGATTGAGGCATAGGAGTCGGAGCAAAGAAGAAACAACCGAGAGTCATCCAGGGCAGGGTAAGTAGTAAGCAAGGAAGGTGGCGGAGCATCCGGCAGTTTGTGAGTCCCCATAATCGGTACCCACATGCTAAGCCATTCAGGGACATAGTACAGTTGCTGTTTGTACAGGCACTGTTTTATGTGTCAACTTGACACAAGCTGGAGTTATCACAGCAAAAGGAGCTTCAGGTGAGGAAATGCCTCCTTGAGATCCAACTGTAAGGCATTTTCTCAATTAGTGATCAAAGGGGGCAGGGCCCCTTGTGGGTGGAGCCATCCCTGGGCTGGTAGTCCTGGGTTCTATAAGAAAGCAAGCTGAGCAAGCCAGGGCAAGCAAGCCAGTAAGGAACATCCCTCCGTGGCCTCTGCATCAGCTCCTGCTTCCTGACCTGCTTGAGTTCCAGTCCTGACTTCCTTTGGTGATGAACAGCAGCATGGAAGTGTAAGCCGAATAAACCCTTTCCTCCCCAACTTGCTTCTTGGTCATGATGTTTGTGCAGGAATAGAAACCTGACTAAGACACTGCTGCTCTGGTTACATAGTCCAACTCAAAGCATACTTACAGAAAACTCAAAGGTAAACCTCACGAACATCCACACGTTTTTCCAACCTGCAAGGTACCTGCCCCTTCCCCTCATTCATGAGTCACTCCAGTGAAGTATCTACATTTGATGGCGCCCTTACCGGTGAATTGGCAAAGTACATGCTCCAGAACCCTTGCCAACCAGACACATGAGGAACAGCGTTCTAGGGAAAGTCCTGTGACGTTTTTACGTATGTGTGCATTAACTACTTTTCCCTCTGCTCTGATAAAGGCGGCGTAAGGAAGGAGGCAGTTATTTTGGCTCATGGTCTGTGAAGGCAAAGAAGGCTAATGGAAAGAGAACTCTAGCTGTGGCAGGAGGAATGTGAGGTGGCTGGTCACACTGTCTGTAGTCCCAAGTATAGAGATTACTGCTGGCTCTCAGCTGGCCTTCTTTTTCCCATCTTAATACAAGATCCCCACCTGGCCCGTGGATCTTAATCAGTGTGAGTCTTCCCTCCTCACTTAAACTTCTCTGGGAACACGCTCCCAGACACTCCCAAAGGTGCAACTCTTAGGCGATTCAAATCCAGATAAGTAGGTAATGAAGACTGAACATAAAAGCATACCTGCATGTGTATGTTGTCTCGTTGTGTAACAGCATGCTTGCATGCGTGTGCTGCCCATCTAACAGCACGCTTGCATGAGTGTGCTGTCTCATCATGTAACAGGACACCTGCATGTGTATGCTGTCTTGTTATGTAACAGCACGCCTGCATGTGTGTGTTGATTCATCATGAAACAGTATGCTCAAGCTGTCTTGTCATGTAATAACATGCTTGCAAGTATGTGGTATCTTGTCATGTAATTGCACGCCTGTATGTATATGCTGTCTCGTCATGTAACAACATGCTTGCAAGCATATGCTATCTTGTCATGTAATGGCATGCCTGTATGTATCTGCTGTCTCATCATGTAACAGCATGCGTGCATGCGTGTGCTGTCTTGTGACAGGGTTTTGATCTTCTCACATTCAATTTTAAAAACAGAAGTTTCTGATGCAACATCTTTAATGTACTTAAACTCACCCATCTTTCATTTTGTTAACCTAAATTGAGTTACATTTTTGAAAAGGCTTTCTTTCCTATTTGCCCATATTTTCATTTAACACTGCCTTCTCTTTCTTTCTTTTTAAATACTTCACTCTCTGAACCATTCTGAGATGCTTCTGGTATGCAGTATTATGAAATAAAGCTATGGTGGGTGGTTGTGTCGGGATCAGGAATGAAATCCATCCTTGGCCCTGCAAGGTGAGGTATTCCTTTATTATCTGCTAGATTCCCACCTGCGTTCGGGCTTACGATGAATTTATTTCACTCTCGTGTCCATGAGTGCACTGCACCACACTTCAGGCAGGCTTCTCTGAACAGAACTACAGCTTGACGGATGGAGTTTTGCCATGGCGCATTCATCAAGGGTTTACTAACACAATACAGGATGGCCACGGCATCGCTAGGACATTCATTCTAGAGAGCCACTGTTGGAGGTGCTACCTAACGTTGAGTTGACTTGGACGTGTAGTGTGTGGGTATCTGCTCTACGGCAGCTGGTGGACTGTGCTGATACTGGTAGTGCTGTCATCTATTCTGAGCTTTGTCTTTTCTAAGTCTGTTTAACTTTCTATTCAGTTTTAGAATCAACTGCGAGCATCACCTATCCCCTCTCCTGCAAAACAAAAACAGATTATTTGAGAAAAAAAAAAAAAACCCACAACAACCCATGACTCTTGTTCTTTTCATCATTGTACTGGTACCACACTAAGTTAAAAAACTGACCTAGAGCCTAGGGAGGTAACTCAGTTGGTAAAGTGCTTACTTTGCATGACTGAAGCCCCAGCTTTATAGGAACCCAGTGTGGTGGTGGATGCCTACGATTCCCGCACTTTGGAGGTAGAAGTAAGATCGGGAGTTCAAGGTCACCCTTGACAACGAAGCGAGAGACCTTACCACAAAAAGCAAAACAAACAAACAAACAAAAAACCACCAAGCACTTTCATTTTGGGTCTGGTTAATTTTGCTATGTGATGCTTTTTATTTGCAAGTTCTTAATATAAAAAAGTATTTTTTGTTTTGTTTTGTTTTGTTTTTGAGACACAGTTTCTCTGTGTAGCAATGGCAATCTTGGAACTTGCTCTGTAGACCAGGCCATCCTGGAACTCAGAGATCCACCTGCCTCTGCCTCCCGAGTGATGGGATTAAAGGCGTGTGCTGCCACTGCCTGGCAAAAGTAAATTTTTTTTTAAAACACCAAATTAATTAGGCAATATTGACTGAGAATGGATGTCCTGCTGCTGCTGGAACATCCTAGCCAGCACAGGGCAGCCTCTGTCATCCCGCACACTGTTGGCTTTGAACAGTCTTTGCTCTAGGAGCCGAGCCTTTATTACTGGCACTGTTGATGCAGTTGTCTCTTGCACAGCAGCTCACAGCTGCCTCTTTTTGGCATGTATGAAAATATTATTGGTATTTGAATATTAATTTTATACTCCTGCCTTGGGAAATCCTTTTATTATCTGAGTTATTTTTATCGTGGTTCCCTAGAGCCATCTGATACACAGCAGTCACTGGCCAGGCTTGGGCTGGGGGAAGGGCAAGCTCCAGAGAACAGGTCTGCTGCAGGGTTTTTGGATAGACTGCCAGCGAAGAGACACTGCCTTTCTCTGTTCATCATTTACGTCTTGTTTTCTCTTGACCTTGGCTCATCTTGCCTGGCCAGCAGGTACATCAGGCATTCTTTGTCATCACTAATGAATCTCTACCTGTGTATTGGTGTAGCTTCTTCCTGCCTCAGGTTCTTCGGTGCTGACCACTTCTCTACTTTTCTGAGGTGTGGGGATGGGGAAAAGTACATAAAAGAATGAATTACCAGTCCATGGCTTATCTTGCCGTTCATTTCACAGTCCTTCTTTATCTTTCTGCTTCTCAAGTATATTCAAGCATCTCTAGTGCTTCCCAGAGAAAGACAAAACTTCCATCTGAGCTGGGCGGTGGCGCCTCACACCTTTAATCCCAGCACTGGGGGGTGGGGTGGGGGCGCAGAGGCAGGTGGATCTTTGAGTTCCAGGACAGCCAGGGCTACACAGAGAAACTGTCTCAAAAACAAAACAACAAAACCAAAAAACCTACTTCCATATGATACATGTTAAATTACTGATGTTGTGTGTCCTGAAAGAGACAGATATTTAAGCTTCTAGATCTCTTTATTAGAATTTAAAATAAAGAAAGAAAACACATTTTTTTCTCATCATTACGTCAGCACTCAGATGCTCACAAGCCTGTCTTACCATTGGCCCTGTCTATCATCTTCATTAACACCCAATCCCTTACAGCTAGGTATGCCCTGGAAGGGCTGATGTCTTTCACAATGGCACAAAACTTTGTGGATCCAAAGTAGGCCAAACTTGCTCAGCATGGCTGAGAAACTGCTTTTAATGATTTGCTGGTTAGTCTCTAAGTCATTCATCATTAGAAGAGTTAGAGAGGGCAGTGAGTGCACATGGGCCCACAACTCCCGATGCCTTTTGGGTTTGTGGGTAACGAGCTATCTGTGCAAGTGTGGCAGCATCGGGTCTGTGTACTTCCTCCCACTCCCCTGCGTCAGTAATCCCTGATGGACATGAGAAACATGATAGACAGCCACACTTAGAACTGGAGTGCAGTGGCAGACTACACTCACACTCACACAGTAGTCTAGGTTGCAGTGTTGAATACGACCTCTACCCACAGGGAACACAGGGAGCTTTGTTATGGATCATAAAAAGGCTTTAAACCCAGCAGGCAACACAGGCAAGCAGAGAAGGGAACCTATAAACCCCCCATGGAATTTAATAAGCCTGTTCCAGGATACAATTGCAATAAAGAGAAAGAAAGGAATTAATACCGCTATGGAAAAGAAAACAGCTTTGAGAGGTTTAAATTCTATCGATAACACCAACGAGTGAGAAGCAAACAGTCCTGACCTGTGAAATGACACTTCGCACAAGAATGTCTCCACCAGATTGCTACTGGCCTCTACAGTCACATCACAGAACGAGACGACAGTATCACTAGCAAAACAGACAGAGAGAGCAAAGAGCTGATTTCAGCCAAAATCCCTAGGCCTGGGCATCCTGTAGAGACTCACACAGTAAGTTCAGGCTCATAAAAGTTTCCTGGCACTTCTGCAGATAGGCGAATCCCATTTCCAGTCCTCCGTCTGCCCACAACCCCCAATCCATTTTCATACAGGAAGCCAGCTCTTGATGAGAGTTACACTGCAGAGAAATACACTAACTTCAAACCTCACTCTTCCTTATCTGCACTTTGACTTTGCATGGTTACAGTTACCTCAAGTCAACCGCAGTACCACCATATTTTTAAAAGCCCAGTTAATTTTGAACATTTCTGAGTAACACAAAGCAATTGCTCATTGTCTGGCTTTACCCCACCTAGGAGATGAATCATCCTCATGTCTGCTATATATACACTGTAGATGCCAACTGCCTGTTAATCTCTCAGTAGCCATCTTGGCTGTCAGGCAGCCTGTCACTGGGCCACAGGTGAAGTGGCTCTTACTGACTAGCCCAATGTTATATCACTGGCCTGACTCCATCTCACCAAGCAGACTCGGCATCACCTCACACCACCACTATGAGGGAAGGTGCTACACAGTAAGACGTTCTAAGAGACAGCATGGTAACTTTGATTGCAATATAACTGTTCAATTTATTGTTAATTTTGTCTGGAATTGATTTATTAATCAAACCTTATTACAGGTATATATGGTTAGGAGAAACATAGTACCAATAAGGCTTGGTAGTCTTCACAGTTTCAGGCATCTCGGAACACATCCGCAGTGGGCGAGGAGGACACAGTCTATACTTGTATGAAAGAAATGTAATGGAGAGCATAGAGATACAATTTTAGACTGCTTTTATCTTTGCAGTGATCAAAATAACTCAGTATTTCCCTGGGACTGGCTCTTATGGGTTGCCTCATTTAAATGCAATTAATTAATTGTGAAATGAGAACCTCTTTGACTGAGTGGAAGAAATAGAGCCGATCAGGAGCAGATGAGGGAAACAGAGAAACCAGGTCTTTCATCTCTCTCATTCTCAAAAGACCAAAATGAAACTCAAGTTCCTCTAAGACATAAGCCAAATAGCCAAACATTAAAATGCCAAGGATCAATGATACATCGAAGGCTAACAGGAAGGCCACTTAGGAAGAAAAGCCAAAAATATTGCAAGCATTACTTGACTCCACAGCAGCCCTGCTACAGGGAGCTTCCCCAACTCATCTCAAGTGGCTGTACTCAGAATCTGAGAACTTCACTTGGGAAAAGTAGGCTTTCTACTCCTGTCACTAAAGCTCAGACCCCCTGGCAGACAGCAGTCACCCGAAAAACCTGCTGGGGCATGTGAAAACAGTACCTTGTGTGAGGCCCCAAGACAGGCTAGAGGTAAGCTCAGCAGGACAGTAGGTAGTGTCTATACCCACGAGATGCTAGACAAAGCTCCCCTTCCCCAAAGCTCCCCTTGCCACTCCTGAAATGTCCCTGATTAGAGTCCTTCACAGTGCCCCTGCAATACCTTATGCAATGGCTAGGTTAAATGTCAAAACACAATCTAGGATCACCTAGGACAAGAGTCTCAGTGAAGGTTAGATCATGCTGGCCTGTAGGCATGTCTTGATTATGTTAGTTGATGAGGGGAGACACAGCCTGAAAGTGGGCAACACCATTCATTCCCTGGGTTTGGGTTCTAGACTGTGTAAGAGAGGAGGAAGTGAGCTGGGTAGTAAGTGGGCAGGCCTGCATTCATTCTCTCTCTGCTCTTGGCTTTGGTGTGACATCTGCTCCAGGTCCCTGCTGTCTTGGCTTCCCTGCTATGATGCACTGTAACCTAGGACTGTGAGTGGCCCTGCGTTAGTTTTGTCTATATTTTATCACAGTGACAGAAAATGAAACTAGAACATTATGTCCCATTCTGTCACAGCAGACCCATCAACTTTGCTTGAGGTCACTACAACAGTAATGGCAGCAGCTCTAAAATACCTGAGAGGCCTCTCCTTGTGGATTTTCTTGGTTTTCCTGGCCCGTTTCTCACTGCTGATCTCCAAGCCACAAAGGGTCTATCTCTACGGATTCATGGCACCTCCACTCATGATTTCCTGGAAATAGAAGTCTTCCTGGAAGAGGAGTCTATGCCAGGTGGGAAGTCGTTAGCTGTACTTGGGTAACTGTCTCCTCACTGTTCCTACCCCTGCATAGGATTTCTATAAGCCAATTTCAAAGATCCAGGGCCCACATGGTCACGTTTCGTCATGATATCCCTTCTATAGTGCCAATTTTCTGTATTATTTACTTTTGTGTCACTGTGACCGAAACAAGGGAATAAAGATTTGATTTGATTCACAGTTTCAGATTTCAGTAAGACATGGCAAAACTGTTCGATGCTTTGTGGTGAAAATATGAGGCAGAGGCTGTTCATATCACAACAAACCAGGGCAAGGGCTAAAGATAACCTTCAAAGATCCATCATCAGTAACCAACTTCTACCATTTAGATCCCGATCCTCAAAGCCTCCAGAATTTCCCAAAATAACAGCACCACCAGCAGACCAAGGGTTTAAAATGTAAGTCTGCAGAGGACATTTCATATTCAAACTACACCTACCTCACAAAGACATCCATAGATAGTCACAGCCTTTCAAGGCTACCCAAGGCCATCCAAGGCCACCTAAGGATACCTACGACTATCCAGTGCCATGTAAGGATACTCATGCACGACTGCCAATACCATCCAAGATACCCAAGGTCACCCAAGGCCATCCAAGGATAGCCAAGGCTGCCCAAGGCCATATATAGATACAAGACTTTCCAAAGCTACTCATATACCTAAGTAATCATAATCCAAACATCCAAAGGTACCCAAGGCCAATGAAAACACCAGCATTGCTCAATACCACCCACGATTATGGAGGGTTTGTCCAAAGCCACTCAAAGCCAGCAGCCACACAAAATATAAAAACTACAGGAAGCTCAGGTGGAAGATGACAATAATGGCTCCTACCTGACAGAACTGTTCTCACTTTTGGAAAATTTATAAAATTGTACTCCCAGGAAGACCCTGCAAGCAAAGCCTCTGGGCTTTGTGTGATGAGTTGTATTTTCTAGTTCATTAGGTGTGTTCATGTGCTACTTGGGAGTGTGCCATTCAGCATTCAAAATCTAAAATCAAAAAACACACTGTTTAGAGCAACCAACCACAAAGAAAAATCAACAATACAGAAGTCGGGACAAGAAAATCTTCATTTGAGGCAGAAGGTATAAACACAGAGGAATATCTAAGGAATTATTAGTAGGTCTTTTTTTTTTTTAGTGTTTTTAATAGGTTTTTTTGTCTGAAATATTACATATTTAGAACCATTTTAAATTCAGCAAAACATGAAGTATCCACATATCTCATACAAAGGTTCCTATCATTTATCTAATATTAGTATACTTCTTACAACTAATAAATCAATATTAGTTAATATTAGCTGAAATCCATTTCCTCAGACATTCCCTCAGGTGCCCTTCCCATCCAAAGACCTGACATTTGTCCTTCTGTCTTTTCAGGCTCCTCCTCTGACTATGAGTTTCTCAGACTAAGGAATCAGGCGTTTTTTGTTTTTTACCCCCAACTGGTGTGGGCCCTATGTTTTCTCAGGGTTGGAAGGGGCCTGGGTCCATCCCTGTGGCGCTGGTCTGCACCACCAAGTAGATGTATATTCTCCAAGGTTCTCTCTGTGCAGAACTTCACTGTCTGCTTCAACCCTGTGTCCTTAGGAAGGAAGCAACCCTGCCCTACCATGCCCATGGAGAAGAGTCACGCTCCTCTGTGTTCCTCTCCCCTTCAGGGCGCAGTCACAGCAGAGCCGGTGGATTCCACTGGCAAGGGAGCTTTGCTCTTTGTTTATTTACCAATCGGTGATTTACGTTCATGTAGACTCACAGACGTCAACTGTATTCTGTGGACTATCGCGCAGTACTACTTTTGTTGCTGAAACTGTTCCAGCAGTGGTCGCTGGCATCTTCTCCGGTTGCTCCCAGGCTGTGGAGTTGCTGTACCTGAGTGCTTCCTCACCCTGAGCATCTCCTGTCTAGTCCCAGCACTTGCAATTTTCCCAAGAAGCTCTTGTTCTTTATTTCTTACTTGCATTTTTATGGGGTATGCAGTTACACAAATGAAAATACAAACTTGTGGTAGACAGCAGGCACATTACCTCTTCTGATAACAACACTTAAATATGCTGAGAAAATGGCTTTTCCACTGGATACGACTACCTAAGCCTATATATATAAGAGGAGCTGGCTGCATAGAGTAAGAAGAGGAAGTTTAAACCATGTATAAGTATTTCCAGTATTTTTTTTTAAATTAAATTCTGTATCAGTAAAAAGTAGATACTAATCAAAGTAAGGAAGGTAATACTTAAAATTCTGATTGGCAATTAAAAAAAAAAAAAGCTCACTGTAGCATAAACTCATATCTGACAAAAACATGCTTACCACAGTATTTACATCTATTCCCAGTGAGCCATCAGAAAAAAAAAAAAAAAAAAAAAAAAAAAAAAAAAAAAAAAAAGGTTTGCTGGCATACCCGGTACTCAATCTGAATGCCTGTGCTTCTTCTGATGATACAGAAGGCTACCTGGCAAATCACATGCTCTGCCAGAAGAGAAGATGGAAATATGAACCAGTTTCCAAAGGCAAAAGGATGGCTGATGGCTGGAAACAGGCATTCTTGAAACTCTAACCCGGGAAATAAGTATCACACCATGTCAAAAGCACGGGAAAGTGCTTTAGTTGTGCCATGGGAATGAATACTACGGAAGTCAGCACCAAGCTAAGGCTTTTAGTACAAAAGCTCTTCGTCTGCTCCAAGGGAAAGATTTCAACAGGTCTTGGTTGATCTCAAAGACGAGGTCCTGAGCATCTTCTGAGTACCACCTTGAAGCTCATGGGGTTATAAAAGAAAGCTCTGGTCAAGGACTAGAACTAGGCAACTCCAAGGCCACAGAGCAGCCATGGAGTCAGTATGTAGCCAGGGCAAGACAGCTTAGGAGGTCCAGAGTACAGGTGGGAGGGGCCTCAAAAGGGGCAAGGCCAGGCTCCCTCCCTTCACATAGATAGATCCTGTATGTCCTGCCTGGGGCTGACCATAAACTGTACAGCTGCAAGTCCTCACTAGACAGGACCCAGAGAAGACTCCCAATTCCCTGACTAGAATCTCCAAGCAGTGCCTACCCATATCAGCACCACAGAACACAGTGTGGATTATATGACCTTGGTGGCCCAGCCTGACTTGGTATTACTGATGCTGGCCCTACTGAGGCTGCTCGAGCAGACCTGCTCTGAGCCTGAGGCCACCATGCCTAACCCCAAACTGACCCCCAGCAGCCCGATTGGCTGTGAAATCATGACCCAGCATTGGGCTCCACACCTGCAGCAGCTTCCACCCTGCACCTAGCTCTCTCACAGTTTGCTGTGCTGATTCTGAGGCTCACACTTAACTAGGGCTTGGATATGCCCAGCTTAAGGATGGCATGCAAGCAGCTGACAATACAAACCCTAAGGAAAAGATGGGGAAAGGAGATCTCACTAGAGGGGTTGGAGCCCCCAAGAGAGAAGAGGGCAGCCAGTGTCTCAGGGTTTCATTGTGTGAACAGACATCATGACCAAGGCAACTCTTACAAAGGAAAACATTCAATTAGGGCTGACTTATCGTTTCAGAGGTTCAGTTCATTGTCGTCATGGCGGAAAACATGGCAGTGTACAGCAAGGCATGGTTCTGGAGAAGGAGCTGGGAGTTCTGCATCTTGATCCTAACAGAAGGGGACTGCCCTCTGTAGGTAGGCATGAAGAGGCTCTGATTCCACACTCAGGGGAGCCTGAACGTAGGAGCCCCAAAGCCCACCTACACAGTGATACATTTTCTCTAACAAGGCCACACCTCCTCCAATAAAGCCACACCTCCTAATAGTGCCACTCCCTATGGCCAAGCATCCAAGCTCATGAATCTATGGGGCCGTACCTATTCAAACCACCACACACAGCATCCTGCTGAGGTAGAACACTTGTTTAGGAACTTAGATGACTACAGCTCCACCTTGGGACTCAAGACCTGCCCTTTTTCCTTTCACTCTTTATACTTACTAGGTCACAAGATGGCAAGTTGCTACTGGAACATTAGTATCTTAGCAGAGAAGCAGGGGCAGAGGGGGCATCCTCCTGGGTCATCCTTACAGCCATTGCTATAGAGTTCTCTCAAGAACCAAGACTTTGGGGATTTGGCTTGGGGACAAAAATTGACCCGCTAGCTGGCTCCACACTACAGCCAGTCAGCAGGTCTATCATGCATGCCTCCACACTCAACATGAGTCTGAAGTTACATTCCAACCTGTCCCCACATGACCTTCAGGTGCTACCTTTAACACCTGTGTAGGCCGACTAGCTTTTACAAGTTAAAGGTCAACTTTTAAATGTAGCGTTTAAAATTTTTAACAGTAAAGACAAAAAAGGCAAATCAAGTATTTTTAAAGAAAATACAAGCTAGAGAAACAGCTCAGTGGATAAGAAGCACTTAACTGCTCTTAGAGAGGACTTGAGTTCAGTTCCCAGCACCGATGTCAGACAGCTCACAACAGTCCACAACTCCAGCTTCAAGGGATAAAATGCCCTCCTTTGGACTCTGTGGATACCTGTACTCTCATGTATATACCATAGACATAGACACACAGACACACACACACAGACACACACACACACACACACACACAGCGCATACACAAGATTTTTATTCTTAAAAAAAAAAAAGACTAGAAGGTTACGTGCACTATGCTCACAAAAATTGTATATTTTTCTATGCATGCTTTTATCTTTTCAAATTCATATTTAGACTATTTTGTATATAAGTCCGTATCTCCAGACAGAGCAAGGGACTAAGCCTCAAGAGGGTTATGGAAGGTAAGCATGGTGCAACAGCTTTCTGGTAGCATCAAGTTCACATCCTGCAGAGATATGTGAGGTTCTCTGGACTGTGACCATGGGAGACCAGGCAGGCGGGTCAGGAGACACCCTCAGAAACAGCAAGGATGGTGGTTACTATGAATTCCCAACTTGATAAGATCTAGAATCAGCTGAGAAACAAGCCTCTGGCTATGACTGTGGTTGATTACGTTAACTGGGATAAAAAGACCCACCCTAAGTGTGGGTGGCACCATTCCCTGGGCTTTGGTCCTGGGCTGCAGAAAAATGAAAGCATGCAAAGCATGGGTATTTACTGCTATTTCCTCAAAAAAAAAAAATTGTTGTTTTTTTTTTTTTTTTTTTTGTATTTTTTTAATTTGCCAGACTTAGTTGTGCACCCTTTAATCCTAGCACTTGGGAGGTAGAGGCAGGTGATCTCTGTAAATATGAGGCCAGCCTGGTCTACATAGCAAATTCCAAGCCATGACTGCTTATTGAGATTCTGTCTCAAAAGAAAAGGGGAAAAATTACATTGATTTATTATTGTATATGCACACACATGCATGAATTCACACATGCCACAGTGCACATATGGAGGCAGAAGACAACTTTTAAAGAGTTAGCGTTCCTTCTATAGGTTCCAAGAATCAAACTCAGGTTGTCACTCACTCATTTTTGAGACAGGCTCTCTCTGTGCAGCCCTAGCTGTCCTAGAACTCTCTGTGTAGACCAGGCTGGCCTTGAACTCTCAGAGATCCACCTGCCTCTGCCTCCTGAGTGCTGGGATTCAAGGCCTGTGCCACCACACCTGGCTCAGGTTGTCATTCTTGCACAGCAAACCATTTTACCAGAGGAGCGATGTCATCAACCAGCTCTCTATTTCTTAACCACAGATGCAATGTGACCAGCTAACTCAAACTCCTGCCTCTATGACTTCTTAACCACATGATGAGCTGTACCCTCAAACGGTGAGTCAAAACCAAGTTGTTTTTGCCAGGGTACCTTGCTGAAACAACAGGAAACGTAACCAGTGCGTCTGCAGAAACGGTGGGTGTGAAGTACACTTGACATGGTGGAGGGTGTGTTGAAGACCTGCATTGTTCAGTAACACACTTAGATTAGGTACCCTAACGGATCTGCATCCAACAGAAATGACACAGCATTTTATAAAAAGACTCCCAGTGTTCCTAAACTTTGAAAAAATAAAATAAAAACAAAAAACACTGAGGATTAGGGAAACAGCTCGGCAGGTAATGTTGTTTACCCCCAAGTCTACCTAACACCTGAGTTGAATTCCAAGGACATATATGGTGCAAAGAGAGAAGTGACTCCCTCAAGCTGTCCTCTGATTTCTGGACATATATCCCCACCACTACTACCACCACCACCGCACACACCCGCTGCCACCCTGCGCAAACAAACACAAATTTTAAAAAGTTTTAAAGTGACTTTCACACTATGCATAAAAAGACAACTAACTGTAACTTATTGGATACAGTAAGACAGCTGTGTCACTGAACATGACAGTCTTTCAGCTGCCAGCCCTGCCCCGCTGGGAGGAGCAATACAGAACCTACAATCACCCCTCAGTGGGAAGGCAGCAGCAAACATGTCTGTCCGGTCACCACCCACAATCTCCAGGATCCATCACCTATCAGTTAGTGCTTGCCCCACCCCACATAGGCTGGTAAATCAGACAGTATCTTCTTGGGAATATGCCCCTTTGTCAAGGATATTTCTGCTCTACAGGGAACGCGTACTTGGCCCAAAAACCTCAAATGCTAAGTCTGACAGAGGCAGTGAGGGTCAGAGAGAAGCTAGGCTAGCTGACCCAGCCTCCACTGGTAAAGTCTCTCTCCTCAGGAGAAACTTTAACTGAGCATGGGACAGAAGACTGGTAGGTACTCGAAGAAGCTGACATGCAACTAATACCACCTTAAAACCTGTTTCTGATTACTTAGCACGTCCTGTTCACCAGACCTTGCCACAAACACGCCGCCCAATAATTTAATCACCATAGAAATGAGGGATTAATATCTTGCTTTGCGCATTGAAAACCTCAGGCCTGGCAGATTAAGAATCACACAGTAAGGTAAGGATTCTACCAAGCAGGCGGGTTCCAGGACCCAGGTGAACACTTCCTGCAGCTGAGACCAGGGTCCAAGCAGACAGAGAGAGGTATACGAAGAGGCCACAGGCTGCAAAGGACATGGAAAGGGTAGACTGAGGGACTGCTGGTAGATGGAAGCCAGGGCCAACACATCTTGGAACTAATGAGGGTCCCCCCCCCCAAGAGGTGCAAATATGTCTCTGAGGATTACAGGCACAGGGCTAGGTCAGTGACTTTGACCACTGTGAGCAGGGTACCAACAGCATGGAAGAACTGTAGAGTTCAGTCACGAGGCTTCTATGAGGCAAAAGAGAGATGTAGATAGCCTGCCAACCACTAAGCAGGTAGAGAGTCCTGGAAAAGTGGACATCTGGGTAAGGAGGCTGCAGAGACAGTGGGCACACAGATGCAAGTGGCCTGAATGATAAAAGGAAACAGGGATTCTGGGATATGCACCAGATCTCTAGTAATCAAGTGGTTGGTGCTGTAAAGAGGAAGACTGGGAAATGAAGCACCGGTTGCAGATGTTACCTGGAAAACCAGGTGAGAAGAGCTTCCAGAAAGCCACCAGAAGCTTGAGAAGGGAGAGAACTAGTGACCAGCATGGCTCTGCCTCCAAACAAGGCACCTCCCAGCTGCCACAGCGGAAGTCCTGGCCCTCTGAGCTGTTACTAATGAGGCAAGGTCTCAGTGAACCACACAACCTCACAGGCATATCTAAAGTCCCCCCTAGCACCAACCCTTGTCATAGAAACTCCACAGGTGGTGCCACAGTCACCTTTCCAAACTATAGCTTTGAATTTATCCTGCCCTAGGAGAGAGAGGTTTCCCTCTCCAAAAGACCCAAGCCACCTCATACCATGTCACCAGGGTCCTAGCATCCCTGACTAGTTGTCAGGCTGGGAAGATGCAGTCCTGATGAGTCTGGCTCCTCCTGTCTGCAAGGTGGTATCTTTTGTTCCCTTTAACTGAGAAGAGCACTGTGGCCCCTTCTCTGTAGGACACTAAGGGTCAGTCCCTCAGCTCTTCTAGAGGGCCATGCTGAACGCTCAGGCAACCTTCCCTCAGTTCTAACTCGTAGCTGAACATTCCACATAGAAACTAAACTGGAAGAGGGTGTGAAAGGAGGGGAAGACTCCTCCCGAGGCTCTAGAGGGCCCCCACCTCTTGTCTGAACCCTTCTGGATTTTCTTTGGTGCTGTCACTCCTAAGGTGGCTGGGGATAAAGAGCAAAGCGACCCGGACGCCTTTCCTCCCCTCTGGTTCCCCAAATGCTTCTGCGTTCCTGATGAAAATGACACTCTTTCTTGCTTCCTTCTGGTCTGCTTCCTTACCATGCTATAGAAAGAACAGCCATTACCAGACCCAAAGACCAAAGATGGAGATGAAAAACCACATTTTGATGCAGCAGAGTAGAGTCGGCAGCGTGGCCTCCTGTCACAGCCCCAGCACGCTTCCCTGTCAGTGGTGGGACCCAGGGAAAAGCATGTGGATTTAGGAGGTACCTTAGCAGATCTACTGGAGCATGCGTGGAGGGCGAAAGGGGAAGGAGGCTGACAGCAGCAGTCAAGGGCAGACTTGGAGGCCGGGGGAGGGGGCGGACAGGATGGGAGCAGGAACACACAGAGAGGAAAGCAGAGAGGAGTCTGGAGCACACAGAGGAGATAAGCCAAGAGGCCACTAGGCTGGCACAGCCCCAAAGCAGGGCCGGTCTTGTCAAGTCCTACTGAGACACTTTGACTGACACAGACATTGGCTGGCAACCCTGACAAATGGCAGGTTGCTAAGGATTAGAAGAGCTACTTCAGAGTCCCAAGGAGGTGGACACCATAAGGACGTCAGAAGAGCTGCTTACCACCCGCTTGTGGGAACCAGCGCTTGCTTCAGTGCAGGACAGGAAGCCTCTCTCGTGGGATGACCCTTGCCCTGTTCCAAGGTCTTCACCTTTCCCCTTTTCTCACAGTGGTTATCTTTCATCATATCATCTGAGGGATACATCGACCCCACTAGCTATCTCTGCACCAGCAAGGGCCAGATTTCACTTGTTCTTTGCCCTGTTTGTCAGAGGCATGCATGGCTGTGGAAGAGGGCTAGAGGGGACAACCAGGTGAACTCAAAGCCCACGAGAGCCTTCACTGTGTACAAGGAGCCTAGGCAGCAGTGGCTTCCAGGGTTCCGGGCTACACCACACCAAGCTCCCATTCCTCTTTTGAGGACCCCTGAGACCAGATGTTGTAGCTCCTCCAGGCCAGCATTGGAAGGGTCTCTTCTGTAGAAGAGGCACACAAAATGGAAGAAATATGAGGCCCGACCAAAAGGCACAAAGACAGATGTCAAGAATGCCCGTGGATATGCAACGACAGATTTCAGAAGTTCCAGAAATTTCTAACACCTGAACCTTTACCAAAACAGGACAAGCCTAGTTCCAGAAACATGGAGGAGGCAGTATTGAAATACCTCTGCATCAACAAGGAGCAATGACCTCGCCGGAGAGAGGACTCAGCACCCACCAATGCCTGTATCTTGTGCTTTCCAGGACGAGACGGATGTTTCAGGAAGCCTGCAGAAGGAACCATAAGCAGACTTGGGTGGTCATACCTGATCCCTCACCTGGGTCTTCAAGGTTCTCCTAGCCTTGAGAGTTGACTGGGAATAGAGAAGAAAGCCCAGAACAACAGACAATCTTCATAACACCTTGGTACCCAGCAGCCAGGATCTGGCTCCCAGCCGAGGACAAATGACTAAGTGAAGCCCCAGGCAACATGGGCAGTGTTGGGGCTGCTTCCTTCCTCAGAGACTGCCTGCCTGGGAGCTGATTTTAGAGCCTTTGGTTTCCTGGCTTTCATTGTTCCAATTGTGTCAGCTTTGGGGTGTGATCTGAGACACCACAACTATTCTGATCCACTGGCGACTAACAGAGCACCCACCCTATCAGCTGCAGAGATGAAGCTTTCTTTGGCTTCAGAACACCAGGAGTGAGAGCAATTTGGACATCTTTAGGATGTAGGCTCTATGTTCAAAAGAATATGTGAAGAGAGCCTGGGGAGATAGATGGCTCACTCAGTGAAGTGTTTGCCATGCAAGCAGGAGAACCTGAGTTTAATCCCCATCAACCACAGGGGATTTGGGGGGTGAGGTGGGAGTTGTCAGTAATCCCAGTGCAGGGTGGGTGTGGAAACCTGTCTCCAACAAGCGAACTCCAACTTCACGGAGGTATACTGTTCAGAAAAATAAGACAGAAGGCCAGTGGTTCGGCTCAGCAGGTGGGGGTACTTGTCCTGCAGAGAACCTGAGTCTGAACCCCGAACTCCACAAAGTTGTTCTCTGACCTCCACATGCCTGCCATGGTACAGGTGCCCATGCGCACGCGCACACATGCACACACAGACACACAGACACACAGACACACACACACACACACACACACACACACATGAGGAGGGAGGTGATAAATTTTAAAAATAAATGGGAAGTGACAGAAGATACCCAACAATAACCTCTGATCCTCACACATCCACGCATCCACACACAGATACTTACACACCACACACACAAAAAGAATATAGGATGTACACCTCGTGTTTTAGAGAAATGAAGCCTTTTTTATTAAAATGATTTCTTAAATTATCTAGGTGAAAGGTTAGATTCAAGCATGATGCTATAAACAGCTCCAGTGACCATGCCCCTCATGTCAAGTGGGCTTTGGAACAGTCCCTAGTTTTAGGCACTGGTTTAATATTTAGGAAGTCGTGTTTTTCCTGTGTCATGTGCTGTTGGCATTAGTCATAACCAGGTGACTTACAGGGGCAAATACAACAAATCCCTCTACAGTTATCTAACAGAACACAACGGAGGGGAAATTTTACTTTAGACAAGAGCTCTTAAATTCTGATTTTTTTCTTTTTTTCTTTTTTTTTTTTTTTTTTGGTTTTTCAAGACAGGATTTCTCCATGGCCCTGGCTGTCCTGGAACTCACTCTGTAGACCAGGCTGGCCTCAAACTCAGAAATCTACCTGCCTCTGCCTCCCAAGTGCTGGGATTAAAGGTATGCGCCACCACTGCCCGGCTTAAACCCTGATGTTTAAAGGTAATGTTTGGGCCAGGCATGGTAGTATAGGCAGGTAATGACAGCATTTACAAGGCTAAAGCAGAAAGATCAAGAATTCAAGACCAGCCTGGGCTATAAAGCAAGGCACTATCTCAAGAGAAAGAAGAGAAGAAGGGAACTAATGGGAGAAAAGACAGAAGAGGGGAGGGAGAGAAGGGAGGAGTGTTGGGGGGGGGGGAGACTAGAAATAACAGTGATCAACTACCAGACTGGGACTTGGCCTCATAATTGTTATCTTTAAGGACCAAATTCCAAGTTGTAACTGGACTAAAAATAGAAACCATGTATACTCCCCAAACATTTTCTTTGTTGTTGTTGTTGTTCATGTTTTGGATCCATCAAACCAAGCAGTTATGACATTGTAAAGAGAATGAGAGAGATAAGTCACCACGAAAGTGAAAGGGTGGGAGAACTGTCCACTCCAGGACAGCACCAGAGAGGATGCCATTGCAGGACTCAAGGGAAAAGAATGAGGCTGAATGGGATCTCAGCACAGGCCTGCCAACCCCAGGCCTCCCTCCACACACCGCACCCCAGGCCTCCCTCCACACACCGCACCCCAGGCCTCCCTCCACACACCGCACCCCAGGCCTCCCTCCACACACTGCACCCCAGGCCTCCCTCCACAGACCGCACCCCAGGTCTCCCTCCATTGGTCACGGCAACTATAGGTCTTTCATATCATACTCTCTTACTCTGAACCTGCCTTCAAGAAATTTGAGGAGGAAGCTGATTTCTAGGGTCTTGTGAATTGTTCCAACTAAATAAAGTAGAGCCGTTTTCTTATTAAAATAAAATAATGATGTTTAAACTAAAGACAAAATATCTTGCAAAGGATTAGAACAGCAGAAACCCAACCCAGTGTGCAAAATGACGAGCAGATGGGCCTCCGGGGTCCCCTGGCTTGCACCCAAATGCCCAGCTCAACACCATCCATGCACCATCTGGGTTCGCCAGTGCCTCCTCCTCATGAAGCTCACCACTCAGAGTACCCACCTTCTCCCCCACAGTTCATCCCTGTACCCAGCATACCATACTGTGAATGTGTAGATGACCATAGCCACCAAGCTGCCCAAAGACACATTAACCAGAGGAAACTCAAACCAGAGGCCCATGTCACCTCCTGCCCTCTTTAAGAATGACTGCCATGGACCAGGCCCACCACTGCTCACTCAGTGCTGACAGTTCACACCATAACAGAACCAGATTTCCAGTTACTGTGCTGTTACAGCCCTTTTGGCATTAACCTTTTCTAATGTAGAATCACAGCTCAACTTCTTTGACTTTCTTAAGAATTTAGTAAAAGCAAAAAACAATCGTGCACATAGCTAGGCTGGATGTCAACTAACATCAGAGCAGGGAGTTTCAAAACTCAACCAGTGGAAGAAATCAGGTTGACTTAAAATAAAACCAGGGGCAAAAATAAGCGGAAGTCTACATAAGGAGAACATTGGCAAGGACAGTCAAGAGATGTGGCGTCCAAATGACAGATGCTCCATGAGGACAAGGCTGACTGATCCCTCTACGTCCTGCTATGCGTCCAACATCCAAACGGTACCCTAACAGGCACACAGCGGGAATTCCTAAAGGGCTTGTTCAATGACTGGGTAGACAAATGAAAGGAGAAAGGTCTAGTTTGTACTAAAGGTGAGAAGCTGGGTAAACTTAAGCCAATGGCACCCCTCATATTTAAGCAGAGCCGATATCACGAACCCATGTTCTGCAGTCAATGAAACCAGTACCACAGTAGTCGTGGCCCAAGGCTCAGGACACAGGAACTGTTTAACCATAAACATCGGGGGGGGGGGGGGGGGGAATTTGAGCCAAGAGTGAGGACACCATGGTGGCACAGGTCAGCAGCGGTCACCTGGAGAGGTAGAAGTGCTGACTGGATATCACAGGCTATTTCTGGGGACGGTCACCTGAGAACTCTGACAGGAAAGCTATCACCTGCTTCCCAACAATGCCATACTTGCAGCAATTCTGAAACAAAAATACAGAACAATACAACGGCAAATGCTCCAAACCGGGCCTCTTGCCCTGCCTTGAGAGGCAGCTGGTAAACATTTACACCAGTAGGAACGCTGTGTAGTCCGTAAACCACACCTCAAAAATCAGGAAAAGCTCAGGGCTGGGAGTGGGAAGAGTTTCCTCCTGAAGGTATTAAATAGAAAACGTGAGTTTCTAGTGTGTGAGAAGCAGGTTTTCCTGAGAATGTCAGGAAGCCTATCATGAACTTTTCTGAATAGAGATTGCAGAGGGGAACCATGGCCACCTCAGCAGATGCAGAGGATGCAGACAGTAAGTCCTATGGCTGCTCTTGACAAGATGACTCTTAAAAGTCCTCAGCAAACTGGGGAAAGAGAGTAACTTGCCACAGATAACATCCACAAAACAACTACAATGATCCCCCATTTAATGACAGCACAAGGGGACTTAAGTAAGGGTCAAAGAAGCAGCCTGCTCATCACCACTGCCATCTATGCAGTACAAGCCACAGGGTGTCCAAGACTCTAGACAATAATGCTACAACTAAGCATTAGATATCAGGATGCCATGAGTAGGCCATGTGCTCACAATAAGATCCTCTACGTAGACACCACGAGATAGAATTGTAAGCTGTGGCTATAGTCACATACAAAATCCACAGGATAACAAGCCTTGGAAGATAAAACTTCTACTGTAATGATGCTTGGCCTGGGGGCACGGGGCAGACCACTCAAAAAAGGAGGCCAACCCTGGGTGCAGAGGAAATGCCCTCCGCCTCCTTGCCCTTGGGCACCTGAGGCAGTCAAGAGTGCTGATCCCGGGGGTCATGAGAGAGGATGAGCTGGCCCTGGTGGGAGATGGCGCAGGTGAGCCAGCCCTGAGGGTGTGGACACGGGAGAACTGGTCCCCACTATTCATCTGCTGAGAGGTAGAGAGGGTGAGAAGGTGATGCCCTCCCCCCACCTCACCTCTTACTACCTGCCCTAGTTGGGAGAGCTGGCCCCAGAATCATGAAGTCATGAGAGCTGAGAGCCAGAGAGAGAACCATGCCCTCTCACCAGCTGTAGCACTCTTTGGGGCAACACTGAGGAGCTGGCCCTGATGGCTAAGGCATGGGTGAGCAAGCCCTGAGGCTGTAAGAGCGGGCCCAGCCCCTGGCTGGTTGAAGCACTTGAGAGAGTGGGCCTTGCGTCTTAACTGGGCAGCACAACAGAGCTGGCTCTGGAGGCACGGGTGTGGATGAGCTGAGCCTGCCTCCTGATGATGGCAGCGTTGGGCGAGCTAGCTGAAGCAGTGCTGGAGAGCTTGCCCAGGTAGTGCTAATAAGGGAGGGGTGATGGGCTGGCCAGCTCAGCTGCCTCCCAGGCCAGATCCAGGGCTTTTGAGTTAGCCCTCCCTGAAATCTACAGCATGTGAACTGTTGGAGAGTGTGAAAGGGCCGGTCCTCCTGATCCAAAACTGCAGGATCTCCATGACACAGGGCAACGACAGGATAACCAGGAGGAGTCCCAGTGAGGACTCAATACTGATGGGGCCACAGAAGCCAGAGACCTCAAACCAGACCAATGACTCATTGCAGTGAACATTTCCAAGAGAAGATGTGTGGACACAGGGGTCACACTGTGTCACACTGCAGCTTCTACAAGAGATGTGTTCTATGCTTTGTTTCGTTTATTCTGTTTGTGTGGTTTTTATTGGGGAGGGAGAAGTTGCCAGGGTGGAGGGCAGATTCAAGGGGACAGGGAGATGAGTGGAACTGGGGTGCATGACGTGAAACTCACAAAGAATCAATACAAAGTTTTGTTGTTGGTTTTGTTTTGTTTTGGTTTTGGTTTTTGGTTTTTCAAGACAGGGTTTCTCTGTATAGCCCTGGCTGTAATTTTTTTTATTTATTTCTTATATGTAAGTACACTGTAGTTGTCTTCAGACACCCCAGAAGAGGGTATCAGATCTCATTCTGGATGGTTGTGAGCCACCATGTGGTTGCTGGGATTTGAACTCACGACCTTCGGAAGAGCAGTCGGTGCTCTTAACCTCTGAGCCATCTCTCCAGCCCTTTTGTTTTTTTTTTTTTTTTTAAAAAAAAAAAAAAAAAAAAAAAGGAGGCCAACATATTAGGCAGACCTCAAGCCACAAGAAATTAATTTCGTATGAATCAGGTAAATGTGAAAGGCAAAACAACTACTAGAAGAAAATGAATAACAGTACAAAGAAAATGCTCTCAGATGAGATATGAAGACATAAAGGAAACAATGGACACATTTAACTATGTAAAAATCTTTTTGGAGTAGGGAGGGAGGGAGGGAGGGAAGGAAACCAAAGCCAAAGATTAAGGAAGGTAGGAAGCTAATGCAGGAAATACTCACTCCACATTGGGAAGCAAATACTCAATAGCACATCTTGTACTTGAATCATAGCTGGCAGTTGGAGAGAAGTTGTCCTGCCCCTGAGAACCAGTGCCCACCCGTATGTGGAGGGACATCTGCAAAGTGCTGCACATGGCAGCTAGAGAGGCAACTGGGATTCCCAGGAGGAATTAGATGTCTTCCTGAAATCCACTGGAGCACCTCTGGGCAGCAGAGGAACACACACTGAGCAAGGAGGCAGAGGCTGGCCTCTCCTGCATGTTAGCCACCTTTAGGTCAGCACTGTCCCAGGGGTATTCTCCCCACGCTTTCTTTCTAAACTTTATTTTGAAATGTTAGATTTATAGGAAGATTTAAAAAACAAAGGGCTCATAGGCCCTTCACCTCACCTCTCCCTAAAGCCTAAGTGTAGGTTTGTGAGCTGTCGGAAACTGTCAAATTGGGATATGTCAAACTCTGGTGTGGTGCCATTAGCCACACCATGGACTTCACTGCCGTGCAGCAGCTTCCCCTAACCCTGTCTCTCCAGGCTCCCACCCAGCACTCCACCTTGTATCTCATTGCTGCGGCTCCTCTACGCCCTCAATGCAAAGCCAGCCGCGCAGACACACCAGAAGACTACACAAGGTAGGCAGGCTCACTGCAGGCCAGGTCATCCCTGGTGGGACACTATCTGTTGCCTTTCTCCACTCTAAAGTTACTATTTTTCCCTTTTTAATAAATAAACAACCCGGGGTAAAGATGCTCTGTTACAAGGCAAATATCCCTTTTCTCCTCAACTTTTACCCACCATTCTTAGCACCAACCTCTGCAGACCCTGCCCTGGGAGCATGATGTTTGCCTACTGGGGCTTCTTGGCCCTGGTTCCTTCCACACTGACTGACACTCTTCTTAGAGAAAGAGTTGTCTCCTCCCCCAGTTTTGCATGCTTATCTGGTCAGCGGTTAATAGCAGTGCAAAGTGACCTGCACTTTGTGCTGTCAACTAATTAACCATCATTCTTGGTCTGTGTTAATGAAGGGCTCCTTTAGGTTGGCTCCAGAGCCTTTCCTCTCTTCCTGGCACCAAAAGACATCTTCTGCAAGCAACAGTACAGGGTGTGCGGTGCACTCACTGATAGGGGAGTCGTTGCTTCTGAGCCCCCCAGAGGATCTGTGTGAGATCACACACATCTGCAAGGCCCTGTAACATTAAAGTCTATCCCACTCCAATACAACAGCCCATTCATGCCCTTCCTGCCCTTATCTGAAACCTCCTGGAGCAAGGGAAGTCCTGGCTTCTGTTATCTACTATGATCTGCCCATAGACACAGAGTACAGCCTCACACAGCCCTTGACCCCTGAGAAACAAATCTTTCAGGAAAGAATAGCATTTAATTTGGTTCTTCTAGCTTTGCCCTTAAAGAATCCAGTCAACACACTGTCTTCCCTCAGCTTGCTCTAGTTGAGTCTCTACTCCATATAGGGTTGCCATGCACCCTAACTGTCTACTTCCTTCTGAGTACATGAAGTATCTGTGCCTCCAAGGGCCAGGCTGTGCCAAAGGTATACGGTAGCAGTGCAGTGACCCCATCCCTTCTACATCCTGCTGTGACCACACTCCTCTACCCCCACTTCTTCTTGTATAAGCATCTAGCCGGCATGTGTTCCCACACGAAGGAAGCTCACCAAACATCCATACTCAGCACGTCCTGGAAATTGCTGCAAGACGGTCCACAGAGATGGTCCCGTTCTTCAAGACTCTCATGCATCTGAGAATCTAGGTCATGCTACACATTTACACATATTGGAGATGTGTCTTGAGGGAGATTCCTAGAAGTGAAGCTAGGTCAAAGGTAAGCATCTATGTGGTTTCACAGGCTGAATGTGAGTTTTATTTAGTGGGTTCCATGGTTCAACCAGTACAGTTGATATTCTCTTCTGATGAGTGAGGAAAATACACACACACACACACACACACACACACACACACACACACACACAAATACTGCTAAGAATCCGACAGAAGACTACCATTTTTAGAACCCTACATAGCTTCTGTTCAACATTATGGTCAAGATAATTCATCCTGGAAACAACCAAGGTCCGTGGTTTAGAGAACTCCTCAGTAGAAAGCAATGGAAATCCATTGGACAGAAATAGAAAAGCAGGTCCACACAAAGACAGTGTTTTTTACTAGTGTTTAAAGCAGTACCACTTGCAATAGTTACAAAGCAGAAAACAGTCTAAAGCTCATCTCTGGTAAGGGATAACCAGACCCACACAACACACACACAACAAAAGGACAGACCCCTACAAGCCTGCAGGGGGGGTGAACCTTAGAAGCTACACCCTGCATAGAAGTCTACCTAGGACCTGTTTTCTGAAGATGAAGGGTTGGCAAAAGGGACTCTAGAAGGCAGAGACAGGCGGATTTCTGAGTTCGAGGCCAGCCTGGTCTACAGAGTGAGTTCCAGGACAGCCAGGGCTATACAGAGAAACCCTGTTTCAAAAAACCAAAAAAAAAAAAAAAAAAAAAAAAAGGGACTCTAGAGACTGCATGCAGATGGCCTATGGCAGGAGCTGCAATGGAAATACCTGAAATCAGACATGGGGAACACTCCTGGCAACGAAATGCTCCGAAACTGGACCATGGTAACATCGCCACGATCCAGACCCGCAAGAAAAGCTCTTAACTAAAATAAGTAACTTCATTTTCTGCCTCATCTTCCCAGAGCACTCTGAAAATTAACCTTCAGACAATTTGATTCTGTTTGCATTATATATTGCTTCTTTCAGCAGTCAATAAGATGGAGAAAATTCCTGGATCAATTCTTGGATGGACTGTGAGAAGACACGGGGCTGGCCTTATGTCTGCATGGTGCCGCTCTGTTCTGCTTTCAGGAAACACAGCACAGTCCAGTGAATCTCTCAAAACTGCTGCAGAGAAAAAGACACCCCACCCCACCCCCCGCTTTGCTCCAACCAGAGTCTTCAGGAATCAACAAACCTAAACCCACTAAGAGTGTGCCCTTCACACCCAGCCCATATGTATCTGCAGCTCATCAACACAGGGAAAACTTGAGGCGAGCAGACTGGGAACTGCATGCCAGGCATGCACAAGTGGCATACACTGGCCCTGCCCTGCAGGTTACACAGCACCAGCTTTCTCTGTGGAAACAGACTCATTTCCCTTATACGGTTTCACTAGAGGGATGGAATTAAGGAACAGAAAGTGTTTCTGTGAAATGATCCAATATGTCACTCAGGCATCTGCATGTGGGCGATAGGCATCTACTATGAGGTACCAAGGAATACAGAGGGGAAAATTCCCCGGAGCAGAAGTCAATGTCTCTGCTCCTGGTAGCTCAGCGACATAAGTGCCAGAGGACAGCTGGTTAGCAGAATCCAGACAGAGGTTTTCCTCGGAGCCCTTCCAAAAGCCAACGGAGATGTTATGCAAGCCAGTTTTTTCACAGGGTTTCGGCAATGGTGAAATCTAGGCTGAACTGTGTGACCCCATGTGTAGCTCCGACCCTCTGGTGACTCATTCCTCTCAGTTCCATGTCTTAGGGAACAAAGATGCAGCTTCAACTCCCCAAACCAGCTTCTAGCTGCACCAGTTACCTACCATTTACTATTATGCCACTACTTTCTTGGAACTGGGAATTTAAACAACAACAAACATTTATTGCATGGGATTCTGTAAAAGTTTAGATAGGGATTTAATGAAAATAAATTTTCAATGTATCATGAAAGGAAAAATAATCCCCTGGGGGGTATTCCACAAAAGAACACTATGTTACACAGAAAAAAAAAGTAATAAACCCAAATACAAAATGATAAATTCAGTCAGGCAGTGGTGGCGCACGCCTTTAATCCCAGCACTTGGGAGGCAGAGGCAGGTGGATTTCTGAGTTCGAGGCCAGCCTGGTCTACAGAGTGAGTTCCAGGACAGCCAGGGCTACACAGAGAAACCCTGTCTCGGAAAAAAAAAAAAAAAAAAAAAAAAAAAAAAAAAAAAAACCATAAATTCAGTTCCAGAATAACAATTTAGCTCTATTGTTACTTTGGGTGGAAATTTCCCCAGAAAGAAATCAATTTGCACTAAGAAACATGCATTTGATGTAATTAATTTTCCTATCTAGAACAGTGTGGACGTGAACAATCAGGTCACTGCACCTTGAACTGCGGCCCAAGTACCTGACTCTCTTGGAACCTTTGCCTTCATACAGATAGGCCTCAGACCATGTGTACTCAGGCCTAGAACATGTATAGATTCACACTAAGACTTCCTCCCATTCTTGTGTGAGGGGTGTGTTTGGGGGAGAAAGGTGGTCTTGTCAGGGGCCACCCAGGTGGTGAGTGCCCTCTCTCTGAGGCAGCAGACAGAATTCTACCTGCTCTTGTGCAGCTGGGGTACACAGAAGTGACAGGTTCTGCCAATTCACCACAAGATTCTACCTCAGAAGAAAAAAAAAAATCTGAGGAAGTAGGTACCTGGTACAGAGAAAAAGCAACAAAACATAAGAGGCATCAGATTGGAAGGGCTCTGAGGTCAGGCTCCCAACACCCTCGAATAAATCCCTTTTCTCAATAGAACCGACTTACCTAAGGCAGGCTAGCCATCATGAGGCCAGTGTACATAGGTTGTATGTTTTAACAATAACAATACCAACAACAACAACAGTCTGTATTTATGTGCACTGCCCATAAGCACAGGAAAACTGTGTGACTTTCTGATTTTGTTTTCTAACCCAATTAGTAAACAATGTTAGAATAAGGGACAATTAAATCTTAACTGGTTATGTTGATGAACTCCAAACTCACAGAACTGCCAAGTTCAAGACAACAGACAACCTAATCCCTTTGTGCCAAGTGAAGTGCAAAAGGGTTGACCAACTCTGGCTCTCTGAGGTCTGTCTCCTATTTCCACACAAAACCAGAGTCCCTTACTTCAGCTCCTTCAATCTGCCCCAACCCTGTTCAACTCCTCAGATGCCTCTTGGAATACTACACCCTTCAATACCCACTGACCCGATGGGACACCTGCATGTCAGGCGCTAGCCCTGAATGAACCTTAGCAGCCAGGACGTGAGGGACATGGTATGTGCTGTTAACTACACAGGACTTCCACAACGAGCAGTGGCCCCAAACTCTCAGAAAGCACGTTGTCACTCCTACACACAGGTCCTTAACAGGAATGAACCTTGGAAGCCACCACTTCAGCATCTCCATTTCACATTCAGGGAAGCTCGGGCAGATTCAGAACCAAGCTCAGATTAGTCCCGCCAAGTCCCTAAATTCTGGAGCACTCTCCTGCTTGGTTCTCCACCAAGCAGCTGATTAGCTGCACGGTCTCCAGTGTTAATTCCTGTAAGCATGAACAGTTGAATCACATAGATTTTTCATTCTGTCTGGCTGCTTTTTTCTAAAACCTCCCGGAGCATCCGACTTTCGATGCTGTTATCACTTAAGGGAACGCATCCCAACCACATGCCACCCAACAGTGTAAGATGATGTCGTTGAGGCACAACTGTTTGGCGTTTTTTTTTTTTTTTTTTTTTTCAGGATGTGAGCACCCTGTTTTCAACAGATTAATTTACTATATTGTACTTTGTGATTTTATAACAATTTTGAGTGTTTTGTAAATGTTTCTATTCTACAAAGAAAAGCAAGGAAGTCTGGAGATAACACAGACATATGGGCATAAATATATGACTGATTCAGCAAGTACAGTAGGGTGTGGGGGCAGTGCGCAAGGCGGGAAAGCATACGTTTGCAGAGGCAGACAGCGTCCTCAATCCAGGCTCTATCGCTTGCCACCTACGGAAAGAAGAAGTCACTGCCTCAGTCAGCAAGCATTTAAAAGTACCTGCCGTCTGCCAGCCATTGTTCTGGGCCTCAGGATAGTTAGAGCAACAGTCCTGCCTTCCAGAGGCCTCTGTTCCTGCCAGGTAAGTTGTATGTGAATAAAGGGGGTTAGGGGTAGAGGCAGATGACAGAGGGGTGACAGAGCATGCACATAGGAATGTGTGCAAAGAGATGAGAGAACTGGCTAGAGGCTAAGGGCAGCCCGGGGGTAGGAGACAGAGGACCCGCTGGGAGCACCTGAGGTGGAACAGGTGCAGGGTTTCAAGCAGGAGAGTGACGTGGTGTGCCTTGTTTTAAGAGGTCAGGCTTGGCTGCTACTCAAGAACAAACGGAAAGGACACATAGTGGGAAAAGGGAGATTGGGCAGGCAGCCACTTGGGTAAGCCCTGCGAGCAAGTTCCCAGCAATGAAAGGGGGCGGTGGCAGTCCCATGTAACTGTGTCCTCCTGAGATCAGCAGGAGGATCAGACGAGACTAACCATGCATGACACACAGGAGCTTAGTAACTGTTAGCTCACATCCAGCTTGCCCAAGATGTCACCGAGCCTCTCGGCATTACTTTCATGGTTGATGTGAAAAATCTCAGCCATGGGATCTCCTACCAGGGAAGGCTGAACGGTGCAATGACCTGGCCTCCGTGAGCAGTGCCCCTCTACCAGTTCAAAGCCTGGAAACTCTGCGGCTTACAGACGGTCTGTGAGATTTCACTTTGTTTTTGTTTGTTTGAGTCAGGGTCTCTCTGTATAGCCCTGAGCATCCTGGAACTCGCTCTGCAGACCAGGCTGGCCTCCAACTCACAGAAAACCACCTGCCTCTGCCTCCTGAGTGCTGGGATTAAAGGTGCGTGCCACCACCACCAGGCACGTGATGATATATTTCAAAGACTACGTAAGTAGAAACAAATGCTACACATAATATACTGTGGATATATTGTCCGTCATTGAAAACCCCCAGATTCTTCTGGCCCTTAGCATCACCACTCAGAGTTACAAGAGCTTCTTAACCTCTGTTTGTGTTCTCTACCTCTATCTCTCTATCTCTGTCTCTGTCTCTCGGTCTCTCTCTCTCATATACACACACATAAATTAATTAATTAAATTAAATAAATTTAAAACAGAGAGAAACCATTGATAGTTAATGGCTTCTGGGGCAGGGAAAGACAAGTTTTTTGTTTTGTTCTGTTCTGCTTTAAGGGTAGGGCCCTACCAGGTCAGCCACACTCCAGTGAATGGTCCCATAGCTACTAATATATGATCAGCACAAATTGGACTCACTGAATTATTTAAGGCGGAGCCAAGAAGTTAGAAGGGATAGGGATGGATAGGTGGGAGGTTTCTGGGAAAAGCAGGAAGGAAGAGTTGGGTAAATATGATCAAAATATGTGTGAGACAGGCACGGTGGTTGTGCTGGCGAGTTTAATGGCAAGTCGGCACAAACTGGAATCCTTCAGAGAAGAGAGGAGGGGCTTCCATTAGGAAATGCCTCCAGAGGAGCTGGGTGCAGGCAAGCCTGTAGGGCACATTCTTAATCAGTGATAGATGTGAGAAGGTCCATTATGGGCGGGGCCATCCCTAGGCTAGTGGTCCTGGGTTCTATAAGAAGGCAGGCTAAACAAGCCATGGTGAACAAGCCAGTAAGCAACACCCCTCCGTGGCCTCTGCATCAGCTCCTGCTTCCAGGTTCCTGCCCTGTGTGAGTTCCTGTCCTGACTTCCTTCAACCCTTTCCTCCACAAGTTCCTTTCGGTCATGGCGTTTTATCACAGCAATAGTGACCCTAACTTGGACATGGTGCATGCCTTTAATTCCAGCACTCAGGAGGCTGAGGCAGCTGTATTTCAGTGAGTTCAAGGTCAGCCTGACTTACATAGTGAGACCCTGTCTCAAAAAGCATAGAAACAAACAAAATACATGGAATTTCAAGGAAATACATGTGGTATGTATGTATGTATGTATGTATGTATGTATGTATGTATGTATGTTTTGCTTTTCTCTTTTTTAAGGGTGGAGGACCAACCAAGATGGCTGACCAGACAGACCCAGCTGGGCTTCCACACAGGCTATCAGAGTCACCTATGCCATGAACAGGCATCAGGGTGATAGTGGTTACAAGACAGAGTTGGAGCTTCTGGACAGCTCAGCATGTGGCAGCTCATGGGAAGCTAAACAAGAACTCACCCACATGCTACAAAGTACCACAGGGTCAAAGTTTCTCTGTGTGGTACCCTTCAGAACTCACCTGGAACTTCTTCATAGGTTATGTGTTTGTGTGCTTCAAAATACCCTTAATAAACTATAAATGTGAATAAAGTGGTTACTTTCTGGGAGCCACTGGTTGTGAGAATCCTGACTTATCACTGGTCAGTCAGAAGTTCCAGAGGTCCAGACAAAAAAACAGCTTGAAGAAGAGACCATCTTAAGGACAGAGCCCTCACTTAGCCTAGGGGACCTACCATCTCCAGGCAGACAGTATCCAACTGGACTGAATCAAAGGACACTGCTGGTGTCTGGTGCAGAACTGATCACTTGCACAGTGAAATCCCCCCCCCCCCCGATGATGTCATGAGGGGATGAGAGGAAAAACTGCATCTGAGTTAGTGTTTTCTGCTTCATCTCTCCTCTTCCTGGAGCTGTCTTCTGCCTTTCCCCACTCTACAACTCTTACTCTGCATTATGTAAAAGCTTTAACCCTGAGTTAAAAACCTGCGCTGCCTGCACCACCTGTCCCTACATGTCTGTCCATCCAGCCCCACCTTCGACTCTCCAACTAGACAATGATATGGTTCCTTCCGCTAAGGCAAGGTATGTCATCAACCTAATGGGAGCTTTGTTAAACAGATGAATAGCACTGTGTCAGCATTCTCCATGTCGCCTTCCTCTGGGGCGGGGGGCATTCCAAATGCACGCTGGCATTTCCTCTAGAGCTTTCAGATGCCAGGTTTGCTCATCGGGGCTACATCTGATAAATTAGGTTGTTAACCCTCCTTCCACTGAGGACACTTAGAGACAAGGGAACTTTTTAATAAAGAAAAATTCCATTGCATACAAATCTCTCATAAGAAGGCCACAAGGCGTGTTCACTTGTAAAAAACCAGTATTCTAAGTTCTATACCATTCTTCTTAATCCAGGCAGCAAGTCTTCCAGACGTGTCTGAACGAACGGAACGCAGTAGCTACCCCTTTGCTGGGACTGAACACCCTTTCTCCTTCAGCCCTGGAACCTTGCCAAGGACGTTCCTGCAATGTTCATTCCAACCAGGTTAAGAACATACTGCCATCACTCTCCGAACAAGATGCCCAGGACCTAGCCCCCAGTTGGAGTTTCCTCAGTCTGCTCTCTTTAAAGAAAACTTCCTTAGAGTCATCCACATTTAATGCCCCAAATGTCCTTTCTCCCATTGCTCGAGAACCCACTGAAGTCACTGATGGCCTGTCTCTTAACAAATCCAAGGAGATATTTTTCCAGACCCCCTAAGACTGAGAAGCACCTGATCATCCATACTGACCACTGGACCCTCCTGCTTGTCAGCAGCGTAGTCTGGCACCCCCTCCCCTGTGGACTCCTTGCCAAGAGTCCCTACCAGTGCCTACCTCTGCTCTTCTCTTCTGCATCCATAGTCACTGTCCAGCCTAGGAAATGAAACAGCAGCTATGCTCAAAAAGACACCTAAATTTGCATCTCTGGCCCAACCTTTTCCTTTGCCTGACCTTGAATTTTCCTTCGTACCCAAATCTCTATTCAGATGACTAATCATAAAAATAAGCAAAGCAAACTGTCTTAAATACTGCTAGTCAGGTACTATTCTAGGCCCTCTACATTAGCTAAGCATATTGACTCAACGCCCATTTGTGATTTTCTTTCTTTCTTTCTTTCTTTCTTTCTTTCTTTCTTTTTTTTTTTTGTTGTTTTTGAGACAGGATCTCACTATGTACGCTTCTCTGGCTTAGAACTGCCTCTTTCATTCCAGGATTGAAGGCATGTACCACCACGGATACACAAGACACAAACTCTATTCTCCTTGAACTAAGGATGAAAAACTGAAGCACGGAAAAATTACACAGCAAAGTGCTTAGCGCCCCCCCACCCCCAGGCCAGTGTGCGGTATGATTACTGAGTGAGGTTTCAGGATTCATTTTCCAGATCTCAGGTCCTAATCCTGACCCTAAACACACGACCTTCCCCAGGCTTCCTACTCCACCATTATGGCACTACCCCACGCTAAGTCAGAAGACTCAGCTCACGGCATGCTGTGCCGTATTACTTCAGTATCCTTTTTTATGAAAGCAC
>CM052720.1:38517370-38630234 GCA_028551405.1 Uromys caudimaculatus
TGTGTGACCTTGAACAAGCACCTCACAGTTCCCTGCTTTGACAGCCCCCCCCCCCCCCAGGTCTATAACATGGGAATAGCAGTACTAGACTGCAGAGGGGGTTCAGCAGGTAGAGGTGCTGGCACACAGGACTGACAATCTGAGAAGCTGTCCTCTGACCTCTACCTTGTCTACACTCCATATACATATAAAAATAAGATAATAAAAACTGAACAGTAATAATGTCCACCTTCTGGGCTGTCGATTGGTTGAACTGACAAACATAAAGGAACCTGGAACAGCCTAGCGCATGACAAGCTCCTGAAAACCCTCAAGCCAGATTCTTTTGAAAGATAAACCAGATCAGGTCCTTCCCTGCCCAGTTCAAAACTCTCTAGAAGGGAAAGGGGGAGGGGGAAGAGCAGGCAGGCCAGCCCATCATTCTAGGATTAAAATTTAAATCCCTTACCACAGCCTCTATACTCCAGCAAGAAGCAGCCCTCCCCATGTCTCCAGCCTCATTTCCTGCCTCTCTCCCTCCCTCCCTGGCCACAGTGGCTCCCTGATGTTAACAACACATGTCAAGGCCTTTACCTCAGAGTCTCCTCTTCCTGGAAGGCCGCATCAGGCTGCACCCCACACTCCTTAGTCACCTATTCTGTCTGCTTCCACCTAGCCTTTCTTCCTTTGTCCTTCAGGGTACACTGACTAAGTTGCTCACCCTGCCACTGTCCCCATAACGAGAACCTCAGCTGGGCAGAACTAGCCACCTCAGGTTCACCAGGACAGAATCTGGAACACGGGTACCACTGATGAGAAAGAAAACAGCATTAGGTTTGAAAAATCACTAATCTAGAGCTACTTTTGTTCCCTTCCTGCTTCATCTGAACTCAGCCTGCCACGCCTGAAACCAAAGCCAGTGACGTAGATGTTCCTAGAGCACCATGTAAGTATAAACACTGGGAAGAACAGCAGGCGGTATCATCAAATTGTTTAAAAGCAAGCAACAACAACTTGATATTAATGGTCCTAATTGCAGCAGAAGGCAAGGTAAATCTCTCTGCACCTTCTTTATCTGTGCTCCAAACAAAAGGCGTACCTCAAGAAAGACAGTCACCGAGGGGTAAGGAAGAAATCTTAATCTAGTGCAATGGTTCTCAACCTGCCAGTCATGATCCCTCTGGGGGCCGAATATTAGATATTCTGTGTATCATACATCTGCACTGTGATTCATAACAGAAGCAAAATTAAAGTTATGAAGTAGCAATGAAACTAATCTTTTAGTTGGAGGTCACCACAACATGAGGAACTGTATGAAAGGGTTGCAGCATTTGGAAGGTTGAGCACCATTGATCTAGTGAATAATTTTTAAGTGAAATTATTGCTAGTTATTTGTCCTACTTCATATACTAGCAACATATTAAATAAAAGGTTTTAGGCATAACCATTTCCCCCACAGCAAACTGAGGACTTGGAAATTCCTGTTAGAGAGTGACCCAGTGAACTGAGCCTCTCCTAGCTTTCACACTAAGCTCGACCACTTCCCTAACGATTGTGTAACTTCACCGACTATAATCTCCAAAAGTTGCCTCTAGAGAACCTCCTAGCTATTCAAACAGTATTCTCTTGTCCTGTGTATTTACATGGCTAATCACAGCACTCTAGGCAATAAAATCCAGTTTTTAAATTCAACTTAAGAATAAAGGAACTTTGGATTAAAACTTATGAGCAGGTCTTCCTTGTGCCCTTGTATGAATAAGAATCCTGCTGTTACACCGTTAAGGAAAACTTTAAAACACTATATTTTAAAAGCTGAGCCTAGTGGCACAGGTCCGTAATTCCAGATACTGGGGAGCCTAAGACAGGAGGACTGAAAATTTGAGGCCTTCCTGGGCTGCATACAGAGTGAGTTCAAGGCCAGCCTGGGCAACTTAGTGAGACCATTTCTCAAGGCTGAGATATACCTCAGTAGTAAAGCACTTGCCCCGCATGTCCTAGGCTCTTGGTTCTATACCACAACTATACATACATACACACACATGTACACACACACACATGCACACCCCACTACTGAGTACAATCCATACATAGAAACATCTGTAGATAACTGAGCAGTAGGATACAGAGAAGACTGAGGTTGGGTCTATTCCGTGTGCCTTTTGAATGTATTACATACACAGGCATTGCTTACCTTCCTGGATGTATTATGTGCATACTTACGTTTTTAAACCTACAAGCAAAATTGTTACACTTTTGCAAATATACTTTTATCTTTAAATGTTAATGCTACTAAATGATTAAGAAGGCAAACTGCCAGTAGGTTCTTGTACTGTGCTGTAGAGTTCAGCGCAGTAACTCCAGAGGGAAGGTTTAGCACATGACCAGTTGGAGACTGTTCATTCACTGGACAAGATGGGTTTAAAAGATTTTTTATTCCAAAAATTCTAAAGCAGTTTAAATGCTTTACGGCACATAAACTCACAAGAAGTGAATTTGCCCATGAGCCAAGATGTGTTTTCGGGACGATGTTATTTCTTGGTAGCAAATTTTCCTGCGTTGGCGTACCAGCAATGACGGAATGGACACATCATGGAAGATACACGTCATCAGTTTCTCTTTCAACACTGTCCTTGCAGAGAAGTCTCCTTGGCTCCTTCCAACTCTAACGTCACAGCTGACGTAGAAGTAACTGACTGTGCCCAGTTTCTGAACCCCCTTGACATCTAACAGGCATGGAGAATGCATTCCTTTCAAAGCCTGAGGATTCCACCTTTCCACCACTGTGGGATCTCAGCACCCAGCCCAATGTGTCTCATCCAGTTTTTACCAAGCTCCTGTTGTGGGTGCCCAGGCTGTGAATGTGCCCCTTGGAGGAACCTGTACCCAGGGACCATTAATTCTCTCATTCCAAAAGGAGCTGTACCACCCAACCTTCTGCCTCCTTTTTCTTCTCTCTTTCCCTCCAGGGAACCCGTTCAAGGAAAAAGGGTAAAGAACTTACATTCCCCCCCCCCCCAAAGGGGGGGGGGGACAGAAACAGCTGGCTTTTACAAACAGTTTTGTCTTGAGACAAAAACAGGTTTGGAAAAATGCGGCTTCCTTTCAAAGGAACAACGAGGGTTAAATACATTATTTCTATTCTCAGTAAAAACTACCGTTTGATCATCTTAATTACCGCACCTAGCAGTAGAAAGGCAAGTTTGCTATTGGGCTTCTTTTCGTTGTAATTCCAGAATGGAACGCAAGAAATGGCTTTCAAAAGAAGAAAAAGAGATGCCCTCATCAGAAGTAACAACCCAAACCTGCTAGGTGAAAACACTGACCTCCAACCAGACACTCCAGTGGGGGTATCCCCCTCATAAATCCCGAACGGAACACATCTCTGGTCCTCCAAAGGCGACTCCGGCGCCACTCCAGTCTAGCGTTCACAGCCCCATCTGACATTTCCCTTGCACACAGCCACCACACAGTGATTTTCCTGCTGCCTAGGCAAGCGCGTCAAAATTCACCTCCAACCCCTAATGTCCCAGATGGCTCCCACAGCAGCAGACGCGCCGGGCACTCAGAACTTCGTCACTTGGGCGCACAGCGCCCATGTGGGGTCTGAGCCCTCGGGAGGGACACGGACCACCAAAAAAGCAGCCTCCCTCACCCAGGTCACGGTGTCCACTCCGTGGGAGCGCAGTGTCTCCTTTGCAGGACACATGGTTCTCTCCACAGGGCGCAGCCTTCTCTCTGTGGGATATAGGGTTAGGGTCTCCGTCCTCGGAGTTCAGAGTACTTTCTGCAGGGCACGGGTTCCTTCCCTGTGCCCTTCCTCTTGGCGCTGTCTCCCCTCTGCGAGCACATGGTCCCTTCTGCAGGGCACAAAGTCCCCATCCCCTGGTGCAGCTTCCCCTCCTCGGAGCACAGGGTTCCCACCCCCTACCCCCACCCCGGGCTGAACCTCCCTTCTGCTAGGCACGGGTCCCTTCTGCAGGACCCAGAGCTCAACATTCCTTCTGCTAAGCACATGGTCCCTTCTGCAGGGCACAGGGTCCCCATCCCCGGACACAGCTTCAGAGTAACACAGGGTGTCTCCTCTCGGGGCACAGGTCCCCTCTCTAGGATACAGGGTCCCCATTCCCGGGCGCAGCTTTCCCTCTGCAGGGTACAGGGTCCCCCTCCCGGTGCGCAGTGCCCCTTGTGCTGGGCAAAGGTCCCTTCCCAGGGTACAGGGTCCCCTCCCCGGAGCACAGGTCCCCTCCGCCCGGCACACCATTCCCCTCCCCGGGCGCAGTCTCCTCTCTGATGGGCACAGGTCCCCTCCCTGGAGTACAGGGTCCTCTCCGCCGGCACAACCTCCTGTCCGAGAGGCGCACGATCGGCTCGCCGCGGCGCAGCGCATCCCACGCGGACGCGGCGCCTCCAGGAGCGGACGAGCCGTCCTGGGCACAGCCTCCTCCCGCAGCGCAGCGCATCCAAGAGGACCGCGGCCCGCCCTCCGCGCGCCGCCCAGGATGCGCCAGCGACCCCGCAGCCCGCCACGGGCCCGGGCCGGGCTCCATAGGGTCTGGGGTCGGTGGTCAGGTCCGCGGCCGCCGGCGCTGCGCGGCCTCAGTCACCTGCCCCGCGCTTACATAAACGTGGCCGCCCGCGTCCCCGCCGCCTTACCTCCGCTCACGCTGCGCCCGCAGGCTGCCGACGTCTGGCTCCGGGCGCTGCGGCGGCCTCAGCTGGCCCCGCGGCCCCAGCTATGAGCCCCCTCGCCGCCGCCTCAGCCTTAGCCAGCTCAGCCTCAGCCGCTGCCTCAGCCTCTGCCTCTAGCCTCAGCGCCGGCGGCTCCGCCCCCTCGGCTCGCCCCGCCCCAGCCGCCGCAGCCGCGCGCGCGTGCTCCCTGCAGGGGTGGAGTCAGCGCCCGACGCCGACGTGCGCGCGCCCACCCACAGGGTCCGCGCCTCCTGCTCCGAGCCGACGTCCGGACTCGCCCGCGGCGGCGGCGGCGGCGGGGACCGCGAGGGTTAGCGGTTAGAACCAAAACAGGTCGTGCGTCGTCAGGGAGACTCGAAGCGGAAGGGAGCCTCCGACACGCACTGAGAAGATCGACGGGGGCGGGGTTCTCGAACTCGTACCGAGGAGACCCGAGCGGGTGGGAGCCTTGGATGGGAGCTGAGGGGACAGGTGGGGACCAAGGACCCTAGAGATCCTGTGGGAGCTGGGAACAGGGCAGGGAAAATCAGAGAAGGAGCCACTGAAGGGCGACTGTGACCGCCGCTTGAAGACCCACTGCACCTCGTTCGTGGTACCCTGGCATCCCTGGGCTTTCCTCCAGTTTTGAGAGATGGCCCTGGTCACACCCATCCCCGTAGACCTTGAAAATAAGTAGGGGGAGGAGTAAGGGCGTGATTTTGTGAAGCATGATGTCTGCTGTTGGTCACTAAAAATGGTGGTCGGATTCTAACCCAGACCCCAGGGTCAAGTTCAGGCTCCGCCACCTCTTAGGCATACCAGACGTGTCTTGTACTTGCTCTGCCTGTTTCCGCATTTGTTTAAAAAGAAAAAGGTCTCCTAAAAGACACTGCAGGTAAAGTACTGCGTTGAGCACCCAGGATGTGGTCAGCAACTTGTGTGGCCCCTCAGCAGACACTCTTACCCTGGGGTGCTAGGCTAGAATGGAGCCTGGAGAGGTCCAGAATCTGAAGCATAAACTGACCACAGGAGTAGCGCTTTGTAGAGGGGCCACGTCTGCTTCCAACACAAAAACCTGTCTCTTGGACCAGCCAGCCACTCAATGAGTTTCTCAGCCTGTCTAAAAGGTGGGCACCAGGCAGTGCCTACTGGTGTACTTGTTGGCAAATCAGTAGAAATCATCACTCTTGGAATGCCTACTAGGACATCAAACTTCACATACAAACCTGTGCACAAGGACAAGTGTGTCTGTTTCTGGGTATCAAACGACCTCAGAACTTAATGTTATGGTTGGTAAGTCTGACGAACAGCAGCTTACGCTGTGTTCAGCTGGTTTGGTTCATCTCTGCTTCACGGGTGACCTCACTCCCATAGGTTGCTTCTCATAATGGCTGTGGTTTGGCCACAAGAGAGCACGTTCCAACATACAGGGCCTTTCCAGCCCCTGTGCACATCACCTGTGTTCCTGTGACTCATTGACTGAATTGAAGATGCTGGCCTGACACAAGTGAGGTGAGAGACAGAGATGTGGACAAAGGAAGTAGGTTCATCAGAGACCATCAGTTTGATAGACCTTTGGTTCATTGTGGATTGTTGCAGCAAAACCAAAACTCTGCCAGTCTCGTCTAAGACTAACTAGAATGGCCTTCTTTGTCTGCTAGGTACACTGCCAAAAACACTAGCTTGAAGTGAGGATACCAGGGCACATAAACGGAGGCTTAGAAAATAACCAGCCTCTCATGTGTCTATGCCATGTGCATAGGTGGGTCACTTGGTTAGGAAGACATCTTTATCTTCATAGTCTAGAAGTAGAACAGGTCAGGATGCCAGACAATAGCCTAACTGGGAGACAGTTCAGTGTAAGGAGCAGGTATGTTGGACTTGAGCTTTGCAACCCACTATGACACATAGCTGTGAGACTGGACATAGTGTTCTGTCTACAGGAGAGATGTCGATCCACCTGAAACCTGGTCCATCACTGGTGACCAGAAAGACCTGATAGTGGAGTCTTTGGAACCATAACACATACAAATGTGAATTAGGAATGAATATATATATATATATATATGTATATATATATACACATATATATATATATATATATATATACATATATATATATACACAATCAGTCCAGGTGTTGCCCCACAAACCACACAAACACTGATTTCAGTCAGGATGGTTTATTGAACACACATCTACAGACTGATCGACCAGGGCAACAGCTCAGGCTTGAGAGCTAAAAGCTGTGTGCTGGCCATTTCTCAGGGCCAGCTTACAAAGGCTAAACCCACAAAAACCACAATGAGCTCATACACAGGTGCTGGAAGTGCTGCCTAGTGGTCAGCCCTGACTCAAGCCATTTTAGACATAACAGTTCATATTGACCTTTAATGTGAAGGGTCCTAAGTGAAGCTTATGGTTGTGGGATTTCTTAAGATTAACAAACCTCATAACATACAGAACATAACAGGGTACCTGGTCAGCATGACCCTGCTCTGAGTCAAGTTATTTTTCTGCGTCGATGACTGGCAGGCATATTACAGCAACAATATGAAGTAGCTGGCAGGCATGGGACAAAATGGCTACAGCTATGCTAGAGGGCAGGCCATATATATATATATATATGTGTGTGTGTGTGTGTGTGTGTGTGTGAGAGAGAGAGAGAGAGAGAGAGACTATATAGTTTATTGAAGGAAATAGGAGGCCTGTGGTATTTGAGCAGTCCCTTTAGCATGAGTGAAGATGGTGGTGAGGGTTCCCAAGATGGAGGAGAGAGTATTTTCACCTCAAGAATTAGAACTGCTGCCAGTATTCCTGTGGAGTTACACTGACTGCCTCCCTTGGCTCTTACACCCTCCCTCAACTACCAGGAGGTGAAATAAATTGGATGATTAAGCCACAGGGGATTGACAGATCTGTAGCCCGCTTTTGTGCACTTCACAACCTAAGAAATAATTTTACAGTTAGCATTGTAATGGGGGGTGAAAATATGCCACGGGCTTATGTGATATACAAGGCTTAAAATATTCACCATCTGGCCCATTATATTAAAAAAAAAAAAATGAGCCACGTAGGATCTACCTTGTGGAGCTGGGAATTAGATCAGCCACCATCAAAGTGTGTGGGCTTCTAGGGAAGGAATAACTAAAAGGCAGCACAGTAGTAAGGAGCGATGGCTGATGGGTATCACTTCAGTGCTAACACAGGGTCCCAGGTTAGATGCAGAGAGCTTAAGTCAGGTGGAACTGCAAGGAGTTGTTTTGGGAAATAGCTCTCAGTAAGACTAAGAGGGATGAACTGACAGCCACAGCCTGAGGGGAAAACTCACCAAAAGGACTACCATCTGGTGTAGGGGAAGATGGCGGTAAGTGTTTCAGCAGGGTGAAGGTAGAGGTCATTTTGGCTCTGTTGAGTGTACAAGCCTGTCAGATGCTCAGACAGTATCAGGAAGGCGGGTAGCAACACACAAGAGAAGAGAGTCAGAAGGAGGACACCCATTTAAGACCCAAGAAGTGGAAGAGGTCACCAACCACCTAAAGAGAGTGTGGAGAGGCGAAAAGAGAAGCCAGGACAAAGGAGGACGCCCGAAACAGGAGCCGATAGAAGAAAAGATGAAAACCCATTGGATTTGAAAACAGGAGGTAAGAGTGAGCTTGAAGACTCAGCGGTGTACTGGGGACGCTATTAACTACAAAGAGGAAAACTTCAAATCCCATGCCCCATTTTCTTAAGTTTTATTTTTGTGGTGCAGATCAAACCCTTGGACCCATGGAGCATTCTACCGCTGAATCACTCTCTGACTTCAAACCTAAGAAGAATTATAAGTATAGACTAACTTCACTAATAAAATCCAAAATTATTACAGAACCAGAGGAAAGCACTCTGCAAACCAAACTCCAGCCACAAACAAACAATGGCGTGATCCAATCACAGTTTTTCCAAAACCATGACGTTGTGTTCACAGTTTTACATTTACTAATCAGGTCAAAACATGGGGCAGCATCGTATCATCTCAGGAGCTTCAGAAAAGGATTTTGAGAAGCCAACCTTGGTGGATCAGGCCTGTAGTGCTAGCACTAAATAGGCCAAGGCAGGAGGATTAGTTCAAGGCTGAGGATAGCCTGGGCTACAGAATGAAACCCTATTTCAAAAAAGGTTGTGTGTGTGAATACGAAGCTTCTAATAAAATTCAGCATTGTTTCTGTTTGGAGAAACACTCTTAGAAAAGTAAGAATAGAAGAGAGCTTCCTTAGTCGGAGGAAAGCTAGATTAAGATTCTCTAAAGCAGTGGTTCTCAACCCGTGGGTCAAAATCCCAAAAAGATCCTTTCACAGGGGCCACCCAAGACCATCAGAAAACACAGATATTTACCTTATGATCCATAACAGTAGCAAAATTACAGTTAAGAAGTAGCAGAAAAATAATCTTATAGTTGGAGGTCGCCACAACATGAGGAACTATATTAGGAAGGGCGAGAACCACTGCTCTAAAGGAAGAAATTGATGGAATGAATATATGTTACTGTCTGAGCTTGCTTTCTGTTGCTATGATAAACACCGTGACCAAAAGCAATTTCAGAGAAGATTATACTTTCAGCTTATACTTCCGGGTATACACTCCATCACTAAGGAAAATCAGTCCAGGAACTGAAGCAGAAACCATGGCGGAATGCTGCTCACTGGCTTGCTCTGTGTTGTATAGCTTCCATTTATATACAGATCAGGACCCCCTGCCTAGGGATGGTACCTCTGACAGTGGGCTGGGCCCTCCTATATAAATTAGCAATCATGGTAACGCCCCATCGGCATGCTCACAGGTCAATGGGATTGTGACAATTCTTCTATTGAGAGTTCCTCTTTCCAAGTAATTCTAGATTATGTTAAATTGAACAACAACAACAACAAAAATGAAACCAAGACAATTACAAGGGCAATTCATTAAACTGACATGCTACACACTGGGTAGTCCCAAAGTGGCTGGTTGCAGACTGGAGAAGCTGAGAACCTGCTAGATGTTTATTCCAAGAGGCCTTATGTGGTTTCTTTAAACACAGAAATAGTATAAGAATATGTTTTCATTTTAATCCCAGGTGTGGGAATATGACGCTGCTTCAGCCTGTTGGCAGAAAGATGACTATGAATAGCCTCGTGCTCTAGCCAAAGAGTAGTTTTGCCAGCTGCAGATAGTTTCTGCGATTGTGTGACATTTGGAATTCTGGGAACTTTTCAGAGGATATATAAATGCTAGGGCCCCGATAGGTGGGTGGGTGGTTGTTGGTCATTCGGGGGGAAGGGTTGTGGTTTATTAGTAATCTGGTTTATTAGTGGTCGTGCTCAAAAAAGAAAGAAAGATTCAGGGATCTCTCTCTCTTCCCTCTATCCTATTTAGTGATAGGAGGTGAAATGGGGGTGGGTGGGAATAAAGGGTGGGGAAAAAAGAACCCACTAAGTAGCAAAGGCCGACTATAAGCAAAGAAGAAATGAGAAAGAAGGTAGGTTCAAGGATCTCTAATCTCTCTCCCCTGAAACCTTTCCCTCCTACGTAGTGGGGGGTGAAACCAGGGGGATAAAAGGTGGGGAAAGGAAGCCACAAAGTAACAAAGACCAGCTACAGCTGTAGCCTCAGAGGTCTCAATTTGGCACTGAAGGCTTGAAGGTTTCCTGGAGAGCCACTGATCTTAAGACCACATTGGAAGGCAGAAGCTGGGTTCTGACAAAAGTGAAAGATAGCAACAGCAACATCTCCAGGGGTAAAGGTGATCAGGCAAAACGCAGTTAACTACTCTCTCTGACCTCCTTATGTCCGGGCTGCCGCCAGAAGGGGCCCACACTTGAGAAAGATCTTCCCTCTTCAAATCTAAGAAATGCCCTTACAGACCCACTCAGAGGCATCTCTCTCAATTTATTCCAGTACAAGCTAACAACCAAGATGAACCACCGCAAAAGCCCCCTATGAAAACACCTGAAACAAACTCATAATGCCAAGACTATTCTCTGAATTAGACACAAGATAGGGATGAATGATGGCTCTTCCCACCACTGTCTGCAACTACCAGACATGTCTGTCAACCCAGCAAGACAAACTCGGATTGAAACAGGTAAAGGAAGAAATGGGTATAGCTACATAGGCAGGAGTTTTAATCTATGAGTAAATTAGTAAGACAATATAACAGCGTTTAAAGTTGGCACACACCACCCAAACATGATTTTCTACAAATCAGCAGCAAATATGTCATGTACAATTTGATTTTAGGGGGCTGGAGAGATGGCTCAGTGGTTCAGAGTATTTGTTGCTCGTGCAGAGGACCTGGGTTTGAGTCCCTATACTGCATGGTGGCTCACAAACATCTGTAACTCCAGTTCTAGGGAGTCTAACGCCCTCTTCTGACCTTCACAGGCACAAAGCATGCCTGTGATGAACCTACACATACACAAGCAAAAATAAAAATAGTAAATCTAATTTTTAAAGTTTAGTTTACTGTCTCTGTGTGTACATACACATATGAATGCAATGCCTGTATCAGGAAGTTGTGAGTGCCCCAGGTGGATGCTATGCACTAAACTCTAGGCCTCTGCTAGAGAAGCAATTGCTTTTATCCACTGAGCCATCTTTCCAGCCTCACCAGATATATAGTCTAGCATGTATGTATGTATATATGTATGTATGTATGTGTGTGTATATATATATATATATATATATACGTATATATGTATTTGTAGAAAAACATCACTTTATAGTAACTACAAAACTATGAATTAAGAATAAACCTAAACAGAATATGATCTTTGAGAAGAAAAGACATTTTTAAAGAATCAATGACCGTAAATGTATAGCCACATGTTGTATTAATGGCTAAGACATCAATATTAGAGTCACAGGAATCCTAAATATTCTACCATGGGTTCCATGCAGTCTGACCCGTTCTAAGTATAGTGGGTTGGGCCGATGTTGTTTGTATTCTAATGTCAATATTGGGCCCCTAAGATTGGTTGCTCCGGATTGGTAAATAAAGATGCCAACAGCCAATAGCTGGTCAGAAGAGATATAGGTGGGGTTTAGGTTTGGTGGTCAGAAGAGAACCATGAGGGGAAAAAGAAGGTGAGAAGGAGGAAGGAGAAGCCACTGTGGGTTAGGAGTTAAGGCAACATGGCCCTGAGGGCTGGCCAATTGAAGTTAAGAACAGCCCAGATGAAACATAGTAATAACTTGGTTTTTTTTTTTTATATATAGGAAAGTAGATTCTAATAACAAAGGATAGATATCTGCCCAGCTCTTGTACTGTTTAAGGCTTATTGTACATATAAAGGTTGTGTGTCTTTTCTCCAGGAACTAAATGATCTAAGGCGAGGTAGAAACCCTGGGTCGGGATTAAATAATCTCTACAACATCTAAGATATATAATGGGAGACTGAGGATCTAGAGTAGCCAAGGCACTTCTAAAGAAGAGCGTAAAGCCAGAGAGCTATAGGTTCATAACAAGGTGTACCACTCAGTTACAGTAAAGCCTTTGTGCGGCCGTGGACATAGTGACAACAAAAATCAGCACGCACGGAAGACAGGGTATCAGAGGCCAGTGGTGAACGGGACGACCAGTGAGCGATGCTCGTCTGTGTGTCCCTGGAGGGGACATGGAATTAGAAGCAACTTTACACTATGCATAAGAATCAGTCCCAGGTGAGGTCGTCTCTCTATTCCTGGTGAGGTTAGACATCTTTACATACATGCTTTCTTTCTGTAAAGTGTTTCATTTTTTTACACATTTTTCTTAAGCTGTTGGCTTTTATTATATTTATAATTTTGTTTTTTTTAACATTCCTGCCTAAGACATACTGCTCTGCAAAATAAAGGATAGCCACTGCAAGGGACTTTTGTTGCTAAACAGTCACTACCAGGAAACCGACCCAGGAATGTCAGGTTGATGGCAATGCTGATGTTGAATTAGATACAACATTTGGCTTCTTACACTATATTAAAATAAAAGATCTGGACCAGGCAGAAAGATTTTAGATTTGTTTGTTTGTTGTCTATTTGTCTGTTCTTGAGACAGGGTCTCACTTTGTAGCCCTGGTTGGCCTGGAACTCACAATATAGAACCGGCTGGCTTTGAACTCATGGAGATTAGCCTGCCTCTGCTTCCTGGGTGCTGGGATTAAAGGTGCGTGCCATCACCTTGTCTTGTTTTAGTTCTTTTGATTACCATGTTAGCAGTCTTTCTTGAGACACGGAGATAACTAGCAACTGAAGAGGGCTTATGCTTCCTCTTGCCTCTTCTATGAACTGTGCTCAAGTTGGCCCAAGGGATAGTAGACTCTCGGTTAAGCTTCTTGGGACACACATTATACAGTATGTGCACGGTCTCGATCAATGGTTTTAACTCAGAACTTCAGGGTTCAAACCGACTGTTCTATGCAAACCACTGGCCATAAAGGCTACAGTTGGTGCTCTAGAAAGCATAGTCTGTGTACCTTTTGTACATTCTCCCTGAGACATAATACACAGAGTAGTGCACAGATGTTGAAAAATTAGCCTGAAGTGTACACACATGTGCAAACTGCCAAAGGCAAAAAGCAGACATGACCACCACTCCCAGGATCCAGTGTGTACTACCCAGCACCCCTGAGTCTGTGTCCCCAAGATAACCTTGCCCTGATTCCAGCCCATGGGTTAGTGATGCCATTTTTACCCTCATGTGAATGGGACCACACAATAAATGCTCTTCTGTGCCTTGCTTCTTGGACTTAATTCTTCCTGGGAGCCCATTTCCCTATCTGGCTGGTTACCTTGTAGCCACATCACGTTAACTTCGGGAAACAAGGTGTTCGTTCGGCTGCTGCTGGTGAGGCCTAGTTTGCTGCCTGCCTTTACTGCTATGTCTAATGCGCCTACGAATGCGACCATCCATGCCTCGGGACGTACATTCCCACACTCCAGCTTCGAATCACAGTAGGCAGGAACCCTCTGCTCCCATCGGCAGTGCTGTTTTCCCACATGTTTTCTACTGGAAAAAAAAAAAAACAACAGACTTCACTTTTTGCTGCCTTGTGCCCATGGTCTACTGCACTTCTCTGACGGTCACGGGGCTGAGGGTGTTGATGCTCTGAGACCTTCTACGTGTGCATACTTTTTGTTGAAGATCGATGAGGTTTTTTTTCTCTCCTTACTCCATTCTTTGTCTATCTGGACACAAACTCTTGCCAGTTGTGTGTGTTATAAACGCCTTCGCCCACATTCTGGCTTGCTTTTTCATCATCTTAATGGCCTCTGATTAAATAGGAGTTCTTAATTTCAATGTGATCCAATTTATCTGTGTCATTCCTTGTGGTTATTGTCTTTCTTGTCTTGACTAGGAAATCTTAGCGATTTGTGTGGTCATAAAAAACGTGCTGCTATTAGCGTCTTAGGATCTGTCCTTGCCAGAGTCAACTTTATGACAATAAACCACCTGCGACTTCACCTCTGTATCATGGGAGACAGAAGTTTGGATTCAGCCTGTTTCTTTTCAGTGTCCAGATAGCCCAGGGTTTATCGCACTGCCACCTTCATAGTAAATCAAATGCCCTCTTTTAGTGGTTGCAGCCCCACCCTCCCCACCAAGGCCACTTTTTCTGAGTGTGGTCACCTGTCTGTCCCTGCACCAATACTTGCTTCCTTAAACACTGAAGCTTAAAGTAAATGTTTTGACTACAGAGTCTTCATTGAGTTCTGGTTTTGTTTTTTAAACATTTTCTTGGATGTTGTTGGTATTTTATATTTGCTGAGGACCTTGCCTGTTTTGAGATGGAGCCTAACTATGTATTCTCAGTTAGCCTGGAAGTTTCGTTTGCTGGGCTGGCTTTGAAATTTTTGCCAGTCTCCCCCTTACCCCAGTACTGGGGTCACTTTCCCAACACTGTGTCCAGTTCCACAGGTTTGGGTTTTTTTGTTATTGTTGTTGTTGTTGTTGTTGTTGTTTTGTTTTTTATGGTCCCATCAGATTCATTAAAAGGCCTGCTAGAATTTTCCTTAGAATTACACTGACATCACCAGACCTGATGGACAAGCCTGTACTTCCAGATGCTTAGGAGGCTGAGGCAGGAGGATTGCAATCAAGGCTTGCCTGAGATAGTTTAAAACCAGCCTGGGCAATTTAGACCTGTATCAAAACTTTAAAATTAGGGGCCAGGAGAGATGTCTTAGCAGTTAGGAGTACTAGCTGCTCTTGCAGAGGACTCAGTTTCCATTCCTGGCACCTACACAGAGGCTCACAACCAACTGTAACTCCATTTTCAAGGGATCTGATACCCTCTTCTTACTACCAAGCACATATGTGGTACACAGATACACATGCTGGTAAAACACTCATACACATAAATAAAAAATTTTAAATGTTTTTAATTAAATATTAGGGGCCTGGAGTGATGGCTCAGCCTTAAAGAGCTCCAGCTGCTCCTCCATAGGACCCAAGTTCTAGCCCCAGCACCCACATGGTGACTCACAACCCTCTGTAACTACTGTCCCGGAGGCTCTGACATGCCTCTGTAGAACCCAGGGCATGCTTGACATCCCATAGTCAACCTCCAGTGCTGTCAAAATAAAATTGTTTTTAAGTTATATGTTAATTTTTAAAGAATGAATATCCTCACACTGTTAAAGGTGCCAATTCACGTTTACTTATTTTTTTCAGAGACAGGGTTTCTCTGTGTAGCCCTGGATATCCTGGAACTTACTCTGTAGACCAGGCTGGCCTTAAACTCACAAAGATCTGCCTGCCTCTGCCTACCAAGTGCTGGGATTAAACCTGCACACCACCTCCTGGCTTGTTTATTTCTATGTTTATTTAAATAAATTTCAGTTGCGTTCATAAACTTCTGTGGAGATATTTTACATATGTAAGAAATAAAAGATAATGATCCATTTTCAAAAGTGCCCTGAGTCCGAGTAAGGCCATCTAGCGATGAAGTCCAAATGTTAAGCCAGCCTTGCATTTCAGGAATAAGCCACCTTAAAACTAGCTGTAAAGATAGCCCAGAACTCTAGTCAGGGACCTCTCTACCTGCCCAAAGTCTGGCGTCATGGGCTACTGTGGAGGCCTGAGAGTGATGGAGAAGATGCATTGGAGAATCAACTGAACCCACTGCGGTCTGGCTGCCGAGCCCTCCCTCCCCGTGTGCTGTATCCTGATGGTGCTGTGGCTGGGCCTCATTTTCTATGAAGCCATTGCAGGTAGCTCTGGCAGGAATGAAAATAGGTCACTCCCGGACATGAATCTTTCCTCAGGTTTCAGATTCCTCATCAGAGAAGTTACGATTTTGTTGAAGGAAAATGATCTACTTTAAACAAAGTACATTTTAAAAAAATTAAATCTAGCCGGGCAGTGGTGGCGCACGCCTTTAATCCCAGCACTCGGGAAGCAGAGGCAGGCAGATTTCTGAGTTCGAGGCCATCCTGGTCTACAGAGTGAGTTCCAGGACAGCCAGGGCTTCACAGAGAAACCCTATCTCGAAAAAAAATTTTTTTTTTTTTTAAATCTAAACATATGAACCAGACTTCTAAACGGAAATCATTTTCTCTACCTAAACCAAGTCCCAGAGGCCCTTCTTACCTGCGATGGTATGTGGCCGTCAGTATTTAAAAGATTTGGATTTAAAGGGAAAAACATACCCACCTGTCCAACGCTGAGCATCATGGGAGCAGGCAATAGTTACCAACCAGTCCGGCAACAGGACTATGCAGGGGAGGGTCCTACATAAGGCACTGTCAGATCACAGGTGGGAGTGAGGGAGACGCCCCAGATGTCCCCATGGCAAGGAGAGGACAGCCAGGCCTGCCTGGGAGAGGATTTGGAGAGCCACAGCGGTGCAGGCCCAGGATCAGGGCCAACTTCCCTCTGGCTCCCTGGTTCCAGGGCCACATTCCAAAGAGATGAGAGCATTTACAGCCTGTGCATATCTGAGTCCCATACATACATACACCAGCCCACCTATTTTTTTGCTTTCAAGAATTCTACTTCTATTTTTGGTGGAATATAAAATCTTTGACTATTTCCCAAAATGGAAAAACAGATTTCCTCTCTTGACTGTCTGGTAATATCTTGGTTGCATTTGGTCTGTGCTGACAGGGAGCTCTGTGAACCCCTCCCTATCTCCCAAGTGGCAGCTGCCTGGGTACAACACACAGACGGGGTTCTCAAGCCCTACTTGCCAGTATCCCATAGGTGGATTTGAATAAGGGTATCAGGTATGCCCATCACTCTGCTAAGTATTCCAAAGTAGCCCCTCCACAAGGATCCAGGCCTCTAGTCCCAGCATCTGTTACGTGCTGGGTGGATGGGTGGTGTTGAAGGAGGAGGAGGGGGGGGGAGGGGGAGGGGGAGGGGAAGGGGGAGGGGGAGGGGAAGGGGGAGGGGAGTAGGATGGAAGGGATAAGGGGGGAAGGAGTACCACCCTCCTTGTATGGACTGCAGCGTGTAAAGTAGACACTGGCTGGGAGAGGGGTTGTTATAATGAAGTTAATAATCAGAACTTCAACAAGATTCATGTGTGTGGAAGGCAGGGGTGTCCCAGTTCAGCCACCATCCCCTTAGGGCTGGAAATAAGGGGGAGCCAGGAATAGGGGGCTCAAATCCCTGCCATGATGCATAATGTCGAAAGACCCAGCAGCATGGTCACAGGTCTGTGAGACAAGAGGGTTTGTGAGAGGAGACCTGTTCCTAGAGAGTAGCAGAGCTCAGAGCTGTAGCAGCGCGCTCTTTCCTCACGGTCCATTGGAAAGCCAGCTCCTCCATCCTGTTTCCCAGCAATGCTCAGCTCTGTCCACCACCCCCACCTCGCCGCCCACCCCCACCCCCACCCCACCCCCACCCCCCACCCTACCACTCCTAACACCCCACCACGCCCACCACCACCCCACTCCCTCTCAACCCTGCCGCCAGACTCTCTTCTCACCAGTCACTAATTCAGTTCATTAACATACAATTTACATACAGTTAAACACAGAAGTCTAAAGGAATCAGAACCCCAGACGGGAGCTAGAGCAGCTGTTACCCCAGAAAACTCCATTCAGGCCTCCAGCCAAGGGAAGCCATCCTTGGGATTTCTCACGGCTGTTGGTCTAGTCCCACACACCCTTCCTGTCCCATTGATCTGTTTCTCTTCGGGGCAATACCACACTGCCTAGTCCTCACACAAATGAAACTGCTAAATCTTCTAGGCCCGTCAGGGTTGTTCCGAGGCCTTCCCATCTGGTTAGCTCTTGTTCCACTGGGCAGTGTCCACAGCGGGTCCTGCTGGGATTTTGATAAGGACAACTGGACCTAGACCAGCCTTTTCAAGAAGACTGGACTTCTTGAAGATTGCTGAGCCTTCTACTCCATGATCCTGGTAATTTTTCTGTCTCAGTCTGTTCATGGTTACTAAAGTGTGTGTGTGTGTTAGGGGGCTAATGAAAGATGTCCCCTATGAAATAAAGGAAGTCTCTTCCTACCCTTACTTTCCTAAGAGTTTCTTGTTGTTGTTGTTGTTGTTGTTCTTCTTCTTCTTCTTCCTCCTCCTCCTCCTCCTCCTCCTCCTCATCTTCCTTCTCCTCCTTCTCCTCTTCCTCCTCCTCCCCCCTCCTCCCTCTCCCCCTCCTCCCCCTCCTCCTCCTCCCCCTCCTCTTCCTCCTTCTCCTTTTTCCTCTTCTTCTCCTCCTCCTCCTCCTCCTCCTCCTCCTCCTCCTCCTCCTCCTCCTCCTCCTCCTTCTTCTTCTTCTTCTTCTCATAAACTCAGATTGAATTCTGTAGCTTGTTTTCTTTGGCCTTCGGAAGGATGCCTGGATGTTTCTGCTTTGTTCTATTAAAAGACTGAATCAAGGTGACTGAGGTTCAAACCTTAAGTCAACCTGACATTTCAGGAATAAGCCAACATGGAACTAGGCCCAGAGATAGCCGAGGGGCCCAGCAGGGATCCTTCTCTGCTTGACTACCCACCCAGAGCCTCGCTTCACGGGCTCCTGTGGAGAAGCACGAGGAGGAGAATACAAGTGGAGCCATGACATAGGCAGAAGTGAGCACCTTTCAGTTCAGGAGCCTGGAGGTCTAAGGTCATGGTGACTACAGACCTGGTGTCTAGTGACTGCCTGTTTTCTGTTTCACTGCTATGTCCTAATGTAGTAGAGGGGGCTGTGTGGCTCTCTGTGGTCCCTTCTATAGAAACACTAACCCCGACCTCAAATCTCTAAGACTGTAGCATATGAATGTGGGAGGAACATGGGCATAAATACCACTGCACTCCCAGATGACTTAGGTTGCCTTTATTTCATTTTATTTTATTTATTCATTCAGTTGTTTATTTATTTTGGCTATTGTCTTAGCTAGGGTTTTACTGCTATGAACAGACACCATGACCAAGGCATCTCTTATAAAGGACATTTAAGTGGGGCTGGCTTACAGCTTCAGAGGTTCAGTCATCAAGGTGGGAGCATGGCAGGCAGACATGGTGCAGGAGGAGCTGAGAGTTCTACATCTTCATCTGAAGGCTGCTAGGAGAAGACTGGTTTTCAGGCAGCTAGAATGCTTCAAGCAACTAGGATGAGGGTCTTAAAGCCCACACCCACAGTGACGCACCCACTCCAAAGCCACACCCACTCCAACAGGGCCACACCTACTCCAAGACCACACCCACTCCGATAAGGCCACACCCACTCCCACAGTGACAACCTGCCCCAACAAGGCCACACCCACTCCAACAAGGCCATGCCCACTCCAATGTGGCTACACCTCCTAATAGTGCTACTCCCTAGGCCAAGCACACTGAAACCATCACAGCTGTTTGGCAGTTTTCAGAATACAGTCCAGTACCAACTCCCAGTGTGACACAGAGGGACAATTTGATGGTTTCCTTCAATTTCGTTGGAGGAAAGCAAAGGAGAGAAGCTAAAAGGCCACTGAGCCTCACACACATGAATCATGGCCATGATTCATTGGAGTTACTCTGTGAAAGCCTCAGAGACAGCCAGGGAGCCATGACAAAGGCTGCAGAAGGTACCAACCTTTGAAGCTCTGCATATCTTTTAGTTAGCCTGGGGGATCTTATGCACTTGTTGGTACTATAAATGACACCCTTAAAATTCATTTCTAATTGTTTCTTTTTTTTTCTTTTTTTTTTTTTTGGTTTTTCGAGACAGGGTTTCTCTGTGTAGCCCTGGCTGTCCTGAACTCACTCTGTAGACCAGGCTGGCCTTGAACAGAAATCCGCCTGCCTCTGCCTCCCAAGTGCTGGGACTAAAGGTGTGCACCACCACTGCCCGGCTCTAATTGTTTCTTGATAGCAGAAAAGCAACTGATTTTGCATATTGAACTTGTACTTTTCTGTTTGGCTTTCTGTTACTGTTTTTGCGTCTGTCTTGTAAAGGCCGTGCTGCTCTCCCATTCTCAGTGGGCGAGGACGATCTTGAACCCCTGACCTTCTGACCTCCATCCCCCAAGTGCTGGGATGACAAAAAGGGATAGAGAGAAAAGGAAAAGGATCCCTGAATAAAGTCAGGGGTCGGAAAGGGGATGACATTGTTAGACTGCTTCCTGCTGATTAAGGGAGCTGAGTTTCTTGGGGGCAAGTTTGACCTTCGCCATCAGGATATCTAATTTCTTCTTCTTGTTGTCTCTTCTTTGCACACAACTTAACAAACCGTGACCAACAACAACCAACAACCAACCAACCACCCGCACCTCTCAGAGCTCTTGCATTTATATGCCCCCTGAAAAGTCCCCAGAATTCCAAATGTCACACAATTGCTCAAACTACCCCGCAGGTGGTAAAATCACACCCCTGTCAGAGCACAAGGCAAATCATAGTCAGCTGCTGCGGACAGTCTGAAGCAGTCCCATATCCCACACCTGGGATTAAAACGAAAACATATTCTTATAATATTTCTGCGTCTTTTAAAGAAACCAAAACTCCAAACTGTCACTGCACAAACCTGTGCCACCACACCCACTTTGATCTCCTATACTGGTCTTTGTTACATTTGTTCACCTTTCTGGTCCTGGAGAAACTGATGCTTTTGATTATTTAGGCCACAGTCATGTTGTCTGTGAGCCGAATAGACCTGCTTCTCAGGCACCCGTGGGACTATTTGCTCACGCTCTTACCTCACTGCCCTGGCTAAGACCTGTGCTTCGGGGGCACTGAGCCAACGACAGAGTTAATGGGAGAGTGGCACAAGAGGGTAGGCTGAGATATCCCAGGAAGTCGCACAAGCCACCGGTGGTTCAAGGCTTGGGCCCCAGGGCTGCAGGAGGGGCCGGCTTCCCACTGCCCACTGGGGAAGTGCTCTGTTCTAGAACTCTGAGCACCAGGTAGATGAAGATTGAGTTCCTCGCGATATTCTGTCTCATCCTCGGAATACTGACACAAGAGGACCTCTTCCTACCGATGGCTCATTTCAACATCTCCTTTGTCTCTTTTCTTTACATTTCCCTTCTCTCTTTGTCCTAGATTTCTATGACTTCCTGTGTCATGTATGTCACAAATATTTCCTCCTGGTGCTTTAGTTGTTTTTTTATGCTACTTATGGTTTTCTTTTTCTTTTCCTTTTTAATATCTATCTATCTATCTATCTATCTATCTATCTATCTATCTATCTATCTATCCATCTATTTGAGACAGGGTCTTTCTATATAGCCCAGGATGTCTTGGAACTCACTGTGTAGACCAGGCTAGCCTCAAACTCTCACAGAGATCTACCTGCCTCTGCCCACCCCCCCACCCCAGTGCTAGTATTAAAAAAGCCTAGCTACTCATATATGATTTTCATAGATTTATTTTATTTTTATGTGTATGAATGTTTTATCTGCAGGTATACATGTGTACCGTTTGAGGGTCTGGTGCCTGCAGGGGTAAGAAGAGGGCATCAGATTCCCTGGAACTGGAATTATGAGTGGGTATAAATCACCCTGTGGGTGCTGTCCACCGAACCTGAGTCTTCTGCAAAAGCAACAGGTGCTCTTAACTGGTGAGCCATCTCTGCAGCCTGTCACATACACACACGCACACACACACACACACACACACACACACACACACACACACACACACATATACACACATACATACACACACATACACACACATGCACACACATATATACACACATACACATATATACACACATACACACACATACACACACATACATACACACATACATATACACATACACACATGCATACACACATACACACACATACACACACATATACATACACACACATACACACACACACACACACACACACATATATTTTAAGCTGTTCAAAAGGGTTTTCTCTCATGTCTGTGGCCCTTTCTTTGAGCCATGCGAGAGCACCACTTCCTGTATCCAGGTAAGGCACCTGCTTTCTCCCTGACTGATGAGTTCATGTCTCACGTCTGATCCCAAGTGTGAGGCAAAGAGGCCAGTCTCATCGCCTCATGCGTGCCCAGAGGACACCCCAGGGACTCTTACCCAGAGACGTGCAACACCCCCTTTGTCCTAGGTAGATTCAGTGTCCTTGGCCTATTTCTGGATCCCTTCTCTAAACCAGGTCCATCTGGCCCCCTGACCCAAGGCCAAGGTCATCTCTGGAAGAACTGCTGAGCTGGCACCCTCTGCAGACCTTGTCACGATTTTCTGCCTGTCTCTGAGGATCTCACAGAGTAACCCCCATGAGTCGTGGCAAAGACCCATGGATGCGATGCTCAGTGGCCTTTAGCCTCTCTCCATAGCTTTTCTTCTGGAACTGAAGGAAACCTTTGGTCCTGTCTCCCTCTGGTAGTTGGTACTGGGCCACACCCTGCTCATCCTTGTGAATGGGTAAAATTCCTAGGCAAGACCAGGAGTGACATTTTACCTCCGTGCTGCTTTGTCTTGGAGCTTGTGGTATTGTTTGCCCTGCACAATGAGCACACTTCCCTCCTGTGTGGAGCAGCCAAGTCACTCCCAAAGCTGGGTTTTTAGAAGCAGGAGCCACCTCTCCCATAGATTTCAGTGAGGAGGGGAGGGGCAGGCTTCAGTCTGCAAATTACAGCTTGGTGCTTTAATGTGCCCTAAAAATACCTCCATTTGCATCTCCTGCCAGCCAGTGTTTAAGAGACTTTTTTTTTTTTTTTTCTTTTTGGTTTTTCGAGACAGGGTTTCCCTGTGTAGCCCTGGCTGTCCTGGAACTCACCTTGTAGATCAGGCTGGCCTCGAACTCAGAAATCCACCTGCCTCTGCCTCCCAAGTGCTTACTTGAGGATTCCTGGGGCAGCGACAGGCCGTTGCTGAGGCTCCTTCCCCGGTTAACTCTCATTCTGCTCCAACTCCAAGCCACCTTCCAGGAAGAGAGGAAATCTTCCTGGGAGTGCAGGAAGCAAGATTAACGCTGACAAATGGAGCAGCCTCTGCCCTGCATGTCAGCTCCTGGGTTTTTGTCTTCCTTTTTATAATAAAGAAAGAGTTTCATGATTGTTTTTTTTTTTTTTTTTTCCCCTCGTGGCTAATTTGAGATTCCCGTTATTTAAGGAGCCAGGGATGGAAGCCAGATGACTCAGCCCGCAATGGGGAGGGATTTCCTTAAAAGACCTCTCAGTTTGTGGGAGCGTGGACCAGCGTGACTGTTCACAACTTGCTCCTCACGCCTGGAGCTGCCGCTTAGACACCAGACCACGTGGCAAGGAGCTTGCTCAGTCTAAAAATACTGTGCCTGTCCATCACAGCAGCTTCTGTTCACCAGAATAGACAGGAGCCACAGCCTGTCTTCGTCTGCTGGAGGGCTCTCTGATCATCTGGGAGCAGTGGCCACTACACCTGGCTGCACAGCCTCTGGACATGCTGCTGAGCATGACCCTGTCCAAGTCTGTCCCCTCAGCTTGTTACCCACAGCAAGAGGCTCCACCCAATGTTATGTTTCTGGCATAGCGGTCAGATGGGCTCTTTGGTCCTTTGGGACCTGTGTACCCTGCAGAGACAATGAGTTTTTTCTTTTCTTGTCTTTCTTTCTTTTTCTTTTTTGGTTTTTCGAGACAGGGTTTCTCTGTGTAGCCCTGGCTGTCCTGGAACTCACTCTGTAGACCAGGCTGGTCTCGAACTCAGAAATCCGCCAGTCTCTGTCTCCCGAGTGCTGGGATTAAAGGCGTGCGCCACCATTGCCCGGCGACAAAGAGTTTTTCTTAGCTTGTGCTTCATGCCCCTGGTCTGTAAGGGCTTTGCACACTGCTGGGTGATCACCTTCTGCATTTAGGGAAGACATTCTTGTGGGTAGTCCTGAGAGTGGGCCTGAGGATGTTAGCATCAAAGAGGTAATTCCCCTGCCCAACCTTCACAGCTGTTAGACTGATGATTACCACAGATCTGGCCCCCTTGATGCTCCCCCCCTTGGGTAGCTGGTTACAGGCTGGCCAGTTATGCCAGATAAATAGATGGAGTCCAGGACAAAATGTTCAAATAACCCTTCTTTCTTATTTGAGGCCAGTGCAGAGGGAGAAGCCACTAGGCATGATGTTCCAGGTCTAGAGAGCCTCCTGGCCTATTATGTCCCTGCCAGGGCAGCCTTTGCCTCCAGGAGAGAGCCCAATTCAGGAGCAAGGGTAGGGCTTAAGCAGGAGTCTTTTACCAGGCAGTGCTGGTATACACCTTTAATCTCAGTGCTCAGGAAGCAGAAGCAGAAGGGATCTCTGAGTTCAAGGCCAGCCTGGTCTACAGTGCGAGTTTCAGGCCAGCCAAGGCTACACAGAGAAACCCTGTCTCTGGGGGTGGGGGGGTGGGAGAGAGGTGCTTCAGACGCTCCTCAGTTCTTGGACACTGACACTCCAAGGCCCCAGGATCAGATTCTACTCTGCTGCCCTACACTACTACCTCTGTGTCTGAGGGTGCCCCTGGTGACTTCATGTAGTGTGGCTCTGAGTGACTTCATGTAGAGAGTGTCCTGTGTTTCCTCAAAAGGCTATGCGGCTAGGCACAGAGTCCCTGGGTCCCTTTTGCAACCCTCACAGTGCTGTGGAGCCCCTGCATTCCAGAAGAACCTAACGCTGGTCAAACCTGCATTCCTTCCCTGCGTGGCACCCTGCAAACCCTTCGGGAGTCTCTTACCCGTTCTCATCACTCAGCAACGTCTGTCCTTCCTTGTCTGATACCTGGTTTCAAAAGCTATTGTTGCATATTTTATCTCTTTTGGTTATTTTTGGTAACTTCACAGGGGGTAAGAACGACCTTGCTACTCTATCAGGGTTGTCAGTAAAGCCCCTGGCTCGAGTCATCTCATTTTCATATTGTCTAATCACAGAGCAATCTCCTCTGGCCCCAAAATCTCTGAGGATGGAGGACCCAGGCTGACTAGTTTCCTCTGTGAATGAGAAACTGTCCTCTGACCTAAAGCAGAACATGGCCTTGGTGTGCTCAGCATGGATTCATTCAACAGCTCCCGGATATGGCCTGCCTGGCTCTGCACTAACCCTCAGCGGGGAGCTTCATGCCCTGAGGTCTTAGCTTCCAGCTAAGGTGATGTCTGTCTTAATGCAGCCCAACCCAATCTCCCATCAAAGTGAAGAGGGAAGAGAGAGATGGACTTCTTCCCAAGGCACAGGGCATATGAATGTTTGTTTGTGGGTAAAGGGATAATGGTCTAATCAGACCCCAAATCTGGGCCTGTTCCTACATAATTTCAGCCTCCTTGCTGTGTAATTCAACGCTATGACACTGGACACAACAAAGTTTTGCAGGGCTTTGCCCCAGTGCTCACTCCTTATGCATACCTGGCATACTTACTTAGCATCCCTCCTTGGCTCCCTGTCCCTGTCAGAGACCAGCACAGGCACATCTTGCCTACCTCCCTAACGCTCCTCACTACCCAATACTGTAGAACTGCTGCCATGGCCATTTTCAGTGAGAGTCAGGTAGAATGTCATCACCTGAGACGGGCTGCCCTGAGATTACCTCATTCTTGTGGCGGTCAGCTGATCCCCTTTAGAAGCTGCTGGAGATGAACTCAGCTGACCACATGGTCTGCATCTGGCCCCAGAAGTCCAAGAGAGAAAGGCCCCAGCGATAAGTTTCTACCCAGGTCATCCTTTACATTGCCCAGGAAGCTATGAGAGTAGCAGCTAGACACCAGGCTGGATTTCACCAGGGGTCCACCTCAGCTCCCCTCCCATCTTTCAGGACTTAGAATGCCAATCAGGACTCTACACATTTTGGTGGGGGCCCATCTTTTTTGTTGTTTGTTTAATTATAAAGATTTTAATTTTCTTAAATGTATTATTGTTGGATCAAACACTGACCAGCATAGAAAAGTGTCCCCTCTCCCAAGATTTCCTCCATTCTAAGCCCCTGGAGAGCTCAGAAACACATGCCAAGCTGCAAGAGAGTCACCTCCCCCTTCCAAAATCAAAGATGAATTTGCACACTACTCTTCACCCTGCATTTACAACTCATAATGCACTCATTCAACAAATGAGCACCAACATGGCTGGCAGAAGACTGTGACCCTGCCTCTAGGGTGGCTGATGGAAATAAAGTCCTTCTAGGGAATGAAGTATGCTCTTGCCCTTGTAGACCATGTGGAAGCATATGGAAGAAACATGGCTGGAAGATGGAGGTAGATCATTCCTTCACTAAGCAGAAGTAGGACCCCACTTCACACCCCATCAGCACCTGTGATGGTTTGTATATGCTTGGCCCAGGGAGTGGTGCTATTTAGAAGGTGTGGCTTTGTTGGAATAGGTGTGTCACTGTGGGTGTGGGCTTTTATACCCTCCTCCTAGCTGCCTGGAAGCCAGTCTTCTCCTAGCAGCCTTCAGATGGAGATGTAGAACTCTCAACTCCTCCTGCACCGTGACTGCCTGGATGCTGCCATGTTCCTGCCTTGATGATAATGGACTGAACCTCTGAACCTGTAAGCCAGCGCCAATTAAATGTCCTTTATGAGAGTTGCCTTTGTCATGGTGTCTGCTCACAGCAGTTAAACCCTAACGAAGGCAGCAAGGATTCTTTCCCCGACCTAGGGAAGTACAGTCTTTAGCTGGGAGTTGCTGCAGCCTCAGTCGGCACCTCGGGCAAGGAAGTCCGATGATGGCCACAGTGCTGTGGAGCAGGGGTAATAAGAAGAGGCCAGACTCCAAGTATGCTTCTCAGATGGAGCAGACAAGACATACTCTGGACTAGTAAGGGTCAAGGTAGGGAGAGGGGCTCATGGCAGGGCTGGTGAGGGACAAGGCAGGGAGAGACGTTTAGGGTGAGGAGGGGAAACAGCCATTCACCTTGCATTTGTATGTTTTGAGGGTTCAGAAGCCAACCAGATGGGAGGTCTGTGGAGAGCTAACTTGACATCCAGCTAGCTGCTTAGACATTATCTAGGGTATTTTGGTAGTCAGCAGACTGAGCAAAACAGCTGTCCTTCAAGGGCATGGGACCTGCCAAATCAATTGAGTTCTGAGGGCCAGCCTGAATGGGAATGTATACCCTCTCTCCTTCAAGATGACAAACCCAGCAAAAGCTGACCTTCTGGTAGCTTGTTTTCCCAGAGATGGGGGTGAGAGGTAGTTTGCTACCCAGCCCAAGGGTACTCTGCCTCTCTTTGAGGCAGAGATCCTCTTGCTTCAGCCTCCACAGCCACATATGTTTCAGGAGCAGGGGTGGGATGGGGGGCTGGTATGTGCAAATGTGTGAAGTGCCTACAGAGATCAGAAGATGCCATCGGATCCGCTGGAGCTGGAGTTACAAGCAGTTATGAGCCTCTTGATATGGGAGCTAGGTACTGAACTTGGGTCCTTTGGAAGAACAGAAAATGCTCTTAACCATTACACGAACTTTCCACCTCAAAAGTTTTTAAAAGACATGTCTGCTTCAGCCAAAGGGATACGGTCGCTTCGAAGCATGGCTGTATCTGGAAGCTCCTGGGCAAGCTCTATGTGTGTGTGTGTGTGTGTGTGTGTGTGTGTGTGTGTGTGTGTGTGTGTGTATGTGTATGTGTTGCAGTTGCTTAAAGCCTTGGTCCATTACCACTCCAGGCCGCAGAGCCAAGTTGGCATCCAAAGGGCATCTGTACACTTAGTAGTCTCTGGAGGCCTTCGGTTTCCTTCTAGGCTTCTCCTTTCTCAGAACAGAACCTTGTCAATCATTTTCCCACCAGGAGGACCAGGGAGTGGCCAACCCAAGGCATTGCTCACCTCACAACTTGAGCTGCTGCTCAAGGGCTGGTTCTCTGGGGGACGGCGGTTATCAGAGGGTAAATGGCATGTGTCTTTGAATGGTGTCTGTCAAAGCCCTAATGGAACTAATGATTTGGAGAACTTATAAAACACTAAGTCTTGATTATATGCAATTAATCAACCACATGGCTTCTTGGAGCTCAGGTTACATCCCACTTAATGACACCTGAATCCCACTCACCCTGCCAGAGGCTGAAGTAAGAACTTCATGTAGCTTCATGCACTCACCCCTCAAAATCACTCTCAAAAGAGCAGTCGCTCTTACAAGTGAGAAGGTTTATAGACAAAGGGGGTGTTGTAGCCATAGAAAGCTGGGCCAAGGCCAGACTCACACTTGTTTTTTGTTTGTTTGTTTGTTTGTTTTTTTCGAGACAGGGTTTCTCTGTGTAGCTCTGGCTGTCCTGGAACTCACTCTGTAGACCAGGCTGGCCTCGAACTCAGAAATCCACCTGCCTCTGCCTCCCAAGTGCTGGGATTAAAGGCGTGCACCACCACCGCCCGGCTTTTCAGACTCACATTTGTGGTACTGGAAAGGCACACACAAACCACACCTAGGCTATTCACACAGCAAAGCATGGCTGGTCTCCCTGAAGCTTGACTTGAAAAAGTCATTTACATATGCCCCCCACCTGCTGTGGGGCTCCCCTCCCACCAGGAAGGTACCCTGCCTTTTACAGAACATCATAGGAGAGCTAACACAGAGGTGTGAGCAAGTAGGGAAACTGGCCCCCTGACCATAAGCCCTGAGGACAAAGACACAGATCACAATGGAAGGAAAGTCACAAGCGGACAAGATGGAGAAACAAGCAGAAGAGTGTGTGCAAGTATACACACATGTGTGTGTGTGTGTGTGTGTGTGTGTGTGTGTGTATGTGTGTGTACCTCTGTGTGTGCATGTGTGTGTGAGTGGTGGGAAACCATGTGTGTGTGTGTGCATGTGTGTGCACACATGTGTATATATGGTGGGAAACTGTGTATGTGCATGTGTGTGTGTGTATGTGTGCGTGTGTGCGCACACTCGCATGGGAGTGTGGGGAACAGTGGGGGGTGGGGAACTGTGTGTGTGTGTGGGGGAACTGTGTATGTATGTGTGTGGTAGGGAACTGTGGGGGTTGGGGAACTCTGTGTGTGTGTGTGTGTATGTGTGTGTGTGTGTGTGTGTGTGTGTGTAGTGGGGATCCATGTATATGTGTGTGTATGTGTGAATATTTGCAGCAGGTGTGGGAAACAAAGGGTTAATGTCTTGACTAACTTTGAGAGTCAGCAACACTGCAAATAAACATATAAAACAATACCAGAGGAACAAAAACTAAAAGGTCCATCATTCCAGTGGGGAGTGGAGAATGTTAGTGGGTCTTGTCATTTGTTCTGCAACTTAGAATGGACCCTAAGACCGTAACCTGAGACGCACCCCCCAAAATACATTTGCAGTGCTGTTTTCACGACCAAAGTCTGAAGACCTAAGCAGCCAGCACCAAAGTATTACTTAAGAACAGCCACTTACTCAGGCCAGGGCGCTGTATGCAGCTCAGTGAAAGACTCAGGGAGACCAACACTTACCAGAAACCTGCTAACAGCCTAACCACTGTGTGCAGTGCAAGATGCCATCCGCTAGGTGAGCGTGTACACAGGGCCCAGGATGCCTGCCTGGGACCCCTCGTGATCACAGATCCATGAACTTGTGAGGTATAGTAGAGTCACTTTCCTTTTGCTCATTAATTTTGTTTTCCCATAGTAAATATGTAAAGCATATGCCAAAAGGGATAAAAATAAATAAATAATGTCTGCAATATGAACAGAGTCATATCCCACATCTTTGCTCAGCCACTAGGACAGCTAACCCCCCAGAGTCTTGCCTCATGGCTGCTCATGGCTCTGCTGCAGCAAGGGAGGGAGTGTGGAGGACTTTACTTTCAATTCTGGGCTCTTTGCTGAACACGATTGAGTCTGAGCTGGTCACTTAACCTCTCTGAGCACTTGCCATGTATTTAGACATCCCGGGACAGAATGTTCTGTAACCACAGTGGCAGGTCTGGCACAGGCACCCCGTCCCAATCCCAGGATGGACAAAAAAACATAGTATATCTGAGAAGCGCTTGACCAGAGAGCCGCATACATTCATGGCTGCTGGGAAAGCAGCCGTGATGACATGGTGTTTGGAACAAAAACCATGCCAAAGCCCAGTGTCCGGGAATAACACTTCCCTAGCCGCTCTGGCCACAGAACTGAAGCGGGGCTCGCAGCTGTTTTGGGATGGAGGCGAGAAGGGCAATCCCAGTTTGCTAGGGCAATCCCAGTTCGCTGGGCGTGTTAGGGGAGGGTGTTAAAACAAATACACACAAAAATGCACAATGGCTGGAGCCCAGAGGAATAAGTTCACTGCAGAGTCGAATCAATGCAGACAGTGGGGAGGCAGGAACCTGGGCACTTGAGGCTTGGTCATTTTTGCCCACTAATGGCTAGGGCTCCCCACTGCTGCAGCCTGCTGCCAGGGGGCAGAGCAGGATGCTCTGAGCCCTTCTGGAGTCAGCTGCTCTTCTACTCAAGGTCTGCTGGCTGGTCCCAGGACCTAGCCCACAGCTGGCTCAAGGACAGCAGGCCTCCCTGACCTCAGGGCATCAGCAAACCTTAAGAGTGCTCCAGAGACTCAGCACCTGAAGAGCCTCAATGGCTTTCAGAACAGAGTGTCTCTCTTTAAACTTGGCAAAGCCACAAACTCTAAGTTCACCCAGTGGCTCCCAAAACTTCACACTGCCACGCACATGAGAATAAAGGATATTTCCAGATCCATAAACCTGACATTTATCAGCCATTTTGCTTTTCCATGAGCCTGTGTAGATAATTTTTGTTATTGCTGTTCTTGTTGTGTTTAGCATTAGAGAAACTTGAAAGAAAATAAGGGAATTAACCTTCAAGTCTCCAAACTGAATCTGGGCACCCCACCCATAAAAGGTCAATCAGCGAATATCTCAGCAGGTGTCAGTGACAACTGGAGTTGATGCCAGCCTTCAGCACCCCTCAGCTGGGGGAGCCCAATCAGCCAGCTACTCAGAACAGATTTGCAGTTCACAGTTCTGCCCAGCCCACGATCCTCTCTACAACAACTGCCTGTAACTCCTCTATTCAGATGCTCTGAGCTTGCCTGCTTTCCCTAACTACAAACCACAGTCTGATACCACCAAAGTCCTACTTGGGAGCCCATGAGTTTATTGGGCTTGCTTACAAAGCAAGGGTACGGGGTTACTTACAGGAGCATGGGTGACTCCCCTCCCACCCCCACCTCCACCCCCACCCCCCCAAGCAGCTTCAGCCCCAGAAAGTCTCTCCTAGCACAGAAGACTTCACCACAGCTGTAGAGATGAAGTCAGTTGTTACAGCCCACTCTCTCCCAGTTAACCTTCACCAACCTTTCGTTACTCCAGCCCCTCCTGGAGGCCTCATGCAGTTTGGGCAGAATTGCACACAAAGACTCAAAGACTCAGGCTAGCCAGAAGCCCAGATGAGAGACCAATGGGACCGCACTCCCTGCCACCTCCTCTGAGGGAACATAATAGTTAACAGATGCTTGTAATGGCTGTGTGCAAATAGACACAGCTGATCTGTCCGTGAGGGGGCTGTCTTGCCCACAGGAGGCACTCTACAGCCAACGCCATCAGCGCTGCCCTGATCCAGTGTGCCTGCCATCTTGCAATTGTTTCTCAGCTAAATGCCATTTCTTTGACCCCTGTGTAATTTATTCTGATTTTAAAAATCACTCATTGGATGTATTCATGCGTCCCTCTCAACCACAATTAATTTAAATGCCATATGAATATTTCTACCTTGCCAAAGAGAGTTTATGGAAACATTGTATATCTCCCAATGGCTTTTAATTTTTTAAGAAAATTTCCTGTTTTCTTCCAATGTGTTTTTTAATGTGTTGGTTTTTTTTTTAAGTTTTTGACCTCTGTGCAACTTTGTCCTAACCACATTCATTTTCCTAAGTTCTTTTGTAATAGAATACTGTATTTTCTGTTTGACTGAAATGACGTGAAAGTTACCTCGACCAAGAAGCCCATAGACTAATGTCCACCAGATGGCCTGGCGCCTCTGCTCCCAGCAAAACACACCCAAGTCCTGCCCACTTGGTTATGCCGAGGCCTAAAAATGGATTCAGGGGGTGAGATGGGCAGACCTCACGCCCTCTTCTGCATCTGGAAACGGAGAGGTTTTTACAAGAAGGAGAAGATAAGTGCCCCCCACTCAAAGTAACCATAAGCCTGGAGGACTTTTGGTGGGAGATCCTGATCGATCAATGATCAATCAATCAATAGAATTTAGGGTTGAGACATGGTGCTGTTGGTACAGAGTTTATCCTGTAAGCTAGTCTAGAGCAGTGAGTCTGACTCCCAGAACCAACATAGAAAAGCTAGGCACAGCTGTGAGCACTTGTAATCCCAGCCCTGGAGAGCCAGAAATGGCCGGCTTCAGGGTCTTGGTGGCCATGTTCCAGGCCAGTGCAAAGCCTGGGGGGAATTATGCCCAAGCCTGTTCTCTGTATTCCACATACACGTGTGTGCACCTACACGCACGTGCATACCCGTACACACATGAACACATGTATGGTAACACACACCCTGGCAGATTCAGTTTGCAAGGGTGATCATCACCTCCTAATGATAATGTACTTTTTGCTTCCACATGCATGTATGTGCGCCTACACGCGCCTACACATACACGTGCACATACCTGTACACACATGAACACACACCACACATACACTGACAGACTCGGTTTGCAAGGGTGACCATCACCTCCTTAGTTGATAGTATATTTTCTGCATGGAGGGCCTCAAATAAGCTTTCAGAACTGCAGCTACTGAGTATGGGATTCTGCTGGCTAAGGACTTCCTGGGAGTGGATACAACCTGTAGAGATGGAATCTATTTCAGGCGTTTACTTTCTTCAGCTAGAGAATACCCATAGTGGAGAATTCCTGTAATCACAGCACTCAGGGTCCTGAGGCAGGAGGGTCACATGACCCTGGCCAGCCTGGAATGTACGGTAAGACCCTCTCTTAAAAGACAGCAGCAAAGAATAAGATAATGAACGCCAGAAGACCACAGCTGGATTTGTGAAAGCCAGGCCTTCGATTTGGTGTAGCTCCTAGCCAAATCCTCAGGCTTAGGACCTGAAAAACATTGAAATGTACTCTGCAGTACAATCTAACATTCATCATCCAACCTCACGTTGGCCTAAGAATGTAATCTCCAGTAACGACGAAAACAACTCCCAAATTCTGTTTTGTTACGCTCCTCTGAGAATGGAATTAAGCAATCACAAAATGGAAGTGGCTTTTTGCTACGGCTTCTGGCTACCAGTCTTAACCGCTGTAACTTTTGGATATATAATTAAAAAAAAAACAACAAAAAACAGCCTAAAAGGGACGTCAGTGCACTGGCAGTATTTCCCACCCCCATGATATTTTATGTACCAAATATCTATTTTAAGAATAACCTTCCTTGGGGCTGGAGAGATGGCTCAGCGGTTAAGAGCACTGACTGATCTTCCAGAGGTCCTGAGTTCAATTCCCAGCAACCACATGGTGGCTCCCAACCATCTATAATGGGATCCGATGCCCTCTGTACTTTCATACATGAAATAAATAAATCTTTAAAAAAAAAAAAAAAAGAATTATCTTCCATAGCATTTATTTGAGGTTAAGTTTTCAATGATTAGTGTTCATTAATTTGTATGATATTGTGTTTGATCTTTGAGCAGGATCTAGTAGAGCGGTGCTGTGTGAACGGCTTGGAGATCTAATAACTCCATCCCGCTTCACCGATCCCTACCCTTTTAGGTTCTCGCCTCTCATGGTCAAGTGTAGTTGAACTGTACTTAAGCACTTTCCCTTTTTAAAGTCATCCCCTTTCCATCTACTTTCACCCTTCTCTATCGTCATGCATTTATCACGTTTTTTAAACTGTTTTTAGCTACATTTGTTCTGGCCTCAGTCCCAGAGCTAAATAGACTCAAAACTTCCTGTGGTGATGGTTTGTTTGTTTTGGGGTTTTGGGTTTTTTAATGATTTATTTTATTTATATGAGTACACTGTCACTGTCTTCAGATGCACCAGAAGAGGGCATCAGATCCCATTACAGATGGTTGTGAGCCACCATGTGGTTGCTGGGAACTGAACTCAGGACCTCAGGAAGAGCGGTCAGTGTTCTTAACTGCTGAGCCATCTCTCTAGCCCTGTGGTGATGTTTTTAAAGTTCAGTTCTCAGTTAGCTGGATGGGTCCTTAAGCTCATGAAATTTTTTTGCCTGGTATGTCTGTCCACTACCTTCTGTTGCACAGGCATCTTAGCTGGGTATAAAACTGACATACACAACGTTCCTTACAGGGGTTTTAAGTTCAATACAAAACTGAGTGGGAAGTTGGGAACTTTCCATGTATTTCCTGTCCCACAGGTTACTCACTACCTACACCCCTGACCCCAGTGACCCAGTATAGTCCACCAGTCTGCTATGATCCTAGGTTCTGTATGCCCTGTTAAGTTTTGGTTGAGGTTGAAGAAAATGTGACCCCACTACAGTATCACACAGCATTTTCACTATACAATAAGTCTTCTAAACTCTGTCTGAGCACCCGTCCCTTCCTCAGGCCTTGGGAAGGCCTTTCTAAGATGCTTGGATCAAGTAATGTGCAGCCTTCTATTTAGACTGTCTCCTTCAGTCCATCATATGTACCTATATCTCCTCTCTGCCTTTCCATGGTGTTGTAGGCTAATGTATCCCTCCAAACCCAGATGTTCAAATTCTTATCCCAAGGTGCTGGTGTTGGGAGGTTAGGTGAGGAGCTTTTAGGGAAATGATGGGTCAAAAGGGTGGAGTCCAGGGGATAAGGGCAGGATAATCTAAATAGCCAAGTTGTAGGGTTATATCGGAAAGAGCCTTCCACCAGACACAGAACCTTCAGGTGCTTTCCTTGGTCATGAACTACAGTCTCTAGTACTGTAAGAAATAAAATGCTGTGGTTAACAAACTCCTTCGTGTGTGCCCTTATATTACAGCGGCACAAACCTACACATAGCTTGAAAGCTCATTGAATTTTAGTGCTGAGTGCTCACACGACTTTGTATGGACATGCCATAGATCTTGGTCACTTCCAGCTTTTGGCAATTACAAATGTTATAAACATGGCAGTGGGGGGAGGCTTGTGTGGACACAAATTTTTAGTCATTACCAAGGACAGTGAGTGCTGGGTTGCATGGTAAGCACGTTTGGCTTCATAGAAAGACAAAAAACAAAACAAGCAAACAAAACAAAACAACCACCACCACCCTGCCAAGCTGCATTCCCTGGTGGGACCACTTTCATTCCCACCAGTCATAAAGAAGAGCACCTGCTGCGCCACGCCCTGCCAGTGCTTGGCATTGGTCTGGGTCGTTCTAGCAGGGACTCAGTGTTTGACTTTGATTGCATTTCCCCGATGACATGCAACGCTCACCACCCCAGACCCCATGCACCACTGGACTCCAGTTTATGTTCTCCGATGAGATTTATTTTTTAAACAGGTCTTTGGATTCCATTCTCTGTTTTCTTTTTGAGTTCTAAGAGTCCTTTCCATGTTTTGGTTAATAATCTTTGATCAGATATTTCCCTTTGGAAATACCTTCTCTCAGTCTTGGCCCACCATCTTCTCATTCTCCTGGCAAGCCCCAACCCCGGCCTATTTGTGTGTGTGTGTGCTTCATTGAAGAACAGCTTACCGAGTGTCCTTCCTGAGTGAGTAGTGCGTTGGGTGGTGACCTCTGCGCTGCCTGTATCATCATCGGTCTTTCGAACAGTCTTCCCTGAGCACAGAGCCACCCAGGTTTCCGCCTGTGTGATCTAGGAGTTTTGCATTTAACATCTAAGTCAAAGATCCACTTGGAGACGTGTGGGGAAGGGTTTATCTTGTGTTTCCATTCACTTCTCTCCTGTCCTGTTCTTCTGGTACCATTTGTGGAAGGGTGTTCTTCCTCAAGTGTTACCGTCTCTTCCTCCTCCTTTTGTCAGCTCGCTCTCTCACTCTCTCTGTGGGGATCTATTTCTGGGCTTGCTATTCCGTCCCACTGTTCAATGTTTCTGTTCTCTCAACACCACCACACCGTCCTGATGAGTGTAGCTTCACAGGAAGCCATGAAGGTGGGAAGTGCCTGTCCCCCGACTTTGTTCTCACAAACTGTCATGAACAGACCCAGCCCTGGAAGTCACAAACTTGTCTTAGTGTAGAACAGCTCCCCTTCCTGGGAGGACCTCTTGTGCCACTCCCAGGTAACCCCCAGTCTCAGAAAGAAGCCACTGTCTTGAGGTTTTCCCCATGTGCTGTGTCCTAGCTGCCTCCCTTTCTACAGACTGGTACAGCCTGCCCTCTGTGACTGCCCACAGTGGTGTCCCCCAAATAATTGTTCAGTGGAACCCCAGCCTTCACAACACATACCCTTTACTCACATGGTCACAGTTGTCAGAGTCCACGGACAATGTAGGACCTTTGCCGTCACACGAGCCTCGTGACTATTCCCTGATATTGTAGACGCATGCATGAATCATGTCTGCATGTGAGGAAAGTCACGCAATGCACTGTCAGAGTTTCATTTTCAAGCTGGAGAGAGTGGCACATGCCTTTAGTCCCAGGACACACTTAGAAGGCAGAGGCAGGCAAATCTCCATGAGTTCAAGGCAAGACTGGTCTACATAGCAAGTGCCAGGCCAGCCAGGGTTACATAGCAAGACCCTCTCTCTCAAAAAAAAAAAAAAAATTAAAATTAAAATACAAAAAGACTTTCTTTTTAGATGTTCCTGTCCTGTAAAGTGAAGTAGGAAATGATCTTTTTGTGGCCTCTACTGTCAGTAGCCCTTGGGCGCTCCCTGCGTGCTAGAGACCTTCTCTCCTCATAGAGGCTTTCTGCACATTCCTACCATGCAGGTTGACTATGGACAAGTCCTGCTGACTGTGTCTGAAAGCAGCTACATTCCTCTCTGTTCTGGAAGGTCAGGGAGGTCACGGGAGGACAGGGGCTTCCTCTTTCTCAGCCTTTTCAGCATGCCAGCCCGCCGCTTCTGGGCCCCGGTCTTGGTGGATTATCCCCCGGTCCCCAGGGAACAGGGTTTGCCTGGCTGTTCACACCATTACTGAGGTCTGAAGCTTTGACTGTGCTGGACCTTGGCCGGTTTTCTTCATATTTATTCTTGGGGTTTTCTGAACTTAAATCCACCAAGACTAGGGACTTTCGGCTGCCATTCTCCCCCTCCCCTGCCCCCACTCTCCAGTCTAGCTAAGTAAATGCTAGAGCCTGTAATGTTTCTACAGCCCAGAGAAGCATTGTGTGTTCTAGATTTTTCTCTATCCCAATCAGCAACACATAGAAGATTGGCAAGAGCCGAACAGCCACGTCCAGATTCAGATGTTCTCGCTGTGTGACGCAGGTCCAATCCAAAACCGCCTTCTCTCAAGTCCAGCCAAGCCATCTCAACCCAACCCAAGTGCAGACAACAGCCTGTGCCCATGCCAGGAGGGACTGGTGAGGATGAGGAGTTACCAAGACTTAGATAAGAGTCTGGGCAGAGTTTGGCCTCACAACACACACTCACAGTGTCACAGGAAGTCTCTGGAACTTGAGGGGGCTTCTGGTGATGACCCACTGTCCACCTCTGAGGGGAGTCTGCCTCACTGGGACAGAATGAAGTGGTCCTGTGGTTTTTCCACTCTCCTGACTTTCTCACGACAGCCCTTCTGCTTGCCCCAGAGCCCTGGCCCCAAGGTCGGCACTCCAGGTTTCTGCCTGGGTATTGCAGCTTTGTTAAGTACAGGCTATAGCAAATCTAGTCACAAACCTCATTACCTTTGCTCCATCACTGTCCCTCTGCTTTGTGTGGGTGGGGGGAGACAGAGCCCCCGGAAACCTGGGAAAGCCTCCATTGCAGGCCCAGCCAGTTCACCTCTTGGGCAGCAGCCTCTGTAAAGCTTGGGATCTAAAGGTAATGTAGCTGTCCCTTCCGGGTTGATGTGACCATCACCTTCTTGAAACGGTGCAACTGTGACCACTGGCATGTGACCCCATGAGATATCGTATATTAATATTCTCTTGTGGAAGGAAGAAGGAGGCTCTCCACTGGGGCTCACGTTCCTCAGCAGATCTTCACAGGGCCCCTCCTCTCCCCAGGTCACAGTCACCCTAGAAGAGTAGACAACAGGATAGGGTGGTACCACATCCCATGTGTAACCAGCTACCGACTCCTCTGCTCCTGTAAATAAACCCAATAAACTCAGTGGCTCGCCCAGCTGGATGCAGATGGAATCCTGTCTTTGCTGTGTCAGTATGGCCTCTCTATCTGGGTGAGCAGACAGGTCTTTACAACTTCTCTGGAGAGTCATGCCGCAGGCAAGAACTTCCCACATGTCACTCAGCAGTGCAAGTCCCACCCACAGAACAGCCCGCTCTTTGTCACACATATCATCCAGTGCGGTATCAGCACCCCACAGCAGACGCCCACCTCAGCGGCTGTGGCATCCTGCACTATTTCTGGATGACGTGATGCTGTGAGGACTCTTGAGGCTGTGGGAACCAGGCAGCAGCAAAGGAGTTCACAATCCCTGGAAACCCTGCACTTAGGCTGTTCTCAGCTTTCTTTTTCTTTGAGTGTGTATTTGGGGCAGGCGTGTGAGCTAACAGTAGATTCTCATTCTGAAGCCACAGCACTTCCAGAAGGAAGGTGGCCTCGTCACAGGGTAGGTCATGGCACAGAGCTCCCAGCATTTCTGAGATTCCAAACTGATTGAGGCCAGAGATTGCCCCATCTCCTGTGATTTTGTTATTTTTTCCCTTTTCTTCCCAAAATGGCCCAGAAGAGCAGACAAATGAAAAAAAAAACAAAACAAAACCTTCCAACTTTTATGTCTGAGCTGGTTTTGATTTGTCTGTGGGCAGAGGGGCAAAGCCTGGGGGGATGCTTTTAAGGTGGCAAGTGCAGAATTTGTCGCCTCGCATAAATTCGAACACTACAGTAGCTCTGTTAAACTGTGAACCACGAATCCCTCTCCAGGCTGGAAATAAACATCATCAGGGCCAAAACCCGCTTCCCACCCCCAACAGCCACACCCACATCTTGAAACAGGGGCCTTCTGATGCCTGGGCCAAGAGAGCACACACACAAGTGAACATCAGGACACTTTGCAGAAGCCCTGGCTGGCTGGCTAATGGACTGGCTACACCTAAGCTTCCCTAACATCCTGACAGCTGTTCCTTTGAGGCTCAGGTGAGCCCCTGGAGCCAGTGCCCACCTGCCCCAAGCTGCCAATCAATGGTGTCCTGCTCCACGACATTGGCTACTTCCCTTCTGTGTGTAGCTGCAGGGTTGCTTTCTCTCGTTATATAAACCACGACTCCTGTGGGACAGAGTGCCTCTGGTGGCTGCTGCAGACACAGAAGGTCAGGGTCCACAGGCTACCAAGACTAGCCAGGGACCATCCTGGAACTGTCCCTGCCTAGTGACCCAGTCAGCTGGGGCAAGAACAAGATAGAAATCTCTCAGGCCTAAAGAATGTCTTTTCTCAGCATGAAAGTTGATCTGGACTCTGGGGTCTCCTGGTGTCAGGTGGGCTGGCCTGAGCTTGCCTCTTCCTGAGTCATGGTAGTTTACTCTCTCATCTCTAGGCCCCAGCCCGTCTTTCCCACCCTACACTGCTTACTGAACCCAAGGCCCTATTACTGAGCTACTTCTTCTACTCTCTCCTCTTTGCATTTCCATTTTGAGGCAGAGTCTCACTAGATTGAACAGAGCCATCTATATCAGGTGTGAGGAGTCACTTAAGAACCACCATAGTCTGTGTGCCCTGTGTACCTCTCCTGGGCTTTCTACTCTGCAGAAAAGTGTATGGGCCGCCCGTTGGAACCTGCTGGTTTATGACACATTTTAGAACCTCTTTTAAGCCCCCTCCCCCCGCTGTTCCATGGACTCATTTCCCAGTGGCTTTCACGTTGCTCCCTTGTCCCCTTGCTCTAGAACAGATGCTTTTGTTTGGCATTGATTCAGTGCCTCAGTTTCCAGACAGTGAGGCCTAGACATCTGCTTCCCCTTTGTTGTTGCTTTTGATCCTTGGCAGGATGGGGGGAAGGGGGCTGTCCTAGCCAAGTACATAGGAACTCCAGACCCCAGTCCTGGGGCCTCATGAGGGTGGCTTTGCCTTCTATCTCCTACCCTCCCTGAGCCCCCTGGACCATCCATGGGGATTCCAGGCCTCTGCTTCTCTGAATTCAGATGACTCTGCTTCCTCCCAGCCTGCTCCCTGAGAGCCCTGGGTGAAGGTGGCTCTTCCCTCCCTCTCCTGTCCTCTCTTCTCCTCTCCTGCTGTCTGAGCACCCATCCTCCCAGAGTCCCTGAGCTGCGGCATTGCCCCTGTACTTTAAGGATCAACTATTTACATTCTTTTCTTCCTCAAGTAGGACAGACCACAGGCTGGCTTGCTTCAGGTCTGAGCTGTGGGCAGTACTAGAGGCCCAAGAATGATGCCAAGTTCTGTAGCCAGGAGATGAAATGCAGCCTCCGTCTTGCGTGGGCTGCTGGCATTTGTAGCCGGAGTGAGGTCAAGACCTGGACACTTTACGCAGTCACTCTTGACAAGGTTGAAGCAGACCAGACACACTGGCTGACATGCCTGAGACCCACCCATGCTGTCGAGACCATGAATGTGGAGAGCAGAGGCCATTTCACACTTGGTGTGATCTTGCTGCGTCTACCCCATGCCTTTCCTGGAGGTTTTGTTTAGCTCACAGGACAAAGGTGTTATATAACTTCTGGTTTCTCCAACCGGTGCAGAAAATGGACATACAACCAAATGAAGAGAAGCCAGGCCCAGGCTCCTTTCCCTGTGCCTTGATGCAGACTGCAGCCTTCTTTCCTTTCCCTTCACCAGAGATTTCACCTAGGGCAGGGTTCTCCCCCTCAGTCCTGTATGTAGAACCTACTAAGATAGGGCATGCATTCTTAGTGACGGCAGTGCTCCAGCCTAGTACTGCTTAGATGGTCCACCTGTATTTATTTACTTGTTGAGGTTATAATATAATTACATCATTTCCCTGTTGGCATCTATTTTTCACAACCTACTTTAATAAGGGTTCAACCTCCCCTCTAGCCCACCACCCACCAGAGGTAGTGGGGAAAAAGATTACTAGGATTACAGGGGAAGTGGACCTGTTTAGAAAGGTCCTTTGGGGTGATTCCAATCTTCTCTGTTCTCAGTCCAGTCCACTTGCAAACACCAAACACGAACCAGCAGCTGCAGTCCAGCGCACTTGGCAGACACCACATATGAACCAGCAAGGGCAGTTCAACCCAGAAGAAACCGCAAAGCTCACCAGTCTGCCCAAGTCTGCAGAAGCAGCAAGAAGCCACAGGAACCTCACAAGAAGTTCTTTGGTGAGTTTCTCTCTAGACATCATCACAAGCAAAGCTCAGCAACCCAATGTAACATGAACCAATATAAGCATGTCGAAGACTACTGGGATGGAGCAAGGCAAACCAATGCTCCAGCTCCTAGTCTCTGTGGGGTCATATTTATATTCCTTCTAAACATCACGTGTCCTTTCATGTGTTTGCTATAGCAAAACATCCTTTCACCTGTGTCTGCTTCAGCAAAACATTCTTTCACCTGTGTCTGCTTCAGCAAAACATCCTTTCACCTGTGTCTGCTTCAGCAAAACATTCTTTCACCTGTGTCTGCTTCAGCAAAACATCCTTTCACCTGTGTCTGCTTCAGCAAAAACATTCTTTCACCTGTGTGCTCAGGCAAACCATCATTATAATCTAAGTCTCCAAAGAAACCAGAAACAACCTCTTTCTTTCTCCTTTTCTTTCTTCTCTTTAAGCCCTCTCCTATACCTCTCCTTGCTCTCTTTCAAATTCAAGGGCTCTTTCTCCATTGATAGTGCATGCATGTATGTGTATATACATACATACATACATATTTCTTTCCTTTTATTTACAGATTTATTTATTTATGTATATGAGCATGCCATTTGCATGTGTGCCTGTATGACAGATGAGTGCATCAGACAGAAGAGGGCATCGGATCCCATCACAGATGGTTGGGAGCCACCATGTGGGTGCTGGGAATTGAACTCAGGACCTCTGGAAAAGCAGCCAGTGTTCTTAACCACTGAGCCACCTCTCCAGCCCCCACATATATATTTCTAAATACATCCTGCTGGGTTCGAATAATGTTTCTCACACCCATGTTTTCAGGGCTGACTATGGAGTCTTGGATATCCAGTCAGTGTGCTCTTCTCTGGGGAAGACTGTTCCTCCCACTCTCATCTTCCCTTAGTTAACTGTAGTTTTTTTATAGGGTTATGGACGCATGGTCTTTCCCTTGTCTGCTTTGGAATGTCTACCTTGTTGTCCTTGCTCAGCTTACGCTTAGGCACTCTTGTTGGTGAGACTCTATAGAATGGCTGTAGATTCCCAGATCACTAGGAAACAGTCTCAGAGCAAATTCCCCAATACTCTGGCTCTTAAATCTTTCTGTTGCCTCTTCCACAGTGTTCCCTGAGCCTTAGGTGTGGAGGTTGTTTTGTAGATGTGTCTATCTGTCGGGGATGTCCCGCCTCTGAACACGATGACAGTGGAAACAGGCCATAGTAGCAGGGACTACAGTAGTTAATTTGGGGGCATTTTATTATATTAAACATGGAAAACAATGAGTTTTGTAGTGACATCTCTGTCACGAATATCACCCACCCAGCAATATTCACCCTCTCTTGCCCGGCTTCTCCCAGCAGCCCCTCTTCTTGAATAGCCCTCTTCCACGTCCAGTGCTTTTATTTCCAGTCTAGGTTCCACTTGGGACAGAAGAGAGGAGATGTTTGTTTTCCCAGGTCTGGATCATTTCACTTAGCACAATGACCTCTGGTTCCATCTTCCCTGCAAGTGCTATGACTTTATTCTTTGTGGCTGACTAATACTCCACTGTGGCCACATTTTCCTGGTCATTCCTCTGTGGTGGGCACTTGATCTGGTTCCACAGCTTGGCTACTGGGAATGATGTTTTGGTAAACATGAGTGGTCAGGTGTTTTTCTTGGCTGAATGCTGACTTTGATGGTGCATGGTGGTTCTGTTTTTGGAGATTTCTGTAGTGTCTGAAGCAGTGTTCAGATCTCAGTCTCTCTCTCTCTCTCTCTCTCTCTCTCTCTCTCTCTCTCTCTCTCTCTCTCTGTATCTGTCTTTCTCTCTCTCTCCACCTCTAACCAGCATTGTCGTCCTTAGTCTTTCTGAATGGCAGCCATTCCCACGGGCGAGGTCTACTTGCATTTCCCTGGTGACCAAGGATAAAAGCTTTTCAGTGTATTTATTAGCTATGTACTTCTTCTTCTTTTTTAAAGCATGGTCAGTTCAATTCATTTGCCCATTTATTGATTATATCATTTGATCACTTGGCATTTAATATTTTTATTTTAGCTTCTTACTAGCTTATTTTTGGTTCAACTCTTATGAATCTACTTCTGTGATGGGTGCCGGGTCAAGAAATACTGAGATTTTAGAACTGAAGGAGCGAGAGGAGCTGTCAAACAATGTGGGAGACATGTGTGACAGATGGGCAGTGAAAGGTTGGGGCTGTGGCACTCGGGTGTCACAAGTAAAACATGCCAGAGTCAAGGGCTGAGGGCCCCCTGAGGGGAGATCTATGAGATAGATGGGGTTTCGGTGTCCTGGGGGAACCCTCAGATGTCCCAGCTGTCTTGCAAACCGCTTCCAGAAGTCCTTTCTGTCACACGGTTACAGATTCTGCTCTCTCTTCCTCAAACATCTGAAGATGTCCCTGGCTGCCTCTCTCTATGCTGTCCTCCTTACCTTCCTGGGCACAACCGGAAGCTACCGGACAGTAGGCATACAGCCGCAGCTCCCCAGGGTGGGGAGACAGGACCCTCCCATGGACAAGTCACAGAAGCAGCCTGGAGCATTGCTTGTTGGAACTCGGCAGGATCTAGCTTCTCCTGGCCAGAGATATGGGGCTCCCACACTGTTTCTTGTCAGGGACAGATCAGGATTGCTTGCATTTTCAAATGGGAGGAGGACTGCCACCCTTGCCTTTAGTCATGAACGCTCCAGGGCTGGCATGGGGTCAAGGGACACAAGACTATCTTAAAGTTGGCCCCTCTTAAATCCCCAAATACTATCAAATGTCACATTCCAGAAGCTAAAAATAAGCACAAAACCCGACATTTCCTAAGACGCGAAGGTCCCAGCCAAGAACTCTGTGGCTGCAAGTCCCTCTGTGCAGGGGCTGTCAGACGGCCATGCAGGAAGCGGCTGTGGCTCTAAGGCTCTTGTAGACTGTCTTGTCCCTGTCTTAGCATCTCCATGAACCAGTGGTGCTCCCCAGACACAGGCAGCACTAGTTTGGGCTCATACCAAGACATCCAGTATCCCCCATGCCTTGAGATGTCCAATATCTCTGGGTGAGAGAACTTGCAAACCTCTCGTGGCCTGAAAACAGAACAGGAGTTTCCATTCCTCTGGCAAAGCCGAACAACGGACACATTGAGAAGCCTAGGGCCTCTGTGCTGCTCCTCGGTGGCTCAGCCTGCAGTGATGTGCCCTGGCCTTGATGAGGGCCAGGTGCGGGGAACGGAAGACGGTGCTTGGGCATGCCCTCTTGGGTTGGAGGTCAGTAACAGAGGCCTATTCCTTCATCCTGGGGTGGGGTATTTCTCCCTGAGCACAGCTGGCTCATATGAGCCTGGGGTTAAGAGAAATGAGCTTTCAGCCCCGGTAACACTCCGGCTCCAAGATGCTGGGACTATTGGCTTGCCCTGCCCATGTCTGACATCTGGGGGTCATTAATGCTCCTCCAGCTGCTTCCTCTCCTACGGGGGTCCCAAAGGGACAATTGGAGGAAGAGGGGTGCCTCATGAGGTTACCCTAATGCTGAGCAACAGCTTTACAGACAAACACTTCTGTGATCGTGTCCCATTGCCTTCCCATCCCCCACCAGAAGCAGGACCCTCACAAGGGGAACAAACACAGAGTGAATGACACCAGTACTGTCCCAGATATCTGTTCCTGGGACACACAGGGAGGGACCAGCCTTGTCAACACAGGGCAACATGGTCTTCAGACATTCTCTGTCCTGAAGATAAGGTCTATATGGGGAAGAACTGGCTTGCAGGCAGAGGGACAAGGGGCGGGTGCTCAAAAAGGTAGCATCCTGCTGTCCACGTGGGACACACAGTCGGTCACCGCTCCTGGGCTGTCCCTCTGGTAGCCCAAGTGACCCCATTTCCAAGCCCTTCGTCTGTCCCCTCAGGCAGGCATCTTCTCAGCACAGCAGGGAAAGGACAGCACTGTCTGATGCTCCTGCAGAGCTCCCGCCCCAGAGGAGAGTGCGTCCTTGGAGCGGCTGCCTGCTATAAATACACATCTGAGTCAGAAAATCAAAGGCCTCCAGCCAGGCAGCCAGTCTGCCCGGCAGCTCCACAGAGTGGGGTCCCAGCCCTCCCTGGCCAGCCCAGAGTGGCCTACTTTCCAAGCTAGGCACACTTAACAACGGCAGGTTGGATGAGCAAGAAGGAGATCAATGCCCCCCAAATTACTGTACCTTCATTGGAGAACTTTTAGGGTGGACACCCCCTCCCCTCCGTTGGCTGAAAAGGGCTGGTTCCAGGGACCATACTACTAGGAACAGTCTCCTCCAGGTTTAACAGAGGTTCTGATGTCTGTTCTCTAACTTCTGAGGTAAGCACTCAATAGACTTTCAGGAGGCAGGAGAACAACATTTCCTAGACTTCTGGCAAATTTTCTTGAGGTTTGGGGACAACTGGCAGAGACCACGTACCAAGGCCTTCCGGAGGCTGATTCCTATCCACTGCTGGCCCTGCCTGGTGTCTCTGTGGGGTTGGCTGGTGCCTGCTGAGGTTGTCCCTTTGGTCTCTGGTGACAGCCACTGTCCTAGCCCAAAGCTTCTTCTTTACACTCGCTTCTTCCCCATGGGTCAGGGGAGCCAGCTTCAGGGACTGGATCACATGGGATTCAGAATAGGGCTACAATGGATTTGACCTTACTCGGTGTCTTAGGTAGGGTTTCCCTTTCTGAGAAGAGACACCATGACCAAGGCAACTCTTATAAAGGACAACATTTCATTGGAGCTGGCTTACAGTTTCAGAGATTCAGTCCATTATCATCATGACAGGAAGCGTGGCAGCGTCCAGGCAGACACAGTGCTGGAGAAGGAGCCACCAAGAGTTCTACATCTTGATCTGAAGGCAGCCAGGAGAAGACTCAGCATCCTTAGGTGGATGGTCTCAAAGCCCACCCCCAGAGTGACACACTTCCTCTAATAGGGACACACCTCCTAATAGTGCCACTCTCTGAGCAAAGCATATTCAAACCACCACACTGAGTGATTCTCAGTCAGCTCATAGGTTGGCTCTGAGAACATAGCCTTGGAAGGTCAAGGAAAGGAACACGGGGCCAGAAGAGATCCCTGTGATATGGGACATGCTTTGTAACTGGGAAGTCATTCCTGAATACTATGAGCTACTAGACATTTGTGCCCTGCCTATGACATCACCTGTTTGGGTGGCTCTGTGTTCAGCGATGCTATTTCCAATGGAGCCCTTAGGGTCTGACACTGCCTAATTAAGACCACGGAGCAGCCTTGCCAAGTTGGCAGTGCCAAGGGAGGCTGGTGGGGCCAGGGGACAAGTGGCCAGACAGTGAGCTGAGCTTGTCAGCATGTTTCTGTGAAAACTGGGTCCCGTTTATGGTAAGCTGATACAGGCCTACATGGGCCGTGCAAGGGCAACAATTTGTTCAGGTTTGGGAAATGCAGGGTTCACCCCTGTGAACCTGCCGCAGGGTGAGTGCCAGCACGAGCTATTACGGTGTGGACATCACTGAAGACCCCTTTGTCCTTTGTCCTCAGCACCCCTTGTTCTATTAGGTCCAGCTCTTGAGCTCTCAAGTGCCCCACTTAGCCCCTCACAAAACTCGCTGGAGGGGAGGAACCAGAGCAGGCTCTCAGGAGAGGAGCGTGGCCTGAAGATGTACTCTGAGGAGAACCAGACAGACCCTGCCAGGCCTCCAAGGGTCACGGTGACACCCGTCCCTATCTTGCCAACCTGCTCCCATCACCTCTTGAGCCCCCCCTATGCAGAGTATGGCCTGATGTCCCCAAGAGATGGGCTCATATCCTGACCTTGGAACTTATTGTCATTTCATGAGGAAATAGGTGTTCAGGATTCTTGGGGTCAGGATACCCTAAATCCAGCTACAGGTCCTAAGGAACTAAAGAATAAAATGAAGGCCAGGCCAGGCAGGAGTTGGGATTGCCACAGCTGGGGGCAGCTGACCTCCAGGCCTTAAGAACACAGCAGTCACTCATACATATGTCCGTCTGACTCAGGTGTGTCCATTCTGAGCTTGGAACGCCCAGTGTCAACAGATGAGATGGGTCCTAGTGTGGGACACCCACAGAGAGGAGGTGCTCCTGAGTGTATAAGCAGACCAGGGTCAGGACTCGGAGGTGGGGCTGGAGCTAACAGGCTCTCATGAACTTTGGTTGGCACAGGTGAGGGGGTGTGTGTATTCCTTTTTCTTTCTTTTTTTTAAAGATTTATTGATTTATTTTATGTATGTGAGTACACTGTAGCTGTGTTCAGACACACCAGAAGAGGACACTGGATCCCATTACAAATGGTTGTGAGCCACCATGTGGTTGCTGGGAATTGAACTCAGGACCTCTGCAAGAGCAACCAGTGCTCTTAACCTCTGAGCCATCGCTCCAGTCCCCCAGATTCCTTTTTCTTATGGAGTGGGCACGCGTGCACACACACACACAGACACACACACACATGCATACATACATACACACACACGCACACACGCACACACACACATACATGCACATACACACATGAACACACACACATGCACGTACTTGTTCACATGTGCACAACATGCACACACGTGTGCTCATGTGGAGTCCAGAGACCTGCATCTGGCCACTGTCTCCCTCCCCTGCTCTCCACCTTATTTTTTGAACGGGACCTGTCACTGAATCTGCAGCTCATTGATGGCTAGACTTTCAGGCTAGCATGCTTGTGGACCCTCCTGTCTCCACATTTCCAGAGCTGGGATTACAGGCATGGATCACTGGCTGTGCCTGGCTTTTTCCAGGGGTGGCTGGGGATTTGAACTCAGGTCCTCATGCTGGAGCGGCAAGCACTTTACTGAGCTGTCTCTCAGCTCATGAAAGTGCATTTCTTAATGGAAAAGTCAGACCTGTTTCTAAAGCAGGACCTGTCCTCTAACAGGGCCCTCATCTCTATGCCCTAGGGGGACCATCTTTGAGACAGTAACCAGGGGAACTTGGAACATCTACTTTGTGGTCCACCAGTCCTATGGTCCTGAACTATCTTACCCAGGAATCTTGTAGCCCCTCCGAATTCCGGGGTTCATATCAGCAGTGAGAGAACCTCCCACCCAGCTGTGTTTTGGAGGGCAGCACTTGGTGGGGGGATGCCATCAGCTCTTTGTCTAATCCGACTGTGGCTCATACTCCACCTGTCCAAGAGTCTGTGTATCTGGCTTTGGGGAAGCTCAGGGCTTTGACTCCTCTCTGAACACCCCAATTACTTGTCCCTCTGAACGTGGGTAAAGAGAGGACCAGTGCCTGTGGTCCCTTCTAGGATCCTGCTCTCTTGGTAGGGGAAAGGTGTGTATTCCCAATCCCTGGTTCCTGTATCATACCTGAGGAGTTACTAGGGTGTCGATGTTCACTCTCCCAACCTGAAGAAGACACCATCCAAGCCATTCCCCAAACCTTAGGCTCTTCACCAGTGAGCTCAAAGATTTGCCTGTCAGGCCTCGTAGCAGCTCTGCCCAGCTGGGTAGAGAATTTCTCTATGGAAAGGAAGACTTTGTTAATCTGTCACTCAGCTCTGTGCAGCACCAGGCCCGGGGTTCTCACTGCTCAGCACCAGAGCTGGCTCCTCTCAGGACAAAGCCACCCTCATGGGCTTGTGCTGTCTTTCCCTACTGGTCATGCATGCTCTGGAAGGTTCTACCTGGCCATCCAGTCACGTAGGTGTTGGCGTATTTGTATGCCCAGGCGTTGAGCTATAGGGTCAGGCGTCCCTGAGTCCTGAAGCTAAAAATAACTATGTTGAAATATAGTTATTGTTAGGGATCAAGACAGGGCTGTAGCCCATCAGCCATAGCTGCGTGAGCCCCTTGTCACTGCCCCAGTGCTCTGGACGCCAGGGAGACGGGATCCAGTGCTATCCCCCTCACCTCCCTCCAAAGAGGCTGAAGCATGACTGGAGGGTAGCAAAGGGTGGCCTCGCTCCTCATGAGGAGAGAGGCCCTCAGACCACTGAGTATATGAGACCTGGATGTCCTCATGTCTGAGGGACTAAGAGCCCCAGAACCTCCCATTCACCATTTCTATTCTAGTCTCTTAGCCATCCAGAAGCAGGATGACGCCCTGGTCTGACTGACCACTCTAGAAGTAATGCTTTCTCTCTTCAATTGGCTGGAATACAGAGGTGATGGCCGGCAGGTAAGACCCCCCCCCCCCGATTATGAATTAGCATCCAAGTCTTGAGGTTGACTGTAAAATAGGAGCACAGAGCACGGAGCTCCCGTGTCCAGCCTAGGAGCACCTTGCTTAGAGAAATGGGCATTCCATCCATTTAAACCATTTTTATTTTTTCCCCCCTCAGATTTCCTCCGAAGTGCTCCTAGGACTTACATGGGGTTGACTAGAAAGATGCGGAGTATCTGGCCTCAGGCATGGAGACAGGAGGCTTTGCCACATGATATGCCGTCTCAGAGAGGCAGTCAAGTGTGGTCAGGCTATGGTCATTTGCCCGAGGGCTAGGAATCGCTGTTCTTGGATTTTTTGATTTTGTCTCAGCTATCATCACAGCATGACTCTCTTTCTGTGTGACCTCTTGGGACATCCTCGCTGTCCATGAGGGCACCATGTTTCTACCACAACTCATGCAGTTTTATCAGTGGTACTCCTAATGGTGTATTAACTCTGCTGTACTGGCTGGTTCTGTGTCAACTTGACACAAGCTGGAGTTATCACAGAGAAAGGAGCTTCAGTTGAGAAAATGCCTCCCTGAGATCCAGTGGTAAGGCATTTTCTCAATTAGTGATCAAGGGGGGAGGGCCCCTTGTGGGTGGTACCATCCCTAGGCTGGTGGTCCTGGGTTCTATAAGAAAGCAAGCTGAGCAAGCCAGGAGAAGCAAGCCAGTAAGTTACATCCCTCCATGGCCTCTGCATCAGCTCCTGCTTCCTGACCTGCCTAAGTTCCAGTCCTGACTTCCTTTGGTGATGAACAGCAATGTGGAAGTATAAGCCGAATAAACCCTTTCCTCCCTAACTTGCTTCTTGGTCATGATGTTTGTGCAGGAATAGAAACCCTGACTAAGACATCTGCCATCTTGCTGTGTGTCTCCTCGGTAACCAGAGATGCTAAGCCACTTCCAGTGCCTATTGTTCATTTGAGTCTTCCCAAGTTTTGAGTCCCGTGTCTTCTACTTTTGGTACCATTATCGTTTTGGCTGTCCCCTACAGTAGTCCCGCAGACAGCAGCTCAGGGAAAGGGCAGCGCCACTCACCTGGGTGACACTAGCAAGAACCCTAAGTGGGTTCAGACAGCTTGCTTATGTGTCCATCTGCCACCCAATCTGTGAAAGGGACAATGGGGGCTCTGATGTGCTAGGTGACACCTGCACCCCCCATGGGCATACAATGGGGGACAGTCCCAACATTAGGCAGAGAAAAGACATAAGACCACCACAATATGCAACACACACACACACACACATACACACACACACACACACACACACACTACACGTAAGCAACATAATAGTGTGCTTTCCGTTATCATTGCAGAATATGGAAGTCATCAACTTTACAAAAGAGCTGTGTTAAGAGACACACCTGTGTGTATGAGAGAAGGCACTCAAAGTTCCTAAAAAGACATACATGGCCTGTCAAGAGAGGACATACAGGACCCAAAATAATCCCCCAGCAGGGCCACGCTGAAGAGGTGGACGGATAAAATAAACCCTAGCAGGAAGGTATGTAGGGAGTTGGGATGTTGGTGAGTGTTGTTGTCTTTAGCCTATCTGTATTTACTCACAGTTCTGGAAAGCACACACTAAGTCCACAATAGAGAAGAACCAGCTGCACGTTGTTGATGAACAGGTCGGAGGCGACCCAGCCTCCTTGACTGCACAGCCGCTGTAGGGATGAGATTTCTTCCCTGTCCTCAGTACCAGTTTGGGATCTGCTCACGGCCCATATGGCCTCCACGAGGAAGCCCTGGACTTGTACCTAACCACCTACGGGGCTTCACACGCAGCCCAGAGAGCCTCCGCATCACTACAGGACGATGTCCCTTTGGCCCTGACTATCCCTCCGTAAGCCTCTGGAGCTCCCTCCTCACTTCCACTCCACCACCTTCTTGGTTTCTTCTCCTCTTGCTACGACAAAATACCCCCAGGAAAGCAACTTCGGAAGACAGGGTTGTTTCGGCTCACAAGTCCAGGTTATAACCCACCACTGATGGAAGTCATGGAAGCCGGAACTGCCATGTTGAATGCGTGCCTGAGCTCAGCATGCGTTCTCCATTTATACAGTCCAGGAAGCCCATCCAGGAAATGGCCCCACCCACAATTAAGATGGGTCTTCCAATGTCAGTTAATGGAATCAAGGTAACCCCGCCCCCCCTCCCTCCAAGGAATGCCTAGAGGCCCATCCCCCAAGGAATTCTGGATCCTTGCAAGTTGATGATAAAAGCTATCGATCATAATCCACCTTACTTGTCAACCTAGCACCCAAACTTGTCAACCCAATCACATCACTCTGAACCTATACCTTTCTACTCCTTGTTCTCACAAGCTCAGGGCCACGTCATGAGGCATTCAGTCCAACGTCACGAGTCTCTGTTGTTCATAGCCTTGGACAATTCCAACCCTTGAAAAATCCAAAGTCTCCCGTGAGTTTCTATAAAACAAAACCGAGTCATCTTCTCCCAACATTCAGAGCAGAGTAAACAATCCTAGTCCCAAAGGGAAGAATGAAGACATGGGGAGAACAATTAGACCCTTTAATCCCATTACTGGAGAGAACAGACAGGTAGAGCTCTGTGTTCAAGGCTAGCCTGTTCTACATAGCAACTTCAAGGCTAGCCAGGACTACATAGTAAGGGACCCTAGAAGAATGAGGGAGGAGAAGAAGAAGGGAGGGAGGGAGGAAGGGAGAGAGGCAGGGAAGAAAAGGGGAAGGGAGAGAGGGAGGAAGAGAGGGGAAGGAGGGAGGGAGGGAACAGAAAGACTGAAACAAGACCTAACTACAGCCGGGCAAACATCAAATACTATAGCTCTGCGTCTGGCGTCTGGGTGTTGTAATCATCCGGGCTCCTGGGCTGTAAAAGGCATAGACAGTTCCATCTCTCACCCCTCCAGCTCTGCTGCACTCAACACACACTGATTCTTCTGGAGCCGCTCTATCCTGTTCCTGTACCTCTGCTCAGTGCCTGTCCCATGAGCCTGGCATTCCCAGTACCCTCAGACCTCCACTGCAGCCTAGTCCTTAGCTGTACAGCTGCAGACAACAGCCTCTCCGGGCCTCTTTGCAAGGACTCCAACCCTGCCACACACTGGTCTCAGCTGGTTCCCACAACCACCTCACTAGTCCATCTTCCATGCCTTCAAGACCATGGATGGCACCCACCACAAGCTCTGCCGCCATCTCAAGATGCCCTTCCCCCACCCCGTCCCGCCCCACCCCACCCCACCCCCACCCCTAAGCTCTATCCGCTCGTGTTGCTGACCCTAGGGAAATGCTTTCCTGAGCAGTTGCTTTTGAGCAACAAGGAAACTTTCAGCTTAGGGTTTTGGTTTTTTGGTTTTTTTTTCCTTTAAATAAATTTGGAGCTAAACAGGACGGAGCCTCTGGAGGGTGAGGTTTCCTATGGTGCCAGATCAGCACAGGAGATGTCTCTTTAATGGTGCCTGTCTCAACAGTCACACTGCTTGCTCAGCACGGAACGTTCTGCTATCCTGAAATTTCCTCTGCTACACAAAATCAGTCCATTGTCTTTAAATTCACCTTTGCTCCGGTTCTCAAGACACAGGCAGAATGATCTGTATTCCTCATAACACCGCCGTTGTGTGGCTGGAATAGGTATGGCCCCATAGATTCATGTGTTTGAATGCCTGGCCATAGGGAGTAACACTATTAGGAGGTGTGGCCTTGTTGGAGTGGGTGTGGCCGCGTGGGTGGGTGTGGCCTTGTGGAGTGGGTGTGGCCTTGTGACATGGGTGTGGCCTTGCGGAGTGGGTGTGGCCTCGTGGGAGGAAGTGTGTCACTATGGGGCAGACAGGTGGCTGTAGCACACAGCATGTGTCCGCTCTCCACGGGGCTGCTCTGTAACAGACAGTCCAAGGATATGAACTGCTCTGTAGTAGACAAGATTAAAACAGTGGAAACTGTGATTAATGGAACACACCCAGGCCAGCCACACCTTGGTGTTCCATAACCCAGGGGAAGGCACTGGTGCCAGTGTTGGGAGCACTTGGCCGTGCACCCAGGAGGAAGGGGCCCCCAAACATTGTGCGGTCCACAGGTTCTTGCAGAAGCCTGGCCCGGCACGTCTCAGGGATACCCTTGAGCCAAGTGCCCCGGCATCCAGCCAGGGCAACACAGACTCTGGCTGGCTCCCAACAACTCCTGAGCTCTCCGAGGCCCCATCTACCCCAGCTGCCATCGATTCTGGACAGTGTTTATGGTGTAGTGAGATGGATTCACCCTCTGGGAGGGCCTGCAGGGATTTAATGAGCAGATATCAGACTCAAGAAGAATGGGGGAAACGCTAGGGACTAGAGAAACACAAGCCCTTCCCCTGGGTGACAGGGCTGGTTCAGCCGCTATAATGGGGACCTCCAGCCTTGGCCAGCTGTGCCCCCTCAGCACACACGCTGGACGTCCTAACAAGCTTAGGGCCAAAGACTAAAGTTTTGGTACAAAGCGGTAGCTGGCCCAACCCTCAGCTCGGTATCTGCTGCTACTGACTGCTTAATTAAAGTCTGGGCATCTGGTGGTAGAGACATCCTGTAGGCCACCCACCCTCTCTGACCCTCACTCTCAGGATATGGGTTAATACACTGCCCAGTGAAGTCTATTCAGACTCTTTTTTTTGTTTGTTTGTTTGTTTTGTTTTGTTTTGTTTTGTTTTTTTCGAGACAGGGTTTCTCTGTATAGCTCTGGCTGTCCCGGACCAGGCTGGCCTCGAACTCAGAAATCTGCCTGCCTCTGCCTCCCAAGTGCTGGGATTAAAGGTGTGTGCCACCACAGCCCGGCCCTATTCAGGGTCTTGAAGGGGGCCTGGGACAACACTGTCGGAATCCAGGAGACCCAGAATCCTAGTCCTAGGCTAGCCAAGGGCCAGCTTTTTCCTGGCAAGTGGGCCGTCCCTGTGGCTATCGGATGGGATGGTCTTAGAGCCTATCAGTTCCTGTACTCTGGCTCCTGCTGCTACACTCATTCTCATCTACACTGGGGGGCTACATGGGGCTGCCCCATCCAGGTGGGGGTGTCAGATAAGTCACCAATGTCCAGGCTTCTCCGCCACCTGGGTTTCCATCAGCTGACAGGGCCTAGACTTCCACAGGAGCCTGTCCCTACAGTAAGACTGCTCCTGTCCTGTCTTTCACCATCACCTCTTTACATGAAACCACTGCCCATCCAGGAAATGAAGTGGACATCGAGAGATTGGACACGGCGGTAAGGCTCCAGGTTTTCGCGTTGGCCTCGGCTCTCACGGGGCTCCTGCAGTAGTCCAGCCAGATTGTAGGAAGCAGTGGGATGGAGCCACCTTAAAGGATGGCACTTCTATCCTGGCCACCCATAGAGCAGTCCTACTGTGTCCAGAGGAGGTTCTGGGAGCCATGTCAGTGTTCCTGAAAACCCTGGGTCAGAAAAGCTGTGTGACACTAGGTTTCAATTCACATGAAAGCGGAAGCTGAGCTGCAGCAGGAGTGAACAGTCAGCTCATGTCGATCCACGGACTGATGTCTCTTCCAGTGTGAACTGGTTAGCACGGGAAGCCTGGCTTCTTCCACTCAGAAAGCCCTCGGTCCCAGCTCATGGGAGGCTGAGGTAAGAGGATGGTGAATACAAGGCCATCCTGGGCTACATAACAAGACAAAAGAAATGGAGGCTATGTAAGGAGACCATGTGTGTAGGCAGGGAGCACCTCCCGCTCCTGGGAGGACTGCTCGGCTATGCAGGGCACAGCTGACTTTGAAGCCTAGCAGTGAGATCATTCTGCTCTGTGCCAGTCCACACATGTCCCCAGCTAACCGTCTTGGCATTCAGGTGGGAGGTGATGTCTCCTTTAGCAACCAGTCATTGGTGATGGGACCACACAGGCCTTTCTGGTCCTGACAGATGAGTTTGGGCCTGGCTGTTGACTGATGTGAGCTACCAGCGCTCTCTCCTCTCTCTCTCTCTCTCTCTCTCTCTCTCTCTCTCTCTCTCTCTCTCTCTCTCTCTCTCTCCTCTCTCTCTCCCCCCCTCTCGCCAGAATTAATGGTCAGGGTAAGAAATCTGGCCAAGACATGGGCCAAGTATTCCTATGTGTAAACATGAACTTGGTTCCCACTAAGTCTCCACCAGGATTACTATGAAATAACCACAGAATAAACTGGGCGGAGTCATGCTGGGCCAGGCAGACCTGGGAGACAGCAGGGGAGAGGGCTATAAGGGCTATGACTGCCTAGGGATACACTGACGTCCCACAGCATGGAGACACCCCCACCCAGAGACTCCTTGCTGTGGGGCCAGATTCTGTTACTATAGGTTTGGTGCTCATCTGTCTATCTCCAGGGCCTGGCTTGGCTTGCCTCTCCTCTGCAGCTTCAGGGTAGACGTAGGTCCCCAGGGACCTGCACAGAGCATGGAAGGTAACCAACCAACCTCAGCTGTGCAGCCCACAGCACTGAGCCCCTAGGTTACTGAGTAGATGACGACCATGCACCACAACCCTGGGACGTTCTCTGGAATAGATGAAGGAACTTCTGTGCCTGGCTCAGGCAAGGCCTGTGTGCAATCCCCCCGTGGGACACGTGGTTGACAGAATTTGAGTTTGCTGTATACAGGGTGAATGAAGGATACATGGAAGGATGCAGCAGCAAGGAAAGCCTTGCTGGAACATTCTGTGGGCATCTAAGCCACCCCGACTTGCTCTTTCTGAGGGATCTCACCTTGTAAGTTCATGAGCACTGAACATCAGTGCTCCTGGCTATGGATGGAGCCTCACAGGGTAGTAGCATCCTCCTGCCTGGGCCTGGACCCTGCCTTCCCATCTTGCTCTGCCCAGTGGTACCTGAGTCACTAACTCTGAGCTAGCACCTTAGCTGCCTCCCAAGAGCTAGGATGAAGTGCTTCCAGAGACTGCATGCCCGCCTATGTGTAGCTCCAGGCAGGGTGCTCCTGGGCCCTGCTGAATCTCAGGACAGCCCCCAACACACCACATCTGCTTGCAGGGAGAGCCTCATCAGGATGTCTTTTCCACAGTGGTGTTCACTGCCAACCCCCACTCACGAGCACTCAAAGCTCACACTATGGCCCCTTCCACCCGCCCCTGTGGAACGGGACCTCAGTAATCTCTGGAAGGGCACATCCTCTGGGTACCTATGACCACTGTGGTCCCCAGACCAGCTGGGGCTCCTAGACCTTACTGGAAGAAGCTATTCAGGGATGCAAGAGGCACCGGGGCCGCTCACAGCCTCCTCCAAGGTGTGTTAAAAATGGAACTGAAACAGCACCTCACCCTCTGAGCACCAACAAAAGCTGACAATGCAGACTAAAAATAACAGGTGTTTTTCCCGGAGGCGACAGAGTCAGGCTTGCAGAGGCACCCCTCACCCCTCCTGTACTGCAAGGGGCTAGGAATGTAGAGTCAACTGGCCCTGGATCTCAGATCTCATGGGCTAGTAGAGACTGTGCGAAATCCTGCCTAGTGGCCAGAGGTACTACACATCTGCATTCCTACTGTGTGTCAGCGTTGCTGCAATGGGCTAGGTGTGGGCAGCAAAGGGCCTCTTGTGGAGGTTCTTTTCTGCCTCAGTCCAGAGCCGCTGTGTGATCTTCTCCATGTATTCCTGGCTCTCCTGGTCCTCTGAACCCGGTGAAGAGGTGGGGGGTGGCAGAAGAAGACATCACTCCTAAGTGTCCCTCTAAGCTGAACCTCACCCACCCCTGTGGTCATACTAGGATCTCCACATAGTCATGGCTTCTTGAGGCCTCTGGAGTGTGTGACTTGGTGAAAGGTCAGGAGACCCAGAGCAGGGGTTGTGGGTTGAAGCTCAGGTCAACTGACGTCTGGGACAGCACGGCTCCCATCTTTCACCAAGACAGCTGTCCAGCCAGGATGCCCCTCAGGGACATGCAGCTGGGGGACACCATGGATAGGCAATGCCACTTTTGACAGAACCTCCCCCAGGATTCTTACTCAGCCCCAAAAGGGGGACTTGCATCCACATGGCAGGGTTTGGACCCTTCACTACGGACTCTCTATGGGGACACCCGTCCACAGAGCAAGCAGGACTGGAACCTCAATTTCCGAGTCCCATCATCCCTTGCCTGCCAGGGGCTGCAAGCCTCAGCCGATATATAGATCAGGGACCAGAAGCAGCTTGTTGGGTCAGCTGACCACGGGCAAAGCAGAGGGAAAAATCAAACTTAGAAGCACTGTGTATGGTGGATTCCTCAAGTCTCTCCAACCATGTTGAAGTTCACAAGACAATCAACTTCTCTGAAGGAAATCTGAGAACCCTTCTGTGTGTCTGAGCCTTCTCTGGGGTCTACCAGCATGCTCCCAGTAAGGTGGGCCAGGGAGGAGGCCACAGAACTTCTCTAGGGAAGGACCCCACCCCCATCAGGGCCTGGCTTGGAGGAACAATGGAGACAGGTTCCCCTTGGTCCTAACGCATTGCCCAGGCCTCTGGAACTTACTGGTCTCATGGTATTCCTCGAGACTTTAGTAAATGCTCAGGCTGAAGCAGTAATTAAGAGTTAACCATTCCTGTGGTCATAACAGACCCTGTTTGTCCTTTTCTCTGGGTCTTGGAAAAGAGCTCGGTTTCTAGATCCTACCCTATGTGTGCATAGCAAGGCCTGAGGGCCCTGTGTGCAAGATATCAGTGTGCCAGATGTTGCTCCTGAGGCCTCTACATGCACAGCTGTATGCCCAGCCAGTCCCCTCACCCAGCCAGGTCCCAAGTATGACCCTGGCGACATCTTGTTCTTCTCTTATGTGAGATGGACTTGCTCACACTGGGTGTTTTCCAGAAAATGCATCATGATTTAGTTTCTAGAACTATGCTCGCCCTGCCCCTGCTTCCCCAATCCCAGTTCTGCTATGCCAACCTGAGTCTCCGAGAACCTTATCACTGAGCAAGAAGCAGGGCTTTTCCAGTCCCACACCCAGGCTAGAATCTGGAAAATCCTCTCACAGGGCAGATGACTATAAAGCTTCAGTGTGCCTTGACTAAGCTGCAGAACCTTAAGCTGCCCCTAAGCAAATAAACATGTGACCCAGGAGGTCAAGTTTAAGGAGACAGGCAAGCCAGGCTTGATGGCACATCTTTGTAATCCCAGCACTTGGGAGGCTGAGGCAGGAGGATGAGCTGGAACATCTACAGTTGTCTCAAAGAGCAGGCCCATTTTATACACACTCAGAGGCAAACCACACCCACACCCACTTACCAGACATGCCCACAGGGTCTCTCATCCATGCATCCAAGGGCAGGCCCTCAACTCATCGCCATAGCATATTTACAGAAACACTGAACAGAAATGTCGTTTGTGCTTATAAGCCCACACAACCTTCTTGTTGCCGATGCTGCTTCGTGCATGACCACAGTCCGCAAACATCTTTTCTCCTGCTGTGCTCTCCTCATCCCTCACAGTCCATGACCACCAAGGAGCTGTGACTGGTGACAGGCAGGTGTGGATCCATGGGCAGGGTGGGCAGGAGGCAGGGTTATTATATACAAATGAATAAGGAGGTAGTTTTAACTGGTCTTGTAGGAGCAGGATCTACAGGAGAGCGGTCTTCAGGCTGTAAACATCTGAGGGGAGAAAGCTACAGGGGACATTTCTGCACACAGACCAGAGGAAAGTTTCACCGTGCCTCTGGGCTTCACTCACTTTAGGCTTCGCCACTCCCGTGGGTGTGAGGCATAGCGGTCTGGGGTGGTTTAACTGAGAGTGGCCGCCATAGGCTCATATTTGTGTATGTGTGGCTCCCAGTTGAACTGTTTAGGAAGGATTAGGTGTAACCTTGTTGAAGGAAGTGTGTCACTGGAGATGGATCTCAAGATTTCAAAAGACCACTCAAGGCTCAGTGTCTGTCTGTCTCTGTCTCTGTCTCTGTGTCTCTGTGTCTGTCTTTGTTTCTCTGTCTCTGTGTATGTCTCTATCTGTCTCTGCCTCTCTCTCTTTTTATTTATTTATTTTTATTTTTTTGGTTTCTCGAGACAGGGTTTCTCTGTGTAGCCCTGGCTGTCCTGGAACTCACTCTGTAGACCAGGCTGGCCTCGAACTCAGAAATCCGCCTGCCTCTGCCTCCCAAGTGCTGGGATTAAAGGCGTGCGCCACCACCGCCCAGCTCTCTGCCTCTCTCTGTGTGTCTGTTTCTCTGTCTCTGTGCATGTGTCTGTCTGTCTATCTGACTCTGCCTCTTTCTGTGTATCTGTTTCTCTGTCTCTGTGTATGTCTCTGTCTCTGCCTCTGTGTGTGTGTGTCTGTTTCTCTGTCTTTGTGTATGTGTCTGTCTGTTGTTCTGCCTGTTGGTCTGTCTATCTGTCTGTGCCTCGCTCTACCTTTTGTTTGCAGATCAGAGGCAAGCTCTCAGCTACTGCTCCAGCATCACGCCTGCCTACAGCCATGCTTCCTGCCATGATGGTCATGAATTCACCCTCTGAGACTGGGAGCTAGCCCCCAACTAAATGCTTTCTCTTATACGTTGCCTTGATTGTGGTGTCTCTTCTCAGCAATAGAGCAGTGACTAAGACAGGGTCCCTGGCATGGCCTGGCTCATGTCAAAACCATACACTCATTCAGGACTCCATCCACTCCCTACAGCCTGGCACCAGCTAGGACCATGACACTTTACCATATGCTGCCCAAACAGACACCCATCCAAACAGTGAGTGAACCGCTCCGCCAGTTCTAAAGCCAGTGTGTTCAGCTCAGGTGTCTTGCCAAGCTGAGAACCCAATGGGTTGGCAGGCTGCATGGAGGATGGCTCCCTCCCAAGGCTGGCAGAGGCCTCACCCCACCACCTGCCCCCAGTGCTACCCTAGATTCCAGCCTGGAGTTTCACAACTTTGTCTTGAAAGTGGCAGTTGTTTGTGCCTGTCACACACATTTGGCAAATGAGGGCCGCTTACATGTTAACGTGGGGGCAGGTGCCAAGGGCATGAGGAGCCGTCCTAGAGGATGGTGGCATCCAGCTTGGCCACCCCTCGGGTCCTAAGGTCTTGTTTCAGTAAACCAAACAATGAAGCCTTGGCCTCCTTTCTCAGCCACTCAGAGACCAAGACTCCTCAGGAATGAGGCTGAGGAAGCACCTGTATCCTCTTCCTGGGTCACTCCTTTGGCCCTTAGGAAGTAGGGATAGAGAAAAATACCCGTATCCTCACGACAGAGCTACTCACCAAGGAGGAATTTGTGTCAAGAGACTTGGTGGCTTCCAGCAGAGGTGGGGTACGCAATGCCCTACAAGGGCAGAGGGAAATGGGGTGGCCAGCTGCATGCCAGCTGTACCCACGTGACCACATGGCTCTGGGCAGGTAGGAAGAGTAACCCTTTGTGCCTCAGTTTCCCCATTTTTCAAAGCAGGCAACATGGGCACCTGGCAGTGGTACTTGGGGAAGAGGAAGACTATGAGGCCAGCCTGGCCACCTGTAAGGGCGCTGGCCTGTGCCTGTGGTGACTGCACAGCCCCCTGTGGACTTCCTGCCTTTCAGCTGGAGGCACAGCGCTGGCTCGGGACACGGAGGCACGCTGCCATCGCAAGTCAAGATGACGCACACATTTTTCTAGGTGTGTATAGTGGAAACAAAACCAAAATATTAGCACAAGGCTAAGTTTGTTTTACAGCAGCAATGATCTATGGCGGTGCTTGTTTGAGTCTGTCTAAACAGCTTTCCCGATGCTCACAGACACTGCCAGCTTCCTGCCCACTGTCCCCTGGGGCTCCAAGGATAATCTCTTCAGCTGACATCCAGAAGAAAGACACCTCTCAACAAAAAGATCATCCGAACAATGTCCAGAATCCCCAAGCCCTGCTACCCCCTTGGATAGCTGGGTATGACAAAAATTCAGGCTGGGTCTGGCCCACTTAGGGTTGCAGTAGAGCCCAAGGGTACCCTGGCCTCTGAATGCTTGATGGCTACAGTCCCTTCTCCCGGTTAGAGCAAGAGGCACGGCTCTATAGCACAGCCCCAGCCTCCCTGAACACTGATAGCAGTGGCTTTTCTCCACAGGTCCCACAGCACCAACTCAGACCCTCAGACACGTGAGTTCTAGGCTGCAAGCTTCTTCCCAAACCCACGGGAAATCAGCCGGCCAGGAGAAGCTCTGGGGATGGTGACAGCAATGTTCCATAGCACTGTCACCCTCCCAGGAACTCAGCCTAGAAAGAGATGAGAAGCAGGCAGCCATCCATGTATGGGAGCTGAGCTCACAGGGCCAGTGACTGACAGGTGCTGACAGAGACCCAGATCCACAAAAAACTTTAGGCCTGTTTCCCAAGCTCTTGTCATCCCTAGTCCCGCCTTGAGAGAAGCATTCATCCACTCATTGCCACAATAGAAACAGCAAAGTGTCACATGGCTCAGAGCTCAGAGCTCCAGGAGGAGGCTGGCAGGGCCAGTGGAGTCTTTGGGGGAGACTTGGTCGGCAAGTGTGCAATGCTTAATGGACGGCTAAGGCTAACACGTTATACTGCACTGTCCTCAGTTCAAAGCCCTGTTGCACTCGCACTTGGTGAGACTGTCATAAGGCTCTGTACGCCGTGCGCTCTGCTACCAGCTGCTGCCAGTGACCACCCTAGCATCTATTGCTGGCCTAAGGTCTGTTCCTCAGGAGCTGTCTGTCTTATCTTATGAGACAGTGTCTTTCCCTGATACCTGAGGCTCTGCAATTAAGCCAGGCTGTGTGGCCAGTGAACCCCAGTGTACTGGCTGGTTTTGTGTGTCAACTTGACACAAGCTGGAGTTATCACAGAGAAAGGAGTTTCAGTTGAGAAAATGCCTCCATGAGATCCAGAGGTAAGGCATTTTTTCAGTTAGTGATCAAGGGGGGAGGGCCCCTTGTGAGTGGTACCATCTGTGGGCTGGTAGTCTTGGGTTCTATAAGGAAGCAAGCTGAGCAAGCCAGGAGAAGCAAGCCAGTAAGGAACATCCCTCCATGGCCTCTGCATCAGCTCCTGCTTCCTGACCTGTTTGAGTTTCAGTCCTGACTTCCTCTGGTGATGAACAGCAGCATGGAAGTGTAAGCTGAATAAACCCTTTCCTCCCCAACTTGCATCTTGGTCATGATGTTTGTGCAGGAATAGAAACCCTGACTAAGACACCCAGAGATCTGCTTACCTCATGGAGATTACAAATCTACACCCAGTTCTTAATTTTTAAAAACATTTATTTATTTACTTACTTATTTATTTATTTATTTATTTAATGTATGTGAGTACACTGTTGCTGTCTTCAGACACCAGAAGAGGGCATTGGATCCAATTACAGACAGCTGTGAGCCATCATGTGGTTGCTGGGAATTGAACTCAGGACCTCTGGAAGAGCAGTCAGTGCTCTTAACCCCAGAGCCATCTCTCCAGCCCTAATTTTTAAAAATTTATTCTTGTCTCATATATCATCCTGATCACAGTTCCCCTCCCTCCTCTCCTCCCAGCCCCTCCCCCCACCTCCCCCTACCCTCATCCACTTCTCCTCCATTTCCCTTCAGAAAAGGGCGGGCATATCAAGTTGCAGTAAGACTAGGCACCTCCCCTCACGTTAAGGCTAGACAAGGCCACCCAGTAGGAGGAAAGGGGTCCCAAAACCAGGCAAAAGAGTCAGAGACAGCCCCTGCTCCCACTCTTAGAAGTCCCACAAGAAGACCAACCATGACACATACGCAGAAGGCCTAGGTCAGACCCATGCAGGCTCACTGGCTGACAGTTCAGTCTCTGCGAGCCCCTATGAGCCCAGGTTAGCTGATTCTGTGGGGTTTCTTGTGGGGCCCTTGACCCCCTCTGGCTCCTACAATCTTTCCTCTCCTGTACACCTGGTTCTTTAAGTGGGTTCTGAGGATCAAACTCGGGTCCTTGTGCGTGTGTGACAAGCACTTTGGTGACTGAGCACTGTCAAGCCCAGAGTCCCCCTTTTCTTGAATGTGGCTACTGCAGACACCACCACAGCAGTAAGTTAGCATAGCTGATGTCTTAGTTGGGGTTTCTATTGCTGTGATAAAACACCATGACCAAAAGCAACTCGGTAGGAAAGGGCTTACTTTAGCTCACAGTCTATCACTGAGGGAAGTCAGGGTAGGAACCCGAAGCAGGAACTGATGCAGAGGTCATAGATGAGAATGGCTTACCAGCTTGCTCTTCATGGCTTCCTCAGCCTGCTTTCTTATAAAACCCAGGACCACCAGCCTCAGGGTGGCACTGTAACTTTAATTTTTTTCAAGACCTATTTTTAATGACGTTCTTAAACGCTTTAATCTCCCTTTTAGCCCACCCTCCACCAGAGGTCGTGGAAAAGAAAGGATACGGGGGAAGTGGACCTGTTTAGAAACGGTTCCTTGGAGCAACTCTGATCTGTGTTGTCCGGAAATTGGCAGTTCTGTTCACAGGTCAGCAGCGGCTGCTCGATCCACTCACAAACACTTCACAGATACACCAGCAGTCCAGTTTGGTAGAGTCTGGATAGCAAACAGGAATCAGCAGTGGTGGCACTGCCTAGCAGAGACAGCCAGGCTTCCACCTCTGCACATGTCAGCAGGAGGGACCCGGAGGAACACCAGAAGTTCTCGGCTGTGCCTCTCTTAGGCAGCAAAGATCATGGAAGACCCATAAGCACTGCACAGCTAGTTCTTTTTTTTTTTTTTTTTTTCTTTCTTCAAGACAGGGTTTCTCTGTGTAGCCCTAGCTGTCCTGGAACTCACTCTGTAGACCAGACTGGTCTCGAACTCAGAAATCTGCCTGCCTCTGCCTCCCAAGTGCTGGGATTAAAGGCGTGCGCCACCACTGCCCGGCCTGCACAGCTAGTTCTATAAGCCTAGCTCAGCCTTCGTCACAGTTGAGTCCTATTTATACCTGCAAACATCATGTGTTCTCACGTGTCTTGCCTCAACAAGGGTTTGTCTCAGCTGACATCACTCTGCAGATCAGCTCAAGTCCGCAGAAGCGGCACACCACCAGAAGTTTTTTGGTGCGTTTCTCTCTATGGAGTCCCCACAAATGCAGCTCAACTACGTAATGTAAGGCGGACCCCAATACATGCATGTGGTTAGCAAAGAATCCTTCATCACGTGTCCTTTCACGTGCTTGCTTTAGCAGAACATCCTCCATCCTGTGTCTGCTTCAGCCAAACATTCCTTCACGAGTCTGCTGTTGTCTTTCATCTGTGTCCGTTTTGCCCCAGTAAAACACCATCCAACACAACCGACTCGCCAAAGAACACTTACGTGTCTACTTCATGGCACTGTGCCCCCCCCCCCATCAATCATTAATCAAGAGAATTGCCCACAAGTCAATCTTAAAGAGACATTTTCTCACTTGAGGTTCCCTCCTCTCAGATGACTCTAGCGTGTATCAAGTTGACATAAAACTAGCCAGCATATCTGCACAGATGTCTCTTGGGTATGCTGACTGTTCCTTTAAGTATATGCCAGAAGTGTCATAGCTGGATCTTATGGCTCTACTTTTATTTAGGACTTATTTTGTTTTTGTTTGTTTGAGGAATTTACAGCTGACTTCCATCGGGGCTAGACAGCTCTGCCAGCAAGCATATTTGTTTGCAGTATGGACACTTGAACCCAGGGCCTCAGGCATGCTGGGTTAGCACTATGCCACTGATATATCCCAGCCAGAATTTCCTCACTCCTAGCTGCTGTGATAGACAGAGGGAGCCCCAAGGGTGACAACAGACTTTGTGTGTTTATCTACCACTGGCACCTCTTCTTCTCTCATTGATTTATTCTCCCTTCACTAGTTACGACACTCGTGGATACTTCCAGTTATGCACTCTGAGTCTGAATCCTCCGAGGGACAGATCCACTTCCTCCCTTGGGCCCGCTCTTCACTCTGGTGACCGTTTCCTCTGCAGGGCGCTCTTCTGGGTTTCATACGCTCCCACCTCTTGGTTCTCACTGTTATTCCTGGGCTAGCCCAGCCCTCCTCTGAGCTGTTTCCTGCTCTGCATTTCCTTTATTTAGCAGTTCCACTGTGTGGGACCTTACAGCACAGTCTGAGGTCACTTTGGTACAGGGTGTGAAGTGAGGATTTAGTTTCTGTCTTCTGTATGTGGACATCAGCGACACTCTTTGCTGAAGAGGCTGTCTCTTCTCCAGTAAGTCTGGAATTTTCATAGAGAACTAGGTGCTTGTCGCTATCAGGGTTCAGTTAGTTGGTTTACATGTCTGTATCTGTATCATACCATGATGTTTTTGTGTAATGACTCTGCAATACGTATTTCTCTGTTTTACCTGCATGAACCTGGAGGACAGTTGTGAGCTGCCATGTGGGTGCTGGGAATTGAACCCGGGTCCTCTGGAAAAGCAGCCAGTGCTCTTACCCACTGAGCCATCTCTCCAACCCCTCGTACTGCTCATATTGCTCAGGATTTCTTTGGCTATCTGGGGCCTTTTGTGAAGAATGTCATTTTGAAAGGACTGCATTAAATCTATTGATTGGGGCAGGAGAGATGGCTCAGTGGTTAAGAGCACTGACTATTCTTCCAGAGGTCCTGAGTTCAATTCCCAGCAACCACATGGTGGCTCACAACCATCTGCAATGGGATCTGATGCCCTCTTCTGGTGTGACTGAAGACAGCTACAGTGTACTCACATACATAAAATAAACAAATAAATCTTTTTTAAAAAATCTATTGATTGACTTGAGTAATACAGCATAATTTACAATAGTAATTCTGCCAATCCATAAGCATGGGAGATCTTTTCATCCTCTGGTGGTTTTATCAGTTTCTCTGTCCCATGTTTAATATTTAATTAACATTTTAATTATTAATTGCTTTCACACTTTTGTTTTCATGGACGGGTTTTGGGTTTTTTTTTTTAATATTAAAAAAAATCAATTGTCCATATGTATGTGTCAGGAGGTCTGTGTATGTATGGGTGAAGGCATTCATGGGACCCAGTAGAAGGCATCAGGACCCTTAGAGCTGGAGTTACAGGCAGTTGTGAGCTGCCCAGTGTGGGTGCTGGGAACTGAATCAGGTCCTCTGCAAGAGCAGTCTGTGCTTTTAACCACTGAGCCACCTCAGTGTATACACTATACACTCTACAGAGACTGTATAATTTTTATCATGGTGAAGAGGGTTATCACAGTGAAGAGGGCTATTTCTAGCCCTACTTCCTTCTGGGTTTTTACCATGAAAGGATGTCAGCCAACTTTCTGTTGTCTCCAAGAAACAAAAGATATTCATGGGCTGAGAGTCAAAGAGCAGAAAACAATCTGCCAAGTGACCAGAAACTGAAGACAAGCTGGCTTAGCTGATAAAGTGGATTTCAGACCAAAATTAGTAAGACGAGATAAAGAAGCCCACCGTGTTTTAATAAAGAAAACAATCTGTCAAATATATAACAATTGTAAATCCATACACACCAAATGCTGGGGCTCCCTATACCGTAAAACAAACATTAATAAACTTAAAAGATAAAAATGGTCCAAATACAATACCCCACTGTCATCTCTAGATACGTTATCCAAACTAAAAACCAACAAAGGACCCTCAGAGTTAAATAAACTATATCATAGATGTAATGGACTTAGCAGATGCCTACAGAAGGCAATACCCAATATAAATAGTACACACACTCTTGGCAGCAGCCCATAAAACTGTCTCTAAAGTAGACCACGTTCCAGGCCACAGATTGATCCTTACCAAATACAAAAGAACTTAAACTATCACTTGTGCTGTATCAGCTCACAGTACAATAAAAGAGAAACCAACAAAGCAAGAAATGCAACAAAGAGACACAGATACATGGAGAGGGAACAATACAGCCTTGAGCAACTAACGGGTCACTGAAGAAAACAGAGGGGGCGGGGAGTTAAAGGTCCCTAGAGTCAAACGAAAACAAAAGCAAACTTACCATAACTTCTGAAGGACATTGAGGCAGTTGTAGCTATGAGTAACTTTTCTTTAAAAATAAGAATGATCTCAAATAAATAACCCAATCATGCATTTCAAGGTCCCAGAAAAACAAGAACAGTTCCAATCCAAAAGCTATTGACATGAAGAAACAATAAAGACCCAGGCAGAAACAAATGAAATGGGGCTGGAGAGATGGTTCAGCAGTTAAGAGCACTGGCTGCTCTTCCAGAGGTCCTGAGTTCAATTCCCAGCAACCACACAGTGGCTCACAACCATCTGTAATAGGATCCAATGCCCTCTTCTGGTGTTCTGAAGGCAGCTATTGTGTACTTACATACATAAAATAAATTATAAAAAATTATTTAAAAAATTTTAAAAACTGGAGACATAACTGCCTTCAAAATCTCCCTGACAACCATCCCACGACTAGCAAAACAATTTTACATGTCCTTTCATATGGAAGCAAAAGGGGCTCTGCAGGGGTCATAAAGCAGTCAAAGGTATCACAATAACTGATTTCAAACTATACATCAGTGATACACACAGTATGGCACTGGTCTCTGTTTATATTTCCATTGTGGTAAAACAGCTGGACAAAACCAAACTTAAGGGAGAATGAGTTTACTTCAGCTCATGTTCACAGGTTGTGGTCAAGGCTGCAGACACTTCAAATAGCCGATCCCACGATCAAGAAGTGGGGTGTGGTGAATGCAGGTTCAGGTAGAAAGGGGAAATGGATATGAGGGAGAGAACAGGAGCAAAAAAATTCAATTAAAAAATTGAGTATGAGGTAGACGGAAGAAAAATATCAAAACTATTTTTTTTGAAAGTATAATAAAATAAAAAGACTAAGAGACAGTTCATAGGGCTTGTGTGAAATCGGGATCAGGATGGTGGCTGGGTAGAGTGGCCCAGCATAAGACATGTAGGGGTCTGGCAGGAGCTGCTCTATTAGGCTAGTAAGGCCTATACATGAATAAAGAGCTGGGCTCTCAGAACGCAGGGGCCTGGGATAAACGAAGTAGGTAGCTCACAGTAGGACTGGTTGTGACCTGATGTGATCAGTTAGGACAGGGTTTGCTGTTTCTGGGGTGAGAAGACTTCATGGCTCTTCCCAGGGTCTGGTGGCACCTGGCTAAAGCAGAGTCCAACCTCAGGGAACCCCCAGCCTGGGGCTAGACAGAGGCTGGAATATGGTAGGCCTTCCCTGCCAGCAAGCCATGAGTTCACATCGCCTCTCCTCAGCCCTGACCAGACATAAACCCCCCAAGGAGCCTCTGCACCCGGAACGGTCCCACAGGAACAAAAGGCTGCAGCTCGGGTCACATATGAGTGGGGAGGCTCCTGAGGATGCTAGCAAAAGACGTGTGTGGAAGGGAATTCCCCAGGCTCGGCTGGAGACACTGGGAACTCAAGGCCCAGCAGCACAAGAAAAATTAATAACCCACTCACCCTGCCAACAGGAAAAATAATAATAGAACACGTGGTTTTCTCAACAGGCCCCAGAGCAGAATTCAATGAAAGTCCACATCTCTGCGTGATAAAAATGCTATGCAATTAGAAATAACAGGTTTTATCGCTCTTCGGATGGAGGACGTGTTTAAAAGCAAACGCCTACAGGGTACCTGGGAGTATGTGCAGGCCTGCCCTAAGAACATACACACTCATTCAAATGCACATGTGGTAGTGTGGACACACACACACACACACACACACACACACACACACACACACACACACACACACACACCCCTTCATTTAGGTGGCCGCTATTTGACAGGTATCGACCCAAGGATTCCAGAAAGCCTCAGGACTTCATGCTGGCTTAAGGACCGACATACTGATGAGGCAGGAATGTCTGAAGGGGAAAAGTGGGAAGACAAGCAAGCAAGCAAGCCTGGCCCTGGGTCAAGAACCCTCAGCAGGTGCACATGGCCTTTGTGTGAACAGCCAGCAGTGTCTTAGCTTGGCCTCCATGAAGAATACTGGCTGGCTGTATTTTCATAGCAAACTCTAGATGTAGTGACACTGTTAGAGGTAGTCATAAATGACCAATGACCCAAAGGGACTTGACAGACACAAGATCTCTTGGACACCCAGGTAACTCTGTTCCCCCTGTCTGTCCACTGCTAGCATGTGCCTCCTAGGTGATCACCTATGCTTCATGCCCAGATAGTCACAGCCCAGGGACGATGGGACAAGTTTACTGTAAAAAGATATTTAGCCACCATCAGGGGAAGGAGAGGCCCCAGTAAAGGGGAATGTCAAGGTGGGAATACGGGAGTGGGTAGGTGGGTGGGTGGGAGGTGGAATACCCTCATAGAGGTAGGGGAGAGGGAGGAGATAGGTGGTTTCCAAAGAGGAGACCTAGAAAGGGGGAAACATTGGAAATGTAAATAAAGTATCAAAAAAAAAAAAAAAAGATATTTAGCCACATAGAAAGCCCTTATCCACACAGAAATGCAGGAAAAGGGGGTAGAGGCACGGGTCTTGGAAGGTGTCTCTGTCCTCTGGGGTTCAGGGACACTCTTAGTTGACAGTCTTAGGGAGGGAGAACAAAGAACGCACATAGAAAGGGATGCAGAGGTCTTCCACTGGGCGGTAGGAAAGGCTCCTTGGAGAAGATAACCTTGGAGGATTTCAGGAGGCTCAGGAAGCTGGATAGTGTCTCTGTCATCAAAGGGATGGCCTGACAGGCCCTCAGAGGGACATCAGCAACATACAAGAAGGCCTGGGGTTGGAGGAGGCCTAAAGTTGGGATGCAGACCTTTGAGAATTTGGGGGCCACCTGAACATTGCTGAGGAGAGGCCTAGGCCCAGACTGCCTCATTGCAAACTCATCCCTGCCTGGCTCCTCAGGGAAACAGGCCTGGGCAGAAACTGTCCTCTCAGAGCTGAGCTGCAGGTCTCAGGGCTGAAAGCAGGGGGCTCCCAACCCAAGTCACCCAACTGCTGGGCACACTCACCATCCTAAGTCCCTCCTGAGTCAGTCTCTAAACCTGGATATTCATCCCTGGTAAGACTATGTGGTCTGCAGCGCTCAGTGTGGGCAGGTCCAACCAGTGGTCTGGGTGGTCCCAACTGGGTACCTGAAGATACTGTGGCTGGTATTCCAGGGGCCTAGAGAGCTGGGAGATGGGCCTAGGATAGATGCTGGTGATTCTGGTGTCTATGCACTACAGAGGTAGACATTAGGGCCCTGGTGTTACACCAGGCCTCAAAGTGAACAATACTGACTAGCAGCAGAGATCAATGGAACAGACTGGGCCCCTCACATAAATGCCTCATCCTGCAGCCCTAAGATGGTGTGCCCACCCCTTGTCTGGGAGACCTGAGAGTCAGTACGTCCAGTGGTCTCTGGCTAAGCAGCAGGGCCAGCAAACAGCTGAGTCCTTGCTGGAGGCTGGGGCATCAAAATTGAACCAGCTAGAATTTAGCAAATAGAGGAGACAGTGAGGTCTCAAGAAGCCCATGGTGTCTCCAACAGCACAGCTCACCCCAATCCAGCAATCCTAGCCAGCTGTGCCCTGGCCAGGCACACCTCCAGGCCAGCCCTGGGTTCCAGGTTCAACCCTAGGTCAGAACCCCAAGTTGGGAGAGAAGCTGGACCTGCCCAAGACAAGGGCCAGGGCCAGCCTTCTTCTTTTCCCTTCAGGTGTATGGAGCCTCAGAACTGCCTGACAGTCTTTGGGTACCTGGGAACAGAGATGGCTTGAGAAAGGCGTTCCCTGCTAGGGTTCCAGAAGCCAGGCCTGGGTCAGCTCTGGCTCCCCATGATGGGCCACTTGTTCCTCCAGATTGGTAGACATCTCTTAGGGAGCTAATCTGGAACAGATCACTAAGACACCCATTCCAGGGACAAGAGTCCCACAGCATCAGGCCTCAGAGGCTTGGCTGAGTTAGATCTGCTCCCTGTTCACCCTCTAGTTGTGTTGCCCGGGAGCTGGCATGTCTGCCTTGTGGCGCATGGCCTAGCCAAGCGCAGCAATGGCCATACTCAGCCTTCCTCTCTTGTCACTAGAGCAACTTGCTTTTAGACTTCTAACCCTTCAGTCTGGGCCATGAGGAGGACACAGTTCCACAGATAGAGTGGCAGTCTTCTTACAGCTTCTAAGACAACCCAGTGACAGCCACTGTTCCTGCTGGACACCTCCTGCTCACTTGCCCAGCCAGTCCGTGAGCTTCAGCAGATGTAATTGGAGTCCGGCCAGAGGCTGGCTCCCTCACTAGGGCTTGCAATCAGTGTAGTTCAAGAACAGTAGGTGTGGACAGCTCCTGGGGAGGCCTCATACTTAGGCGGACTGTGGCCACCAAATGATACTCTTTGGGGCTCTGGTCCCCACAAGCTATCCCTTCCTTGGACCTCCTGACCCCCAGGAGGGTCGGGAAATACAGGATGTAGACCTGGCTAGTCAAGGCCAGGTACCCTGGGCCCCTAACTTCATACCCTGTTCAGAATTCTCTGAACTCTCCACTACTTCCCAGCTGTGGTTTCTTCTTCTGCTGACTCTGCCACACCCGAGGCATCTTTCCATCCCACCTCTCATTCCCCATGACGTCAGCAAGCACAGGAGTGAGGTGGGATGTCCCTGAAGGCTGTCCCCACAAGTCAGGAAATCAGGTTCCTATGTGTTTTAGTTCCTAGCTGCTTTAGTATGAGAACAGGATTGGCATCCAGGCAGGGTTTGTATTCTTGCACAAAACATCACGACCAAGAAGCAAGTTGGGGAGGAAAGGGTTTATTGAACTTACACTTCCATGCTGCTGTTCATCACCAAAGGAAGTCAGGACTGGAACTCAAGCAGGTCAGGAAGCAGGAACTGATTCAGAGGCCATGGAGGGATGTTACTTACTGGCTTGCTTCTCCTGGCTTGCTCAGTCTGCTTTCTTATAGAACCCAAGACTACCAGCCCAGGGATGGCACCACCCACAAGGGGCCCTCCCCCCTTGATCACTAATTGAGAAAATGCCTTACCGCTGGATCTCATGGAGGCATTTCCTCAAGGGAGGCTCCTTTCTCTGTGAAAACTCCAGCTTGGGTCAAGTTGACACACAAAACCAGCCAGTACACTGTGGTAGACATGGACCTGGCCAGTACCTTGTCTATCTTCTGGGCTTTGGGGTGGTGACAGTTGGTGGCCTTGGTTCAAGTGAATAGTCCCTTCCTGGCATCTAGGATGGAACTTAGCTCCAGGATGATTGGAATCCTTTCAGAGGTCCAAGTCCACAGCCTCCTGGTTGTTTGGGGCCAAGGACAAATTACATGGGAGTCTGGGTAGATTCTCCCTAGAGGAGAGGACAGGGTGGTCTCTGTGGATAGGACTTCCTTCCCCTCGGCTCTCCCAGTTACGCAGCCTTCCTCAATCTGGGAAGTATGTGTAACCCAGCCTTGGCTAGTAAGGTACAGGTGAACATTGCTGGTGGATCTCTGAGAAAGCCATCACAAGGGAACACCCTAACTTTTCCTGACCCTCTTACTATTTTCCCTCTGCCCAGTTCATTCCTGCCTAGACTATGTGACTATGATAATTGGGGCTTTAGCAGCTGCTTTAGTATTGAGAAGAACAGGACTGGTATCCAGGCTGTGGGTAACCGTGGGCAACTCTCCAGATTTCCCATTGACAGACCACGCTGCATTTTGGGCACCAATGTGTGACACATAAGCAGCTTGTAGATGACCAATGGAATTGCTGGCATCCTTGGAATTCCTGGATGGACTACATCTCAGCCTGTTTGCACTGTGAGTACCATGGGCCAGTGTCCTGCTACTAGGAAGCAGAAGAGTACAGGGCCCAGGCTCTGGTCAACCGCCTGCCCTCCTGACTGGGGTCTCAAGTGCAGCTGTTCAGCCTCCCCCTCCGTATCTCACAGACTGCCCTGTGCTTTTTCTGCCCTTGGAGCTGGGCTTCATTCACACCCAGACAACTTGGGAAGGTTGTCCATAGATGAAGCCGGGCAGATAGTGGAATGATTCAGATAGAGTTAGAGGTGAGTCCGAAGGGGAAGTGTGGGCCCTGAGGGCGGACAGAAGGACAGGCTGAAGAGCTGGTGATTGAATGACAGGCTATGTGTAGAGACACTCCAAAGGGAAGATGGAAGCTGCTCCTTCCTACAGGCCCAGCCTACGCCCGTGTTCCCGAGAACACAGGGCAAAAGCTAAGATGGGGAACTGGACACTAAGAAAAGTAGTGAGAACTCTCGGGTGGGGGAGGGCTCTGTTAGCCAGAAGAACTACCCAGGAACCTGAGATTTCGTTTTAAGAAGGGCCGCCTTCAACTTACCTTGCTATCACACAGCGTGTAGTCACTCCAAGGGGAAGGACAGGGACCTCAAGGTCCCGGCATTCGACTCTTTCTAGCTGAGACTTGTGTAGTGAGGGAACCTGATTACTCAACCCAAGGCCCCGAGGCTGAGTAGCTCTTCAAACAACGAAGGGAGAAGTTGGAGGGCCTGTGGGAGCCTAGGCATCTATTACTCATCCACTCCTTAGGCACTGCAACTGGTGACAGGAGTCACACCACCTCCTGGCAGTAGCCTGGCTACAGATTCAGAACAGAGAAGAGCAGAGGCCTGACGCTCCTGGCTTGTTAACCAACTTCCAAAGAGGAGAAAGAATGTTTAGGAAGCGTATTCCCACTAGACTAGAACAAGGCCACTAGGCCTGCCTCAGACCCTGACACAAGTTCTCCGCAGCCTGAATGCTTGCCTGTGTATATTCTGTGCACGGATGGTGCCTATGTGTGTCTATGGAGTGGGCCTGTGTGTGTGTACCTAGTGTGTGCTGTGAATGCACCTGTGTGAGGAGCTGTCCAATCCCTGACCCTGCAGTAGGCTGAACTGCTGCAGAGGACAGGTGACCCTGCTTGCCTGGGAGCCAGTGCTGCCCCAGTGGCATCAAGGGCTTTGCTCCTTGTGCTTCTCACACACCTGAACCTTGGGTCGAGAAAGGGCAGCAGCTGGCAGAGAGAAGAGGGCTCCGTACTCAGCGGATCAGGAGGGAGGCTCTCCCCCACAGACCTCAGTTTCCCCCTGCTGTGGCCTTCTCTTCCAGATGGTATGGACTACACAGACACGGAGGCCAATCACACTTCAGAAGAACGACAGACACTGCATGGCCTCTGGGTCTGTAGGACTAGCAAGAAACTCTAGAAGAGTATTCAGTGCCCTTGACCGCTGAGCTATCTCTCCAGCCCCCTGTTGTAGCGTTCTTAATCTTGAAGCAGATTGAATCCACACCACAATGGTCCTGAAACTATTCTAGCCTATGTTATCTTAACAGGTTTGGAAGGGAAAACATACTTGAACCAAGACTTTATTTAAATAAGGTAGGTGTCAGGGCTGGAGGGATGGCTCGGAGGTGAAGTACACTGGCTGTTCTTGCAGAGGACCTGAGTTCAACTCCCAGCACCCACACGGTGGCTCACAACCATCAATAACCCTAGCTCCAGGGGAGTCTGCCACACTTTTCTGAACCCCATGCATCCACCTGATGCACAGATATACACATAGGCAAAGCATCCATCCACATAAAATAAAAATGTTCTTTAAATAAATAAAGTAGGTGGTCTCAGGACCAGGGCTCAGGCCAGGCACCCAAGAGTGACTTCAAAGAGAATTCGGAGGCCTGCCTGCTATCACCACAGCCAGCTGGCTGCATAACATCCTGGAAGCACATGCTGGTAGTGCTCTCTGGAAACGGGCCCCGGGGGTGGCTGAGAAGCAGAGGCTGGGGCCCTCCCTGCCCATAGCTGCCAGGCCATGTCAAGGAGCCACATGTGGATGAGGCCTGGGCACCAGCCAGCACCTCCCAGTGTCTCATGGCGATGTTATCACTGTTCAAGGAACATTCCAGAAGAAACGCGCCTGGTGTTTATTTAACACTTGGCTTCTAAGCAGCACAGAAGCCTGTGAGATGTTGGCCTGGGCTGCTGTATAGCCTGGGAGCCGTGCATGTGCCTGCGTCTCACACACCCCAGCACCCTCCATCCAGGTCAGGCCTCCTGGAGTCTCATTCTTTACTTAGCATAACCAAATGTCTCAGGCTGTAGTGCTTGGCCTGATGGCGCTTTTAGATAGTTGTCTGCTGAGGGCAGCCAGTAGTTTAGGATTCCAGCCTGTGGTGGGTGGAGTAGCTACTCTACAGTATACCACAGTTGGCAACCCAAGGAATGCCAGCTGCGGCACGCTGCCCACAGCCTGTACCTCTCCTTCCCAGCTCATGTGCAGCCCCTCTTGCTGGAAAACCCCAAGTCCCCTCCAAATATAGTCTAGGGTGCCCATGGCCCAGGCAGCAGGAAAAGGGAAGGTCTCTGAGCAGAGGGGGGCTGTGAACAGTCTAAAAGGTAAAGCACCCTGCATCCATTTATTCCATCATTCATTCATTCATCCATCATTCATTCATCCGATGACAGGACACTGTCCATGGCTTACAGACTGTGGGAAGATAAATAGCTGGGACAGAACTAAGGGCACACTGCACAGGTGCGTGCGGCATGCAGCTGCACCCTCAGACTGCTGTGTCCCTCCCCCAGGCCCCAGGCTCTCCAGCATCACCGTCCTCTCACCTGAGACCTCTCCTCTCAACTCAGTGCGGTTCTACAGACTACCCACCTCAGAGAGAGAACTGCTAAAAACCCAGGTGCCAAGATGCCAAGACCAATTTACCATTCTGAGAAACTTCACACTCTCAGAAGAGTCAAGAGTTCGGGCAAACTTGGAAATGGAGTCACTGCAGGCAGAGTCAGGTGGGACACCTGTGTGATCCCAACAGTTGCTAGGTTGAGGCAGGAGGTTTGCCACAAGTTTGAGGCCAACCTGGGCTACATGGTAAGACAAGAAATATGCTCAGTTCAGAGGGCCCTAAGTGTAGCATGACTATTCTGAGCGCACACACGCAAACACACACATTTTCCTCTCCCCTCCACACCCCCAAATCCAGGGACCAGAACAGAGAGAGCAGTGTAGGGCAGGGCTGTGAGCATTCGGTCTCCAGACTGTTTCATTGTGCCACCTGGTTGGAAATAGGCTCCCACTACCCCACTGTTCGGTCATTCCAGTGTGGTTCTAAATTCTCAGAGGAGTACCAAGTCCAGTGAGACTCCTGTTCCTCCAAGTGTCCAGGCCTATCGGAGCAGATGAAACCCGGGTGGGGTGCTCCGTGCATTCTGCTTTACGGTATTTTCATCTGAATCAAAGACCAGCTTTAATTTATCCCAGCAAGCAAGGGGAAGCCGTGTGGTCTGCCCAGGCTCAAGGGGGTCATGCGTTAGCAGGCTGCCAGCTAAGAACACCAGAGTGCAGATGTAAAAGGGGGCTGACATCACATGACTGGCAGCTGAGAGGCCCTTCAGTGTCCCAATCCCCAGGACTCGGACGGCCTCCCTTCCAACCACCACACACCCCAGCAAGAAAGGGGCTGGCAGGCCCGGTCCTGCCTAGGACAGAAGATCTCCATGTTCAGGGTCTGGGCTCAACAGAGACACCACTTAGCTGGGAGTCCCATGCTCTGGGGCCACCAAACTGTTCTTCCTGTCCTGAGCATGTTTTGTTCACGAAATACCTGGGGAAAGGTCTGTCCGTGCTGGCTTAGCCCCACGGTGACAACATCACACCACAGAGCAATACTTAGTTTATGCGACTGAAAATGAGAGAACTCCAATGTCCCACACAAGGACAACTTCACCGGTCCCTTCCTCCCAACAGAGCCACTGTCTCCTGGGACAGGCAAGCTCCAGCTCCAGTGGGGTCCCCACAGTTGCCCTTCCCCAGCTCAGACGACACTCACCCTCAAGGACCAGGCAGGGCCCCCTCCTGCTGTCTCCTGACCCTACTGTCTGCCTACCCTCATGCTTCCTTGGTCCCAGCCCAGTGAGGAGCAGGGTGTGTCCTGCAGGGTGTGGCCAGAGAAGCCAGGCTCCACCTTGTGGAGGGAGGAACCAGGTACTGCTGTGCCCCACGGTCATTTATTTCATTTGCTATCTAACCTTCAAATCATGAAAGCCGGGGGACTGTATGTTTTCACAGAAATGTATTGCCGTGGGATTCGTGTGTATTCTATAAAGATCAGGAAATACACGAACCCAGCACACCCCTACCATCCATGCAGAGAACCACTTTCTCGGGGTCTGCCTCCCATGCCTGTCCACAAGAGAACACCTGCTTCGTCTGAGGTGAGAAGGGGCGGCCACAGTCTCCAGAGCCCTGCCTGCCCAGTGTCTAGCCTCTGGCCAGCTGAGTGTGGCTCTAACTCACCTCAGACCACTTTTTGCAGATTCTGAGGTAGTCCCAGTGCGCTTGGCCCCTCTCCAGCTCACTCCGTGTCAGTGTCCTTGGCTGGGGGTGGGGCCCTGACCTGAACACGAAGCTGGCCTATGGAATGCCCCCCCAAGCAGGACCTGAAGGGTGACCCTAATGGTCCCCAGCAGGGGCATAATGAGAAAGTGCTCTCCATGGCCAGACAGGAGTCACTTAAACACATCACAGACATCTCAGCACACACACCGCGAGGAAGGTGGGAACCTGAGCTGTGAAGGCACACTGGCCGGCGCCTGCACCACAGGTAGGTCTAGGGATGCACGGCTTCTACCGACAGCCTATTTCCTCCCGGCAAGGCAGCTGCGGTGTCTCAGCAGAGGGCTCAAACGGCCTCTGCTGAAGGGAGCTTGAGTCTGTGTCCAGACTGGTTCACTACTTTTTAAAAATTGTATTTATTTATTTGAGTTTTTTTTTTTAGACAAGGTTTCTCTGTGTAGCCCTGGCTGTCCTGGAACTCACTCTGTAGACCAGGCTGACCTTGAACTCAGAGATATGCCTGCCTTACCCAGTTTAAGCCTATTCAGTCTTACCTACTTCCATTCACCAAGTGCCCTAGGTGTCCATACCAGGCCTGGGGGCCTCACCTGTTCTGCCTACTCCCCACTCACAGGGGCCGGAGAGCTATGAGCACATGGGCCCCCTCGTAAAAGGCTAGGGAACACTTTCGGGGGTGAGCAGTGCCACAGGTGCCCAGATGTAAGGTAGACCATGGGTCCGTGTGAGCTGTGGGTGCTGCCCTGAGAACCCACTGGTACATAACACAGGTCTTTCTTGCCACCCAGTCAAGAGACTGCTGGGCTGGGGCTGTTCTGCTCCAGGCAGGACCATCTGCTTCTCTGGTCATAGCAGGAAAAGGCAGTGAGTAACTTGGGCTGAGAGAGGTAGAGCCACAAGAAGCTGTGGCCTGGCCGAAGGCAAATGGTGTGAGAAGCAAGTTGGCTGATGGAGTGCCCTGCTGTGACCAGGATCCCAAACAGAGCTGGGAAGGGCTGCAGAGGCCTCAGGGAGAGAGTGACTTGACAGGCCTTGAGTTTCACACTGGTGCAGCCCTTGCAGATCCCCACAAGGGCAACCACGCCAACTCTGGCCCCTAGCTGGGGACCCTGGGCTTGCTCTGCAGAGAGCCAGGACAGCTGTCCCAGAGTCAGCTGAGCCTTGGAAACGCAGGAGTGGCTGGCTCTAAGTGGGAAGTGAAGCCACAGATGGGCTCCAGGCTGTGGAAGCCACAGTCCCTAGGTCATCTGATTGGTCCTCGCCAGCAGCTCCAGCTCACCTCCTCTAGATCTCGAGACTGGCTAGGTGGCCGTGCAGGGACAGGACGATTCGAGAGCTGCTGGCACCTCCAGCCACATGTAAGTCCTCTGGCCGGCATGGCACACACTGTCTTGGTCAGAGTTGTTCGCCACCCTCCAGCTGCATTTGGTGTGCCAGCTGCTGCCCAATGGCCAGCAGGGGACTGGCTCTGTAGGCTGGGCTGGCCAGCAGCTTCTGAAACCGGGTCCTTTCTTCCTCACTGAAAGAAATGAAAGCATAGATCAGCACAGGGAGAACAAGAACCCCCAGGACCCACACAACAGCAGAGGCCCAGAGTAACCACAAGGTACAGTACCAGGGCACACAGCTGCTGAGCACACCAACTACCAGTGGGGTCACCTACCAGTAGATCCAGGAGGGATTTGCTAGGGGCTGCTGCCAAGGCAGAAGCTGACAGTCAGGAAGCAGTGGTAGTTGCTTTATGTAAGAGGTGCCTTCCTTCCAAATGAGCCCAAAATAGATGTTCACTGGAGAGCTGTGAGCAATAGGGCAGCTACGGACACAGGCAGCTCGGGGGCCTCTCAGATTCGCAAGAGCCCAGGCTGTCAGGTCCTCTCATCCCTTTCTCTAACCCAGCATGGCTACCTTCAGTAGACCCTGAAGACACAGGCCTGTGTTGTTTCCGCATGCAATGTGAGTCAGCAGAGAAGGCAAATGTCTCATAAGTTCGTAAGTTTGAATTTTTGGTCCTCAGTTAGTGGAACTATTTGGGAAGGATTAGGGGGCGTGGCCTTGCTGAAGGAGGTGTGTCACTGGGGGGTGGGCTTGAGGTTTTAAAAACCCCTACTTGGCCCATTCTCTCTTTTTCTCTACCTGCTGCCTGACTCAGTCAGAAAGAGTTTAAGACTAAACTGGGTAAGAGCTACAAGACTAGACTTAGTAAGAACCTATCTCAAAAACAAACAAACAAACAAAAACAAAACAAAAAAAGAGCCAGGTGGTAGTACACACCTTTAATCCCAACACTCAGGAGGCAGAGGCGGGTGGGTCTCTGTGAGTGTGAGGCCAGCATGGTCTACAGAGCTAGTTCTGGGGCAGCCAGGGCTACACCGAGAAACCCTGTCTCAAAAAAACCAAAAACAACAACAACAAAAAAACCCGAAAACCTAAAACCAAATAAACACAGGAGACAGGATATATCTCAGCAGTAGAACTCAGAATGTATGGGGGTCTGGGTACAATTCCCAGTACTGGGATGAGAGTTGAGGCTGTTAAATTCTATACTGATTTCCAAAACCAAAAGTAATCATTAAAAAGACCTTACTGAATCTATACATTGAGAGGGCATGAAGAGCTTTAGGAAAAATTGACACAGAACACTCAACACTAAAAACTAACGGAGGTTGTATACAGACAGAACAACCACCCTGCGTGGGTGAGATCCAGACTGCCTCAGGTTCCCCCAAAGACAGCACAGCACTGGAGCCAAGTCGGCAGAGGCCCAAGAGCAGAGGCAAAAATCTCATGCCCAAGCTCACATCTGAGAAGAGTGTCAGGCAGCCAACAGGGCAATACCAGTGAAGGACAGGGTGCGGGGCTGTGTGTGTAGAATCCATGGTAATCACACACCCCAGCCACCACCCCGGAGGCTGGGAAAGGAAGTTCTCACACTAGATAGCATCACTACTCCCTGGAGGAACTTCAGATAGGCACCCAAGGCCTAACCACAGGACAGCAAAGTTTTTGGTCCCCAAAAATGTCTCCCACTTGTAGTCAGAAGCCAAGTCAGGACAGAGAGGAGGCTGGGAGGTGGAGGTGGGAGGGGTCTGGAGGTGGGGGTGGGAGTGTGGATCAGGAGATCAGAAAGAAGGCCCTGTGGGGCAGGGCTGTACTCACAGAAGCTGCTGTCTCTGGGCTGTGCTCATTCGGCTAAGCTCCACTGGCCTGGGCTTGCTGGTCACCCTGCTGTGGATACAGAGTCCAAGTCAGTCTGAAACATTTCACCAGAAAATTTATCTCTGTGGCCCCTAGAGTCTACAGCAGCAGGAGTTCAGGAGTCCACCCTGTACAGTGGCTATGGAGACTGGATCTAGATGAGTTGTAGAGTTAACAACCACAGTATCCAGGGTCTTGTCTCATTCCCTAAGGTTCCCATGTAATATAGAAAGATCTATCACCCCAGGAAAACACATCACTTATATACCCAGAGTCTGCCACCTGCCCAACCTGAGTGGAGAACAAGCCATCTAGGCAGCAGCCTGCCCTGGACCCTCAACTCCAGGTAGAACCTACCTCTAAAACCACATAGCACTTCCTGACAAGACACGGGCATCTGACATGTCCTCTCACGTTTGAGAGCTATGCTACTAGGGGTATGTGATACCTGCCATTCCAGTGTGACCTTAGGAGCCAGGCACCAACCCATGCTGCCTACAGATGCCAAAGTGCACTGAGGGACCTTCTAGGGCAAGAGGATGGTGCCTGCTGACCACCAGACAGGGGTGTATCCTGAGAAGATTCTCAGGCCCTTCCAAGCTACTGCACTAGGTATGACTCGGGGGGGGGGGGGGTTAGTTTGAGAGTCCGGGGCTCAGTGCCGGGCAGCACATCTCCTAAGGTCAATTCTGGTGGCTGCAGGTCATGCCAGGAGCATTCCTACATCCCCAGGAGCCTGGTCCAATAATTGAAAGGGAGAAGCAGCCCCACCCAGCAGCAAGGGACCTGGGCAGAGAGGAAGAACCCAGAGCTTATCACCTGACAAGATGATTTCAGAGATATCATGCAGAAAGAGAAGCCCAGAAAGGGAGTCAGCCAGAAAAGGGCCAAAAGCACCGCTGTGTCCTGGGCCAACACCTAATTTAGACTCCTGATCTATTCATGTTCCTTTTCAAATATGAATGAGTGACGCTTTTGCATCTCCTCAGTGGTTTCTCACACCCTGGCCTCTGCCCCCCCCCCCCCAACCTCCCCTCCCGGAGGAATGACTTGTCGGGTTGCACACAACCCTTTCCCTGCCCCAGTCTGTTAGAATGGTAATCTCGTGCCTATTTGCTCAGCCCTTCCAGAGGTCCCAGAATCCATCACGGTACAGAAGTACCTACTCAGTAGTAACCAGTGCCTCCAGCCAGTTCCTCCTGCAGAGGACCACTCACTGCCTCAGGCGACCTAGCTAGTTCCCCCTCTCAGTCCCACCGGCTGTACAATGGGGAAAGTCTCCCTAAATGCAGTCCAGACCTGCTGAGTGTGGTGGCAGCAGCCCAAGTCTTATAGGACTCTATGCATGGGCACAGAGAGATCCTGAACTCAGACACTGGAAGCAAGAACACAGCCTGACTCTGTGAAGTTCTTCCACAAGCAGACGGCAGACTTCCTAGAGCACAGCCCCATGTGGTGTTTCATAACTGAAAATTTTAAAAAGAGTAGATTTCCAAACATACAACAGCCAAAAATAAATTCAGAACCAAACGCAAAACGATCCAGGATGTCTTCGGCAGAGCTCGCCGGAGCTGCATCTGCACCTTCACTGCAGCCTTGGTCCTGAATGTGCACAGCATGCAGCACTGCCCAGCACTGCCTGGCCCCTCGGCTCGGAGGAGAGACGGTGACAAGGACTGGCAGTGTTCTCCCTGCACAAAGCTCTGGCTCCCGGAGAAGCACAATGGTGTCGCTGTGGAGGCAGACACTTGTGCTCGTATCGTTCTTCATGTCAGGGTCGAGTCAGGGTATCTTTGCGCTGTGGTTTTAGAATCCTTGATTTAAAAATTGCTGTTTGAGTTGCTGGCTTCAGTTTGTAAAAATGAATGAATGAATGAATGAAAGAAATTGTGCTTGGAATTAGAAAACAGTTTCCAGCAGTTTCTGAAACAGCCCTCTCCACACTTTTTGTCCACTGTACTGTTCCCCATGTGAAGCACATTGTTAGCCCTATGATTATAACATAAAATGCAGATTAACTGAAAAATAGCACAGATGATCTACACCCTTATTACACAGCCAGGACTTATTATTTTTTTAAGACTTGTTTTTATTTTTACTTATGTGTACCTGTGTGTCTGTGACTGAATACCATGGGTGCAGTGCCCACACAAGCCAGAAGAGGGCATCGGATCCCCTGGAGCTGGAGTTACAGAGGTTGAGAGTCACTGTGCTGGGAACTGAACCAGGGACATCTGCAAAAGCAGTGAGCACTCTTAACCACTGATCCAGCTCTTCAGCCCAAGATTTAATTCCTTATGTTAAACAAGCATATTCATTTCATCAGTATGCAAATATGCTTTCATCTTTGATAAAGATAAAATTTTATGTATCCCACAGGATTGCTTTTTTTTTTTTAAATAAATTTATTTATGACGTATTCTGTCAGTGTTTGATTTGCTCAGCTACCTTATAAACTTATGTATTCGGGGCCACATAAAACCTCCTCAGGAGTTGGGCATAACACACGCCTTTAATCCCAGCACTTGGGAGGCGGAGGCAGACAGACCTCTGTGAGTTTGAGACTAGCCTGGTCTACATAGTGAGTTCCAGGCTAACCAGAAACATATAGTGAGACCCTGTCTTGAAAGAAACAAAAAACCAAAACCAAAAAACCAAACCACCACCACCACTACCCAAAAACCCACCTTTTCTCAGGTGCAAAGGGGTCATGAGTGGAAAAGCATGAGCCCTGTCCTGGAGAAGTTCTTTTTTTGTTTTCGTTTTGCTTTTTAAGACCGGGGTTCTCTGTGTAGCCCTGGATGTCCTAAAACTTGCTCTGTAGACCAAGTTGGCTTCAAACTCAGTTCTGCCTGTATCTGCCCCAGCGAGTGCTGGAATTAAAGGCGTGCGTCACCACACCTGGTTTGTTGGAGAGAATTTCATCTCTCATAAGTTAGATGGTGACAGGCAACATGGTCTGCCTCAGGAATTCTGTAGACCACCCCCAGCCTAGCTCCAGTGAGAGGGCAACCACTCCCGTGGGTATCTGGAGGGTACTAAATACCCTCAGGCCATTCTGTCACTCAGCAATGCCAGGCCATACCATGGACTTGCAGCAGCCCAGGTAATAAGAGAGGGTCACAGGCCTGTCCCACATCATGACCCTCTGAGTCTAGGATGAGCAGGGATGGGCATAAACTAGCTGGACCCTGTGCGGCCGTCTGGATATAGCACCTTCCTTCCCACGGTGAAAAGCAGTGCCCTAGACAAGGCCAGTTTAACACAGCAAAGAGATACTAGGGGCCTGAACCCCAAGGGCCAATAGGGCATCGGGTGGCCAAGAGGCTGCTGGGGTGGAGAAGCAGCCAAAGGCAGTCCCTGGCATGGTGAACGCCCCCACTGCAGTCCTCGGGGCTGGGTGAGCCTCCCACCCTGTCTCTCGCCTCTGACTCCCCATGCTCTGCCACGCTTTCCTTTTCTATATAAACCGTGACCGTGATGCTAACAGCTCTCTCTGAGACCACTGAATCCTACAGTCACCAAAGTGGAGTGAGCTGTCTCTGGTGCATACACACAGCTGCCGGAGTGAGGATGGTCTTCTAACTCCAAGTATGCATGTGTACTGGCTGGTTTTGTGTGTCAACTTGACACAAGCTGGAGTTATCACAGAGAAAGGAGCTTCAGTTGAGAAAATGCCTCCGTGAGATCCAGCTGTAGGCATTTTCTTAATTAGTGATCAAGGGGGGGGGGGGGCCTTGTGGGTGGAGCCATCCCTGGGCTGGTAGTCTTGGGGTCTATAAGAGAGCAAGCTGAGCAAGCCAGGGGAAGCAAACCAGTAAGTAGCATCCCTCCATGGCCTCTGCATCAGCTCCTGCTTCCTGACCTGCTTGAGTTCCAGTCCTGACTTCCTTTGGTGATGAACAGCAGTGTGGAAGTGTAAGCTCAATAAACCCTTTCCTCCCCACCTTGCATCTTGGTCATGATGTTTGTGCAGGAATAGCAAACCTGACTAAGACAGCATGCTTGGGTTGGCATTTGGACTGGAACACCTGCTCTATTAGAAGACAGACTCTGGAGTGGCCAGCACTCCAGCCTCAGATCCTGCTGTCCGGCATTCTCCAAGGCAAGGAGCCGGCTCCTTGGAGAAACACCTGGTACCAGGACCAGGCAGAAGATGCCCAAGGTGAGCTCCCAGCATCTGCTGACATCAGAAAGTGAGGAAGTGCTCAGACACACCCACCCCACAGATGGCCAGATCAGAGCCATCTGGGAGCTACTAAAAGAAATGCTGTTGGCCACTGCTGGAACAATTTCAGCAATAAATAAAGTAGCACTGGATACTAGCCCAATGCATAAAGTAGACGTTCACGGGCCTACAGGAACCTAAACCAAGGATGAGTTGTCCCTGGGCCACCTGGCAGAGGTGTGTTTCTCAGGATTCTCACTGTGAGAAGCTTTGTCCCCCTCTACTCTGTGCCTCTGGGAAAGAAGTGGCCACTCTGCGCCCAGGGTGGGGTGCTATGCTCCCTCCCCTCAGAGACAGGCCTGCAGTCTTGGGTTCTGCTGAACAGGAGCTCTGACTCTTCTCCAATTATTGACCCAGCCTATCTCAAAACAAAACGCCCTACTCCATTCCCTCCCAGAAATGCCCGTCTCAGTCTGAAAAGCTCCCAGCCAGAGGAGCCTGAGGAAACAGGAGGGCCACACATTAAGTTTCTTCCTGTTAATTAACTATTTCATTTTATGGTGTGTGTTTATATAGGTGTGTTCAAATGGGTATATACGTGTGTGTGTGTGTGTGTGTGTGTGTGTGTAAAGGCCAGAGGTCAACCTCAGGTGTCTTCCTCAATTGCTCTACCTTATTTTACTTGGAGCTCATCAATTTGGTTAGGCTGGCTGGCCAATGAGCGCCAGAAATTTTGCTGCCTCCACCCACCCACAAGGCACTGGGGTTACAGATAGCACACCCAGCTTTTTACATGGGTGCTGAAGATCCAAACTCAGGTGAGGTACTGTGCACAGCGGGAACTTCACAGCCTGAGATGTCTCCTCAGTCCCCTGACCACTGCTTTACATGTGTGACTACATATGGTTCAATCCTGGCTCACGGTGACAAACTATGATGCTCACTTAGATGCTAACTGTCTCTGCCGTTCTTCTGTAAATCTAAACGCCATGGGTATTTCCTTCTCATTTGAGACAGGGTCTCGTGCTGTCTTCCAGGCTGGCCTCACTTCTGTAGCAACCTTCCTGCCTCACCTCTCAGGGCTGAGACTACCACCGCCATGCTGCCTCACCTCTCAGGGCTGAGGTCACAGGCACACAGCGCCATGCTTAGCTTCTACAGCTGTTCTGAAACAGAGGGAGGCAAGCACTGGGTATGAGTGAGGAGCAGCAGGACAAGATGGGATCTTTCTCCCGCCACAGTGAAGCAGTCCTGGGGAGGCTCACGCCCTAGCACACTCGTCTCTGGGCTGTAGAACAGGCTGCTTGTGTGGCTCTGCCGGGTCTGGGAGCCCCATGCACAGTTCTCAGAAGAGAAGCTGTGAAGAGGAAGGGATCCTTGACACTTTTTGCTTAAGAACAGGAATGGCCTCTGCGTCTCTGGCTCTGCTCAGCTGGTGAGTCCCGACCTGTGCCGGGCCATGTCTGGCCTGAGAGGAATGGGTGCCCCATCCTGGGAACCCAGCCCTGGGCCATCTGGTTCTACAGCAAGGCACCCACCTGCCCCTGACAGGGTGAGGGGCTCACAGACAACTGCATAGAACCTCTGCTTTATCCTCAGATGAAAACTCACAAGGAGAAAGATTATTTTTTAAAAGGCAAAATACGAAGTAATAAGCCTCATGCGGTAGCTCCCACCTGCAATCCCAACACTTGGGAGGCCGAGGCAGGAGGACTGTATTAAGTTCAAGGTTACTATGAGGTACACAACAAATTACAGGCCAGTGTGGAGAGTGAGACCTTGTTTCAACCCTCACTACCCTCCTCCAAAAAGCAAAAACAAAACCCCAGGGAACAGAAATGACAAATAAACGCTGAAAGTTGCATTTTGAGAGCAGAGTCCTGAAGCCCCTCCCTCCACCTGCCCCCCAGGGCAGCTCTGCACGGTTGTACCCTGGGCCTGCACCCACTCCTCATCCTTTCACTGAACAAGGACAGGCGCGTTTAGGGCTGTGTGGGCTCCAGCCCTCTCCCTGAGGTCTCCATGCAGTGTGCCCATGTCCAGAGGCTCACCCTCAGTGCGGATCAGGGGAGGGAGGGACACAGGCAGGTGTCAGGTGGAGGTTCCCTGAGGAAGGGATGTCAGAGCTGTCTGCAAGGGGAACAGGAAGGTCAGGTGGATGCACTAGGGCCACTAGGCCTTGTGCTGACCATGTGCCTAGTATGGAAACTGAGGTCGGCCAGCGGGAGGAAGGCATGAGGGAGCACACACTGGTGGGCCAGCCAGGCTTCCACCAGGGGTCGGCCTGGGTGCTTCTTCCACAACACTACATTCAAGGGCTCAAGGCAAGGGTGAGGCTCTCTGAGCCACGTGTGGCTTCAGCATCGGCTCCCTCACTTTTGGAGATGGGAGACTTCAGAGACCACTGTCAATCCCCCTCCTCCCCTCTGAATCCAGGGCTATGGCGCTCCAGGCCAGCTCCGTAAGAGACAGCCGGTGGCAGACACTCACCGTCTGGCTTGCTGCTGCTGGCGGCCAGCCTCCAGTTCCTGCAGCTCGGGTAGGGCGTCCCTCAGAGGGTGCAGGTCGCCTACCACCACCATGGCCTTGCGCTTTCGTTCCTCCCTGAGCTTCTGTTCTGCCAGCTTTATGGCTTCAATTTCTGAGGGGAGAGACAGGAGAATATGGCAATTAAACCCCATTCCCCAGCCCCCTCAGAGGCCACCAATGCCAAGGCACCCACTAATCTGTGTGTACCCTGACGCTGCTCGCTCCCACAGAGCACAAGTGTTCTTTGTTACCCCGCTGTCACCTGCTCTGTGCCCCTAAAGAATTGGGGGGCGGGCCAGCTGAGTTATTTTTTTCTCTTTAATCACAGAGGCACACTTTAATTACAGGGCTGACTATGAGCTTGGAGGTGCAGAACAGAGGCCTGCCTCCTTTATAAGGGGTACAGTGCAGGGCCTGGGCACACAGACACAGTGGAGCTGGCATAGGGACAGTGGGTAGATGCAGGCCCTGGGCTTCACTGGTGACTTACTGAGAAGCCACAGTGGCCTTTATCCTGGGCAATCTAGAACCGTGTGGTGCCTCCCCAAGATTTCAAGAGGGGGGAGAGTGGTCCCATAGGGTGGAACTGTCAGCCATAGGGGATGGCAGGGAGCAGGGCGGGTGGCCAGGTCGCACGCACTAATGTAAGAGAAAGTTCACTGTGGGGCACAATCTTGGGATTTGATGCTCTTCAAAAGGTGGATTCAGTCCCAAACCACCAATGTAACAAGTACTTAACCTTGCGATTTGTCCGCACGTGGTTGTGGGGTTATGTTCAGTTCTGGGATAAAAATCCACTCCTTCTGGGTACATGGCCACATAAGGACCTTTATTCAGATACTTCAAACATGGGGTGACCCTAGCAGAGGAGGTGAGGCAACCAGCAGCTTCCCCCTCAGCAAGACACAGCCAACTCTGCCACCCTCTACAACTGGGAAGATGCCTCACAGGGCAGGTCAGAAAGGCCACCCTGACCACCCCAGGCAGGGCCAATACGTCAGGGTCCATCACTCACGCCGAGGCAGAGACAGCCCTCCCAGAGCAGCCTAACAGACTGTGGATTTATAGGGTGACAATTTGGTGGGGTTTTTTTTTTTTTTTTTCCAGTTTAGGTGGAACAGAGCAAACAATTCACTTAGCACCTTATCAAAACTAGCCACTCTTCCCAAAGCAGGGGTAGGAGGTGGGGGTGAATTTCCCTGGCAGAAAGAAGGGCTAGGGGCCACTCCCTCACACATACAGGATGACAGACCCAGAGAAAGGACAACAAGGCTGAGGGAGACAGGGTAGGGCGTGCTAGGATAGTTTGGTGTCTGGAAGTTGTTGTAACCCACCGTTGACTGGTGGCAGTGCTGGCTAAAAGGGAAAAAATTGGTCACTAGATGTGCCAGAAGAGATGTGGTAAAACTATCTACCCACGATAAAGTTACAGTGAAACCATAAACAGATCCAAGATAACAAACAGCTCATTTCTACTGAGCTCAACAAGACAGCGCCGACCACATCCTGGTACTCCCGTCTGGCAACTCACAGCTCCCAGGGAGGCAAAGACAGTGGCAGAAGACAGCAGGGGAGTGGAGAGGGTCAAGAGATGTGCCCAGCCTCGATCCCTAACCCACAATGCTACACGACTTTTAACCAAGTTGGGACATCTAAATCTTCCTTAAGCAAACAAACTAGACAAAAAACCCCTCAAATATCAGTGACAGGAGTATAAGAAGTCAAGGTTGCCCAGATAGTTCGGGATACCGAAGAAGACCTTGTCTCAAAACCATAAAAACCTCAATGTGAATAAAACATGTAAATGGAATGAGCAAGAGAGCAGGTCTACTAACACTCAAACAACGAAGCCTGGGGCAGAGTACCGGACAGAGACGAGAGGTGGCCACACGTGCAGCTGCCCCTTCCTCCCTGCACCCAAGGATGAACTACTTGAGTTAGACACTCTAAATAAGTAGAGAACCACGAAAAGCCAAAACAGTAAAGCCACACAGCACCACTGGAATCCGAGAAAAGAAAATCACAGCCATGAAATGCAACTTCTGAGCTGCCCTGATCCGTCGGGGACACCAAGCGTGAGAACAGCACTTTATAGGAGCTGAGCTCTAGGTGCTACAGAGGGCAGTCCTGGAGGACACCTGGTCCTTGCAAACTGCCAAGAGCTCTCATGCTCAGAACACGCTGCTCCAGGGAGGGGGAGCACTTCCCGGGGAATCCGGCACTGGGGAGGCAAAGTGGAACAAGATAGAGAGGGGATAGGGAAAGGGAAAGCTTGGATAGTTCCTCACAGTGACAGCAGGGAGAGTGTGGCAAATGATCAACAGGCTCCACAGCCACGGAAGAGACACACTGCTGAGGGTCCTAGAGAATCCAGTATGGCTACCAGACCTGAGATGTGTCCTAGGCCAGATCACAAGACATAGGCTGTTACTAAAAAATAAGAAAATGATACTTGTAGTTTTTAAAAACTTTTAGAAGTAAATTTGTCTAAAACAACAGAGAGAGAGAGAGAGAGAGAGAGAGAGAGAGAGAGAGAGAGAGAGATAGATATTAAGATAACAGTAATTAAGAAAACCTAACTAGCCAGCCAGTGGTGGCGCACGCCTTTAATCCCAGCACTTGGGAGGCAGAGGCAGGCGGATTTCTGAGTTCGAGGCCAGCCTGGTCTACAGAGTGAGTTCCAGGACAGCCAGGGCTACACAGACAAACCCTGTCTCGAAAAAAAAAAAAAGAAAAAAAGGAAAAAAGAAAAAAGAAAACCTAACTAATGATGAGAGACCTATCATGTTTCTTGAATTGATTCAGGGTCGGCAGCCCACCCTCCTGAAGCTAATGTACAGATTCGGTGTGGCCCCAATCACAATCCCTCTCAGCTTCTGTTGTTGTCTTTAAGGAGAATGACAAACAGTGAAATTGGATGAAGTGCTGAGAACCAAGAATGCCCAGAGCAAGCTAGGACGAAGGAGCAGAGGAGGCCTTGTGTGCCTGTCCCACTTGCTGACACTAGAGTCATGGGCCACAGCACAAGCATGGATGGAGGAAAGCCATGTGACTTTCAAAAGGACAATCCAACGAGGAAAACAATCCTCACCAGACTGTGGCAGGACCACCCACCAACTTGCAGCAGACAGGCGCCAGCTCAGGATGGACCACAGCCTAAGGACAGGCTGGGCTGTGACACTTTCAGAAGGAAACAGAAAAACATCTTCATGACTTGGGATTCAGTGTGCTTTTTATGTCTGTCTGTCTATCTGTCTGAGACAAGGTCTATTTTATAGCTCTGGCTGTCCTGGAACTCACTATGTAGACCAGGCTGCCTCAGATTCATAGAGAGCAACCTAAGCAACATTTTTTTAAATAAGACACACTGTAACCATATAGAAAAAAATATTGGTTAGATTTTTTAATAATTAAACTCCTGTAGTTTAAAAAAAAAAAAAAAAAAAAAGAGAGACAGTCTGCAAGGAATACACACACAGCTGACCAGGGCTGGCAGGTCCCCAGCACACGCAGAGAGTCCCCAAGCTCAGTAATACAAACACAGAGCACCTCAAGAACGACCCTCACTGAAGATGAGATGCACACGCACAGCAGTGCTCTTTCACAGAACATAGACCAGCAGCCCGTGAGATGACAGCCCAGGTCACCAGATACATGACTAGTATGCACGGCTGCGGGGCCACCTCAACTCTCATGACGCTGGAGGGGGGCACATGAACCACGGCTTCAGAAGAATGTCTGGCAGTACTTACAAAACTAAACATACACCTGCCCTATGACCCAGCATTCCATTCCTAAGTGGTTATGTAAGAGGGATAAAACACGTCCACAGAGACACCAGAGCAGATGCTCGTCAGCCTTACTGATCACAGACAAGATGGAAGGGCAGACATCCATCAGTAGGAGACAGGGCAGCAAGGATGACCATGAACAGCGCGGTGGCTCTCGGCCATGGGACCGCCGCTGCCGCTGCATGCAGTGCGGCCTGGCAGGAAGGTACCAGGAGACAAAGTACTAAGGCAGCCGCAGACCCGCCGGACGTGGCGCCTCACACTGGGCAGGCAGGTGGCACACAGCTGTCAGAAGTCACTGCTGATGCCAGGCAAACATCTTCTTCACAAGAGAACAGAAAGGGGATCACAGACAAGCTCAAGCTAGCCAACCTATTTGCCAGCAGGTAGACGAATGCCCACAACTTGCTTCAAAATGCACTAGAAAGTGTGGATGGGTGGGCAGGAATGACCCAAGGAATGGCTGCGACAGAGAAGGGAACCGTTAGTTGAAGACACAGTTAACACTGTTCTCAGACCAACACAGACAGACTAGCTGCTTAACCAAACCTAAAAGGAAGCCAGGCCAGGGGTCAGCGGAAGCTAATAATGCAGAGGAGAACCAGGCCGGACTAGTGATTAGTACACTGGGTTAGTGTGCCACATCAGTGAAGCTTCTTAACAAATCTAATCGGAAATGGTGGAACGCGATACAAACGACGACACACTCAGCAGATCACAGTCCTTCCGGAGGACCAGGGTTCAGTTCTCAGCACCCACATGGTGGCTCAGAACCAGTTATAACTCCAGTTCCAGGAGGCCCGCCGCCTTCCTGTGACCTCTGCGGGCATGTGGGCCAACACTCAGACACACAAAAGGGATGTGAATGAGGAAGCAGGCTGCAGAGGTAGCTCAGTGGTAGAGTACTTGTCTAGCATACGGAAGACCCTAGGTTCAATCCCCAGTACCAGGGGAGCGTGGGGGTGGGGGACAGAGGCAGAGAAGAGGCAACACACAGCCTTTGCTGATAAAGTCCGAGAGCTGATGAAACGAGACGATTTTAGAAGAAACCATGAGGCATAAAAATCAACTCATACTCATAAAAACTTCCACACCAAAGAAGCACACCTCAGACGTGGCCAGGTCCCACGCCAAAGCCTCAGCATCTCCTGCCCCACAGAGAGCACAAGTCCTTTTGCTGGGAATTGTGGGAAAGTGACCAGAGCAGTCAACTTCTTAAAAAAAAAAAAAAAAAAAAATCCACAATGTAACAAAATATAAAACTAGTAATCGTTGAGGAAATTGACCAATTTCTAGAAATACTGCTTCCTAAACACCCCTTTATTTAAAGTTTTCAAGAAAAAATTTTCAAGAAAGATTACCTTATTTTCAAGAAAAAAATAAGGTAAACTATATTTAAGCATGTAAAAACATAAAGATGAAACTGTTTCAAATTAACTCCCAGAGTTGGCAGAAACACACTAAAGAGAAAGATGATGGCTAAGAGAAAAATTACAAAGCAATCTTGGTAATTTTCAAGTAAACAGAGAAAATGCTTGGGAAACGTCGCACATAATCAGCTTTGTGGAAAATGACTACGTACTTCAAGAAGGGAGCGAGGGGAGAGCTACTCCATCTGCTCCAGATGCTCGACTCCAGACCGAGACCAAACTCAACATCAGCCACACCAGGCGAGTTGCCTTACTCCTGCCATCCCAAAGATCAGGAGCTCAAGGTCAGAGTTAGACTGGCCCGGACCATATGAACTCTATCATAACCAAGCTCACACAGACCTGGAAAGAACAGCAGACAGGTCTCACCTTTGCACGAGGGCTCTGGCCCCACAAATGTGTGTTAGCTTTCATCATGAAGCCCCAGACAGACCACTTTTACCCCTAGGGACAGAGAACAACTTCAGGATGGTTTTGTACAGAGGAGGAAGCAAGGGGTTGCAGGAGGCTCACACACGGGTCTACACCCACTCTAGGGACAGATCCCCTCATGGTGCCTGCCCTGTTGCCAGCCACCGATGCTGCTTCTAACGCTTACCAATGCGCGCCTCCTGGATCCCATCAGGGTCTGAGAGGACCGGGACATGACCAGCCTCCATGGGGTAGAAGCCCATCCATGTGGCACAGGCATCTGAATGAGAATGGGGCAGATGTGGCTAACTCACAAGAGAAGGATGTGAACTTACTCTGGAGCCATCGCTCACGGCGAAGCTTGAGTTTTTCCTTCTTAGGCAAAATGGCCTTTGGCTCTGCACCTGAGGAGAGAGCACAGGAGTAATGCGGTCAGTGTCTGCTCAGCCCAGGGTCTCCCCACCCCTGCAGAGGCTGAGGTCAATGACAAGGCAGCCTGGGACTCCCTAGGTGATGAACAGCCTCAGGCTCCATGCAGCAGTGGGGCCCTGTGCTGGTACAACACTGTAAGGTTCTCGGAGCTCAGCTGGGCGCCAGTGTATTTGGGGAATGTGAGGATGCCAGCACCAGGTCCTGGACATGACATACCTTCACCTTGCTTGCCAGCATTAGGACACAGAGCATGAAAACAAAGTGCCCATGACTCCTGTCCTCAGGACAGCTCCCATCCCTGGAGCACAAGCCTACAGCCTCTCATCTGCAATCTTTGGTGGTAGCTTCCCCTGCCTGGTTTTGTCCTCTCTTCCTTGTGCTCCTGGCCTCAAATAACCTGCTATGATACCGACTGGCACATTCCTACTGTACCGGCTGAGCCGAGTTCCAAATCCAGGGCTGCAGTGCTAACTCTTGGTCCCTTAGAATGGGATGCAGGCAGCCAGGCATGGAAGCTCATGCCTTTTATAATCCTAGCACTCAGAAGGCTGAGGGAGGAGGAGAACTGCCTTAAGTTTGGGGCCAGCTTGGGCTACACCGTGAGTTTCAAAGGGGAAAGTAATATGAGGATCTTTGGAGACAGGGTGCAACGGTTAGTTCTGGTTGTTGGCTTGGCACAACGGGTTGTTGGTCAATAAGGGACTTTCTTAATTGGGCTGAGGTCGGAGGACCCACCCTAAATGTGTGGCAGGCACCACTGCAGGCACTACGTGCTGGATGAAGAGATGCAAAGGGGAAGCTCAGCACTAGGATGCCTGTGGTATTCCATTGCTCCCTGCTCTCGACTGTTCCTGTGGCCTTTATGTCCCTGAATTGATGGGACGGTAACCTGGGATTGTGAGCCAAACGAACCCTTTCTCCCTGATGTTGCTTTGGCCAGGTTATTTTATCACAGACAGAGCCAGGTCTTGGGGCTGGAGAGGTGGCTCAGTGATTAAGAGCACTTGTTCTGGCAGGGAACCCAGGTTCAGTTCCCAGCTACTGCATGGCAGTTCACAACCATTGTAACTCCAGTTTTAGGATCCAATACCTTCCTCTGACTTCCACGGGCACTGCACACACATGCTGCACTTACATACTTGCAAGCAAAATACTAATATAAATAAAATAAAAACGAACAAACCCAAATTTTGAAGGCACAGGTCTGCACACAAAGGTGGTCTAAATACAGCAAGGTCCCCTTTACAGATGAAATGAGACCATCAAGTTAGCACTGAGCTGACTTTTCCTTAGATGAGGACCATGAGACAGGTGCAGTCAAAGGGAGGACCATACAGAGAGAGAAGATACCATCTGCCGGCCAAGGAGGACCAGGAGGCCCACGCCCTCCCTGTCATAACTATGACACAGTTCTCCAAAACCACCACAACAATACGCACTGAAGCCACTGGCTCTGCAGTGTTGCTATCTGAGTCAAGTTCACCTTCTTAGAAACGATGAAGAGCAACCAGCCAGGGAGAGGCCTTGTATAGACTGCCAGTCTCTGCTGGTCACCACTGCAGGCAGAGGGCCTGTAGGTGGCTGAGTGTTCACTTGTCTGGGGACATTAAGAACACAAGAGGAGATATATCTGCACCAGGAGCCAGATGACATGGCCCCATTTTTCAAAGGAGAAAACCAAGGCTCACCACTGCATGCTCTGTAGTAACATCAGTTAGACTTGTCCCAATTAACCAGAAGTTGACTGACTGGGGCACAGACAACCAGGCTGTGTGAGCAGAAATCACTGATAATACTGATGGGCTGACTCTGAGGGGGCCTGGACAATGCTAGCTGGGCCTCCTCTCCTCTAAAGATGGTCTCAGCCCAGTCTAAGGACAGCTGGAGCCAGCTAGGGACACTGCCCAGCCAGAGCAGCAGCCCTGCCCATAGTGAATAAGAAGGACTAAGCATGGAACTGAGGAACTACGAGGCAGAGAGAGGTTACTGGACCTCGGGCACCTGGGTGGCACAGTGTCTTGGTGGGATGGAGGGTGGAGATCAGGTCACTGGAATCTCTGCTGCTAGTCTGCCCCAGAACAACACAAGGATGCCTTGGCCTTAACGGCCTTTCCCAGGGCTGTCATGGTTTTATCCAGAGGAGAGAGAACATGGTTTTGGCTCCCAAGAACATGTGTAGGAAACAGTGTCCTGCCATCTCACCCATGGAGATGTTCCTGTGTGGGAAACAGTCTCCTGCCATCTCACCCATGGAGATGCTCCTGGATTGTACAATGGAGAGCCTTCGTGTTTAAGGATAAACAAGGCAGAAGCAAGTCCTGTCAGCAGAAGCTGGAGATCCCGGCAAGCTACTTCAGCCTTTGTGGAGGGAGCAGGCGCAAAGCCTGGGCAGCCGGTGACACAGTTCCTTCCCCGTTAGGGTCAAGGTGTTGGGGTCCGGTGCCCATGCTTCCAGCCTAGAGCTGAGCTGCCTCCCGCTCCCCACCTTTTGCTCATTTGCCCTGGAAAAAGGGCTGGGGCTGCACACCGTGGGCTGGGCTGGGCTGAGAAGGCCCAGGGCTCAGTAGCTACACCTCTAGCTGGTGACAGATGGAGCATCCAATGCACGTCACTGCACTCCAGTGCACCATACCTAGGCAGGTGTCACATGACTAGAAGCAATGTCAAACCACAAGCGAGGTGACAACAGGCCTAAATATGGGGTGTCAGGCTGGGGTGGGACTGGGGGGTTTTCTGAGGTGCATGGAAACTTGTAAGAAAAATGGGCCTGGCACAGCCAGACAGCACCAAGGGGAGCAGGGGGAGTTCACATAGAAGTCCCAGTGGTAAGACATCTCAGGGGACAGGAAGTAATTCTCTCTAGATGATTCTTTCAACTTTTGGTAATTCTGCAATTACTCCAAAGTAAAAATAACACCAAGGTCAGTGGAGACTGGCCCTAGCAATAACAAGCCGAGCACCACACAGAACGAAAGCTGCTGGAGCGGGCTACAGAGAACACTAGCTAGAATGTGGCCTTTTTAGCCCTCCATCACTCCAGAGAAACAGAACTGAACAGGCCGTTCCTGCAGATGCAAAGGGTTTGGAATGCTGAGGTCATGCAGAAGCTGAAGCCCTGACACAGCCCGAGGACCCATCCTGCTGTACTTGGCACTGACGTTCACCCTCGCTCCACTGGACTCTGCACAGGCTGACGGTTACTCCCTGTGGGCAGAAGACAGGCCCAGAAACAGGCAGCAACCAAACAGACATGGGTAGCCTCCATGATGAGGGCAGGATGTCCAGTAGGCCTGTGCTGGCTAGAATAAGCACACAGAATGAGCTGTGGCTGCCACCCAAACAGAGGGGCTTCATGGGAGCCACTGTGACAGAGCAGCAGCTCAGTCCTGGCTGTGCTGGGGACAACAGAGCTTTGAGGTGTTGCTGCTTCCAGGCTTCTCCCTGACTACCAGTTGTCACAGCATCAGCTGCAGCCCTCATCCTATGAAGGAAGGAGACGGCCCAGCAAGCATTTCTGAAGCATGACAGTAGCAACTGCTATACTGGGGCAGGACATCTCAGCCCCAGATTCCTTACCAGAGAACTGGAACTTGGAACAGGTGCCATGATTACTGGGCCCAGGGCAGGTTACGCCCAAATGCATAACCACTGATCCTCATCTACAGCTTACCCTTAAGGATGAGTAAAATGTTTAAAATAAAACTTGCAGCAAAGTGAGGCTGAAAGCAAGACTACTGGGCAGACGGGAAGGACAAGAACAGCAGTAACCTCAGCCCTGCACCAGGACTTCCCAGCACCAGAGAGAGATGGAGATGTCACCATCAGGTCTTCCCAGGACGCTCAATAGCCACAGTGCCGAGGGAGAGGGGCAAGTATTCTGTGTTGGTCAGCCTTTTAGTACTGTGACAAAACAGCTCAGATAAGCAGGGCCAGAAAGGCCGGGGCAAGAAGTCCGCTGTGAGTTCAAGGTCAGTGTGCACCAGGGTAAGAAGGGGTTTCAGAAAAAAAGGAAGTGGGCTGGAAAGCTCTGGCAGTATTAGTGCTGCCAGCTGAAGCCTGTGTTTGAACCCTGCATCAGCAGACGGCAACAGTCAACTCTCTCACACTGCCGTGTGACCTGCAAACACGAGGCGGCTCCTGTGCTCATCCCTGTGCACATATACATACACGCACTGTACACACAGACTAGTAAGAAGACATGAAGTTAAACTGTAAAAAGGAGGAGGGGCTAGGGACGGTGGCTATCTGCGAGGGATTGTCTGATGAGGCTAACTGCGGTGGGAAGAACTACTAAACACGGGCAGCGCCTTCCACTCACAGCCTGGAGCCCTGGACTGCAGAAAAGGAGAGAGTGAGTTGAACACAGTATCGTCGCTCAGGAAGGCACCTGGGTACCAGTGGGCCAGGAAAACCCTACAAAGTCCCTAGAGTTGCCAAGGCCCTAAAACAATGGCAGCTCCCTGTGGAACTTGGGAAATACACAGGGAGAGGGTATCCAAAAAGGGGGCAGCCTGGTCAAAGTCAAGGTCACAGGAAAGGAGCTGCTAAGACAGGGTGACATCTGCACACAGCACACACAAGCAAGCCTTTCCTCTTCTTGTCCACCCCTCCCCCCCACCTTTTATCTCAAAACCTACAGCTTTATCTGTGGACGGATGACGTGGTGAGGAGCAGAGAGCCTCAGTGGGATACTGCCAGTCAAACAGCAGAAATATGCTGAGGATCCAAAATAGCCCAGCCACTAGGTCCACAGTACTAGCTTAGACACAGCACCCCACATGCTCAGATAACATCCACTCCTGCCTGTCCTCCTCAGGCCAACAGGGTCCAAAACACCCCAAACAGGGAACAGATGCCCCTAGAAAGCTAAACAGCCTTCACGGGGTTCCCCTCCCTTGGAGGGTTTTGAAGCAGCTGGGGACAACCTGTAAGGACAGAAGAGCTCCTGAGTTTTCTGGTCACAAACAAGAGCCACTGGGAGGACATGAGGCCTCCTTGAAGCTACCTGTCATCAGGTGAGATGGCCTGGGACAAAGCACAGTGACAACTCTCTGAATACCCACAGGCTGAAGGACCAGGTGGCTCTGAGCAGACCAGGGGGCATGCAGTAGGTCCCACATGAACACGGGTAGATGGCTAATGTGACGTCACATACAGGACCCACACTGGACCAGGCTCAGCAGGTCCCCAAGGCAGGGTCAGGTATTCCTGAGATGCTTAGCCCTTACTTTTCATACAACTCCAAGTAGAGGCTGGGCCCTAGTGGTCAAGGGGCTGACTCCATACTTATAGAGCCAAGGCCAGGCTTCTAGCAGGTCAGGGAGAAGGAGCCATATCCAACTATCCTCAAGACTGAGCAGGCCAGGACATCAGGAGCCCTATACGCTACCAGTTCCTGCTTCCTGGGGCCTAGGGATACAAGTCCCATAACAGTCCTGGGCCCGACCACCAGCACAGAAGGGCAATCCCTACTGGGTAGAGGTGGGCACTCAACATGGTCCACTGCAGAGCCCAGGAGGCACGCAGGCGGTGAGGCTGGCTGGGGAGCCCACACACATATTCCACTATATGCTCTGCTTCTGCATGTTTAAACTGTTTATGTGGCCTTAAAACACAGCTTTAGCCTGACGAAAAGTGTGGCCTGTCATGCATGCTATTTGGAACACGTTCCTGTCACTGTCACAGACGTGGCCTTGCTTCATTACCAATCTCTGTGCTCAAGCTCTGGAGAGAGACTCTGATAGGTCCTGGCACCTTAGAAACTAAAGGAAGGAAAGATGTGGCGACAGGTGGGACAGAACCTGGCCCCGGCTGGCTCCCTGCTGGCACAGACAATCACTTCCACAACACTCTGCAACTAGGTAACTGAGGACCCAAGGAATGTCATTGGAAGGAACACACAGAAACAGTTACTGGACCGTGTCTGTCAATAAGATTTGTCCACCAGTTTGTCAGCCTAAGCGCCCCACAGGGAGCGAGTGCCTCTTCCCCCAGCACTTGCTCCCACAGCCCAGCAGCCAGCACACACACAGCACTGCAGCCAAGGTCAACTCATGCTGTGACTTGCTTCTAGAGCTTGTTCCCATAACTCCCTGGTATGTACACAGGCTAAGCCCAGGCGTGGAGTGGAGACAGTGACCAGCATGTCCTATGGGCTGCCACAGCCCTGACTTCACAGCAGTCTTCATAACAAATCCCTAAAGAAACTCATCCCCCTAGGGTTCAATCACAGGCCGGAGTGGCTTGCAGCAGGTCCTCCACCCCAGGACCTAGGAAGGAAAAAGGCTCTGCTGCCCTCTGCTGACCAGAGTATGAGCACACCGAGGACTGCCACTCATAGGACGGGGAGCCTGCAAACAAATGCACATTCACACTCTGCTAAGCATAGGGCAGGGCAGGGTCTAAAAAGATACCACCAACCGGGCCCAGGAGTCTATCATGATGCCTGAAGAGACCATGGAGTGTATTCTGGGTTTCCTGGGGCCACATTACCTAGCCTAGGGCTCCTAATGACCTCTTTCTCCTACAACTCCCAGTGGCCTTTGCACCATGACCAAGAGCAATTGTCAAGAGCATGACCAAGAGCGATTGACGGGGTTGTTCACATGCTTCTCACAGCCTTCATTCTAGGAGCGCCTACCCCACCCTGGCTCTTCTCTGTAGGACTTGCCTCATCCTGCCCACATCTCGGAGCTAGAGTCAAGATGATAATCTGGAAATGGATTGCTTGTTTTCTGCAGTCTTCTCGTGTGCGGGCACAGAAAACCGGAAATAAAATGTGAACACATGCTTATAGACTTTCTCCTCTGAGCAGCAACTGTCAAGATTTAGCTTCATGGCCAGCAAATGGTGGCGCACGCCTTTAATCCCAGCACTTGGGAGGCAGAGGCAGGCGGATTTCTGAGTTCGAGGCCAGCCTGGTCTACAGAGTGAGTTCCAGGCCAGCCAGGGCTACACAGAGAAACCCTGTCTCAAAAAACCAAAAAAAAAAAAAAAAAAAAAAAAGATTTAGCTTCATGCCCAAGGTCAGTAAAGGCAGACGTCAGACAGCATACTGTGACCATCTGCTAGGCAGCGTCATGCCCAGGCTCACTGCACCAGCGCAAGCTGACTACACACCAGGTAACACACCACGTGCAGGATGGGGGTGGAAGAAAGACTGCTCCATGGTGTCTGGCACACACAACTCCTTCAACACCTGCCAAAAGAGCAGGCAGAGAACCACAAACCACTTCATCTGGGGCTCAGGATCCCACAGGGAAGACCCTTTGTCCTATGGGAATAGGACAAAGCTGAGTTTACTGGCCGAGGCAGGGATCTCTAGATCAGCCTTACCCTGGTGAGAGGTGAAGACACATAAGGCAGAAGCCCCACAGCACAGCTGCAGAGCCCAGCACCTCCCAGAGATCTTGCCTGCCACAAGAAGACAAGCTCAGGGGAGCAGGAAGGGGGCTGGCTCCCAAGGCACCAACAGAAAGATGAGAGCTGCCGCCAGCAAAGCACTCACAGGGACACAGGCCATGTCACCTCCTGTGGCTACATACAAGCCTGTACGTGGTAGGGCAGCCTGTGTGTACACATGGTGGTCATGGCGATGCCTAGTCTCCTTAGGGCCATTCCACTTACAGCCACCTCGGGTCCTGGGTCAGAGGTGTGAGTTATTTCTGACTCAGTCCTGGCAAGGAGGAGACAAAGGGCAAGAGGCATTGCAGTGAGGCATACAGTCAAGCACCCTCAGGCACTGCCTGCACCTCTGAAACCAGCAGTCACTGAGCAGACGAGGGGGCATCTGAGGTTCTGAGTAAATGTGCACTGTTGATACAGGCATAAACATCAAGGACCTCAAGGTCTCAGACCCACAGAAACAGTAAAGTCCTCCTCTGGTCCAAGCAGTGTTTACTGACCAGTGAGTACAATAACTACCAACTACACCTTCGGCCTCGCAGATGACTGCAACGTGAGAATGCTGCCCTATTGGGCTAGCTATTTAGTGCTTGACACAGCTAGACTCATCAGAGGAGGGAGCCTCAAATGAGAAAATGCCTCCATAAGATAAGGCTGTAGGCAACCCTGTATGGTACCTTCTTAATTAGTGATCAGTGTGGGAGGGCCCAGCCAGCCCACTGTGGGTTGCGCCATCCCTAGGTTGAGCAAACCATGGGGAGGGGCAAACCAGTAAGCAGCACCCCTCTGTGGCTGCTACATCAGCTCCAGCTTCCAGGTTCTTGCCATGTTTAAGTTCCTGCCTGGCTTCCCTCAATGAACTGCAATAAGTCAGCCAAATCAACCCTTTCTTCCCCATGTTATTTTGGTCATGGTGTTTCATCACATCAACAGAAACCCTAAGACACCCCTAGTTCCCAGATTGCCTAGATGTTCTCCACCAGAGCAAGCACAGCCCGCCAGAGGCCGCCCAAGCCCAGCTTTTCTGTACGTGTGTCTGTCCTTTCTTCATTCCTTCATCGCCCCAGTCAGGTTTGCAGCACCAAGTCATGCACTCAGCAACAGACTGAGTCATGGATTCAGCTCCCTCGTGACCGCTTTTGACACAAGTCAGGTGTCCCACCACCTGTCTGGCTCAGAGACTACGCTGGCCAGGAAACAGAAGTGGCCAGTACCAAGAACACAAAAGGTACCAGGCAGCCAGAAGAATTATGTGGAGAGGGGTCTGAGATGCAGACCTGGGACCCTGGGAGATGCAGGCTTTGAATGTCTCAGCCAGGTCCGAATATAATAAAGACTGGGGTTTTCCAACCACAAGCCCTCCCTACACATGGGGCTGTCCCCAAAGGATCTTGAAGGCATTGTTATAGCCAACAAGCTGCTGATCTTTTGTGCTACTGGGCAGAGAAGAGCCAGGTCTACCCTACTTCCTCACCTATGTCTAGCCTAAAGTTAACTGAGGACAGATATGTGGGACTCAAGGTTAGGGTAACAAGTGGAGACACAGCCATCAGAGGGGACCCCAAGGAGGTAAGGGCTGATTAGGGGACAGGTGATACATACACCAGGGAGAGTCCCTGGAGGCGTCTCAGAGACCACCCCTAAGGGACCAGAGTTGGCTGTAAACTGGACGGGTCCTATATTCAGGAGCACCTTCTCCTGGGACACCCTGTGCCCAAACACATCAACTGATGCATCACGGGCATGGAGACCCAGGGCTACTCTCTGGCCAGAGCTACACATGGTCCAAGCTAAGGGGATCTCCCACATCCCCCAAACCCATCTTGCCTCACACTAAGACTTCAGTCATCATGACCCTCTCAAAGAGGCAGACCACGGGAAATACATGCAACTAAGGAGGCCACAGGCCACACTACAAAGGCTGTGAGAAATCTAATGTGATCTGTCCCTTATTTAAGGTTCTATGCACACGTATGGGTATACAGATCATTAAAACATCATTTTCTGAAGGATTCAATCAGGTACAGTCTTCCAGCTCTCTCTAGTTAACTGTCATATTAACCCTTTTGAAGAAGCATTGCCATCAAGTGGGAGCAGGTCAGAGGGTGGCAGGTGGCTCCAGGACCATCCAAACAACAGGGCTTGACAGAGATGCTAACAGGAAAAGGACAAGACAGAGTTGAGGGAGGCACTGCCATGGTAAGGCCAAGTTCTTCAGGTCCAGTTGGCAGCAAGAGGACCCATAGCTCAGCTGAAACCTACGAACATCTCGCTGTCCCTAAGAAGGATATGCTAACTCCTCTGGAGTTGTCTAGTGTTTGCTAAATGCCTGGACCTTTCTGGATATAGTAACCTCAGTCTCTATGAGGTGAGTCTGTCACCATTTTATATACACCAGGCCTGACAGTTAAGAATGCCAGTGATGGCCAGGCAGTGGTGGCGCACGTCTTTAATCCCAGCACTTGGGAGGCAGAGGCAGGCGGATTTCTGAGTTCAAGGCCAGCCTGGTCTACAGAGTGAGTTCCAGGACAGCCAGGGCTACACAGAGAAACCCTGTCTCAAAAAACCAAAAAAAAAAAAAGAAAAAAAAAAAATCTTTAAAAAAGAATGCCACTGATAGTGCTGGATGTGGTAGCACACGCCTTTACTCCCAGCACTCCAGAGGCAGAAGCAGGCGGATCTCTGTGAGTTCCAGGACAGTCAGGACTACATAAAATCAGTGTACTGGCAGGTTTTGTGTGTTAATTTGACACAAGCTGGAGTTATCACAGAGAAAGGAGCCTCCTTTGAGGAAATGCCTCCATGAGATCCAGGTGTAAGACATTTTCTCAATTAGTGATCAAGGGAGGAGGGCCCCTTGTGAGTGGTACCATCTGTGGGCTGGTAGTCTTGGGCTCTATAAGAAAGCAGGCTGAGCAAGCCAGGAGAAGCAAGCAAGCCAGTAAGGAACATCCCTCCATGGCCTCTGCATCAGCTCCTGCTTCCTGCCCTGCTTGAGTTCCAGTCCTGGCTTCCTTTGGTGATGAACAGCAGTGTGGAAGTGTAAGCTGAATAAACCCTTTTCTCCCCAACTTGCTTCTTGGTCATGATGTTTGTGCAGGAATAGAAACCCTGACTAAGACAATCAGGAAGGAAGGAAGGAAGGAAGGAAGGAAGGAAGGAAGGAAGGAAGGAAGGAAGGAAGGAAGGAAGGAAGGAAGGAAGGAAGGAAGGAAGGAAGGAAGGAAGGAAGGAGCGAGCTATTGTTGGCCAGGTGTGATAGTGCATGCCTTTAAAACCAGCACTTGGTCTGCAGAGCAAGTTCCAAGACAGGCAGTTCTACACAGAGAAACCCTGTCTTGGAAATAAAAGAGTGGGTGGGGTCACAATACTTGTCAGCAGCAATTAGGACTGGCCTGACTAGCTGGCCGTCACAAGGCCTACCTGCTTTCTGTCTCTGTGACAATACAGGTGCAGCGTCGATTTTGTAGGTAAGTTTATCTACTGTAAGTATGCTCAGGGGTGCACGCTGAAGACTGTGAGTGGAATGCCGGGCGGTCTGGTACCTGCCTCAAGGGCCCGGGAGAGCCAAGGGCAGCGCTGGCACATGGAACTCCTCAGCACTGTTCTTTCCACTTTGGTATATTTTACTTTTTTTTTTTTTTTTTCTGTAAAAGTAACACCTCTTTTTGTTTTGCTTTGAGATGGGGTCTTTCCACATAGCCCTGTCTGTCCTGGAACTAGGTGTGTAGTCCAGGCTGGCCTTGAATGTAGAAATTAGCCTGCCTCAGCCTCCCAAGTGCTGGGATTTAAGGTATGCAACACATGTCTAGCCTAGTGTCTTTTTTAAAGCACAGGCTAGCCCACAGGCTGCCCTCTCGACTCTCCAAAGGCAGGGACTCACCTCTCTTTAGAGACACCACACTCCTCTGGTCCAGCTCCAGCCTCTGCACCAATGCACTCGGGTCTATCTGTGTCCTGGCAAAGATGTCATTGTGAATGAATGTCCAGTCCTGCAGTCCCAACAAGAGAAGAGAGAGGACAACATCAAGTTGACCTTTGGTTTGAAGTCACACAGCGAGAAGATGCCAAGGCAAAAATCCTCTACTTCTCAGCTAGGGAGGCCCTGGGAGAGTAGCTACATCCCTGTTCCCAGATCAAGCCTGTTCCTTCCTGCCCCCATCAGACTTGGGACAATTAGTTTTTGTTGTTGTTGTTGTTGTTTTGTTTTTTTGGTTTTTTTTCGAGACAGGGTTTCTCTGTGTAGCCCTGGCTGTCCTGGAACTCACTCTGTAGACCAGGCTGGCCTCGAGACTTGGGACAATTAGAGTGGCTTGGTCTCCCAGAAGTGGGGTAGAGCCCCACTAGCACAGGCATAGCCTCCTTGCAAACACACACAGATCCGGGAGCAGTTGTGAGGAAAAGCATCACTGCTCCTTGCAACTGTGTGCATGAGCCCCCCCGTGAGTGAGCAGAGGGAGTCTTCTAAGTGTCAGTCCTTGGGCAGCTCTGAGAACAAAAATAGGAATACCAACCACGCAGCCTTCCAGTGAGGCAAAGACACGGCTGGCCGAAGGGGCTTAAGAACAATCTGTCGGGGCTGGAGAGATGGCTCAGCGGTTAAGAGCACTGACTGTTCTTCCGAAGGTCATGAGTTCAAATCCCAGCAACCACATGATGGCTCACAACCATCCGTAATGAGATCTGATGCCCTCTTCTGGGGTGTCTGAAGACAGCTACAGTGTACTTACATATAATAAATAAATAAATAAATAAATAAATAAATAAATAAATAAATAAATAATTTTTTAAAAAAAGTGAAAAAAAAAAAAACAATCTGTCAGCTCAAGGCTTAAGCTTGAGCCAAGTTACAAATTAAAAGAAAAATGGGGGAAATAAGACATCCGTGGCTGTACAGCAACGGGAGGATGTGGGAGAAGATGGAAGGAGCTGTCAGCCTAGTGGCAGCAACATATAAAAGCTGGGCACAGTGGGCTACAGCCTGGGTACACGGAGAGTGGCAAGCTGGCTGAGCTAGGGTGAAGCCTTGTCTCAAAAGAGTAACATAAAACAATGAGATGAGATAAAACAAAAATAAGATAAAATCAAAGTAAATAAGATCCCCAAACCCAAAGCAAAAATCGAGCACAAGGGACACAGGCGCACGCCTTTAACCCCAACGCTTGGGAGGCAGAGGCAGGCCGATCTCTTATGAGTTCGAGGCCAGCCTGGTCTACATAGCAAGTTGCAGAACAATCAGGGCTACATAGAGAGACCCTGTCTCAAAATCACACCAGAGAGAGGGAGAGAGAGAGGGGGAGGGAGGGAGGGAGAGAGAGACAGACAGACACAGAGAGACAGAGGAGACACCTGGGCCTGCAGGGCTCCTGCTCTGTGGAGACTCCAGCCATGCAGATGCCCTGCTCTGCGGACAGACGGACAGACAGACACTGAATGAATCTCAACTAGGGGCTGGAGAAATGGATGGCTCATGGTTAAAAGCACTTGCTGTTCTTGCAAACGACCTATGTTTGGTTCCCAGCACATACAACCAACCCTAACTCTAGTTCCAGGGGATCCACACCCTCTCTGGTCTCTCACAGTACCAGGCACACATGTGGTATAAACATGCCTGTACTCAAAACACATGCACAAAACATTTTTTAAAAGAATCTCAACTGTCAAATGAAACTATGTCAGCTTTACAGGTGTAGGATGCATGGTGCACATTAAATGCTTGAAAAAATACTCTTTAGCGTTACTGATGGGAAGCCGTCGGTTCCATGGACCATTAATATCCCCTCTGCTGCTCCAATGCAAACCAGAAAACACTGCCAGACAGCTGAAGGAGGCGTACCAAGCAAAGAATGTGGCCTGTGTGCGCATGCATCGTGCAACCCTGACAATACCGTGCTGAGTGAAAGAAGCCAACACAAGAAACCCGTCTCCCTCCATTCACATGGACTGTCCAGTGCAGAAGCCCAAAGCAGATTTCTGATTGCCTGGGTGGATGGGGCTGTGGGTGGTGGATGACTACTAACGAGAACAACGCTTCTTTTCGGGTTACCTAACCTCAGGCATGTCCTCTTCTTTACTCAAAGCCCTGTGCGGATTTTAAATAAAGAGCCTTTGCTAGCGCCCTGAGACATTTCAAGAGCGTAGTGGGATGCTCTCCCCCAGCCATGGAGCGCTTCTGGAGCCTCACACCTCAACCAAGAAGGCAGGATGGCAAAGGGGGACCGGATCAGGACCCTAACTAGAGTGGCAGGCACATACACAGAAGAGGCGACACCACAACCAGGCAGGGTTCCTGCTCTTTGGAGATCCCGCTCAGTGGGGACCTGGCCCTGGCCCGACCCGCGCCCCACACCTCACCTTCACCCCCGCTCCGCCTGCCGGGGCTTGTGGGAGGGCCGGCTCCAAGGCGCGGGGCACAGGGCCGGGTGCAGCCTCCCCATCGGGCCTCACGGCCGCCCGGTGCACACGAGCTCGCAGCGCCCTCACTTTCCCCATCTTCGTAGGAGGTTTCCGCCTGCTAGCAACTCCGCCTCACTACAGGAAGCGCCTCCCGGAAGTGCTCCCTGCGGACAGGAAGTTAAGGTCTGGGAGGCGAAGATCTGCGTTCGCCGATCCCGGAAGTGCCTCCCGTTGCGCGTGCGCAGTTGCGGTGCTTACGCCGAGCTCTCCAGCAGCGTGTTAGACGTACGCTAATGTGGCTGCTGGAAGACCGTTGCTCTTGGAAAGAGCCAGAGAAATAAAACGATAGAAGCCTCGGGTGCATGTTACGCCATGTTTCTATGGGGCGAGTCTTGAGGAGAATAGGAAGACAGGCTAACGCCGGGTTTACTCATGCGGGTCTCTATGTGTACAGCATGGCGTTTCGTCCTCAAAATAGGTCCTGGAGTTGGAATTTGCAATTCCACTTAAATGGGAACCAGGCGAACTGAGCGACCTCCGACTCCCTGCACAATCGGCTCCGTGCCCAATATCCCCTGTGCACGCAGTGCGGTATTGCTTAGAGAAAGCAAGGCAAGGATGAAGGGTGAGTCCAACTGTTCACCCAAATAACACCTGTAAAATAAAATAAAAAAACAAAGTGGGCTGTGGTTGGGGCCACAAAAAGAAAGGTGGACTTAGGCACAGCCAGGGTAGAGACCTTCTGCCTTCTTCCCTTCTAAGGCAGAGAGCACCCTGGATGCCAGATGTCTCTGCTCAGCATCCACAGTGAAATGGGATTTGTGGGGAGAAAGCCCGAAGCAGAGCCGAGCACCCCACAGTTATCAGAAGTAGCAGAGCATGCCAGGGAGTGGAGCCAGTAAGCATCGTTCCTCTGAGGTTTCTCTTCGGTGGCTGCCTCCACGTTCCTGCTCCTGCCCTGATGATGAGCTCAGTGAAGAAATAGCTGCAGGCTGTCCTCACAACTCCGTTTCTGCTTGGGTCCTGGGATCAGAGCGCTACCTGTGCATGAACAAAATGTCTTGGAAGAGGCAACCGGCCTCTCTCTGGCCTTCCTAATACCCTTTGAGCCCTCCTCCCCCCAACCTGTGTAGAGAAATGTTAATCTAGCAACATAACTGCACTGGCAAGGATCACATCCAAAGACCTTTTAGGTCTGTGATCGGGCTGGAATACAGATAGGCCATTAATCGGAAGAGACACAGACAAGCAGATCTCTGAGTTCAAGGCCAGCTTGGTAGAGAGCAAGTTTCAGGTAAAGAAAAGCTCAAGTCCTGGCTTAGTGATACACTCCTTTAATCCCTGCATTTAGGAGACAGGGGCATATGGATCTAAGTTGAGTTCTGTTCAGTCAGCGTAAGCAGTGGAGTTGAGTTCCCAAGCAGTTCAGTTTAGTGTGAAGCCGAGACAAACTAGATTGAATCAATCAACTTGGAGAGACGTTTGAGCCAGAACAGCTGAGTTGAATCAACCAGCCAGAGTTCAGAAAGAACTAGGAAAGGAGAACGTATTCAGCAGTAAGCCTGCGAGACAACAATGGCATCAGGTGAATAAAAGTTACTTTCACAAGCCTGCTTTGAGATGACCTAGGAATCATGTCTGCCTTAGTCAGGGTTTCTATTCCTGCACAAACATCATGACCAAGAAGCAAGTGGGGGAGGAAAGGGTTTATTCAACTTACACTTCCACACTGCTGTTCATCACCAAAGGAAGTCAGGACTGGAACTCAAGCAGGTCAGGAAGCAGGAGCTGATGCAGAGGCCATGGAGGGATGCTGCTTACTGGCTTGCTTCTCCTGGCTTGCTCAGCCTGCTTTCTTATAGAACCCAAGACTACCAGCCCACAGATAGTACCACCCACAAGGAGCCCTCCCCCCTTGATCACTAATTGAGAAAATGCCTTACCGCTGGATCTCATGAAGGCATTTCCTCACCTGAAGCTCCTTTCTCTGTGATAACTCCAGCTTGTGTCAGGTTGACACAAAAAACACAAAAAAACCCAGCCAGTACAATGTCCATTGAACTTTTCACAACCTGGCTCATCTCCCCAGAGCACCTGGCAGCCAGAGCCACCCTGAAAGCTAGCCTGGCTTTTACCTAGTGCAGATCCCACCCCCTAAATATTTTCTCCTTCTTAGCCCTCAGCAGTGTTCCGGTCCAGTACTCTGGGCTGTCCACTGGGCTCCAGGTTCCCCGGTGGAGGATGAGTTGCTTAAGGCCAGTTCCAGGGCATACCAGTTTGACCCAAGGAACTCACAAGTCGACAAGGATGGTTAATTCTTTAGAATCCTCAACTCTTTTTCCTGCCGCTGGAGGGCACTCATGTCCCACGTGTCCCTGGCTCCTGGCAAACTAGTTTTGCCTTTAGGACTGTACCGGTTGTCTCTGGCTAGTCCTCTTCCCCTGGCTCTAGACCACGACCCTGCTTCAGGTCCACCAGAGTGTAGGTGTGAACCACCACCCGCAGGTGGACACTGTATCATCGTGCCCAGCCTGGGACACAGAGCTGCCCCCCCCCCCCCCGCAGGAATCAGCAGGGTCCAGATCACCTCTCAGTTCATCCCCAGATCCAAGACAGTTCTGCCTGGCTTTTCTCAGGGAGGAGGACCCCCTTCAGCCTCCCAGGGAGGTGGCCAGGTTTTCTGGGTAAGAGCCTAGGTCCGCCTTGCCTCCGATGACTTGGCCAAGGCCTGAGCTTTTTCAAGCCTAGATTTCCTCTTTCTACAGTGGGGGTGGGGTGGGGTAGAATGGGCTGCTTGAGGACTGAGAGAAAAGTGAGAGCGAGGAAGTGACTGCTAGCAGCTTATAGCTGGCGCTCACAGATTCCCAGGGCTGGGCAGAAAAGAGGCCGATGGCCTAATAGGGTGTCGAGGTGTGAAGGGCGGGAGCCCACGCACAGGGTTGGCACAGACACATGCAGCACCTTGGAGGCCTAGGACCTTCTGCAGTACAGAGTCCTAATTTGGCTCTGATCGTGGCTGCTAGGCCAGCTGCTCAAGGCAGTGGGGCAGCAAATTGGCCTCCTGTCCTTCACAGCTTCCTGGAGAGGGAGAGCTTGCTGAGCACCAAGGCCCAAGGCCTACCACCCACCTACCTCAGTCAACCTACAAAGGACACAGAGCCACTCCCAGCCATTCCTTGAAGTCTTGTGATCAGAGGAGAGCTGAGAAAGGGCAGGTTTGGGTGTCCTTGTGCCCTTACCTCCCAGTGGTGTGTGTATTGATGAGATGCCAAATCTTTTAAGTTCAGATGCCATTTTAGAGAACCTGACCTAAGTTTGAACTCGGGCAAACTAACAGGCTGGTACCTAGCATTAGTTTCCAAGTTGTCCCCCCAACAAAACCCAAGCCTAACTCCAGTCTCTAGGCTAACCCCCAACTAGGCCAGTGTTTCCAGGTTATTCTCCCAACAAACCTGCACCCCCAACTTACAAGCCCACCCCCTGCCTAACAACCACCAATGCAGAGGGGAGCAGAAATTAAGTTTATGATATGACTCCCAGCAGCAGCCAATTATGTTAAAGGCCACAGTAGCTTTCCAATTTGATGCTTACACACTAACCCTCCCCGCTGCCCTTGCTTGCTGCTTACTATAAAACCTTGCCCCATAGATATTCGGGGCTCCCCCAACTACCAAAACTGTCCTGTGAGATGGTGGAGCATTGGAGGGGTGAGCTATCTCGGATAGAATAAAGACTCTGCTGTGAGTTACATCAGATTGGCTCCTGTCTGTTTTTGGGGGGATCACTAACACTTCCCTGGCACTACGTTGATAACACTGATTCTGTGGGCCTAGGCTAATTAGAAAGGAGTCTGGTGCCATGGACAGAGAGACGACCTCTGGGTAGGTATTACCTCTGCCCCAGCGATCTTTGACTTCTTTCTAGCTTTGTTGATGGCTGGGGTCAAAACTGTATTTGGGTATCTTAGCTCCACTTGTGGTCAGGTTATCTCCATAGCTGAGATTTTCCTGCAGTCTGGGGTCTCCCCTCATGCTTAGCTCCTGACACTGAGGCAGCCCCACACTCCTACACTTCAGGAGAGGAAGGGCCAGCAACCGGTCCAGGGTGTGTGTCCCTGCCTGTTCTGTGGGAAACCATGTGGTGACACCCAGGGTGGTTCAGAGGAAATGAGCAAGGGGAAGACCCATATCACAATTTCAATAGAGTGCCAAGAACTGAGGGGACTGGAGATATGAGAGGTCCCAGTAGAGAGCCCAGATGGTGGCCCTGATGCCTTTGTCCTCAGGGGTCAATTATAAGATTGATCAAACTCTATCTCTCCTTTCCCATTGAGTCAGCCTGCTGAGTAGGTAGGGTTGGTCTCCCAGGGCCTGAGTGCTTCTGTGAAGTTGACTTATAATAAACTCCTTACTTACTATAAAATGAATACATAGTTAGCATTTAATAATTCAAAACACAGAAGAGTCAGCTAAAAAGTTAACATCTCTTCGAGCCTATTGCCCAGAGCTACCTGACTGGTTCCTCCCAGGTCTGGGTTCCCATCCAACGCCGTCTGCCACCCGCTACTGTCTTTAGATCTTGACCAGCAGTCAGCACTGCCACTGTCCTTACATTCAGGTTCTGAGCCCTTAGCTGGCCTAGCTAGAGAAACCATTACCACCATTTTGTTTATTTGTTGTTTTAGTTTCTGAGCCAGAGTCTCTCTATGTAGCCCTGGAACTCACTATATGGACCAGGCTGGCCTTGAACTCAGATCCCCCCTGTCTCTACCTCCTGAGTGCTTGGAGCACCATACCCTGCTTACCTATTGTTTCTTAAACCCTATTTGGGGGTGGGGGGACTGCCGGTCAGTCTCAGTGCTGACCTCCTGCCTAACACTACCCACACATGAAAGGGGGGGTGGTATTGGGGTTGGCATTTTGATGCTGAAAGGTGTGGGTGGGCAAGGGATAGACTCAGGGATAAAACAGTGTGTCCAAAGACACGAGGAGTGACTAAATTTGACAGAAGCCCAGAGTGGGGTGTAGTACAGTATGGGCTATGCTCTGTAGACCTTCCTGGTGTCCAGAGTAGGGACGGTGTGAGAAACCATCTCTCTGTGATGTCCATCGCTCAGACTCTCAAGCCATCCCTTCTTCTGTGGCAGGCAGGGGAGCTGCTTCTCTGAGGTAGGCCTCCCTGTCTTCCCCCACATCACCCGCCCATGTCACCCCCCCCATGCCCTTTCACCCTCTTTCCTCAGGAAAAGCCAAGATCTGACCACTCCACATCCCTGGCAGTGAGGGGAGAGTAACTTGATTCCTTCCATTACAATTAAAAAGGCGCACAGATTCAGAAAAATCAGGAAGAAGGGTCTGTGTAAGCTCAGGTGAAACTTAGCGAAACTACCCAGGGCGAGTGAGGTTATGGACCGGGAAGAGAACCTACTATACCAACATAACTCCTTCCTGCATTCTCAAAACGTAAGTACAGTTCTCACCTTTCACCAAAGAATCTTCTTTACATTTATATGTCC
>CM052720.1:38630734-38650675 GCA_028551405.1 Uromys caudimaculatus
ATTCTATACCTTCCCATGACACATAGAATTTCCTTGCTTCATGGCTTTTTCTTTAAATACCCCTGACTTCAGCTGCTCAGGGTCGAACTCCTCTGCCTCTGTGTAGGATATGAGCTCGACCCCAGTGCACTGGTCGTCCCCCGAATAAACCTCGTGTGATTGCAGCAAGGACGGTCTTTCGTGAGTTCTTGGGGGGTCGTGCCATTCCGAGACTTGAGTGAGGGTCTCCCCAGCTCGGAGGTCTTTCATATACATATATATGTATCTGTGTACTAATGTGTGTATATATGTATAGATAATGTGTGTATATATGTATCTATATATTTATATGTATGTATACTTGTATTATATATGTATCCATATGTGTGTATATATGTATATATGTATATACATATACATACACACACACACACACACACACACACACACACACACACACATATATATATATATATATATATATATATATATATATATATAAATAAAAACAATAATAAGCCGGGCAGTGGTGGCGCATGCCTTTAATCCCAGCACTCAGGAGGCAGAGGCAGGTGGATTTCTGAGTTCGAGGCCAGCCTGGTCTACAGAGTGAGTTCAGGACAGCCAGGGCTACACAGAGAAACCCTGTCTCGAAAAACCAAACCAAAACAAACCAAAACAAAAAAAAACAATACTAAAGAAAAAGGCTGTCGATTTCAGAGGAAAGATGGGGGGATAGCATGGCCAGAATTGGAGGAAGGAAACGATGTAATTATATTTTAATTTAAAATACATTACATAAAAATTATGCAATTTTTTAAAAGTTCAAATGAAGACTTTTCACTCCACAAATAGAAATCAAGGTAATTTCCTCAGACTCCACTCTTATGATCACTGGGGTTGAATCTCATCCACGCCTCTCTCCCATACATACACACAGGGTGCGAGATGGAACCCAGGGCCTCACACATCGCTAAACATAAACTCTACCCCAGGGTCCCATTTCTGATTACTTTCACTCTTCACATGTACTGAACCTCTGCTGTGAGCCAGGCCTTCTGCAGACCCCCGTCACATGTCCCAGTCAGGGAAACTGAGGCTTAGAGGAAGACACAGAGTATCTTAAGGATCTGACCACTGTGTGTCTTCTGTGCTGCTACCTCAGCCGGCAGGACTCCCAGATACACAAAGAAGAGCAGAGAAAGGACCCAGAGAAGCAAGTGTTCAGAAATCAGGGTTTGCATTGAATGCCACCCAGACCTTCAGCTGACACTCTCCCCAGGATGTCAAGTAGCCCTGTTTCAACCCTAGTGGAAACCACACACTGAACAGGAAGAAGTGGTTTGGTAAGAACTGGAAAGAGAAGCGATACAGGCTAAGGGCAAACAGAGGTCTAATCCAGGTGGAGCCTGGGTTGAGGCTAGATGCCTCCCTACGACCCACAAACCTCCAACAGTCCCACAGATCAGCGCGGCTCTTGTAGTGGAGGGGACTGGACTAGTGGGAAGGTTTATTTGGCCTTCGTGTTTTGAGAATGAAAATGTTACTTCCTCCCCTTTCGCTCTTCCCACATAGTCCTGTACTAGTTTGATTTTTAATCAATTCTCTTTTTTTACTTATTTTTTCATATATTTTTGACAGGGTTTCTCTTTGTAGCCCCGGATGTCCTGGTATTCGCTTTGTAGACCAGGCTGGCCGTAACTCATGTAGATCTGCCTGCCTCTGCATCCTGAATGATAGATTAAAAGGCAGGAGCGCTGCTACCACCACATGGCTTTCATCAATTCTTAACCCTTTGTTGTTCGGATCACATGAACGTTGTTCAGTGCTGAGCTAAACAGTAATTATGTTTTTGTGTACAACTTTCTGATTTTCCTACAGAGTTGGTAATCGCTTTATTTATTTATTTATTTAGTTAGTTAGTTAGTTAGTTCAACCTCTTCTGACTCAGAGCCTCATTTCCCCACTCTCAGGCAAGTGTGTAAGATGATTCTCAGAATAAAGCCCACATAGTCGAGCCTGTTAATCAGTCCCTCTGAGGAGAGCTAGGAATTTGGATTTAGCCTATGAGGGTGTATTTTATTTTTTTATTTTATTTAATTTTATTTTTTTTGGTTTTTCGAGACAGGGTTTCTCTGTGTAACCCCGGCTGTCCTGGAACTCACTCTGTAGACCAGGCTGGCCTCCAACTCAGAAATCCGCCTGCCTCTGCCTCCTAAGGGCTGGGATGAGGGCCAAAGTCCTGCCGCTCTTAAATACTATTGTTAGCAAACAGGTGATTCCCACAGACCTCCTCCCAGGGACCTAGCAGCCACTATGTCAGGACCTGCCACCGCCAGATGATGCTTCAGATAAAAGGGCCCTCAGACACCATAGATCCCTCTCTCTGCCCCTGTGTGTGTGTGTGTGTGTGTGTCCTCTTTGCCTTCTCTTATATCTCTCTCTCTATGTGTCTGTCTATGCGTCTGACTCTATCCACCCCTCTCCCATTCCCTCTACACCCCCCCCCCAATAAACCTCTTACACTAAATCTGTTGCATGAACCCACCAAAGGTACCCCACTCCTTGTTCGCATTTTTATCCTATTGACTGTGACATCTTTTGGTGACTCAAGGAAGCAAGAATTTGGCTTCTTCAGCTCCTTCCCACAAAGAGAAAGACAAAGGAGAAAGAGACTTGTCTTAGGGGAAGTGGCTGGGTGAGGAGCCATTGAGGTCAGGACTTTCCCTCCTTTCTGTGCTCACACCTGGCTATCCTGCACTGGGAGGGCTGGGATACCCTTGCGCCTGTTTGTGTGGTTCATAAGTACCAAACAAGAGCCCAGCACCCTGTATGTACATTGACCACAGCTTTCCGGTGCCGCATCTCCCACTGAAGCTCTTGCCTGCCCCTCCTCTCACCTTCTTCGGTGCCAGAACCGCCTGCCGCCCCTGGCTCACCGCAGAGAGGGCCAAGGCTAAATCTATACTGCAAAAGGAAGTCTCTCAGGGGAAGCGGTCGAAAAGGAATAGGCCAGGATGGGGGCAGGGCACCAAAAGACCAGCGTTGGGCCAGAGGGAAATGTGAACGGGTCGGGCGGGAGAGGCAGGGAGGCCCAGGGTTGCGGGCAGTCTGTGAGCAGTTTCTGGGCGTATTAAAAGGACAAAGTGCATTCTGCCTCAGTTCTTCCTCCTGACTCTCTCTACTGGCGACGAGCCCCAGCGTGGGCAGGCTGGCCCTTACTGGTATCGACCTGAAGTTCCCATCCTTCGCTGACCTCTCCGATTGACCCTCTGGCATCCCCTCAGTATCAAGCGCAGCACCACTTCCCAGAATCCCACTAATCCCCAAGAGCCCCTAGCTTCTTAGTGGTAACTGAAGTGGGTGGGGGTGGGGGTGGGGGGGGAAGAGTGGGGGGTAGCATATGGTAGTGCTTGGATGGGAAGAGAAAAGAATGGCTCTCTCTCTCTCTCTCTCTCTCTCTCTCTCTCTCTCACACACACACACACACACACACACACACATACACACACACACACTAATGAGTCTTCCCACTCTCTTCTTTCTGTCTTTTTTCTTCTTTTTTTTAAAGTCAGAATCTGACATAGCCAAGGATGGTCTTGATTTTCTGATCCTCCTGCCTTCATCGTTCAAGTCCTGGGATTACAGGCTGGGGGTTGAACTCAAGGCTTCATGGAAGCTAGGCAAGCACTCTATCCGCGGATCAATCTATGGCTCAGCACTCTTTTTCCTGTCTTGCTTCCACTAACTTTTGCCCACCAGGCCTGGATGATGCTCTGGGTTCCCAGTCACTCTTAAAGAATTATGTATTTATTTTATTTATGTGAGAACACTGTGGTTGTTTTCAGACACACCAGAAGAGGACATTGGATCCCATTACAGATGGTTGTGAGCCACCATGTGGTTGCTGGGAATCGAACTCAGGACCTCTGGAAGAGCAGTCAGTGCTCTTAACCACTGAGCCATGTCTCCAGCCCTCCCACTCACTCTTAACACAGCTCAGTATTCTGTCAGGTCAATTGCTTAGCCTCTGTATGGAAGAGAGCCCTCACCTATTCCTCATGGCCTTAGTCTCCTACAGGCGTGGGAGAAAGGGACACAGACGAACTAGCTGGGCCTACAAAAGGGGAGGCCACTTCTCAGAATCCAAGTCCAGGTCTGCCCACCGCTCCAGCCTCAGGGCCTAGCTCCTGTTGTAGCTCAGGCCTAGCAAAAGCACAGTGCTATATCTCAGCACTTCTGTAGAAAGGAAGCACACTCTTGCCTTCTGGCACCACAGTGCCCTCCCAACTTGGATCAAGTGCAACCAAAAGCCCAGCGGCTGGCCACTCTCTGCTTGAGCCTGGTGCCCAGCTGGCTGTCTCCAGCCTCTACTTGCTCACTGTGACATGAGAGGATGGTAGCTTCCTGCTCCTCCCACGCCTGTTTCCTCTAGGCAGGGGCACGTATGGGATCTTAGACAAATTGCCTTCTGTACTTGCCAGCACGTCACATAGAAAAGTGTGACTGGGCTTTGATTCCCGGCTTTGAGGGCAGGCTGCATATCAGATATACAGATAAGTGTTGTATAGGGTCTCCAGAAGTCAGGTGACATGGGATCTCCAGCACTGCCCAAGAGAATCCTTGCACTGAAGCTCCGTGGGAAGACAGAAGGGAAGGTGGGGGAAGGAAGGAGGAGGGAAAACGTTCATCGGCACACACACACACCCCACACACATACACACCACATACACATACACACACATCATACACACAATACATACCCACACATACATACACACACACACACACCACACACACACACACACCACACACATAATACCCACACATACATACACATACATACACACATACACACACACCACATACACACATCACACGCACACACATATACACACTTACACACACATACACACAACACAAACACACACCACACATACATACACACCACACACCATACACACACACACACACACACCATACACACACACACACACACACCATACACACACACACACACACACACACATACCAACACAACTGACCATTGAGGCACGGGTGTCTCCCCTGATTTGTCATTACAGTTGTGCTCCACGCATATCCTCTTCCCTGTGCCCTTGCCTGGCCGTCCATACTAGGCTCTCAAAGTCAAGTTGAGCCTTATTCCTCATCCAGCTGCTGCAGGTCCCCAGCTTTGCCTCAATGGCCCCCGCCCCACCCAGATCTGCTGCGACAAGCTTCGCTATCCTTCAGCCCCCTTAGCTGTCAGGAGCTCAGATTTCCCAGCTCCTTCTGATCCTCCACAGGTGCCAACCATCCCTGCCCTCAACTCTGCAGTTCAGCATGTGGGTCTCGTCTCCCCTGGGGTAAGTGAGTCCCCTTCCTGCCCTTCCTTTTCTTCTTCATCTACGGGCATCGACGCGTTTAGGGCTGGCTTCACTTTGGAAGTAAAGAGTCTGGTCATGTTTTGAAACCCCACCTGCCCGTATCAGGCTTGGAATTGGTGCCAGGAGACATTGGCACTTCGTGAGACTCTCTGAGGTGGTTGGGCTGAGTTCTGCGGCTCAGAATTCTGTTTTCTGATGGTTTTCTCCCGTTTCCCATCTTCTTTCTCCCCCCTCCCGCCCCTCCCCCTTTCCACTGTGAACATTTATACTGCTCTATTCTGGCTCAGGAATTGTCTCTTGACAATTTTTGTATAGATGCGATGGTTAATGTTTACTGTCAAGTTGACCGGTTTTAGAATCACCTTGGACATAGGCTTTTGAGTGTATGAGTTACTCTTGTTGCTGTGATAAAACACCATGACCAAGACAATTTGTAGGAGGAAAAGGTTATTTGGCCTTACAGTTTGTACTGGCTGGGTCAGTCAGGGTGTCAACTGGACAGAAGCTAGAGAATCATCAGAGACGAAGGAGCCTTGGTTGAGAAAATGCCTTCATGAGATCCAGTCATAAAGCATTTTTTCAACTAGCAGTGGGGGGAGGGCCCAGCCCATTGTGGGTGGAGCCATCCCTGGGCTGGTGGTCCTGAGTTTTATAAGAAAGCAGGCTGAGCAAGACAGTAAGCAGCATCCCTCCATGGCCTCTGCATCAGCTCCTGCCTCCAGGTTCCAGCACTGTTTGAGTTCCTGGCCTGACTTTCTCCAATGATGAACTATGATCTGGAAGTGTAAGCTGAATAAACCCTTTCCTCCCCAACTTGCTTTTTGGTCATGGTGTTTCAACATAGCAATAGTAACCTTAACTAAGATGTGGTTCTAGAGCGAGAATTCACGATGCTGGGGAGACATGGGGACACGGGGACATGGGCCTGGAGCAAGAAGCCGAGAGGTCGCATCTCTGATGGGTTATTTGTTTGTTTGGTTGGTTGGTTTTTGTTTTTTTTGAGACAGGGTTTCTCGGTGTAGCCCTGGCTGTCCTGGAACTCACTCTGTAGACCAGGCTGGCCTCGAACTCAGGAATCCGCCTGCCTCTGCCTCCCAAGTGCTGGGATTAAAGGCGTGCGCCACCACTGCCAGGCCTCTGATGGGTTATTTATCCATCGCTGGTAAAACAAGTTGATTCAAGTCAGATTAGATTATATTAAATGCAGGTTTATTCAGAAGTTGCTCACTGGGCGAGTTTACTGGCCACAAGGACCAAGACCAGGGAAGTCACGATGGGAAGAGAGAAGGGGGAGAGGACAGAGTACAGAGAGAGGGAGGGAGAGAGAAGAGAAAGAAGGAGAGGGAGAGAGGGAGAGGGAGAGGGAGAGGGAGAGGGAGAGGGAGAAGGAGGAGACAAAACTGTCTGGATTATATAGGGAGGGCAGCCTAGCCCCTGGAAAGTTAAGGGTTAGGGGCAGGGTATGCCAGGTAGGGACTGAGGGTTTCTTGGAGAACCTGGAAGCCAGGTCTGTCTTGATGTGTAAAATATGCACCTCAGCCTCTTGTCCAGGGGGTCTGAAACCAAACAATCTCAACTGCAAACACAGAGCAGAGAGAGTGAACTGGAAACAGAGCAAGGCTATAAACCCTCAAACTCTGCCCCCAGTGATACACTTAAAGGTTCCTTAACCTTCCAAAACAGTGCCACTTAGAAGGACCAACTGTTCACTTACGTGATGGGTGGGTGATGTGAGCCTGCGGGTAATGGGGGGGGGGAGCACCGAGGGAGGGAAAGTTAATTCAAATCACCATAGCATGTCTATGGGGTATGAAAAGCCTAAACTGTCTCTAAATCGTGTAAATTTTCTACAAAATCATTTCACTGATTTTCAAATTGTATTACTGCGCGTGTTCGTGCGTGTGCATGTACGTGTGTGTGTGTGTGTGTGTGTGTGTGTGTGTTTGATTTATTTCATTTAACATAATGTTCTCTACCCTTATTAATGTTCCTGTAAGTGGCAGGATCCTATTCTTTTTTGTGGCTGAGTAATATTCCATCATGTACATGGACTTTTTTTTTTTTTTTAACCTGTTTATCCATCAATGGATTCCTAGTTCTACTGCTTTGGCTCTTGTGGTAAGCTGTCTCCTCAGCACGCTAATTTCCTCTCGTCATGATAGTTACCCAGTGACTAGCTCTATTTGTGGGCTTCTGAGGAACTTCCATCTGGCTCTCCATAACGGACATGCTAATTGGCATCCCTACCAGAGGTTCATAGTGTTAGTAATCAGGCATCATCACCACCTGCCCTGGGGACCCAGTGACAGCAAGATATGTCATTGCTAGCTAGCTGCCATGATGTGACACATTCTCACTGTCAGCTGCCACTGCCATCAATAGTCTTGCACATCCCACCCCCACCCCCATGTGCCAGTTGCTCTTCTCCTCACTCTCTTCCTCCCGCCCACCACCCTGGTCCAGATGCAGCGCCTGATACTCCTCCCCAGTAAGCCTCCCACGTGAGGTACATCGCATGGTATGACTATGGCAAGACATAGGCATTCCCCTGCCTCACACCCTTACTGCATCTGCCTTGTCTGTCCTGTAGTAGCCATTCCCCTGGAGCGAGAGATCATCTCCCGTGGCTTTATTTGCATGTCCCCTAAGAACTAGGGATGTTTAGTATTTTTTTATTTTTGCTAATTATTCATACATTTATTTTCAAGAAACGTATGACCAGATTATTTGCATAGAGCTAAAATGGGTTTATTTCTCCTTTTTGCTATGAAACTTACCAGAGAAGAATCTCCCCATTGCGCTTTTTAAATAGGTTTGTTTTTCTAAATCTTGCATATGCTGGAGAAAGCCCAAAAAGGGCTTTAGATCCCCTGAAGCTGGAGTTACAGACGGTTGTGAGGTGCCTGGTGTGGGTGTTGAGAGCCAAACTCCAGTCCTCTGCAAGAGCAGACAGCACCAGGGTTCTTCTCCTCCTCCTCCTCCTCCTCCTCCTCCTCCTCCTCCTCCTCCTCCTCCTCCTCCTTCTCCTCCTCCTCCTCTTCCTCCTCCTCCTCCTCCTCCTCCTCCTCTTCCTCCTCCTCCTCCTCTTCCTCCTCTTCTTCTTCCTCCTCCTCTTCCTCTTCCTTCTCCTCCTCCCCCCCTCCTCTTTCTTCTTGTCTGTTTTTTGCTTTTTGAGACAAGGTTTTCCTGTGTAGCCCTGGCTGTCCTAGAACCACTTTGTAGACCAGGTTGGCCTCAGACTCACAGAGATCCACCTGCTCCTGCCTCCTAAGTGCTGGGATTAAAGATGTGTACCACACCGTGGTAGGCCTGCCACACAGTGTGCCCTTAACCCGAGCCCTCTCGCCAAGTGCTCTCAGTCTCGAGATGCACCCTGTGGCCAGCACTGTCATCCAGTTCTTCATATAGGTGTGGGATGCTTCTCACTCTGTCGCGTTGGTCTCCAGCTTGTTAGGGCTCTTGGTGTCTCCTTTCGTGGTCTCCTTAGGAGTTAATTTTGACTTCCTTGAGGTTTCTGTATCTTTTACTGCATTGAGATTTGCTGTGTATCCCTAGTGCGTGATCCCAATGTGTTTTAACATCGTGGTGTGTAAAGTTAGAATATTTCTTCAAACATTTCACAGTGCAATGTCCATTCTATTTGACCTGTCTGCTTCTGAGTCATATTTGTAGTGGTTAATTTTGATTGGATTAAGAAGTGAGCTTTAGCCGGGCAGTGGTAGCGCACGCCTTTAATCCCAGCACTTGGGAGGCAGAGGCAGGTGGATTTCTGAGTTTGAGGCCAGCCTGGTCTACAGAGTGAGTTCCAGGATAGCCAGGGCTATACAGAGAAACCCTGTCTCGAAAAAAAAAAAAAAAAAAAAAAAAGAAGTGAGCTTTAGGGGCTGGAAAGATGGCTCAGCGGTTAAGAGCACCATCTGCTCTTCCGAAGGTCATGAGTTCAAATCCCAGCAACCACATGATGGCTCACAACCATCTGTAATGAGATTTGATGCGCTCTTCTGGAGTGTCTGAAGACAGCTACAGTGTACTTACATATAATAAATAAATAAACCTTAAAAATAAAAAAAAATAAAAAAAGAAATGACCTTTAGAGAATTAGTGAGACACTCCTTTAGGTATTTCTGTGAAGGTGTTTCTAGAGAGGATTAACAGGAAACCCATCTTGAAGGTGGGCAGAACCATCCCATGGGCTGTGTCGGTGGGGAGGGGGGGCGATCCAACACCTTCTTCTGACCTCCAGGTGCACCCACACAGACATATACACAAACACATTTTTTAAAAAAGTTAGGCATGGTGGTACACGCCTTTAATCCCAGCACTCAGGAGGCAGAGGCAGAAAGATCTCTGTGAGTTTGAAGCTAGCCTGGTGTACATAAAGAGTTCCAGGACAGCCAGGGCTACATAGAGAGGTCCTGTCTCAAAACAACAATAATAAAAGTAATTAATTAGTTAATTAATTAATTTTAAAATAAAATTAAAATACCCTTTTTAAAGAAGGGAAAACTTGAACCCCTACTGAGCCTCTTCACTGATTTGCCAAGACAAGAGCGAGCAGCTCTACCCTCACCCCCAACACACACCACAGACTTTCCATCAGGATGGCCCGTTTCCCCTGTGATGAATCTTCCCTCCTTTAAAGTTCTCCTGGTCAGGTGTTTGGTTTCTGTGACAAGGACTCCTACTGATAACACATGACACGTGTCTGCAGATCTGTGGCTCCATCCGTTTGCTCCCGTGTCGGCTTTTCTTTTGTGTGTATTGAAAAGCGGTCAAGATTGTAGTGTCTTTGTGTGTGCTGTGGCGCATGTCCACGTTTGTTTGTGAGAGAGCAGGCTTGTGCATGCATGCTCCTGTGGAAGCTAGAGGTCAATATCAGGTGTCTTCCTCAATTGCCCTCCACCTTATTTTTTGAGACAGGATCTCTTTGCTGAGCTTGCTCACCAATGAGTTAGTCTGACTGACCAGTGAGTCTCAAAGATCCGATTGTCAGTATCTCCAGCTCTCGAGTACCAGGCACACACAGCCAGCCCGACTTTACCGATGCCCTCGGGGGCTCTGAACTCAGGTTCTCCTTGGCTTGTGTAGCAAGCACTTTACCCTCTGAGACGTCTCCCTGGCCTCTGAACTATGCCTTTCTGATATTTCTGGGTGGTGTTTGCTAGTATTTTCTACAGGTGTGTATGTGTAGGTCTTTCGTCTTGACTGTTAGTCTTCCGTCCTTTTTGAGCTAGGATCTTACAGTTCTGCCTGGCTGGTCTTGAACTCACAGCAGTCCTCCTGTCTCAGCCTCCTACATTCTGGTATTACAAGTGTGAACCATTACACCTGCTTTCCAATGCTGTTCTTTCAACAGTTTATCTGATGGCATCTTTTGCACATTTTTTTCAACTGTGAGAAGATATAGAAAATATACATAAAGCTATTAATTTCTTGTAACCCTCTCAACCATTATCACCAGGATGTCCTGCACAGCTGAAACTGTTCCCACTAAACAGCTTTATTCTTATGTAAATACGTCATTAAAAATTCTACCAAACATACCACACGAAGAAAGAGTAGCACATGACCACCCAGGTCTCCAGTCACCCCCCACACACACCCTCACTGTGGTCAACTCATGGCCCGCCCTGGATCCACACCCACCTCCAACCCCCATCCTGATTACACGGAAGAAAATCTGTAATGATGTCTCCTACCGTTTGCAAACATTTCATCACGTAACTCTAAAGATGGAGGTAGATCGATATTTCTCAACACGGCTGACATCTCAAATCTTACGCTAAAGGTTCGCGCTCCCTGTCTCTCTTTCTGCTCCCTCTAGTCTTGTAAGTCGTCAGGTGGGGTTTTGTCCACCACGGACTTTGTGATTGAGTCCCTACGGGTTTACTTAACCCATCCTTCTGTGCCCCACTCTGACCCGTTTTTCTGCCCAGTAACCTTCCCCACCCTCCTTCCTCCGGCCTCCTCTAAGTGGGCTACCGCCTCAGCCCATTCACCTATAGTTGGGTCCCTCTCCCAGACTGAGAACCCACACAGTCAGCCTCTGCCTGCTGGTCCATGAATCCCTAACTCGTCTTGACATGCTAGAGAGCCCCTCGATGCTATCAATGGCTGCTGTTTCCAACAGTAGCCCCTCCACTCTTTCGCAAAAGCTTCTCATTGCCTACAGGCCCCACCCTCTCTCAGTGTCTCTTCTCTAACATCCCACATGTAAAGGGACTGAAGTGAGATCCACATGTGGGCCAATGAGCCATGTGTCACTCAACTTCCTCCTGGGCGCTGACTTAGAACAGGAAGTATCAGGCGGGGGGCCTCAGCGGCTGTGTTCTTCAGACTCGACCACAGAGCCAGCTGGCAAGAAACAGGCAAAGCCATCGCCAGTCAGTCAGATTCACAGAGTGGAGGCTTCCCGGGACCAAGAGGGGTGAGTGCAGAGCTCCTGAGTTCAGGTAGCTCTTCCAGGAAACACCTCAGAGGTGGACTCTTCCTGTGGAATTTCTCTTTATGACCCCAGCCCTATAGGCACTGGTGGCCTTTCCATGTTCCTCACCTGGCTTATCTGTCAAAAGAAACGGTCTTGAGACCTTTTGCATGTGACTTCTGGTTATTCAGACCCTCCTGACTGATGTCTATGGATGGGAAGCAGTCTCAAGAGTTCTGGGAACTTCTGTAACTGAGTGTGGGTCGGCAGGCAGAGGACTGCGTTGATTCTCTCTGTGTGATAGTTGTCAATGCCTAGGGCTGAGGAAGGTCAGCTATGTCGGGGGTTAGGGGGGATGGCTGGGACAAGCTGTGGGAGGGAAGGGGTCACATACTGTCACCCACCCACTATGAATGGAAGTAGCTATTTGTGGTCATGGAGGTGGATGTCAGATTGGAGGTCATGAGCAAGAGAAGGAGCTGCTGAGATGTCCACTGTCACTCATCTGCCTTATAATGGGGGGCTTCTCAGCCTGCCCTGCAAGTCTCTGGGACCTAGGCTCCAAAATGCCCAGCCCAACCCAGCCCACAGCATAGCAAACAATAAGGAAGTCTTTTACCCAAGAATCCCACATACAGTAGTGGTCAGGCCTGGGGCCAGGCCTGGGGCCAGCGACCACAGGCCACATCCCAGATAGAGGGAGGATGGATGCTTGTAAGGCCTAGTCCTCTGAGACCAGCCTGAAGGAGCTATAGCTACTGAGGAGCTGGCTAACTGGCTCTGTGAAGTGGCTTCCATGAGGTCAGGTCTCAGATGACAGACACCCGTTCGACATCTAGTAGTGAGTGAGCAGGGAAGAGATTGTTGATATCTGCCGTACTCCAGGCCTCTGCCAAAGCAGAAGTAAAAGGAGCAAGTCCTGAGGGTTAGTTAGGGCTAGAGAGGCCCAGGATTCCTATCTCCACCTTTCTCCAACAGTTCTGTTTTTTTCTCTGTTGACCTATGTGGACACAGTCTTGCCAAAGGCATGCATTATGCTGGGGCAAATTGTCATCACTTCGATTGTGGGTGGGGGTAGGGGTGGAGGAACCATGCAATGATCCTTTGCAGGAAGTTCTGAGTGTGGGGCTATCTTTGATACACAGCTTGGGAGGAAGCCTTCTGCTCTCTGTGGAGAAAGGGTGTGAGCTGGGGAGGCTGCTGAACTCTGGGACCTGAGAGGGTGGGCTAGCTGGCTTTGCAAACTCCAAATGTCTGCAGTCAACAATGACTCAAAACTCACTCCCGTGAGGACAGAGCTGTGGAGACACCCGAAGCTCCCGCTAGCTCCACATCTGTCACTCAGGTACAAGTGGGTCTCTGCAGGCAGCAGGGCTATGGGGGGGGGGGGTCAAATGTGTGTGTGGAGCCACATGGAGCCCCAGTGGGGTGGCTTTGTGGGGAGGAGCAGGTTCTGAGTCGGCCCCTCTATTCACACCTCTCTCCTTTTGGGCATGAGTCTTGCCTGAAGCTTTGTCAGTTGAGGTTCCCAAATGCTTCCAAGTGTACTCGGTCACCCAGAGGGGTTACATATAGTTCAAGCCCCTGAAAAAACAAACAAACAAAAAACCCCAAAAAATCAAAACCAGCTCCGGGCATCCTCTGCCTAGCTGCTGGACAACAACCTTGGGGGATGTTCAGGAGATATCCCCAGGCGCCAACCCGGTACTGGCTGTGTCCATTCTCCATTCTCTTTTGTATAAATGGGACCTCAAAGGGAAGTGTCAGTTTCCTCTCATACCCCACAGGCCTGAGTGAATCTCAGGCCCTGTGGAGGGGTCTCTGTGACACTTTCTATAGTGGGAGGTGGCAACCAGGCTGAGTCAGGTAGCCCAGGTCCACCAAGTGACTAGAGCCCTATGGCTGCCAAGTCCTGCTGTCTCCCTAAAGCAGATAGCTCTGCCGCCTGAGGTCCAGGTTGTTGCAGGCTATTTGATCACACTATGAACTCCAAGATCGTGTTATTTACCAAAGGGGAAAAAGGTTTCTACTTGTGGCGTGGCCCCTTAGCACACACCATTAATCTCTCTGGCTGGAATACAGATACACCCTTAGTCCACACCTTTACTCCCAAACAAAGAAGGTGAAGTTAGTTTGTAGAAGGAAGCATCCGTGTTTGAAAGTGGTGTCTAATTGAGTGGCAGACAAAGTGACGAATCAGAGAAAGATTTGACAGAATAGGATATGCCCAACTCTCACTAGAAGAGAGAGGAAAAAGAAACTACGAGAAAGAGAGGGGTATGGGAAGAAGGAGGAGGAGCAGACGGAAGAGGAGGAGGAGGAAGAAGAGGAGGAGGAGGAAGGAGGAGGAGGAGGAAGAGAAGGAGGAGGAAGAGGAAGAAGAGAAGGAAGAGGATGAGGAGGAAGAGGAGGAGGAGGAAGAGAAGGAAGAGGAGGAGGAGGAGGAGGAGGAAGAGGAGGAGGAGGAAGAGGACAAAGAGGAGGAGGAGGAGGAAGAGGAAGAGGAGGAGGCAGTTTTTACCAGGAGAGTTGTACAGAGACAGGTTGCAGAGAGAGAGCAAGCTAGACACAGGTGAAGACAGGATGAACCAGAGGATGAGAAGGAGCCAGAAGATCAGAACAGATTGCTAGAGTTAGTCTGAGGCCACACAGAGCAATTCAGGAGAAAATGAAAGAAATCTGATTGAATTGGTCAACCTGGAGAGGAGTTTGAGTCAGAACAACTGAGTTGAATCACCCAGCTAGAATTCAGAAAGAACTAGGAAGGGGGGGGGGGCTTATTCAACAGAAAGTCTCAGAGGCTGAAAACATCCTAGGCCTAGATTAGATTATATGAAGGCTAGAAGCATCCAGGACTGGGCCAAGGTTAGCAGACTGAAGCAGGAAGCCTCCCAGACAACAATTACATCAGGTAAATAAAAATTACATTTATACCAAGCCTTGGCTCTCCATGTGGGTCTTGCATAGGGTTGTTCTGGTAGGATTTGCTTAAAACCTTAGGCGGAGTCTTGTAGTCCTTTATTTGGGACCTTCTCCCACAGCAGAGCAAGTCTGTGGCACAGTCAGAGTTCTTATCATAAAGCTGGGGTCACGTCTCCCCTGTCATCACCCAGCAAGTGGTTCCTTGGTAAAGAGCTGGATGATTTGTAGAGATCAGATCAGGTCCTGGGTCATGCAGGACGTGTGCCCTGACAACCTTCTCCATCCTTGGAAAACGCAACATCTGGGCTACTCACCCCCCCTGGCATCAAGGCAGCCAACACTGGAGTAAGAAGCCAAGAGGTTGCCTTCTGCTGGGTCTCCTTTGGATCCCATGAACACCCACATCTCCATGCCACCAGTCCTGAGATGGTCTGTGTAGGCTCTTAGAAGGTTGGGACCCAACACCACTGACAGAGAAGAGACTGGCACTTTGGCTGCCTCAGAAACTAGCTAAGCAGGAAGTCACACCTCAGCTTCACAATGCATTTCACAGCATTATCCCAGCAGCTCCCTGAAAGCTGGGCCTTAGTTTAGGGTCTAGAAGACTCAGTGTTCTTCACAGAAATGAGCCAGTGTGAGGCAGGCCTTTCAACTGATAGGACGAGGCCCGGTGCACTTTGTTGAGTCTATTGACACAGAGGTTAATCTTGGAAAACACCTGCCCAGTAATGCCCAGCCCTATGTTAGAACCAGTGTTGGGGCCCTGTAGCTCAGCCACATAGACACACAGGGCCACCTGTGCAGGATCCTTTGCCTCCATTGAGAAGAGAGGAAACGGAGTGGCCTGTCTGTGGCCCCCGTGCAGCTGGGCCTAAGTCTAGAAGTATCAGCTCTAGGGCGGAGCCGATGTGCACATCCTGTGCTGCTGTGCCTGGCTCTGGGGCCTAGGTGACAGGCTGAGTCTCTTGGAGCAAACCCACAGACTGAGGCCAGGGTAGGTTAATAGAGACACAGGCTAGTCCACCTGCCAGTAGGGATACCATGAGTGATATGCCCTCCATTGCTGTTTCTGGAGGACAACTGTCTACTCCCAGAAGCTGGCCCTGACCCTAGTGGGCCTTCCATAACAGAGTTCCTACCAGTGATTCACAGGTTATGACCCATGTGCAAGAGATATAGACATGGGAATGCTAGGTCTCTGTGATGCTCAGATCTGGCCAGTGAGAGATGTAGGGGACCTCAAGGCCCCAATGCTGCTGCTTTCAGAAGCTTCTGGGGGCAGAAGCCTCTTATCTAAGCAGTGGGCAGGGATCTCTCTGAGCTCCAGGATCTAAGGATGCTTGTGGTCAGCCCCAGGGGAAGCCATCAACTGTGCCCTGTGGTACTGTTTGGAATGGTGGAGTTTTGAAACATTCAGAAACTTGGCAGAGGTTGTGGGGGCAAGACACAGGAAAATGCAGTCTATGAATCTCTGAGAGCAGTCTGGATACCCCAGTCCATGTCCCAGAAGAAGCAAGCGCTTGCAGCTAGCAAGCAAAGGACTGATGAGGTTCCCATAACAGTGTGAGGTCAGCCGGGCAGTGGTGGCACACGCCTTTAATCCCAGCACTTGGGAGGCAGAGGCAGGCAGATTTCTGAGTTCGAGGCCAGCCTGGTCTACAGAGGGAGTTCCAGGACAGCCAGGGCTACACAGAGAAACCCTGTCTCGAAAAAAACAAAAAAACCCAAACAAACAGTGTGAGGTCACCGTTCTTACTCTTCTGGAGGTCATGATGGAACTCTCCTCAGGAATGTTGACAGTGGGGACAGAAACATCAATAGCTTTGAGGACCTTAAGAAGCAATTTCCCCTAGTGTGTCCACCAAAGCTTTTAAGTCTGCTCTGTGCACAATTATGATACAAAGTTGGGAAGTATAGATAGACTATGGAGGAACCTGGGGACGCGGAGATGATGCTACCCACAAGACCTGGTGCATTTTGATCCATGGTGTTTCCTTTGCTCTTCTATTGGCTTTCACTATGAGAATGAGTTGCTTCAGCAGCTGTCCATCCGATGCCACTGCTGTGCCAGATCCCACAGGGTGGGCATCGTGAATGTTAAAATGGTTACATCACCTTCCATTTGAAAGCTACTCCGGAAATGCCGGTGTTTGATGGGTATTCCGGGGGCCCCCAGCCTCTGTGTTCTGCCTGTTGAATGACAATGCTTCTGAGGTCACAGTTCACACTTCTTTGAGAGGCTCACCGTTTGTCGCTAACTTCCCAGATTCTTTTAGACTCTTTACACTAGAATTAATGGTTCTCTGTATACAATTCATTATGCATGGAATTATTTCTCTTAACAGTATCTTCTCAGTCGGTTGTTTTCCTTTAGTTTTTTTTGTTTTGTTTTGTTTTTTCCTTTGGTTTTTCGAGACAGGGTTTCTCTGTGTAGCCCTGGCTGTCCTGGAACTCACTCTGTAGACCAGACTGGCTTTGAACTCAGAAATCCGCCTGCCTCTGCCTCCCAAGTGCTGGGATTAAGGGCGTGCGCCACCACTGCCTGGCTCCTTTAGTTTTTGTACACACATTTCCTTACTGTAAGGCACATACCCTTGTGTTATCTTTTTTTCCCATTGTATCTTTAGTGGGTTCTATTGGAGACAGACTTTTAATGTAGCCCAGGTTGGCCTCAAACTCACTCAAGGGTGACCTTGAACTTCTGATGCCCTGGCCTCTATCTCTGCTTGATTTTTCTAAAACTGAGTTGTACAGATTCCTCTTCCTTTTGTGTGTGTGTTTTGTGTGTGTATTTGTGTGTTTTTGTGTGTATGTGTGTGTGTTTTTTGTGTATATTTGTATGTGTTTTGTGTGTATGTTTTGTGTGTGTGTATGTGTGTGTGTTTTTTGTGTATATTTGTATGTGTTTTGTGTGTATGTTTTGTGTGTGTGTATGAGTGTGTGTTCCTTTGGGTGTTTGGGTAGAAGCCAGAAAACCTCAGCAAGTTCCAGGGATGGATCACCCTTTTGTAATTCTCATTCTCTCTCTCTCTCTCTCTCTCTCTCCCTTCCTTTCTTTTTTAAATAATGTGTTTCTAAGGTTGCAATCTGGGTCCTTATACAGGTGCCTTACCGATGTTCACTCTCCCAACCACTCTACCCGTTCTTAGGTGACCACGGCAGCAGCCCTGGAGCCATAGCTGGGTCACACTAGATCACATTAGACAGCAGGACACCTTTTGTGTACTGACATGTCTGTAGATGTTTTGAGTTTCCCTAAGACTTGAGACTTTTAAAAAAAGATTTATTTATTTATTTTATGTATATGAGTACACTGTAGCTGTACAGATGGTTGTGAGCCATCATGTGGTCGCTGGGAATTGAACTTAGGATCCCTACTTGCTCCGGCCCTGCTTGCACCAGCCCAAAGATTTTATTTATTATTATATGTAAGTACACTGTAGCTGTCTTCAGACACACCAAAAAAGGATGTCAGATCGCATTATGGATGGTTGTGAGCCACCATGTGGTTGCTGGGATTTGAACTCAGTACCTTCAGAAGAGCGGTCAGTACTCTTAACCGCTGAGCCATCTCTCCAGCCCCGACTTGAGAATTTTTATTGCATTGTTTTTCTATTCATTTTTATTTATTTTATTATTTGAGAAAGGGTCTCACTTTCTAGTTATGGCTATCTTGGAACTCACTTTGTAGACCAGGTTGGCCTTGAACTCACAGAGATCCACTTGCTTCCACCTCCCAAATGCTGGCATTAAAAGGCTTGTCCCAGTATGTCCAGCTTATTGCAGTGTTTTAAAACTGCTTTAGAAAGGAGTCTTATCTAACCCCATTTGGTCAGTAGCCACAGCCCCCGGTATCCCTGGACTCCACCAATCCTAAGTACCACTGTGACCATATCTCTCCATCCCTCATGAAGTTTCCTTTGCAGGCTCTGGGGGTTTTCTGAGTCCCCTAGATCAGTATCCTCCCTAATCAGTGCTCCCTCTGACCCCTTTGGCTTTTTGTTCCAAGTCTGCCTGGACCTCTCGGAGCCCAGCTATCCTATTCGTTCCTATAGGCCCCTTGTCCTAATTAGCTTTGTCAGTTTTACACAGCGTTAAGTCAACTGAGGAACTTTCTGGATCAGACTGTCCTGTGGGTATGTCTGTGGGGAAATGTCTTGATGACTAATGGATGTAGGCGGGCCCAGCCCACTGGGTGGAGTGCCAGTCTCTGGGCAGGTGGTCCCGGGCTATGAAGAAAGCTAGCTAAGTGTAAGTCTGTGGGAGGGTGAGGCATTAAGCTTTCTTTCTTTCTTTCTTTCTTTCTTTCTTTCTTTCTTTCTTTCTTTCTTTCTTTCTTTCTTTCTTTCTTTCTTTCTTTCTTTCTTTCTTGGTTTTTCCAGACAGGATTTCTCTGTGTAGCCCTGGCTTTCCTGGAACTCACTCTGTAGACCAGGCTGGCTTTGAACTCAGAAATCCACCTGCTTCTGCCTCCCAAGTGCTGGGATTAAGGGCGTGCGCCACCATTGCCTGGCTCCTCCATCCTTTTTACTTCAAGTTCCTGCTTGACATTCTGCCCTGACTTCCTTCAGTGATGACTGTGAGCTGTAAGCTGAAATAACCTTTCTTCCCCTAACTTGCTTGTGGTCAAAGTGTTTTATCACAAAAACAAAAGGGGAACTGGAACAAACCTTGTCCCTGTGTCTGCCCGGACGGAGCTCAGAGTCCTAGAGCTGGGGTTCTGAAGCCAGCTGCTCCCTCTATTTGTATCATCGCCTGTCCCTTTCCCCAGAGCTACTTGATTCCAGAATACAGTTCCAACACCCTAGAGCCCATCTGCCCCTGGTTCTCTTGAGAATGTGTAAAAGGCAGAAGTGGACACCCGAAGTGAGCTGCAGATGAAATGGAAGCATCTCCACGTTCTCTGACCTCCAACAGCCTGGGTCCCCTTGACCAGAAGTACAGTTGGGAGCAGCTTTGGGAACTGGAACACCACTTCAAGCTGGAACCATACCCCGACCTCCAGGCTCGAAAGATCATGGCCACCACACTCAAACTGAAGGAGGAACAAGTTGAGGCTTGGTTCATCCAGCGATCCTTGGAGCAGGAGATGCGCCCTCCCTTAGCCAGGCTGCAGCAGTCTGCCCGGGATGATGCCTCTTCTGCTACCCACAAAGTCCTCTGCTGCCAGCCACCAAGCTGGAAGTACAGGCTCATTCCCATCAATCCCCCTGCGTCCTCATCCAGCTG
>CM052720.1:38651175-38676752 GCA_028551405.1 Uromys caudimaculatus
CAGAAACCTCAAGGTCAAAGTTTGAATACCTGGGTGCCAGGACAGAGGGCATTGGACAGAAATGGTGTGGCAGATGCTGTGTCTCCAACTAGGGCCACACCCCACAGATGTGGATCCAATTCTTTTTTAACAGCCTCTCCTCAAAGGTGGCCCAGACCAACTATCAACTCAGTATGTAGCACAGTGTCACACTGACTTCCTGACTCCATTCCCCAAGGCATTATTACAGACTAACATACTGCCAGAACAACCATTTTCCATGAGATTAATTGATTATAACACGCTAGCTTTTATCTGTGGTTTTGATCATTCATTTTATGCCAATGGGTATTTTATTATTTTTTGTGTATTTTTGGTCTTTTGGTGCTTCTTAGGCACCTGCTTGGGGATTTAGATCTGCATCTATATCTGTGTACTACATTTATACAGAATTCCATTGATAAAATGAAATTGTTGATAAATAAAATTGTTTATAAAAAAAAAAAAAAAAGGCAGAAGTGACTCCATCTTGACACTGGACTTTGGTGAAAAAGTTCAAGGCTAGGCTGTGATCCCCTGCGGTTACCACAGGTCTTTATTTTTTGTTTTCCTGAGACAAGGGCGGCCCTAGGACTACATCTAGTATCCCTCAAACCACCCTGGGGCTTGGCCAGTCTTTGCCTATGCCTTGTGTTGTTCCCAGTCAGGCACCTCATGTATTCTGACTGGGGACAGGAAGCTACCCACCACCAGCCTTTTGTTAGACTCACTCAGCTGCTGCTGACTTCTTTTGTTTGTTTGTTTGTTTGTTTTTGTTTGTTTTTTCGAGACAGGGTTTCTCTGTGTAGCCCTGGCTGTCCTGGAACTTACTTGGTAGACCAGGCTGGCCTCGAACTCAGAAATCTGCCTGTCTCTGCCTCCCAAGTGCTGGGATTAAAGGCGTGCGCCACCACCGCCCGGCCTCTGCTGACTTCTTGCATCACCCCCCCCCTCTTTTTTTTCACGCACCTCCAGCTGGCTTTGAACTCACTATATAGCCGAGGATGACTTTGAACTCCTGGTCCCAAGTGCTAGGGTTACAGTTGTAGGTCACCACACTCTGCCTAAATTACCTTTTGTTTCTTGTTTCCTTTTGTCTCTTGTTTCCTCTTTTGCCACATGCATTTCCTTCTTCGTGGGGGACATATAGGATATAGATACTTCCCCATCACAGAACTCAGATGCTTTATCATGCAGTGAAGTCTTTTTTTTTTTTTTTTTTTTTTGGTTTTTCCAGACAGGGTTTCTCTGTGTAGCCCTGGCTGTCCTGGAACTCACTCTGTAGACCAGGCTGGCCTCGAACTCAGAAATCCACCTGCCTCTGCCTCCCAAGTGCTGGGATTAAAGGCGTGCACCACCACTGCCCGGCTGCAGTAAGGTCTTTATTCACTCCTTAGTGGGATGCCCTAGGCCCCAGCGGAATCCTCAGGGAAGAGCAACCCAGGCCTCACAAGGTTAGGGGCCTGTGGATCATCACCACTTCCTGGGTTGCATCAGCACTCACCAAGCAGATGGTAGAGATCAAAGGTGGCTCTGTGCACAGTTCTGACAGCTACTGGGGCAGGGTTTCTCAGGAGGCCTCTGTATAAAGTTGTACCTCATGACTTGGTGAGGGAACCTGCCTGAAGATCCAAAGAGCCCCAGTGAAGTCCAGGAACCAGAGCTGCCAGGAGGATATCTTCTGTCTCCAGGCAGTTTTACTTACCTTTGACCTTCTGTCAGGGAACTGGGAGTTACCGCGGCCAGATAGCCATTTCCTGGTTGTCAGGTTAAGTGGAGGGAACAGCACTAAAAGTATCACATACTGAAATTCAAACCTGTCCTTCGCCAGCAGGTCCCATATGCCCTGGGCCAGCAGATTGTTCTTCAGTGATAGGGTCCTAAGAGGGAGTGCTGGGAGATGAGAAGATAAGAAGATAGGAATTCTGAGCTGGGCAGTGGTGGCGCACACCTTTAATCCCAGTACTTGGGAGGCAGAGGCAGGTGAATTTCTCAGTTCGAAGCCAGCCTGGTCTACAGAGTGAGTTCTAGGACAGCCAGGGCTACACAGAGAAACCCTGTCTTGAAAAAAAACAAAACAAAAATAAAAGATAGGAAATCTGAGGTCACGAGGTCATGCACAAGCTGATGATTGACGCCAAGCAAATTTATTAAGAAGTATAGCCGGGGCTGGAGAGACGGCTCAGCTGTTAAGAGCGCTGACTGATCTTCCAGAGGTCCTGAGTTCAATTCCCAGCAACCATATGGTGGCTCACAACCATCTGTAGTGGGATCCTATGCCCTCTTCTGTGTCTGAGGACAGCGACAGTGTACTCATATGCATTAAATAAATAAAATTTTAAAAACTATCGTATAATGGGACTAAGCTGTGAGAAGCTAATCAAGTAATGTTGTACCAGGGGAAGATGAGATATCTCAAGGACATCAGAGACTGAGCACCCAGCGGGCCTTGCTACTGATACCCAGAGCTCCTAGAGTGACAAGATTTGAGTTCTTAGGATGAAGTCGGAGCTCCCCAAGACCCCCAGACTATTGCCAGCCTTGATAAGCCTATTCCAGGTTTTAGACAAGAGGATATGTTTTTTCTCTGTACATCAGGGCTTCAGGGAAAGTCATGGATGGCCCTAGCCCTCAACACCCACGATCTGCTCCAGTTACACAAAGGAAACTGAGGCAGACAGAACTAGACGGGCTTTGCTCTTTCAAGGTTCTATGGTGCCAGTTTCACTCATGGCCCCAGAACTGGTCAGGCAGACCTTTCCCTATGCTGATTCCCACCGAGACAGGAGCTGGCTGCCAAGAAGGAGCTCAGTTCCAGACTCTTATTAGTACTTGAACCTTGACCTCCATCTATCCACCTGCCGAACTCAGGCCACTGTCATTGTCTGGGATTCTCTGTGGGACATAGTGGGCCCAGGTGGAGCTGGCTCCTCTCTACACCCTGGGCAAGGAGCAGGAAGTAGCTACCCTGGCCACCACCCATTTCCTGTGTTACAAGGTCAGGGAAGTGTGGTCTGTAGGTTGGTCTTGTAACCAAGTTGAACTCTGTGTGTGTGCACACATGCATGTGTGTGCTTGCATGCTCGTGCACATAGGTATAATATGACACCCAGCCCTATATCCTGATGCTGCTTGGAGCTTCTGTTTCCCCATTTGGAGAACTGAGTTTGAATACTGACTTTCATGGCTATTTGGGAGTGGGGGCCTCTCCCAGAAGCACCATGCCTGTGACCTGGAAGGGATCTCCCCACTTTGTCCCCACAGCAGCCTCAGAAAGGGGGCTGTTCTGGACACTGACTGGATTTGCAGTACCAACATGCAGATCTCAGGGACATATGCCAGGCCCCCAGGTCAGTCAAGTGAGTTGGTGGGCACGTATGTCACCCCCACCAGTGTGGCAAAGGGGTCTGGGGTAAGGATACAGAAGTGGGACCAAGTACAGCTGCCTCAGCTTGAGCTGGGTGCCCTGGGACAGGGAAACATTCAGAGCTAGGATGGGCTCCTGTGGCCCAAAGTCTCCACCCTGCCTTGCTATATAGTCTGTTAACTCAGAAAGCTGGGGAGGAAGTCCTGTTTTTCCTTAAGTGGGGAGGAGGAGTGGGCGGGTGTTCCAGAGGCAGAGGTAAATGGAGCTCAGTAAATTTGAGGCCAGCCTGGTCTTCAGAGTGAGTTCTAGGACAGTGAGGGCTATACAAAGAAACGTCTCAAAAAAAACAAAATATAGAATAAAATAAAAGAATAAAACAAAATCTCTGGGCTCTGGAGGTTATCTTTCTGAGGTCACAGGCCACTTTTAGAAGGGTCAGAAATGGGGCCACATGGGGCCTGTACCCACAGGTTGGGGTAGCCCTAGATGGTGTCATACTTACCACAGAACCTCAGTGGGGACATTGGGCTTCAGGAAGCAAAGATGGTGTCAGGGGCCACGAGCACTCTGAGGCCACAACACGGCACTAAGAGCCATCCTCAAAGCAGTGGACTAACAACCCTGTCCCCATCTCCACTCAACACACTTGGTAGCTCAGCTTTGCCCTGCAGAGGAGCTGGTCACGGCTTAGGGAAGTATGTTGATTTTGTTTCTGTCAACACAGCCCCCAGTGCTAGCATATCTTCCTGCCTGCCTGCGTACCACAGTTTCTCATGTCTTAGGAAGTCAGACCCAAGGGCCACCCCACCCAGAACATTCTAGGCCTCTGTGGGCTGAGTCCTGGCCACTCTGGCTACTTCCGGGGAAGAAGGGTGGCAGCAAGGATCTGGGAGAATCAGTACGTGCCAGTCAGTGCCCAGCTGTAAGGAAGGAGGTCATAACCCAGGCCTCTCAGCTTGCCCAGTCCCACCTAGCCCCCACCCCCAACGTCCCATTATTTCAAGGCTGGCAATGCCATTGATTGTAAGCAAGATGGCGGCAGTGGTTGTGGAAACATGGCAGCAGGTGGTCCAGGCTTTGAGTGAGCTCTGTGAAGCCTATTGTCCCCTGTCTGGGGCAGGAACTCTAATACAGTCCCCAGCTGTAGCTCCTCCAGAGCAAGAATAAAGTCAGTGCTTCAAGGAGTGCCCAAGACAACCAGAGACAGGCAGTCTCTGTGAGCCAGCTCAGGCCTGCTCCACAAGAACTCCAAGTTCATGGCTCTGCCTGGGCCCAGTTCTGCTGTCTCGGTCAACCAGGTCTGTGGTCCAAGCTCACTATGGACTTTGAATGTACAGGTATCATAGGCCTAGGCAGTGTGGGTCAGTGCACTTGTGGGATGGAGATGGGCCTGCCTGTGTGATGTGCATGTCTGTCTGTCTGTCTGTCTCTCTCTCTCTCTCTCTCTATATATATATATATATATCTGTATCTATCATATCTATATCTCTATATCTATCTATCTATTATCTTCATATTCCTTCCCTCCCCCCACCCCGTATGTATGAATACATGCCTGTGGTATCCCCACAGAGGCTGGCTGCCTGTTCTTCCAGGTACTTGACCACCTGAGCCAGTCAGTATTCAGGCCCCCACATCCTTCCCTGAGGTGACTGAGTGACATCTGTGCTGGCCTGGCTAATTCTCATATCCTGTGGCAGCAGACCAGTAAGGAGGAAGTCACTCCTCAGGTGATCAGACTGGAGTCACCTGGCTCTTCTCTCCACAGGACATGCTGGGCCCACACTTACCGCTGCTCGCCCTAGCTGGACTGCTCTTCCTGGGATCTGGTGAGTTCTGCAGAGCTGTCCCTCTACACATGACATTCCTTGACAGCAGGCACACCTCACGGCTCCTTGGGCATAAGTTCCCAGGTGGCAGAGAAAGGACCAGCCTCTGAGAGTAAAGTCTCAGGCATGGATGGCTTTGGTTGACATGTAACAGGAGGCTGGGTCTGACTTTCTCTAGAGCTCTGCTTTGAATCCCATTGGGGTGACTCAGAGCCCTTCCCAGACCCCAATAAGGCTGTAGGCACCAGCCTGTACCCTCCCCCAAGCTCATCCACCTTTGTGCCCCATTCACTCTTGAGGACAGTCAGGGTGGATGCGGGACCCTCATTCAGCTTATCTATCTCTCCAGCTGTGTCCCAGGAATGCACCAAGTACAAAGTCAGCAACTGCCGGGACTGTATCCAGTCGGGGCCTGGCTGCTCATGGTGCCAGAAGCTGGTAAGAGCTGCGTGGGTCACCTGACAGAGTCTAAGCTACCCTTTCCACCTGCCTGGGTAGGAACCTTTGCTTCTCTGAAGCCAAGGACACTAGGAGGGTCTCCCTAGTACATAGCAGAAATGGCTCAATAGAGAAGCTTCCAGATGGGATATAAATATACCATGGTCACCCAACCTGACCCCAGGTACGGAGGAAGGGACAGTGCCATTTCAGGATATGAGTCAAAAGCAGAGGGAGGCCTACAGTCAGGCATGGTGGAGACTTCATCTTTGAATCACAGTCCCTCAGTACAACTACCCCTCCTCCTATCTTTATCACAGCCTCCGCCCAGGGGCCCCAAGCTGCTGACCACACAGGGAAACACACACATTACTCTTTCTTCTCAGTTACCTAAACCTTCCTGGTGGAAGCCACAGACAGGTAGCTCCTGTGCTTTTTTCTCCATAGGTCTTTGAGAATACGGTATTAAGCTTACAGAAACCAGTCCGTGTGTTTTGATAAAAACGTGCTGTCTTACTTAATTTTCTGTTGCTGTCGTAAAAATACCCTGTTGGAAGCAACTTAAGGAAGGCAGGGGTCACTGTGGCTCACGGTCAGAGATTATAGTCTGTCCTGGTGGGGAAGCCAGGGCGGTGGGGGTGTGGGGCAGCTGGTCACTTCTCATCCACAGGCAGGAAGCAAAGTACTGAATGTTCATGTCCATCTGTCTTTCTCACCACTATTCAGTCCAGAACCCAAACTCACCCACGTGGGGGCGGTCTCCCCAGTCCAGTGGACCTAATCAATGCAATTCCTCACTAGTGTGTCCAGAGGCTGGATGATTTCTGATCCTGTCAGGTTGATAGTCAACCCTGACCATCCTCACATGTGCGTGTGTGCATGCGTGTGTGTGTGTGTGTGTGTGTGTGTGTGTGTGTGTGTGTGTGTGTTCACACATGCTGAGTTTGACCCTGTTATCAAGCTCAGGAGATTGAACATATCAACCCAACAGGCAGACTGTGTGCAAATCTTGCCAGATTTTCACATTTCTTTCCCTGCTGGTGTAGTCTCAGGTCACACAGGATACGGCTTTAACTCTCCTTATTCCAGAACGTTCCCGCCTTTATTCCTCTTCCCGTCCTTGTCATTTTAGGGTGAGAGGAGCCACCAGTGTAGAACGTCCCCTGGGGCCTCCAGCCCAATGTGTCCTCTGGTTCATCTCCAGTGTACACTGGGGACACCAGGCAATGATGGCGACCTCTGTGCACTGCATGAGGCACACGTGGTCCCTAAGTTCCTGTGCTAGTGGTGTTTCGTAAGGTGCCACCTTCCACATTTCTCCTCACTTCCTGTATCCCCTCATAGGGAGGGACAGGCCCCTCTATGAGGTGCTATCAGGCTGGCTGTCTCTACTAAACTACATCGCTGACCTTGCAGTCTGTCTACTGGAGACTCAGGCAGGCTCCATTATCAATGAAGTGGTTATTAAATGGTTCTCTCTCTCTCTCTCTCTCTCTCTCTCTCTCTCTCTCTCTCTCTCTCCAGACCTTGCCTCCATTGGTAAATCTGGTTGCAGATCTTAATTCTGGTCAATAGTTTATGACTATTATTTTTCCAATCTGATGTTATCCACATCTGGCTGCTGGGCTCCTCTAAGCTACTCTGGGTGCCATTCATAAGAGCTTTCTTGGTTTGTTCTGAGAATTTTCTTACTCTGGACTGACCAGCTGTGCTAACCGTACTCTGGCCTCCCCTCCCCTGACCCAAGAGTTGGAGTTAAAGATCACTCCTAGGCCTTCCAGGACTCCCAGCATTCTCTGCGACTCTCCTCATCTTCTCCATCCCATGTGGCTTTTGGTTTTTGTCTCCAGCAAACACCCCCCCCCCCCATAGGCAAAGCTCCAGAGCAGAGAGGCCTGATGTTGTAACCTCTATCCTGTGACTAAAGGCTGTGGTCCAAGCCTTGGACAAGCCATTCTCGGGTGGGCTGGCGTTTCTCTCTTCCTCTTGAGCCATTTTGTTTGTCTGAAGTAAACAGACAGACTACTAGTTCTATGTGGGTTACCACTTAGCTTCTCTTCCCTCTCTTCTCCCTGATCGCTTGTGTTTCTTGAGGACTTAACATGGGGCTCTGAAAGCCAATGCAGAGCAGAGGCACTTGGGAGGTGGTGTCTACTGCATTTCTGGGTTGTTGTTCTTCTAGTTTTACTTTCTGCAAGCAAACAGGCAGTCCCCGGTGCCTTCCAGTACCTTGCAGTTGAGCCAGACCTGCTTTGGATACAACCGGCTCCAGTTCAGGACCAAGAACAACCAAATACTTCCATGTCAGATCCCTCCACCTTTGAAGGGACATGGTGGTCAAGATGGAGGTGCCCTGGGCTCTCCAGTCTCCTCATCAACTTGATTCCCTATGAACTGGGAGAGACTTGACCCCCGGCTCTTCCCTGTATCTCAGCAAAGGCTGTCACATAAGCCTAAGGAAATTGATCACCTTTGAGAGACAGCATCTCCCTGGGATAAAGGTCCTGTTGAGAAAGGGCTAGAGAGTTCTAGCCAACACTCAAACTCCAGGATGCTGATTAGCCTTTTGGCTGGAGGTAGAGGAACCCATGTCTTTGCTGATGGCATCAGTGCCCAAAAAATAGAGAAAGGTCTATATAATCTATGCTTCTGATAACACAGAGCTCTCAGGGAGACCTAGGCTCTCTGGGAGCCTGATCCTCCCTAGATGACTATTGCATCCCACAGGGACATCTAACTGAAGTTTCAAGGGCAGGTAAGAAGGAGACAGGGCTGGGTCCCACTGGTCCAGCCTATGCCCTCTGCCTGACCTTAGACTCCTCCTCTAGAACTTCACTGGACCAGGGGAACCTGACTCCTTGCGCTGTGACACACGGGCACAGCTGCTGCTGAAGGGTTGTCCAGCTGATGACATAATGGACCCCAGGAGCATTGCTGACCCTGAGTTCGACCGACGGGGACAACGGAAGCAGCTATCTCCACAAAAAGTGACACTTTACTTGCGACCAGGTAGGTTTGGGATCCGGATGGGTTGGACCAGGGGCACGAGGCATCTAGGAGCTCAGCTTGTGCTACCTGTCAGGGCTAACAGATGGTGCATGTCTCTGGGCTGGATAGTGAAGCAGGCTGGGTGATAAAACCTCTCACCACCAAAGTCTGAGCGCCTGGACCAATGAAAGGGCTCAGCAGGTAAAAGCGTTGACCATCAATTCCCCAAGGACCCAAAAGATAAAAATGAGGAAACCAACTCTTACAAGTAGTTATCTGGCTCTCCAGGTGGCTCAGCGGTTAAGAGCACTGACTGCTCTTCCAGAGGTCCTGAGTTCAATTCCCAGCAACCACATGGTGGCTCACAACCACCTGTAATAGGATCCGATGCCCTCTTCTGGTGTGTCTAAAGACAGCTTCAGTGTACTCACAAGCATAAAATAAATTAAAAACAAACAAACAAGTAGTTATCTGATCTCATGTACACATCGTAATGTGTACAAGCCACTCACTCCCCCATAAAGAAACAAATAACTGTAATGTTTAAAAAACTACTTCAAAGTCTGAGCTCTGCCCTTGATGGATTTCCTTCAGTCCCACCGTCTGCACTGGATGTCCAGATACCTCTCTCTCTCTCTCTCTCTCTCTCTCTCTCTCTCTCTCTCTCTCTCTCTCTCTCTCTCCCTTATTTTTCAACACAGAAATTCCTCATTGTAATTTTGGCTATACTGAAACTCACTCTATAGACCCAGCTGGCCTCCAACTCAGAGATCCTCTGCCTCCTGAGTGCTGGGATTAAAGACATGTACCATTACTGCCCCGACTAGACTTTCTCTTAGCAATGTGTTCTGTGCCTTCTTTTTTTAAAAAAAGAATTATTATCTATTTAGTTTATGTATGTGAGTACACTGTAGCTATCTTCAGACACACCAGAAGAGGGCATCAGACCCCATTACAGGGTTGTGCGCCACCATGTGGTTGCTGGGAATTGAACTCAAGACCTCTGGAAGAGCAGTCAAGGGGGAGAAACAAGCCATTTAGAAGTCACCATTCAGGGCTGGAGAGATGGCCCGGTGGTTAAGAGCATTGGCTGCTCTTCCAGAGGACCCAGGTTCAATTCCAGCACCCACATGGCAGCTCACAACTGTCTGTAACTCCAGTTCCAGGGGATCTGATACCCTCACACAGACATACATGTAGGCAGAACACCAATGCACAAAATAAAAATAGATGAATCTTTAGGAGTGATTATTCCTTTCAACTCTTACAAGACTCGGGCACTTTTAGCCAAGTAAGAGTTCCGTAGCCAAGGAACCGCATAGCTGTTTAAACCAGGCTTGCCCCTGGCATGCTCTACTGGGCAGATGTAGTGAAGTGAGCCTGGGTGGGATAACAAGGGGGACCAGCAGAGCGGCTGAGTGTGAAGGACAGAGGTGGCTCCCTAGGGAGGGGTACAGAACAGGAGACAGCAGAAGATCCTAGAGAACCATCCCAGTGTCTTTTCTGTTGCTGTGATAAAACACCTGACTCAAAGCAACTGAGTGGAAAGAAAGGTTTATTTTAGCTCACAATTTCCGGTCATAGTGTACTATTTCAGGGAAGTCGAGGCGTCAGGAACTTGAAGCAGCTGCACATCACATCTCCAGCTGAGAGCACAGAGCAATGGCTTCGCTTCATGCTCCACTCACTTCCCTTCAACCAGACCAGGGCCCCGGACCAGGGAGTTTTACCATCTGCTTATGGGCTGGGTCTTCTCACATAAATTAAGGCAGTCCAGCATAATCTCCCACAGATATATATTAGAGCCGGGCAGCGGTGGCGCACGCCTTTAATCCCAGCACTTGGGAGGCAGAGGCAGGTGGCTTTCTGAGTTCGAAGCCAGCCTGGTCTACAGAGTGAGTTCCAGGACAGACAGGGCTACACAGAGAAACCCTGTCTCAGAAAAAAACAAAAAAACCCCAAAAACAAAAAACACAGATATATATTATATATGCCCCCAGGCCAGCCTCATCTGCACAGCCCTTCAGCGAGACTCTTCCCAGGTGATGCTAGCCTGGGCCCAAACTACCCAGCACAAGGATCTAAGGGGCACATTGTTAGGAACAGAGAAAGGTAGAAGGAAGACCAGAAAGAAAGGAGGCAGGGGGTGGGTCTGTCTGGGAGGTTGTCCTGGTGACAGCAGAGGACAGTGCTCGTTCCTTTGATGGCCTGGGAGCTGACACAAGCCCCTCTGCTCTGGGACTTCTGCCCCTGACCTCTGATTAAGGGCCTGGCCCTGCTGGCCCCTGGAGTGCTGTTCGGGCAAGCTGGTTCACCTGAGCTAGGAAGCCCAGGCTGAGATAGGTACAGCCTCTCCTAGCAGGAAGAGAAGGGTGGCTCTCTGGGCCTTCTTTGTAAACATTTTAAGCCCTTGATTGGGTTCCACCCTTCTGGCCTGACTACTTCTAGCACCACAATCTGGGTGTTTTGGCTTCTAAGTGGTGAATCTGCATAGCACAGAGACCCTCCACTATCTAGGCTTCTTGTACCTGGGGTGAGCCCTCTTATCTGAGTTCAAATCTGCCTGTCCTGTGTTCTGGTCACAGCCCCTTCCAGGTCATAGGAAATGAGAGAGGCAATAGGAATTTGGGAACTAGGTGAGGCCTAAGACTGCAAGCGGAGTCAGAGTGTCCCTTGCTTTCCTCTGACACACAGGGCAGGCTGCTGCATTCAATGTGACTTTCCGGCGAGCCAAGGGCTATCCCATTGATCTGTACTACCTCATGGACCTCTCCTACTCCATGCTCGATGACCTCAACAATGTCAAGAAGTTGGGTGGTGACTTGCTGCAGGCCCTCAATGAGATCACCGAGTCTGGCCGCATTGGTGAGACCTACAGTGCACACATGTCTTTGAACCTTGGGAACTCCCTGCCACCACACACCTCCATGCAGAAGAATCTGTAGAGGCAGAGGCTGGGGGGCTGCATCTGCCATGTTCGTGGGGCCAGAGTTAATCCTGAATCTCTACCAGGAGCCATACCTAGTCACAGGCCGCTAAGACCCGTGGGCTCCTCCAACCTCTGTCCCTCTCTCTCTCTAGTTTATATTTTGATGTTTAAAAGGCAAAAGTCCTACAATGCTAATTACTAAAAAGTATATCTAGCTCACAGCAACCACAGCATTAACAGTATAGTGGGAGTAAATTATAGGGTAAGGGTCACAGGGCAAGGGTCACAGGGCAAGGGTCACAGGGCAAGGATCACAGGGCAGGGGGTCACAGGGCAAGGGTCACAGGGTGAGGGTTACAACACTGACCAGTACCACCATGTTCACCAAGCATGTGGGACAAGGGAACAGGGTACCCCTACTCACTCCAGAACGTTACTTTGACTCATGTTTAAGGATGCCCACATGAACACTTGAACACAGGATGCAAGGTCCTATATTCTTGTGTGCGCATACACTCACGTATGTAGACTCATGCTCACACACATCCATACACAAGCACATTTGCATGCCTGTGCACATGCCTAGTCACGCATGTGTGACTGTATGCCTTCCTACACAAGACCACATGTATCTATACAGGTACTCGCATGTGCACACTCATGGTCACACATGTACAAGACCACATACATATACATGCTCTGTCTCACACACACACACACACACACACACACACACACACACACACACACTCACGTTTGCACATGGCCTCACACATTTTCAGCCACACATGGCTACACACAGGCTTGCACCACACGCTTAGCTATTATATTCCCAAAACCATCATCTTGATTTCTCCCTTGTTTGGGGAACTGAGGCTTGGTCCTTTGTCCACTGGAAGGCTCATTGTCCTGCCTGGAGCTCTGGCCGCTGCCTTGTCCCTGGGCCTCCAACCTCCGTTGTGTATCCCCTGGGCTTCAGGTCTTCCCAGTCCTGGCTTCTGCTTCTGTCCCATCCCCCTGCTTCATGCCATGTACCCCTCAGGTTTTGGGTCCTTTGTGGACAAGACGGTGCTGCCTTTTGTCAACACCCATCCTGAGAAGCTGAGGAACCCATGTCCCAACAAGGAGAAGGCCTGCCAGCCCCCATTTGCCTTTCGGCACGTGCTCAAGTTAACCGACAACTCCAACCAGTTTCAGAGAGAGGTCGGCAAGCAATTGATTTCCGGAAACCTGGACGCCCCTGAGGGCGGGCTGGATGCCATAATGCAAGTTGCCGCGTGTCCGGTGAGGCCATTCTCCCTGTTCAGATTTCCCAACTTCCTCAAACTCAGGGCCTTCACCAGTGCTCTGGTCGGTGGGTCTGCTCAGGGACTCACCCCGTCTGGTCCCATGCTGTCACCCGGGGTCTTAGAAGGGCAACCCCTGTGGCCCACATCACTCCCAGCCATAGAGAAGGAAAAGTGTCGACATAGCCCCGTGCTAGCTGCTCTCCTGTGAGCCAGGCTGTCTAGCAGCGAGAGGGTCTTCTGGTTCCTAAAGCCCTTTTCCTTCTCAGCTCAAGAGTGTGAGGACTGTCGTTAGCTCCCACCTCACCTCATCCACATCCCTGCCTGTCAGTCCCAGACTGTGTTTATCAAGTGGTTATTGCAGCAAGCCAGTCCCACCTCAGCCTGGCTTTCAGCTCTCTTGCTTTACTGGGTTCATGCTGTGGGCACACACACCCTGCATGTGTGTTGGACGATGGTACGATACATGGGTGTTGCAAGTGTATGCTACTTCAATCGTTCCAGGCTCTCGGCGCCCCTGTGGCCGTCCCTTGGTTCCCTCTTTTGTGGCTGGGAGGTGTTTGCATTTTAATGGACAAGGCCATACTCTTCCTGTCATGATTGCGTGCTGGAATCTTGTTCCAGGTCTGAAGAGGGCCGTGAAGACGTCTCTCTTTAGATCCAGATGTGTTTTGGTTCTTACCTCATACTGCTGCAGGGCATGCTGGGAGCCGACTGCTTATCACTTCCTGGGCACTGGGTTGGGGCTCTTTCTATCTGCCTCTGTCTGTCTGTCTGTCTGTCTCTGTATATGTATCTCTGTGTGTGTGTATGTCTGCTTCACTCCATATGTGTGTGTCTGTCTGTCTCATTCTGTACGTGTTTGTGTCTGTCTCCATCTCTCTCCATATATATGTGTGTGTCTGTCTGTCTGTCTGTCTCACTCTGTATGCGTTTGTGTCTCTCTCCATCTCTCTCCATATATGTGTGTGTGTGTGTCTGTCTGTCTGTCTGTCTGTCTGTCTCACTCTGTATGTGTTTGTGTCTGTCTCCATCTCTCTCTCCATATATATGTGTGTGTGTGTCTGTCTGTCTGTCTCACTCTGTATGTGTGTCTGTCTCCATCTCTCTCTCTCCATATATATATATGTGTGTGTGTGTCTGTGTCTGTCTGTCTATCTGTCTGCCTCTCTCTCTCTCTCTCTCTCTCTCTCTTTCTCTCTCTCTCTCTCTCACATGCACATCTCTCCTCCCCTGAGGGCCCCACGGGAAACCAAGGCAGGTAACCCCTGGCTGCCTTCTTCCCAGGAGGAAATTGGCTGGCGAAATGTCACGAGGCTGCTGGTGTTTGCCACAGATGACGGCTTCCACTTTGCCGGTGATGGGAAACTGGGTGCCATCCTGACCCCCAACGATGGCCACTGCCACCTGGAGGATAACGTGTACAAGAGGAGCAATGAGTTCGTGAGTGCTCTGCCTGCCTTGCCACACCCCAGTACCAAGACTGGTTACATAAAGGTCACGGGAATGACAAGGGGACAGGCTGAGAGCAGGGACACATGCCCAGGTCACCCAAACAGAACCCAGACTCTCCTAACACAAATAATAAACCATCGAGGCGGTCCCGGAGACCCCGGTGATAACATGAGACTCCTGGCACCCACATCAGTCCTCAGGGCAGTCCTGGCCCTGGTCCTCATGGCAGGAGACCTCACAGAGCCTTCTCCATCCACCACATTGTCTCTGTGCATGCCTGCTCCGCCTGCAATGACCTTGTCAGAGCCCCAGGCCAGCCCTGCACACTCACTGCCTTCCCAAAGGTACCATAAAGGATTTTTTTGAGCCTGCACACTGCCGGGACCCCCTAAAACCCACTGATTTGGAGCTAGTGGCAGATAGAATTTGGGGGTCCTGACCTTGCACAGGAGCAGGGGTATCTTATGTCCATTCGCCCCCCCTGAAGTGGGATATCATGTCCTTCCACTCCACATCATGGAGATGAGGGGCAGAGTCTAAAATCTAGCCCTACTAGAAGCATAGGTGCTTCCTAGGTGCCTATCCACCAGTTCCTCAGGATCCTGCTTGCTGGGCTGGTTTAACACCTAGAGTGGTGATTCATGGTAGCTTCTTTACCTGGCGTTAACCATCACGATTACCAGGATTCTCTTTATGCACCTCAAAGGATTTGGTTGGTTCCTTGCCGAGCCTGTCACATGCTGGTAGATCTTCACCAAGCGAGGCCCAGCCTGAGCCAGGGCTGATGCTCTGTCAGCCTGGACGTGTCCTGAAAGCGTCCTGGAAGGCTTGTCTGACAAGCTGTCCCCTCTCTCCAGGACTACCCATCAGTGGGCCAGCTGGCACACAAACTTTCCGAGAGTAACATCCAGCCCATCTTTGCGGTGACAAAGAAGATGGTGAAAACCTATGAGGTAAGCGGAGCCTTGTGCAATGTGGCGACAGGCCATCTCAGCTGGGAGCGACAAGCCAGGCGGGTCCCTGCCCCATATTGCCTCAGTTCTGCTTTTCATGCTGGCCTGTGGGTGGTGGGCCTGCCCAGTTTTCTGTGTGTGAGCACCCTGGCGAGGGAAGTTGAGGCTGCTGTTAGGCCACACAGAGTTCACGTCTTCATATTTCACAGTGCAGCTCGCTTATTTTGTTTCTTCTGGAACAAAGCAGTCTGGTACTGCCCACCCATCTCCCTCCCTCCCTCCCTTTCTGCCTTCCTCCCTCCCTCCCTCCCTCCCTCCCTCAAAAAGAAGCTCCATTGAGTAACCAGCATTCAGATGGAGCCAAACTCATGTGTTGCTACCACCTCCGGAGACCTCAGTTCTGCCCACAGGGGGACACCTCCTTCCTATATGTGTTGGTTCGAGACAAGTCTTCCCCAAAGCACCTCACCAACCAGAAGCCAAAGTCAAAGCCAACAGGATCTTGGATTTGCCGTTGGCTTCAGTTGTCCATCCTCCTGGGAAGGAAGCAACTGGCTTTACTCTTTGTAAAGCAGCCAAGCCTGGTGACCCCCAAGGTTCTGCATTCAGAGAGCTCACCTCTATGGTGGCCGCTAGAAGCAGGTGAAGTCCCACACTTGTAGTTAGGAGACCCTTGGACCCTTCAGTTCACATTTCAGGAAGTCCCACTTCCATCCTTTCACCTCATATGGGGGCAGTAATTGGGTCCCATGGTGTCCCTGAGCAAGAAGCAGCTACAGAGTTAGAAAGTATTCACTGATGGCTGGGGTGGCTCCTTGTGGTCCCTCAAAATGCTACTCAAGACTTGTCCTGTGTTTCTGCTGCTGATACTATGTCATGTGTCCGTCCTGCCTTGGAAAGCCAGCTGGGGAGCTGAGGCCAAATCCTCCGAGGACAAGGACAAGTTCACACAGGCAAGAGTCTCAGATGTGGACAGACTCCCAAGCCTTCTCCCTGGCTTAGCGACTTGCTGGACACTAGACTGCCAGTCAATTGGCCACAGTGTCCGGGTAATGTCAGTGACTAGAAAGGCCAAGAGCAAAGTCTAGGAGAGAGCTGGGGCTTAAGCTTCTGTGGCCCCTCCCTTTCAGGGCTAATCTCATGGCTGACAGGATTTCCAGCCACGCCTGAGAATAAGTGGATCCTTCATGGCCTGAGGGACACCCACACACACCTGCCAGGAGCTACTGCCCAGGGCTACCTTCTTTTGAAATGTGTAGGGTGTAGGTAGCCCAACCTAAGGACTGATCTTTACTGAGCAGTGGAGGCATGAAGGATTCTTTCCCTAGAAGAATCTCTGCTCCCAGGGGCTGCTCAGCATAGGCCCCAGGGGCCAGAATAAGAAGTGTATATCTGTCACATGACCGGAAGCATGCAGCACGCTGGCTGTAATCAATTTGAAAAGTCTGATGGCTCCTTCTTCAGAGTCAGAGGACCACAGATCTCAGCCACCCCAGACACATCTAAAGAAGGGGGCCAGCTTCCTCCTCCACGAGAGGCAACAATGCCCACCTGGGAAAGCCATGGTAGGGACTCTGAACTCAGTTACCCAGTGAACTCAGACAATACCCGCCCTCTCATCTGAGAGTGACCACGGCTCCTCAGCAGTCCCTGCCGCCACTCTGCCTCAAAGACAGCAGCAAGTCCAAACCCAAGCTGACCTTCCTTGTATGACGGCTCTGTGCAACCGTTGTTGGATGTGACTGGGAGTGTGGTAATTGGGGGCAGGAGCACACAACAGCTGGGAAGACGCCTTTTGTAGGCTGTGCATTGCTGAATGAGAAGTAGGAAGTAGGCCACATGGAGGGTCTGAGGCAAGCCATGATTACTAAGGTAACCGCCATTCTAAGATTTCTACTATCAAGTTCCCAGGCTCCAGAAAGTACTCAGTACCCTGAAGAGACATTAGGGAGAAGGAGGGACAGGCGTGGGGATCCTCTGAGTGGGGGATGGGAGCAGCCATGGAAGGCAGTGACTTAGCTCAGCACACGACAGCCAGGGCGACCAGTGGAAGCAAGAGCCCACTCCATAGTCAGAGCATTTACACACACACACCGCACCCAATGTCCTTGTCTGCAATTGGGCTACGAATTGTCCTCTCCTCACAGAGTTGTAGCAGGTCCCAACTCTTCACTGTTGGTGTCATGAACCTCAGAAGACAGCATGGTAATGAGGGAGAAATTTGCAGACAGGTGACATGAGTCCTAAGCCCACCACTCGCTGCGCTTTGACGGTTGAATCAGGCGGGGTTCCCTAGAGGAACTGAACTGACAGAACTGCATATATATTGGACAAGGTGGTCCACTAGGATGCCTGGCAGCCAATAACAGCTAGAGAGTCCCACAACAGCTTCTGGCTGCTTTCTCAAAAGGCCGAGAGCTCAGTAGTTGTCTGGTCAACAAACCTGGACTTGTCCAGAGTCAAGTGACAATCAAGACTGACCGCACAGGCCTTCCTGATCCTCTGTTCCTTGAGAGATGCCCAAGAACTCAGGGAGGACGTGAAGACTATACACACTAGATCCTCCTTGGCACGCACAAACTGGGCATAGAAGAGCCCGGCTCTCCTAGCCGGGACTGGTCCTGTGCCAGGGCAAATGAAGTGGATTGTAGAACCCAGGGGTGGTTGCTAGCTAAGCTTTGATGGACTCACAAAAGGGACAGACTTTATTCCAGAGACTCAAGGAAGGATACTGGGCCGGAGTGGCCCGATCATCAGTTCTGTGGAGGTGTGTGGGGGAAGCATGAACGTTCTCTGTTCGTGAAATGGGGCGTGCCCATGAATAACACTACGAAAGGTGTGAGGAAATGACAGACGGCAGGACAGACGGCAGGACGTCTGTCATTCAAGGGCTCTGTCTGGCCCACCTTCTCTGAGGAGTGGCCCTATCCTGTGATAGCTGCTTGTCACAGGATTATGTAACCATCACTATTAAGTTAGAAATTTGAAACTCATTGATATGATCAAGGCTCAACCACTTCCTGTGATTTTACCACATTTTACTGTTCTCTATGTTATCATGCTGATTCGGTAGGAATACTGTCCTGTGTTCCTAACTCAGAGATGCCATCGGATTGAAATGTCTGCTGGGGACGTTCATTCCTAGGAGTGTGACCTCCGTTCAGGGCTTTGGAGCTGGGCTTCCTTCTGAGACAGGGTTTCTCTGTGTAACCCTGTATAGTTCTTATCCTGGAACGCTCTCTCTGTAAAACGGGCTGTCCTAGAAATCAGTCTCCTCCCCCCCCCCCCACCAGGCTGGCCTCAAACTCACAGACATCCACCTGCCTCTGCCTCCCAAGCGTTGGGATTAAGGGCATCCACTCTCACCGTCCAGCCCTCCCTTTCTTAATCAGAACAGGGGATAGAATCCACACTAGGCAAGTACTCTGCCACCAGCCCACGCCCTTAGCCCTCTACTCAGTTTTTCTTCTGAGACAGTCTAGCTGAGTAGCCCAGGCAGGCCCTGAACTTGTGAAGAGAGGCCTGGGCCACTAGACCCAGCTTTTCAGGGCCTGTACCTAAGAGCTTGCTGCTCTTCAGCTAGAGTGAGAGGCTGTGACACCAGGCTGCTCCACCAGGCCTGGCTGCTTGGGTTTTGCTCCAAGAATCTGTTACCGGCATTCAGCAGTATGTCACCGACTAGTTGAATGTCCTATGAGCCAGTTCATGAGAAAGGGAGGCCGTAGACATCCATCGAAACCTTGTGGCTGTGGAGGGCCTGCGCTAGCTTGATCTTCTCATCAACAGAAACTCACAGAGATTATCCCCAAGTCAGCAGTGGGGGAACTGTCTGACGACTCCAGCAACGTGGTGCAGCTCATCAAGAACGCCTACTATGTGAGTCTCCAGCAAAGCTGGGCAGGGCAGTCAGGCAAGGATCCAATGGGCCAGTGGATAAGTGTCTTGGGGGTGGGGGCTGGGGGGCGCATTGTCTTTGGGGGCTCCTGCTGAGATTCTCATAGCTTCTGGACAGGCAAGGCAGGGAGAAAGAAGGAACGGTAAGGAGAGATACACTGGCCACTTCCGACAGCTTGTGTCCTTCCATGGCCTGACTGCTCTGTCCCAGACCCTACCTGGTATTTCCTGGAACACCAATAGCAGCCCCTTCTTCCTGGCTCTTCCCTGAAGCTACCATGGAATCTCGGGGAGTAGAGAGAAGGCAGAATGGTACCTCTCAGGGTGGCGAGACCCCAGAAATCATCACGTGGCCTTGGACTTTGTGAAGACTCCCCTGTGCCTCTTGTATGCCAGTCCCTAACCTTGTTCTGGGCGGGCCCTCCTTGACCCTTCTTTCATCTTCCTCCTTAGGGATGGGAAATCTGTCCGAATGCTAGCAGATTTGCTTGCCTCAGAGGCCCAGTGTCCTGGTGAATACCAGCGTGCACCAAACACGGCTCAGGGCTCAGACAACACCCAGTCCCAAGCAATAACAGAAAACTACTCTCAGTGACAGGTGTCCCCAGTTCTGCCTTGCATCCTATTGCTGAATATCTCGAAGGCTGGCAGCACATACTGTGTGGGAAGCCTCTCGATATGGCTGTTGCTGACTAGAGTACAAGCTGGAGCCTAGCGTGGGGAATCCTGTTTTCTTCTCTGGCCCTGTGAGCCCCGGTGCCCCTAAGCAGGCTCCTGGACCTGGCCACTGCCCAGGTGTGCCTAGCTCTGTCTCCACAGAGTTCACTTAGGTGACGCCATCTTTGCCTATTTGCTGGATGCCACCAGGATTCATTTTCTTTTCAGCTGTGCCTCATTTCTTATATCACTTCAACAGTCTATATAGTTCCTTCTCTGCTAACCCCGGGGGTTCAACAGCCAAGGGATAGTCCTCACAGGGTCCATGGCCCGTGTCTGTGCTGGTCACCTGCCAGTAGCCTGTCTCAGAGCAACCCCATGACATCAGCCAGCTGTCCCATGCTGATGCAACCACTGAGCTGCCGTTAGGTGTCTGTGTCATCCGCTGGTGTGCAGGAGGGACTTGAGGAGTGAGATGGCCAGGGGCAGGGACAGTCACACCTGTCACTCCTGAACACAGCTGCTCTCTTCCCATAGAAACTCTCCTCTAGAGTCTTCCTGGACCACACCACCCTCCCGGACACCCTGAAAGTCACCTATGACTCCTTCTGCAGTAATGGAGCATCGAGTATAGGCAAATCCCGAGGGGACTGTGACGGTGTGCAGATTAACATCCCGGTGAGCCTGGCCTGCCTATGCACCTGCGGTTCCTATACCAGGGTGTTGGAGGACCCTGTGGAGATCTTGGTGACCCACTCCCAAGGACAGCTAGGAAGAAAAGGAGGATCACAGGAATAAGCAAGGGAGGAAGCCATTGGTGACCAGCGCTAGCCTCTTCTCCCCTTAAACACCTGTGAGGAGGCCTGGTGGAACATTAGGGAAGGGTACCAGACATAGTCTCGACTGCAGCTTCATGCCTATCGACACAATGAATACCTGCACATTTCTATCTACAATGGCCCCTGGGTAGATGGGCGTGGGATGACAGCGCCCTCTAATGGCAACTGCTGGACGTGCGCCGCTGGACACGTATCTGGTTGGGGTACCTGAGAGGCTGGGCAAGGGACAAAAAGCAAGGCTATTTACCCTGCTCACCCACGGTCCCGAACGGAACGCCACCATTCTCCTACAGGTCACCTTCCAAGTAAAGGTCACGGCTTCGGAGTGCATCCAGCAGCAGTCCTTTGTCATCCGGGCACTGGGCTTCACCGACACAGTGACCGTGCATGTCCTTCCCCAGTGCGAGTGTCAGTGCCAGGACCAGAGTCGGGAGCAGAGTCTCTGTGGAGGCAAGGGATTCATGGAGTGCGGTATCTGCAGGTGAGGAGGGTGCGTGTGGCGTGGCCTGTGGGACATCAGTCCATGCAAAAGGCATGTGCAGATGAGGCCAGCCCGTAGCATGGCATGAGGTAGGCATGAGCAACCCATGGCACACCTGCCTGTGAGGCAAGTGTCTTCAAGTAAAGTAGGTAGGGCCAGCTCACCCAGGAAGCAGCTGCTCTGCAGGTGCTCCCGTATCTTAGCTTTCTCTGACCTCAGAGACTCTGAGCAATCAGATTGGCAGCTAGAGCTTCTTTAGGACAGGTGACCACTCCTGGCAGCCTGAGTCCTAAAGCCACCCTGGGAACATGTATACACAGGTCTCAGTTCAGGATGCTTTACCTTGAGGAGGAGGAAGGGTGCAGTATGCCCAGCAGAGAGGCTCTAGTTGCTGGTCTGGGTACCAGCCATCTCCTTCCGACTGCTGCCCCAGTTTCTGATCTTTGAGGTGCTCTATCCCACATCTTATACCTGCACTGGCTGTATTACCCCCCCCCCCAAAACTCTAACAGTGGTGGTTTCTGCATCTGCCCCCTGGCTGGTAGCACCTTGCCGTAGTCCTAAGTGTACAGCCTAGGTGGCCCCTCTCTACAAGGCTGAGCTAACTTGCCTGGAGGATTGAGCCACTGGTCAGTGAATTCTGCGGCTTTCTCCTGCAGCACCCTGCAGGATGCATTGGGGTTGGCTACTGCCATTCTTCTTTTACTAAGCTATGTATTCTTCTGTCTATCTAGTTTGGTGATAAGGCACTGATCTCAGATTTCCCACCAGAACTCCTTCCAAGTCTAGGTTGGGGGGAGGGGACAGATACTGGCTTCTTGGGACAATCCACTAACACAAGTCTCAAGCAGCTCCCAGGTGAGCCTGCCAGAGTTGCCATGCTCCTAGGACAGTCACTGTATAACCCCAGAGACATCCTTGCCTAGTACATGGCACATGCTCAGGAGACCTTTGGAGAGTGGGTGTGCTATGCCATACTTTACAGGTGTTTGGGTGAGTGCTGGGCTGGGCTGTGCCCCATCCCAAGGGCACACCTGAGTGCAACCCCTCCCTCATCACACCAGGTGTGAGTCTGGCTACATTGGGAAAAACTGTGAGTGCCAGACGCAGGGCCGGAGCAGCCAGGAGCTGGAGGGCAACTGTCGGAAGGACAATAGTTCCATCGTGTGCTCGGGGCTGGGGGACTGCATCTGTGGGCAGTGCGTGTGCCACACCAGTGACATCCCCAACAAAGAGATCTATGGGCGATACTGCGAGTGTGACAATGTCAACTGTGAGAGATATGATGGCCAAATCTGTGGTGGCCCAAGTAAGTGTTGGGGGCCTTCTTGTCCATTTGTACCAGGAGATATTAAGGGGAACATTGGGGACAGACAGACAGGCTAGCAAGACTTCCCTGCATGGCCTGTGTCTATGTGTGTGTCTGTGTCTATGTGTGTGTCTGTGTGTGTGTGTTTGTCTGTGTGTCTGTGTCTATGTCTGTGTGTGTGTCTGTCTGTATGTGTGTGTGTGTTTCTGTGTCTGCCTGTGTCTGTGTCTGTCTATGTCTGTGTGTGTGTCTGTGTCTGTGTATGTGTCTGTGTCTGTGTCTGTGTGTGTCTGTGTGTGTCTGTCTGTCTGTCTGTGTGTGTCTGTCTGTGTGTGTGTATGTGTCTGTCTGTGTCTGCCTGTGTCTGTGTATGTGTGTGTGTCTGTGTGTGTCTGTGTCTGCCTATGTGTGTGTCTGTCTGTCTGTGTGTGTCTGTCTGTGTCTGTGTGTGTGTCTGTGTCTGCCTATGTGTGTGTGTGCGTGTGTGTCTGTCTGTGTGTGTCTGTCTGTATCTGTGTGTCTGTCTGTGTCTATGTGTGTGTCTGTGTCTATGTGTGTGTCTGTGTCTCTATGTGTGTGTCTGTGTGTGTGTATCTGTGCTGTCTGTGTGTCTGTCTGTGTCCGTGTCTGTGTCTGTATCTGTCCCTGTCCATGTCTGTGTCGTTAGCATTGTCCTGGGAAGGCAGTGATGGGTAACAGTCATGTCCTGATCCAAGAGCTTTTCAGATACAACATGGAGCTCCCATCTGACTGGATGGTAGCCATGTTGCCAAAGATGCAGGGCAGGAAGGTATCTCTGGTCTCTGTGGTTTTGCCAGGCTATCCTTCCATGGTGCTCTGGGGTCATGTGAGAGAGGTGGAAGCAGTAAGTGGAGGAGGCTTAAGTATAGTCCTCCTTGATTGGTCTGGGGAGCACGGTAGCCTGGGGAGCACAGTGGAGGGAGGATGAGTCCCTGTTCCTAGCAGCCTGCAGGGAAGTGAGTCGTGGTAACCTGGTTGTTTTCCAGACAGGGGCTCCTGCTCCTGTGGCCAGTGTAAATGCAAGGAGGGCTTCGAGGGCTCGGCCTGCCAGTGCCAGAGGTCCACCACGGGCTGTCTGAATGCACGGCTGGTGGAGTGCAGTGGCCGTGGCCGGTGCCAATGCAACAGGTGCATATGTGATACTGGCTACCAGCCACCACTGTGTGAGGACTGTCCAGGCTGCTCCTTGAACTGCAGCGAGCACATGTGAGTGTTCCCACTGCCCACATTGGCCTCACTGCTGGACAACCCGAGAGCTGCTCCATAGCTCTTAGCAGGATTCAGCAGGTCCAGTGTCCCTGCCACCACCTACCTTCTTGCATGCCTGCAGGAGTCCTGGCTTCACGGGGTGGGGGAGGGGTGTTAGGCCTATGCCCCTTCAGCCCTTGAATGAAGCTTCCATTAACACTGGCTCTGCCTTCCACACCCTCTTAGGAACACAATTTGTGTCTCTTGTCCCTCACCTTGATTTCCCCGAGGCCTGAAAGCTCCCAGGCCCTCCACCTAGTTTGCAGATGAGCACACTCTCCTGTTTCCTGAGTCGTCCTTGTCACCTTGCGTGGCTCTGCACTCCAGTCCATTCATGCACCTTCAAATACCAGCATACCCACATACACCCGGACATCCCGGCACACAAACTTTGGCACACTAGTGCACCCTTCCACAACCACGCGTCCCGCATCCCTGCCTGCCCTGACATAGCGCCCTTGAGCACCGAGTCACACCTCACGCCCTTATGTGCTCTCAACACCCACCCCACCCGACTCCTCCACAGCTTTTGTGCCGAATGCCTGAAATTTGATAAGGGCCCTTTTGAGAAGAACTGTAGTGTTGCGTGCGCCAGATTGACGCTGCAGACTATCCCTGTGAAGAAAAGGTCCTGCAAGGAGAGGGACTCGGAGGGTTGCTGGATATCCTTCACTTTGCAACAGAAGGACGGAAGGAACAATTACAACATCGACGTGGAGGAGAGCCGAGGTGAGGCTGAGTGGGACCTGGAGCTAGGATCTCATGATCTGGCCTAGGTGGAGCATAGTCACAAGAGCTTTGCAGACAGTGAGGGGGCTGCAGAGGAAAACATGTCTCTTTTGCAGGGCAAGGCAGGCTAAGCAGCAGGAGGGAGAGCCATCCAGGACAGCTGGGCAGGGCAGCTGGCAGCCATCCACTTGCCTTGCCCCACGGCCCTCTCACTCCCGCTCCTTACCTGGCCCTGTATGAGATGAACAGCAGATGGGGTCTCCCGGTGGTAGCTCCAATACATATTGGGTATTGTGTTCGTTTGGGTTTTATTGCCGTGAAGAGACACCATGATCAAGGCTACCAAGGCAAACATTTAATTGGGGCTGGCTTACAGTTTCAGAAATTTAGTCCATTATCATCACGGCAGGAAGCGTGGCACTGTGCAGGCAGACATGGTGCTGGACGAGCCATGAGTTCTACATCTACAGACAGTAGAAAGGGACTGGTTCCACAGTGGGCGGAGCTCAAGTATCACAAAGCCCGCCCCCACAGTGCCGTACTTCCTCCAACAAAGGCACACCCACTCCAGCGAGGCCACACCCACTCTGACAAGGCCACGCCTCCTAGTAGTGCCACTCCCCATGAGCCAGGCATTCAAATACATGGGTCTATGGGGCCCATTCCCATTTCAAGCCACCACAAGTAGGACGCCATTGCAGCAGCACCTTGTCTAGCCAGAGCATCTCATCTTATGAGAGGATCTTGAGGGATGCTGTCTGTTTCTTCTTCAGAATGCCCCATAGAGGGCTTCAGGGAAGTGGAGGTGATCCCCAAACATTGTTTGCTGGCCCTCCACTTGGCTCTGGTCTTTGCCAGACCCAGTAAGACCAGTGAACTTATCATAACCTGGTCTCTAGTGTCACATTCTAAAGGAAGAAGGATTCCTGGGGCCAGTTCTCCTAGACAGGAAGATGAAGCTATGGGACAAGGGGAAGCCATTAGAAATTTCCAGAGAGTGGCCATACTTCTGCTGTGTTTACTTAAAGTCATTATTTATTTTTTCTGTAATTTCTGGTTCGTTATCATGATTAGTGTACACATACACGTATGCACATCAGAGCTCACCTTTTTTTTTTTTTTTTTTTTTTTTTGCA
>CM052720.1:38676852-38694050 GCA_028551405.1 Uromys caudimaculatus
CCCCCCGTCCACCAGAGCTCACCTTTTAAAACATGGGATCAAACTCAGGTGACCCTGTGTGCGCAGTGCACACCTTTACTGGCTGATCCATTTTACCAGCTCCCAAGTTGTGTTTTTAGAAGTTTGCCTGTCAGCTCCTTTGCCAGGGTATAAGGTGGGTCTTGCTCGGCTGGAGGATAGTGTGGCCAAGATCCTATCGGGAACCAAGTGGACACAGTCCTGTCAGGGATTGAGGGGCATGGTTTAGTGAGGGACCAGGTAAACACAGTTCCTTTAGGAAGTAGTGAAGGTGATCTTGTCAGGAGCTGGGTAAACATTGCTTTCTTACAGGACAGGGCAGATAGAGTCTTGTTATTGTGTAACTGCTGCCCTGTCCTTAGCCAAGTAGACAAATTCTGTCGAGGCAGCAGTAGATGCAGGTAAAACTGCTGTTTGGTCTAGGACTTAACCCAGAAGACACGAGAGGGCAGGGTGGCCTGGGGGGTGGTGGAGAGCCTCCCTTTGAATGGAACCCAGAGAAGTGGCACTGAGAGAAACAGGTAACGGGTCCTGGGGTCCCCAACAGATGAAGATGCTGAATAGCTTAGAAGTAGGTTGAATAACAGTGGCTAAAGGGGGTGGACATGATGGATTTGGGCAAAAGATAGGACATAATGCCTTACAGACTTAGGCAAGCAGCCTTGGGAGGTCAGCTGAGGGGAACTGTTCCCAGAGGCCACTCAGGTGACCACTGGCAGCTCATGTCAGCAGCATATCAGGTACCTACAGGACCAAGACCTGCAGCCCCCTGAGCCTGTCTTCAAGCCAGGAACTCCTAAAAGGCAGATAGGATGCAGTCTCTGCCCCCGGCGTTTGGGACTGCTGGCTCCAGCCTGCCAGAGCAAGGGCTCCTCCTCTCCAATGTGACAAACATGTTGGAGACTGCATCTGGTTTTGTGCCACCTTGGCCAAATTATTTAACCTCTGTGAAGGCAATGGGCCTCCCTGAAAAGGCCACGATGATAAGAGAGATTCTCTGACAATGTTTTGGGGACCCATCCAGCAGGGAGAGGTCCACTGACCATTAGTACCCCTGTCCCACAGTCAGGGTCTGCTGTGTAGCCTACTGCAGTCCAGGATCCACACCCAGGAGAGGCCAGCTCAGCCCTGGACCTTGGGACAGTGTCCTGCTCATCACATGGCTACCTGACCACAGGCCTCTGGTTCCTGGCATCGGTTACCATGGAATCTCTTTGCCTGGATGTGCCAGCTAAGACCTTACTACCAATTCCCATACTGCACAATGAGATAGTTGGGGGTGCCTCAAGTATGGCCCTAGTTTGGGAACACCAGTAGGTGGTGACCAGGGATGCCATCATTTCAAATAGGCTTTCCTTAGGTTGGCCACTGACCTGGCCAAACAACCTTTATGTTTCATTTGGAAGCACAGGGATTGATCTTATTTCTGGTAGGGGTGTGGCTAGGTTCTCTCAGCTCCTTGTGAGATGTGGCAAAGGGCAAAGGGCGATCCCCCTGTGGCAGAAATAGAATAGTACACTGACTACTGTAGGAAGGGGCTGACACTTTTGGTTGCGTGCTTCTTCCTTAGAGTGTGTGAAAGGCCCCAACGTGGCTGCCATCGTAGGGGGCACTGTGGCAGGCGTCGTACTGATTGGTGTCCTCCTCCTGGTCATCTGGAAGGCCCTGACCCACCTGACTGACCTCAGGGAGTACAGACGCTTCGAGAAGGAGAAACTCAAGTCGCAGTGGAACAACGTGAGTGGCTTTACTTTGGGAACCCCCATGGCGGACGGGTGCTTCCTCTTCTCTTTGACTTCTCACAGGCAGTGATGAATACACTCTGTATCCCAGTGGTGCTTGGGAGACCCACATAGAGTACCTTCCCTGACTCTGTTACTTCTCACAGTGGGACTGGGGCCATCCTGGAGAGATAGCGCACACCTCACCCCGGCTTAGCCTCCAATCTCTCAGAGTGGGCTGTGCTGTTCAGGCTTAGCCCCGAGGCTCAAGCCCTGGGAAGGCTTCCTGTCCTGGTTGGCTCCTCAGAGTGACTTCTACTGATCTGGTGGCTTCTTGGAGTCCTGACACCCTCCTTGTACTGACAAGAGCATGTCTGGTTCCTCTTTAGGACAACCCCCTCTTCAAGAGTGCTACGACAACGGTCATGAACCCCAAGTTTGCCCAAAACTAAAGCACAAGGTATCAAAATCAAGCAGATGGGACCCCCCAGACCACGCCTCCTCCCCTCTGCAAACACAACGTGGCTTACAGCTCACCCCAGTGCTGCCAAGGATCCAAAAGCCTGCTCTCTGTTTCTTTCTGCCGTTATATCAAGTCTGCCAGAGTTTCCACGGACTCATTTTCCAACCTGCACAATCTTGCCACAGAACCTTAAGAATTGTCCTGAGTCCCAAGAGGGTCTGCCTATGTTTTTCTTGCATAAAGGAAGACAGCAGTCTCAGTAAAGGTGGCCCCAACTTATTTATATTTAAACTTGTCAGGGTATAAAACTACTATTATATTGTTACTGTCCTGTCTGATGTATTATATGTGAGTATAAAACTATCTCCCACATAGATCATAACCATGTATATAAAAATAATAAGGCTTCCATCCATGCTGTCCATGGAAGGGACGCTTTGTGGAGCCCTCTGGGGTAAGGCGGCTGAGGTCAAGTGTTTTGTCCTGCCTGCCGATTGTCCATCTGCATCCTGAGGGTTCAGGTGGGATCTGGGCCATGGAATGGGAGATTTAGTTGTCTTCTTCCCTGCCTGTGGGACTGTATGTATGGATCCCTCTGAGACCCAGTGCTAATTTCTGTGTGGCTACCCAACAAGGGTATCAGATGATAGAAAGGACACCCTCCTCTCTCTTGCTCCCAATATCAGGTTCAGCACAGAAGGGTAGGGTGGTAGCCAGAACGCAAAGCAGATGTTGGGTAGGAAATTCCTTTCTCATAGGTTGTGTTTGGGGGTAACCTAGAAATCACTGCTGAGTCAAGTTCTGAATGAGTGAATGAACTCCAAGTTGTGTTCATTGATTATAGTGTTCCTGTGTCTCTGAGAATTAGGACCCAGCATACTAAGTAGTTTTTTTTTTTTTTTCTGGCAATATTTGTTTTGCCTCATGGTCTCGGGTAGTTCCGTTACTTTGATCCACCTGCTCAGCAGAGCATCCTGTCAGTGGGAGCATGCTCTCCAAACTGCTTACCTCATGGCTGTCAGGAAGCAGAGACAGACAGGATGCCGCCAATGAGAAGCTAGCCCAAGGACCGACCCCCTAGGGCCTATTTCTTCCAGGTAAGCTCTACCTCCTGAAATCCAACCTCTGGAAAAAGTACCACTAAGGAGCACCAAGGCTCCAGTATAGGAGCTTCTGTAGAGGGATATTCCATCTCCAAACGATAGCAGCCAGCCATGTAAACGGAGACCCAGCTCATGAGCCTGAGAGTGGGAAGGGCTAGGTGTGACCAGAGAACCCCTTAAGGGTCCTCACCTTTAGACAGAGGCATGCTCACTCTTGTTCAAATCTGCCTATCTACACATGTTTGAAGTGTGCCGGACTGAGTGGCTTGGTGTGTGTTGGAGCACGTTCCCTGTGTAAAACGTATTTTCAAATGATACTTTGCCCTTTTCTTACGACTATAATTGTTCAAAGTCCAGAGAAAACTGCTGATGGCCAACATTCCGTTCAGCCAAAAAGCAAAGGATGTGTTTCAGGTAGAGTGAATGACACAGTGGATCTCCTCTGACCTCAAGGAGATCCCCCAGAACTCAGCCTGCTGGGGAGACCTGCATGGTTGTTAATTTAGAGCCAGGACCAAGGCACAGCTGCAGGGCCCCTTGTCTAGCGCCACCTGCTGGCGGAGCTTGCTACTGTCCACCGCCTGGTGAAAGCGTTTCCTGCCATGGCCCAAGGAAGACTTTCTTGCCAATCCCACCGGAGCTGCTCTGACAACAGCCTGAACTTCCAGAGGCCTTGGAACATTTCCTAGACAATACCCACTCCTTTTGGGGGAGCTCTACCTCAGCCAAGGCAACAGTCCTCCTCTGATGGGTTTAAGAATTCTCTTGCCATCATTGCCAGTGTGACTGGCTAGGTGGCCGGCCCATCTTTGGCTCCCCTGTTCTATCTGGAGGTCCTCTGGCTCTGGCTACCCTTGAGTACCACACTATCACCTCTTGCCTGGGAACTCAGCCTGTGGTGCTGTGTGAATGCTGGTGTCTCTCTCCACTTCACGTGGAGGAACTCATTCCAAAGTGCACTAATGGAAGGGAGTGGGGCCTTTGAGAAGTAGAAGGACCAACATCTCACGGTAGAATTAGACTCGAGGAAGCTTGTGAGAGCTGTCTTGCAAGATGAGCTTAATCCTCAGCTGTTACTGAATCTCCTAGTGCCCTGATTCTAGACTTGTGGGTAATGGGTTTGTGTCACACATAAATGGTCCAGCCTCGGGTATTTTGTTAGAGCAGAAAGAACAAATTGAGACGTGCTTTACTTACAAATAAGTGTATTTGAAATAGTCACCAAAGATTAATTTTTGCCATTGTTAGCAAAGCCATGTCCTTCTATATTCAGGAAAAGAATCTGATTTTGTCTTATTAATCTGAAACATTAAAAGAAAATTAAGCAGGGGCTGGAGAGGTGGTTCAGCAGTTAAGAATGCTTAATGTTCTTGCAGGAGACCTGGGCTTGGTTCCCAGCATCTACATGGCACAGTAGAAGCAAGCGGAGCCACAGGGAGGGAGTCCTAGCAAGGCCACAGTGAAACACTGAACTGGACCACTCCATGGGGAGAAATAAAGGTGTACTGGGGACCAAATTTTTGCAAAGGGTATCTGGGGTAGGGGTGGGGGTGACAGAGAGAAGCAAAATGGCAGAGAAGCAAGTATATTTCATATGTTCACAGGGTGGGGGAATCTATGAACTGATACAGGCTATAGGACTGACCAGGAACTAGATGACCTCGCCCAAGCGTTGGTTTAGAGGAGGTTCCCGGTAAACAGAAACCCACATTTAGGCGTCTGTTTACCCAGCCAAAGTCCTTCTGTTTAGGAGATGGTCATCAACTCTGCCTTTTGCGTTGTGTTTTATAAAAAGATAAGAAGAAGGGGCATGGTTGGTGATGCCACACTGAGGCATCCCTTCCCCCTGAGGGACCAGCCATAGGACAATATAGTATAGAATAGAGTTTATTCAGGGCATGGGGAGGGGAGTTGAGAGGGTAGTAGAGGCAGAGAGAGGCAGAGAGAGGGAGAGGGAGAGAGAGAGAGAGAGAGAGAGAGAGAGAGGGGCCGGTCATGAGCACCGGGGGGGGAGGGAAGTGGGAAGAGGTTAAGGGAGCAGGAGCAAGAGGAGAGAGCAAGAGAGCGAGGAGGGGGCAAGCAGCCCCTTTTATAGTGGGTCAGGCCCACCTGGCTCTTGCCAGGTAACTGTGGGGCGGAGCCTAAGGGGGGCACTTTGGACTTAACAGAAGTGAAACTCTAAGCCTGGGTCCATATCCAGCACTGAGTCTTTACTATGTCACCTTAAACAAGTGCCATCTTCCATCTTGTTGAAAGTATAGGTACAGAGGGTCAGAGAGATGCTTCAGTGGCTGAGAGTCCCCGTTACCCTACCAGAGGACCAGCACATTAGAAGACGCAGAACTCCAGCTGAAGTGGGGGAGGGGGGAATGTGTCTCCCTCTTCTGACCCTTGGCATGACCTCCACACTCTTTGCATATGCTCACAAAGCACACATACTTATAAATAATAAGGTAAAAATAAATAGTTCAAAATACATAGGTGCAAGAAGGACTGGGGTGGAAAACTAATTTTCTTCTTCTTATTTTTTTTTTTTTATTTTTTTTATTTTTTTGGTTTTTCAAGACAGGGTTTCCTCTGTGTAGCCCTGGCTGTCTTGGAACTCACTCTGTAGACCAGGCTGGCCTCGAACTCAGAGATCCGCCTGCCTCTGCCTCCCAAGTGCTGGGATTAAAGGCATGTGCCACCACTGCCCTGGGGATAACTAGTTTTCTAAATTCCTGAGCATAAGCCAGGTCCCAAACCAGTGGAGCAAACCACCCCTCACAGCCCCATCAAGGCCATCCCAGATTCCAGAGAAACAGGTTCTTTATCCTTGCTTAATCCAACCATAGAATATTGGGCTTGGTCCACAGGCACAGCCCTTCCCTTGCCCCAGAGCTCTGCTGACCTCATTTTCCCATAGACCCCAGTCCCATTCCAGGCAAGCTCCACTCCAGGAGTTCAAAGTCCCTACCCGCCAAGTAAGCTGATTTGTCCTATCCATGTAGAGAAGTACCTGGTGACAAAATGTGCCAGGAGACACGTCCCAATTTTCATTTTCCATGCTGCGGTGGGAATGGAATTCTGTGGCTAACTAAGGAATGTCCTCACATTGATGAAAGACCAGTCACACAGATACTACCAAATAAAACTGGAAATCCCCAGCAGATGACTCAGGTATCAGAAATTCTGACATGGGGGCCTAGAATTCCCCTACCTGCTAGGCTGGGGGCAGCCATACCATGTGGCTAGGCTGGGCTTCCAGAGGCTTTTCTGTGGCTCTTGGGTGCAATTACCACACTGCCTGGGCGGACACCATTCCATATCTGTTGAATTCTTTTTTTTTTTTTTTGAGCCCTGGCTGTCCTGGAACTCACTCTGTAGACCAGGCTGGCCTCGAACTCAGAGATCCACCTGCCTCTCTGCCTCCCGAGTGCTGGGCTTAAAAGCTGTGAGCCATCATCGATGTCTATTGAGTTCTTTAACCATCTCCTTGGGAAAGCAAGCACCCAGTATCATTGTTTATTTATTTATTTATTTATTTTGGTTTTTCGAGACAGGGTTTCTCTGTACAGCCCTGGCTGTCCTGGAACTCACTCTGTAGACCAGGCTGGCCTCGAACTCAGAAATCCGCCTGCTTCTGCCTCCCAAGTGCTGGGATTAAAGGCGTGCGCCACCACTGCCCAGCTCATTGTTTCTTGACATCCTTATTGCTTGTGCTTTCTGGATCACAGGCTATGTGAGTCATTCCTGGGTGGAAGCTCTTGAACACCTGAAGAGGAACCTGTGGATGTCAGAAGTGTGGTCACATCAGGTGCCCTTCTCCTTCTTCACTGCCATGTGCCTAAAGCAGGGATGCGCTCTCTCTCTCTCTCTCTCTCTCTCTCTCTCTCTCTCTCTGTGTATGTGCACGTGTGCATTCGGTATATATATTTGGTGTTTCTGCTCACCAAAGTACTGCCACTTTGCACAGGCTGGCTTGGTATGCATGAGTCTGGGGATTTGAACTCAGTTCTTCATGATTGCGCAGCAAACAGTCTCACCCATTCCATTCAGCCATCTCCCTAGCCCTCAGGCCAAGGCCGGTCTTTCTTTCTTTCTTTCTTTCTTTCTTTCTTTCTTTCTTTCTTTCTTTCTTTCTTTCTTTCTTTCTTTCTTTCTTTTAATGTTAGCTGGATGCAGTAGTGCATCTTTTTAATCCCAGTAGTCAGGAGGCAGAAGCAGGCAGATCTCTGAGTTTGAGGCTAGCCTGATCTTCAGAGTGAGTTTTAGGACACCCAAGGCTATACAGAGGAGCCCTGTCTCTAAAAACCACACAAACTGTTGTAGTAAAAATTAGTGTGTGTTTTTTTTTTTTTTTACCCCACCTTTGATCATTCAGTTCCCAAATAAAAGACACAAAACCTTTATATTTATAATAAGCCTTAGAAGCCCTAGAGCTGGGCAGATATCTACCCTATAAGCTATGTGTCTGCTTCCCTGTCAGTAACTTGAGATATGACCTGCCAGGTTCCACCCGTGCTGCTCTTACTCCAACTGGCCAGCTCTCATGGCCATGTTCTCACGATCCACCTACCCCATGGCATCTTCTCTCTTCACCTCTCTGCTGTCCTCCCTGTGGTCTCTCCCTCAGACCCCACACCCAGCAACCAAAGCCCCACTTACCTCTCTTCTGCCCAGCTGAAGGCCGTCAGCATCTTCATTTAACCAAACCTTTTAAGTGAAAGAGCAAGGTTATACAGCATCACTTGTGTACGTGAGGATCTCCTCATCCCTGAGGCATCCAGGGCCAGAATTAATGTCAACACACACACACACACACACACACACACACACACACACACACACACACAGAGAGAGAGTGTGTTTTACCTGCTTGTATATGCATCATAAGTGCGTCTGTGGAAGCCAGAAAAGGGCATCAGATCCCTTGGAACTAGAGTTACAGAGGCTGTGAGCTGCCGTGTAGATGTTGGGAGCCAAACCTTGGCCCCTTGGAAGAACAAACATCACTCTTAACTATAAGAGATGGCAAAGAGAAACTACCAATCTAGATCGCTCTGTGGACAGAAGGGAAGGTTTACTTCCTTTCTTTGTGGGGCTCAAACTGCCATCTTGGGGACATGGGCAGAGAAGAGCAAAATGGTGGAAAAGCAAGCAGATTTTATATGACATTAGGGTGAAGGTCTGAGCTGAAGTGGCTGTCCAGATTGATCAGGAACTAGATCCTCTTGTTAGAGGTAGTTGACCTCAGCAGGAAGGTCACTGGAGGCTTGAGGGTGATTTCTGGTCAACAGAAACTGCCTTGAGAGATCTGCTTATCTAGTAAGCAGAAACTTAAGGCTTGTTCACTTGATAATGATCCTTCTTGTTTACCTAGCCAGAGTCCTGCAGTTTAGGACAATGTCACCTGCACTGCCATTTGGGGACAGGGAACCATCTCTCTGACTTCTGCCTTGGTGAATCATCCCGAGACTCGGTTGTATTCTGTAATGTACCAGTAGCATTTCTTGCACACGGTCGACTGTAGATCAGTGTCCTCAGACCCCCATTACCTCCATTAAATTAGTGCCGTGGGGCCAGAGGGGTGGCCCAGTGGGTAAAAGCATTTACCACCAAGCTGGATGACTTGCGTTTGATCTCACAGTGGAAGGAGAAGACTAACTTCTGAAAGTTGTCCTCAGACCTTCACGTGTGCTGTGGCACGCAGATGATTTAAATGAGAACAAAATGTCTGTCGAATGAAATACAGTGTGATTTGATGCTAAGACGAGAACATGCTTCTCTAGGCTCATGACTACTGGGTTTGTTTGTTTGTTTGTTTTTTCCTGCAAGTGGGTTTTCAAGCCTCTGTTTGCACAATAGAAGATTCCATGAGGGCTGCTGGCCCGGGAACCCGGTATGCTTTTATCCCCCATTCAGCAGCTGCGCACAGAGAGGAACTTTATGCTGCACCAGAAGGAAGTGAGACCTGCTTGTTAAAAACATTCCCTAGCTTTCCAACACACCAATGACTTTTTCGTCCTTGGGCAAGGGTGTCAAGCATAGACTTCCTGTAAATGCTGTACCAGGCACCAAGTTAGCTCAGGTTTGGGACTCTGGCCCTGGGCTCTAATCTGTGTCCCGGCACCTTATCCTGTGCTGGTGTTTGTTTACTGTGGCCACTGACGCTCAGTGGGGCCCTGAAACTATGGTAGAGGTCATGGCGGTAGGAATGGGAGGAGCTTGGACTTGAACTCATGGCTTCATGTTGACTCAAAATGCAGACCTCAAAGGAAATGAGATAGTTTATCCCTGAGCCCAAGAGGAATGACCACAGCTTAGGAACATGGACTCAGGTTGTCCTGACTAACATGCTCCAAACGTGCAAGCAGTAAGTTCTCACAGTTACAGGACAAAACAAAGTCATAAATCAAGACACTTTTCAAATATATTAAACTTTGTCTAGGCACGTTACAACCAAGCAGGCAAATCTCTGCTGTAGGTTTTAGATATTATCTGGTGGCATTCTTAGATTTGGGTTTGCCAGAAGATAATGGTCTGCTAAGAATGCCTTCCAGAGGTTGTACCTGATAGTAAAAAAGTTACTAGGTCAGAGGCAGGTAGCGATTGGCTATTAGCGAATCTAAAGGTAATTTGGCTCTGAGTCTGTAACATTTCAGTTCTCCAAGATTATGAGTTCTAATTAATCATGTGGCCTTGTAGAATCTTCAGCATAGATTATGTTTCTTTTCTAGGAACTTTAGTTCATACAGTCCCCTGTGAGAACCTTCTGGACTTATGACCATGAGTAATCCATAACCCTTGGGTCTGATTTGCTATTACTGCTCTGATGGAGCTGCTATTGGACCCCAGGGTCCAGTAGGTTCTTGGTCCAATGAAGAATTCACTAACAGATGCAGATGGACCACACAAAGTCAGATTTATTTAGTGAAATGGATGAATAGTAAGTATACTTCAAAGATGTCAGGAAGCCAGACAGTAGTGGTACACGCCTTTAATCCCAGCACTTGGGAGGCAGAGGCAGGTGGATTTCTGAGTTCGAGGCCAGCCTGCTCTACAGAGTGAGTTCCAGGACAGCCAGGGCTACACAGAGAAACCCTGTCTTGAAAAACCAAAATAAATAAATAAATAGATAGATAGATAGATAGATAGATAGATAGATAAAAAAAGATGTCAGGAGTTGACTAACCTAAGAAGTGGCAGCAGTAAGGGACCTCGGGTTTGTTATCTTGCATAAGGTTAGTGTATACTCATAACGGGATGATGGTTTTTTCCCCTGTCAAATCAAAGCAGATCTTTCTTTTAGGGTATTTTTCCCATGGCCCTTCTGTTAAAACCCCACAAAATGGGGAAATGTAGTCAAAAGTACAATGCCAACGCCATTGTAACCAAGCCAGGGTCTCCTGAGGATTCACTTCCACACGATACATAACTAGGCCAACCCCACCAGAGCCTGCATTTCTGATACAGTAGAAAGAACAGTGCTTAGCTCTAACGGAGTATTTAAAGACAACCACGGCTTCCTTGGCGGATGAGTTAGCTTCTGTTATGATAAAGCCAACTGACCAAACCAACTGGGCAAGGAAAGAATCTACTTGGCTTACACATCACGCTCCATCATTGAGGGAAGCCAGAGCTCAAGCTCAAGGCAGGAACTGAGGCAGAATCCCAGAGGAACACTGCGTCCATGCTCATTCCCCATCGCTAGCTCTGCCTGTGGTCTTCTATAACCCAGCTCCATCTGCCCAGGGATAACTCTCTCCCTGGATCACAAATCAGTAAAATGCTCCACAGACAGGTGTAGCATGAAATAGCTCATGTGCCCAGCCCATTAAATGACCTTCTGCTCTTCAGTGAGAGTTGGCTCTTGGACTTCTGGGAGCAGGAGAGGATATACAAGCCAGGGGAGTCTGAGAGGTAGCTGGAGGGGGGGGGGGGGAGAGGAGAAAGAAGAGGAGGAGGGGGAGAGGGAGGAGGAGGATTGGGCAGTAAACAGAAGTAGGTTCCAGGAGAGTAGGGTCAGAGAAGAGAGTTGATTCAGGAAGAAAGGAGATTGAGAAGGGCTAAAGGAGAGAAGAGATTTTGAAGAGAGAAAATGAGAGACAATTGAAGTCGGGCGGTGGTGGCGCACGCCTTTAATCCCAGCACTTGGGAGGCAGAGGCAGGTGGATTTCTGAGTTCGAGGCCAACCTGGTCTACAGAGTGAGTTCCAGGACAGCTAGGGCTACACAGAGAAACCCTGTCTCAAAAAAAAAAAAAAAAAAGAGAGAGAGAGAGAGACAATTGAAAGTGAAGTGGGCTAGCCAACTGAGAAGACAGTCGATGACCGTTGAGCCAGAAGCTGAGGTGAGCCACAGAAGATAAAAGAAGAACCCACAAACAAAGTAGTGATAAGAAGATAAAGAAAAAAAAATTAAGAACAAAAAGAAACAGTCACAAAAGCTACAGTCAGGCTCCCGGACCAGTCCGATGGTAGAAATTCTTTACTTGACTTTCCTCCCAGATGACTCTAGTTCTTGGCAGGGATTCCCAGGGGTCTGGAGACCAGGGAGGAGCAGCCAGTGCTCCAAGGCTCCAGGGTGAGATGGTCACTCACCAAGTCCAAAGTCGATGGAATCAGGCAGAGAGAAAGATGGAGAAAGGATCGATCCCCCATGTAGCTGGGGACTCAACTCTCTCAGGTTCCAGCACCAGATGATACATTAGTCTCCACTGACAAAATGGGCCAATTCAAGCCAAATTAAAGTATATAAAGGCAGATTTATCAGGAACTGGGTTCCCTGGTCCCAAGGAAGAAGGCCTGGGAAGTCACTATGCGGAGGGAGGGAGGGGAAGGAGGAGGGGGGGAAGAGGGGAAGAGAGAGAGAGAGAGAGAGAGAGAGAGAGAGAGAGAGAGAGAGAAGAGAAGAGAAGAGAAGAGAAGAGAAGAGAAGAGAAGAGAAGAGAGAAGAGAGAGAAAAAATGTCTGGATTATGTAGAGTTTGGGGTGGGGTGGGGAGGAAGCCCAGCCCTTGGCTGGAAAGTTCAGGCCAGAGGGCAGGGTATGCCAGCCGTGCCCTGTTAACAGGTAGGGACTGAGGGATGCTGGGAGAACCTGGAGACCAGGTCCACTTTGGTATGTTAAATATGTACCTCAGTCACTTGTCACTTGTCCCAGGTCTGAAACCCAACAGTAATCAGTATACTTAGTTAACTCCTTGCCTAAACAATCTCAGTGCAGGTAAATATGCTGCCTTGAAAATGGAGCACACGACGACACACATTCCTGTTATAATATGTATGGTAGTTTGAATATGCTTGGCCCAGAGAATGGCACAAGTATGAGTGTCACAGCCTTGTTGGAGGAACTGTGTCACTGTGGGGGTGGGCTTTGAGACCCTCTTCCTAGCTGCCTGGAAAACAGTAGTCTGCTCCTGGCTTCCTCTGGATGAAGATGTAGAACTCTCAGCTCCTCCAGCACCATGTCTGCCTGGACGCTGCCATGCTTCCCTCCATGATGACAATGGACTGAACCTCTGAACCTGTAAGCCAGCCCCAATTAAATGTTATCCTTTATAAGAGTTGCCTTGGTCATGGGGTCTGTTCACAACAATGGAAACCCCAACAAAGACAGAAATTGGTATCAAAAACTGAGGTATTGCTGTGATAGGCCTGCCATGCTTTTGTTTGGGGGGATGTGGATTTTGGAACTTTGGAAAGCAGTGGAATGCTTTAAGTTGGGCTTAATGGGCCATCCTAGTAGGAATATGGAAGACATTGGTGCTATGCAGGCCTGGCCAAAGAGGTTTCAGTGAAGAGGAATTTCAGTATGTGACCCAGAGAGTGTTCTTGTGATATTTTGGTGAAGAATGTGGCTGCTTTTTGTCCTTGTCTACCTGAGGCTAAAGTAAAGAGATTTTTATTAATTGCATTGACAAAGGAAGTCTCAGCCGGGCAGTGGTGGCGCACACCTTTAATCCCAGCACTTGGGAAGCAGAGGCAGGTGGATTTCTGAGTTCGAGGCCAGCCTGGTCTACAGAGTGAGTTCCAGGACAGCCAGGGCTACACAGAGAAACCCTGTCTTGAAAAACCAAAAAAAAAAAGACAAAGGAAGTCTCAAAAAGCCCAGCAGAGACTTTCTTCTCTGGCTTAGTCTCATGAAGTAGCAAGCTTCAAAAGGAAAAATATAAAATGTATGGTTGAAAGAATAAAGGAGCACCAAGAAGTAGAACAGTGCTGAATCCTGTGTTCAAGGAGATAAGCAGATTAAGGGAGTGGTAACCTCACAGCAAATCCCACTCAGCTAAGCTTATTGTTTATGTGTTTGCAGTTGAACAAGGGATCGTTATAACATGTTAGGCATTATTCCCTGGTTATTGTTTTCATTTGGACTTTTAATCTGGAATGAGCTCCAATGGAGGGCACACCTGTGATCCAGATCTTGAGAAATAGTGAGGATGAAATCGCACAGGCATGGCGCCACACACCTTTAATCCCAGGAGACAAAGGCAAACAGATCTCTGAGTTCAAGGCCAACCTGGGACAGAGCAAGTTCTAGGTGAAGAAAAGCATAAATCCAGGCATGGTGGTACTCACCTTTAATCCCAGGAGACAGGCATGCAGATCTCTGAGATCAAGGTCACTCTACAGAGCAAGTTCCAGGACAGTCAAGCTTAGGCAATGGAGGATTTTGGAACACTGAAAGCTGGTGATGATGTAATAGAACAAGGGGGCCATGGTCCAGCCCCAGCAAGCAGCAGAACTTGGCAGCTTCCGCCATGTGGCTCTTGCTTTAGAACCAAGAGTAGAAGGAACTACTGGGACAACTGATGCTGGTTAGCTGGAGCTAAAAAATTAGCAGTGATTAAGAAATGATAGCATCACTGCAGTGAAATCTGGGAAGTGTTCACTCAGAGTACAAAGAAGCTATGTTCCAGAGATAGCCAAGGTTGTACCTTGTGCTGCAGCTGGACTTGGTAATATCTAAGAACCACCCAGGTGGTACTGGTTTTGAAGGCATGGAAGAACAACTGAGGCTTGGCACTGTGAGAGGCCAGAGAAGGCCCATGGTGAAGGTGCAGCCTCAGTTGTAGTTGGCAGCCCAGGACTGAAGGGGTGAGAGCCTATGAGAGGTTATTGGTGAAGCCTAGTTGCAGCAGAAGACTCCAGCAAATTGGAGATGCCAGTCCCATGGGATGGTCACCAAGAACAGCCACAGCAGTGGAGTGGAGCCAACCACAGCCTAGAATGCTACAGAGGGCAGAGCAGGAGAAGTGATGCAAGCCCTTCGGAGGAGCCCAGATCATGTGTGGATCCCAGACACTGGGACAAGAAGCTGTGAAGTTGAAGTTGCCTTGGAGACCCCAAGATGTTCAAGATGCCAGAGCTGTGGGCTATCTGCTGAGGAAAGCTGCTAACAGGGAGTGGAACTGGCCCAGGAGAAAGAATTATGCTATAGTCAACAAAGCTGAAAGGAGTTAGACATCAGACATGGAGATGCAGAATTTGGGGTTTGCTCAGTTGGTTTTTGGTTTTGCTCTGGTCCAGTATTTCCTCGTTATGAAGTTTTGGAATGGTAATGTATATCCTGTGATTTGCTTTTTTATTTTGATTTTATAGGAGATTACAATTAAGTCATTGGTTGAATTTCAGATGAGACTTTGAACTTTGGACTTTGAACATTGTTGAGACTGCTATAGATTATGGGGACTTTTGAAGTTGGACTAAGTAAGTGTGTCACTGTGGGTGTGGGCTTTGAGACCGCTTCCTATCTTCCTGGAAAACAGTAGTCAGCTCCTGGCTTCCTTTGGATGAAGATGTGGAACTCTCAGCTCCTCCAGCACCATGTCTGCCTGGATGCTGCTATGCTTCCCACCTTGATAATAACGAACTAAACCTCCGAACCTGTAAACCAGCTCCAATTAATTATTGTCCTTTATTAAGAGTTGTCTTGGTCATGGTGTCTCTTCATAGCAATGGAAACCCTAAGACAATATGTAATATTATAATATGGCTAAGCAGCCTACTTCCTTTTTAAAATCCTTTTCTGTCCATAGGAACTTCAGACTATGGCCATAAGGTATGCTATACAAGGCTGCAGAGATGGTTCAGTGACCAACAGCATTCATCTCATTGTTCCTATAGACGAGATCAGTGCTGGCAAAAGAAAGGTCTCAAGCGTAAAGAGATTCAGGATTCCCAAGTCCATCTTTGGGTTTAACTTTGGTTTACTGGAGGGGGAATTTGAGCAGACCAAGGGAATGCAAAATGAAACAATCATGGCCACACTGTGGCCTGGTTGCTCACTGTCTCAGTTCTGTTCACTCACAATTCCACATAACAGTTTGTCCTTGAAAGCAGTCAGGACAGGAACTTATGCAGGACAGGAACCCGGCAGCAGAAGCTAATGCAGAGGCCATGAAGGAGTGTTGCTTACTGGCTTGGTCATAGCTAACTTGTCTGCTTTATTTCAGAACCCAGAACTACCATTCCAGGAGTGGTAGCCCCATAAGCAGCTGAACTCTTCATTAATCACTAATTAAGAAATGCCCCACAGTCCTGCCTCTTACAGCCCACTCTTAGGAAGGCATTTTCTCAGTAGGATAAAAGGGTAAAGAAAACCCATTAATCCCTGAATATGGAACCATAATGGCCCAGGGTTTCAGAGGAAGGGTCAAGAGAGCTTCAACCCTAGGAACCTCAAACATAAGGATGGCAAGAGTTGGCTACCTCCACACTCCCAACCTGGCACCATAAAGTCCGCTCCCCCACCATCAACCCTAGTAAAAATTTATTACTATTACAGGTATCAGGCTTCGGTCCTTATAAGGTTCCCCTCCCTTTGAGTATGCAGATGAAGCATCTTTCAACACTCCTGCCCTGGCCAATGATACATGGCCACAAAACCTTGCTTTAGAGACCCTGGCCACTCCCCCCTGGGGGCGTGCTCTTTGCCCCACTCATCTCCCATCCAGATCCTGTACAGCACTCACCCAAGCCCTGCTAAGCTTCCCTTGTTCTGGACCACCTCAGTGCTACAAAGAACCTGCGTCCTCCCAAGCTCAGGAACTGATGCCCCGCTCCCAAGAAATCCTATATAGTTCCTGCCTTGGCTTAGTTCTCTGCTGCTTCTCACCCTAGTAGAAGCAGCTACCCTTCTGGATTTGTTTGTTTTTTTAACTCCCGACATGTGGTTTGTTGTGTCATGTGACTTTGTGGTATTCCTTGGCTCCCAGTGACCCGGCAGCCTCTCGGACGAGAGCTGTAACATTTTCCCTGGAACTTGGCTGGGGAAAACCTGCCCCGCTGGAGTAGAGCTGTAACACTTTCCCTGGAGAAAACCTCCCTCTGCCAGAGCAGAATTGTTACACTTTCCCTGGGAAAACCTTCCTCTGAGGAGCAGACCTGTAACACTTTCCAGGGGGAATCCTCTCCTGGAACAGAACTGTTATTCTTGCTTTGGGAAAACATTCCCCTGCAGCGACAGCAGCAGAGCTGAAATACTTCAAGCCGTTCCCTTCAGAGCTGCAACACTTAACAGTCATGACTAGCTTGTATCAAGTTGACAGAGAGCTAGTGGGCTCAGGCTTGTATCCTATTTTGCTTACTCCTACCGGAGTCTGGGTCTTTAATGAGTCAATAAACTTGGGAGCCACTGTCCCACATTGATCTTTTTGGTGTCCAGCTATCTAGGTCCCTGGTTCATGCACAACCAGGCAGGGAAGGTACCCTCTTACTCAAAGTTCCTAGCCTCCAAGTTTGCGCTCTCCAGTCACTATCGCTCAGGTTTTTTCTTTTCTTTTCTTTTTTGAGCCAGGGTTTCATTGGTTGAGGAAGACTACCACCTCCTCCTCCCCCTCCCCCTCCCCTCCCCTCCCCCTCCCCTCCCCTCCCCTCCCCCTCCCCCCCTTCTCCTTCTCTTCTTGGTTT
>CM052720.1:38694150-38747576 GCA_028551405.1 Uromys caudimaculatus
TTTAACTTCTGATCCTTCCAATGCTCCACTGACAGGTGTATGCCATCATAACTCATTTGTGAGGTCCTGAGGATGGAACGGAGGGGGTGGGGGCTGTGCAACGGTTGCTAGGCAAACAATTCTACCATTTAAGCTACACCCTCCGCTCTCCCTCAGGGATTTAAACGCCTTTCAGTAACAAGTTCGAGACAGCTTGGATGCTGTTTTAACGTACATAAGTGAATCAACCCACAAAACCTGCCCTGTGGACACGCACGCGGCTCTGAGAATCAACAGGACTGGCAGAGGCCCTACGAGGGCGATCAGGGTTTCCGAGGGTTGGCGGCTACAGAGCAGGTGTATTGGGCACAGCAGCTGAGCCTCAGAACCCGCCTCAGAGTGCAGCAGCTCCATTCCAGCGCAAGCACTCTACCTGGCAAAGCTTCGCGGTCCACAGCCCAGTCTAGTAGTCTACTACGCACGCGCGCTGTTCTGACGCTCCGGTTAGAGCTCCCTCCCCGTAGTTCCGACAGTGCGCAGGCGCACCAAGCCTCAGCAGCGCCCGGAGGCGGGCATAGGGGAGGGGGCGGAGCCTGCGGCTGCGCACTCGCAAGCTCCGCCCCTCCGGTTCGCTCACGGAGGCTGAGCGCTTACAGTGGCGTCGAAGTTGAGTTGTCTGAGGTCCTCTCCGACGACGTACCCACCATGGCGCCTGCTATCCTCGGGCTGACGCCACGCTGGGTGATGCTCCTCGGTGCCGTAGTGCTGTTGCTTCTGTCCGGAGCCTCCGCGCAGGAGCCTCCAGGAATTGGTAAGGCCCGGGGGCCTAGGGGCCGAGGAGGAGGGCGGCTGGGTCGGATCCAGGGCGGAGCCCAGCCCGCGGGCTTGGCGTCCTCTGCGCTCACTCCCTTCCTTGGAGCTGGACTTAGCAGCCACTGCTGGAAGTTAACGTCTTGCCCTGAGGCACGAAAGGTAAGCCCAGTCGGAAGGAAGCCTCGGCACCTGCTTAGTTGCTGGCTGATTCGGGTTCTATTCCAAGAGAATCTGCATTCCTGCCTGTGTCAGGTGCTGGGACCCGCCACCTTGAGGATCGAGGTCTTACAAAGTGCCTGACACTAGCCCAGCACTGTTTCTGTTTGGAGGAATCAGGGAGCTGGCAAGTTGTGTCCGGGCCTGACGCTGAAGAGGGTCGGCTTGGTCAGCTTTCTGACCTTTGCACGCTAGAGTTGATGGCCTCTGCTGGAGGGAGAGTATTTTTCTCAACCATGTTAGCTCAGGCTCTCTCAAGGTGTCTTTACACTCTAGCCTGTCGCGGTGTGTTTTTTCTTTGTGACCTTTTGTGAGTTGTCGCGGCTTTGTGTTTAAGTTTCTTATCCGCTCCCAGGTGTGCCTAGGGTCTGCGACTTCCTCGCTCCTGCTGCCTTGGTGAGAGTGACTAAAGGAGCTGACCCTGGCCGCTCAGGGGACTTGGGGCTGAGTGAGGACTTTATGCCAGGCAGAATGCTGGAGAGCCTGTGGAGACTCAGGGCCCCTTCCCAGTGGCTCAGGGGTGTCTGCTGCGTTGCTAGGATGTTCTAGTGAGGGGGCACCAACCTCCACCCCTTGCCACAGAACAGTTAGGTGTGAGGATTGTACTTTTTGACAGTCTATAGGGAGATGACTAATGACAACTTGTCTTTACAAGGAATCTGCATAAATTTACATTACACTATCCCCAAACTCACCTTTTTGTTGTTTGAGTCCGGGTTCAGGCTGGCCTTGAACTTACAGGTGTCTGCCAGCCTCCCGACTCCCAAGAGCTGAGAATAAAGGTGTGCACCCACCCTGCCAGGCAAAACTCACCTTTTAAATATTTTTGTGTGCTTGACCGAACCTATAATAGATTATAGATCCGTAGAGTGAAATTCATGACAGTGAGGACACTTTGACAGGGCTTTTGGACCCTCACTAATGGCGTGTGGAGTCACCGTCTCTGAACTTCAGCCTGGGAAAAACAATCCCTAAAAGGATTACGGTTGTGTTTTCCATAGGGAACCCTAAGACACAGTGGTGACTGGCGCTAGTCACCAGGTGGTCCGTCCTTACTGAACACCTCAGTTTGGAGAGGAATCTGCAGTCCCCCTCCCTCTGTCCCTGAGGAACCTGCCTTAGTGAACTGTTTATTCAATACTGCATACATGCCTTCTGGGGTGCCCGGCCCCTTCTTTTCTCAAACAGGGAGGTGTCGGGACTACTTTGTCAAGCAAGTGTACTCCCCTGACATGATAGCAGAGATACCCTCTGAGTTCTGAATTCCATCCCCAGAGCGGGCACTCTTAAGCCCTTCCAAGTTTATTTTGCTTGGGGGCACAGAAGATGGCAGTGTGTTTCACATATTCATGATGAGTGACATTCACTTCGTTTACTTCCTTAGTTTTCAAAATCATCCCCTTCCCACATGTAGGTGTGTCTTTTTGTCCTGAGTACCTGAGTTGACTCACCTGTACCGTCAGAGACCCACTCAGAAATGAGTCACTATTGCCTTTCCATTTAATTATTAAATGAGTCTGAAAGTTCTTTAAAAATGAAAGCATCTAAACTTAACTCTAAGCCACAGCGCCTGCCTCAGAGTCAGGACATTGGTGATCAGCACTGAGGACCTGCAAGGACATTGGTCCTATCTCCAGTGGGTAGTTGGCTGTGTCCCGTGATGGGGTAAGAGATGCTGTGTGTGACCTCCCAGCAATGTGAGCCGTGGGGCAGCAAGTTGTCAGTGTCTCCTTCCTTTCCACATGAGTGACTTCAGCCAGGATGCCTGCACTGATGCTCTCTGGTACACAAGATCCACCTTATAGTTGATCTGTGGAGGTGGAGGAGGAGGAGGGCTGGTCCCTGGTGATTCCGACTGCCAGCGTGGCCAGAGCTCTGGAGCTCAGGATGTGTTTCTTGGAACTCAGTTCTCAAAAGCCCAGTTACCAACACATCCTGTTAACAGATCCAGACCTCGTCATTCCTGGGGCCCGCTGTGTCTGCAGATAGTAAGCAAGACCATCCTTTCTTGTGGATGACTTTGAAAAAGCTGGAGAGTGGGTGTGTTCAGCACACCCTCAGCTGTCAGCATAATGAGAAAGATCTCGGTGTGGGGGTGTAGGAGCACTAAGGGGCAGTACAGCTAGCTAGCTAATGGTGCAGCTATGGTGAGTGACCGCATGCTGTGCTTGCTAGGGTCTTTCTTTGCTTACTATAAAATCTGGTCATTTAAAAAATTTTATTGCAAATGGATAAATTACAATCTTACAGCGTGTTGCTAATTTGACCAAATCATGGGAGTAAGTTGTTGAGGTGGTCTGTGCCCCTAAATTCTTCAGAGGTAATTCCATCTAAGAATGAGCATAGTCTCTGCTCAGCTTAAACATAGTTGCCAAAGCTGGGGTGTTTTTTTTGTTTTGTTTTGTTTTTTTGAGACAGAGTTCCTCTGTGTAGCCCTGGCTGGCCTTGAACTCAGAAATTCGCCTGCCTCTGCCTCCCAAGCGCTGGGATTAAAGGCGTGCGCCACCACCGCCCAGCCAAAGCTGGGGTGTTAGAGTGGAACTCCAATGCTCGATTTACCGAGTAGCCCACACACGGATCTACCAGTCTCCTCAGTGAGCTCCTCTGCCTCCGAAGCCTAGGGTCGTTTTAAATCACTTCACCTTTTACATCATTTCTAATCTCCTCGGTTTCCTCTGAGCTCCTGGGTCCATCTTTGCCTTCAGAAAGCCAGTCTGTAGAGATCCCCAGTTGGGTTTACCCTTTCTGTTCTGTTCTGTTTTCCCCCTTAGAGACAGGCTCACTGTATAGCCCTGGCCACCTTGGAACTCACCATGTAAACTAGGCAGGCCTCAAACTCCCAGAGATCTACTTCCCTCTGCCTCCTGAGTGCTGGGACTAAAGGCATTTGCCACCACATCCTGCTCGGTCTTGCCCCTTCTAGATTTTGTAGATCGACAGAGCTGGAAGGGACCAAGTGTGTAGTGGCACCTGACTGTCCCTCAGGTCTGCCCCAAGTGGGAGGCAAGGAGCAGAGTAGGGGCCCAGGAGCCACCTTGCAGTATGCCTTTTGGTCCCCACCACAGTGTTTATCAGCGTGTTTTGCTGATAGGTCTGTGCTGTTAGCCAGGTCAGCCTTTCCTGAGTGTCCCTCCAGGTCAGTGGCAAAGCACCAGAGCCCAAGTATTGTCTTGCTTTGCTTCTGTCTTGTTGAGGCAGGATCTCTGTGTAGCCTAGGCTGACCTGGAACTCTGACCCCCAAGCCTCAGCCTTTAAGTTCTGGACTTAGACGTGTGCTCCACACCAGTTTTTTTTTTTTTTTTTTCCCTCTCTCTCTTAAGAGAAGTCTTTCCTCCTGTGAAGTTAAAAGCTTAAATGTACCCCTGGATAAGTTTCTCTGTGTGACCCAGCTACTCCAGATTCAGAGACTGCAACCTAGCAACCCAGTGAGCCAAGCATCTTCCCCAACATGCATGCTCTCACCCTAGGCTATGAGTGTACGTCGTGTAGAACCACTTGAAGGTTTCTTTCAGCCCACCTGGTGTTGGTCAGTTTCACTTATTTGACTTTTCTTTGTGGCTTGAAGTTGCTTCACTGTGTAGATACTCCATTCTAGCTGTCCCTCCTTCTAGACATGAACATCTGGGCTGTTTCCAGTTGGGTCATTATGGATAGAGATACGGTGAGCATGCCTGCCCAGGGCTTTCTGTAGGTATGTCTTCTGATATCTTGAATAAGATACGTCTAGTAGGCTTGCTAGCCATAGGAGTGGCCATTTCTAAAAATGGCTGAGCCAACTCCGAGTGTGCATTCTTGTTGCTATGTTGTCCCTGGTCATCTCTCAAGTTAGCCTTTCTCATGCATGCATCTCTGTGAAGGTTTAATTTGCATTTCCCTGGCAACCAATGACTTGAGTGCAGTGTTCCTTTCAAAGTGTGCTTGTTCTGGGGGATGGTGGGTGAAGTAGTGACCCCAGTAGGACAGCATGAGAAGTTCTTGATGTCTGTGCTTCTTCTATACGTTTGATTTGCTTGCATTCCAAGGCTGATAGTTATATAGACTTTGACCCTTTCCTGAAAATAGTGCTTTGGGTGCTGGCCGTGTCCCCAGGTGCTCTGCATGACCGGAACAGGCTGATACCACCTGGCTTCTTGGGTTTGGGGGGCATAGCCCTGGCTGGGGAAGCTTGCCCCAGGATCTTGAGATCTAGAGGTAAGTTTGCAAGCTTGGCTGTGCCTCTAGGCATGTCACCGTATGGCTGTGGCCTCCTGCTCACAGGAGCATGCCAGTAGCAGTAGGCCCCCTCAGGTTAGTGGCTGCACAGTTTCATGGCTCACCTATAAAGGAGAGCTATAAAGCACTGATGTCTTGTTTGGAGTCCTTCCTCCCAGGAGCTTCCTTGCAGGAGTGGCTCTTCAGGTGACTTGCTTGCAGCAGGAATAAGTTGGGTGCCCTGAAGCAGGCCAGTACCAGCAGAGTCTTGATCATTCTGGGCAGAGGGTCACAGTACCTGTCTATTTTTGTTTGTTTGTTTGTTTTCTTTTTTTCCTGCCCCTTCAGTGATACCTTTGTCTCTCCTAGCAGGTTGCTCTGCGTACACAAACAGATCCTGTGAAGAGTGTCTCAGGAATGTCTCGGTGAGTTACACAGCTCAGACCCTTGCCCTCAAGTCCAAGGAGGGGTGTGTATGTGTTTGAATCAATCTGTCATTGGGGAATTGTTGGATACTTTTCATGGTGGTTGTTAAATACTATCCCAGCTTCTCTCAGGCACCTGAAGCTTTCCCATGAAAGGTGCAGGCTCTGTCTAGCACAGCCAGTATCCGTGACCTGGTTAGGCAGTATGGGAATACACCCTTCCTGGAGCTGCCTGTCATGTGGCATGTGTGCTGACCTTGGATGACTAGGACTGCTTGCCTGGGTCGCCTTGGGATGAAGTGGGCCTAGGACCCTTCTGAGGGGTCACCTTGGGTTTCAATGGAACAGACATTCATCTGCCCTTCTGGGAGAAATGGGCCAGCAGTGGGCAATAGCTCCACAGCAGAGATCTTTAGATGTCCTGGGAGGACTCTTAGCTTCTGCAGGGTGGGAGCCTGCTCTCCAGCCAGCCTGGGAGGCTCCTCTGTGCTGGTCCTTGAGGCTGAGTTCTTGGGCTTGTTTAGCTCAGTGCAGTGCAGCATACATTGGGAACTCTGAGGGAGGAACAGAAGTAGAGCAGCAGACGATCAGAAAACAGTCTTCAGGCTGCTCTCTGGAGACTGCTGGGAGGCTTCGTAGCATCCTGGGGCTGGGCAGTATGTGTCCCACCCTGTCGGTGGGTTAAGGACCTCACAGGTCAGGGCAGTGTCTCCTCTTGGCTTCTACCAGAGGACATTAGGAACCTCTTAGCAGCAGAAGATGTTTAAAGTGACAGTGCAGATTTGAATCGTGTCTTGTTACTTTGTGAGACTCCGGTGGGCAGCAGGATCTGCTGACTAAAAATCAGCACCTGCTCCTGCCTCAAGACTGACATTGCTAGTGCTGAGTCTGCTACCCACGGGTGGGTTTTCTTGACTCTCTAGGTTCTAGTTCGCCCCCCCCCAGGCCATTTTAGTATTTAAAAAACAAATAGCTCACTGCTGTACTAGTCTTGTAACCTCATTACCCTGGGTTGTGTCTGGTAAGGATGGAGTCCACAGAGCGAGCGACCTGCCTAGGTCACAGAGGGTCAGTCTAGTTGGGTAGAATCTGAGGCCTGACCCTGCTCTGAACCCAGACAGCAAGGCTTCAGAAAGGCAAGGAGGAGAAGGCTAGTCCAGGCCCAAAGGGCTGCCTGGAGACAAGGTGCTGGGAAGGCCTTCTGAGGACCAGTGAGTTAGATAAAGGCTGTGCCATTCCTTGTTGCTGCTGAGTTCAGGGGCCTCTTTAGTTAAGAAGAACAGAACAACGCCCACTGAGAGTGCTGTGTTCTCTTTGGAGCTCCTAGTCACATGAAAATGGAAAATTAGACAATATGGCTTGAGCCTTGTTTATTAACCAAAAATAATGCAGGACGGCAGCCCTGGGATGGACGATGTTCCCAGCAGCAGGATCTGCCAGGACACGCTGCTGTTTGCCACGTAGTGTCAGGAGGCATGGTGAATATGCAGTGGATGCTAGTGGACGCTAGCCCCAGGCGTGCTTCAATGTTCTTGTAATAGATGCTACTCCAGACTGAGACCCGAACCTGATTTGTAATTGTTGAAGATCCAGTGGCATACATACTTCCTCTGCAGATGTGTGGAGGCAGAGGCTGTCCTCTTGGCTCTGGGAGGGCCAGTGCTCTTGAGAGCAGAATTCTTTTTTTTTTTTTTTTCCGAGACAGGGTTTCTCTGTGTAGCCCTGACTGTCCTGGAACTCACGCTGTAGACCAGGCCAGCCTCGAACTCAGAAATCCGCCTGCCTCTGCCTCCCAAGTGCTGGGATTAAAGGTGTGCACCACCACTGCCCGGCTGAGAGCAGAATTCTTTTGCCCTATGATGTGTGTAGTCTTCTCAAGGACAGCTATGCTGTATGCTGGTCACCCTCAGCCCTGTCTAGCACTGTGTGCTGGGTGTGGTGGGCCCTGCCCTGAGTTCTGATGTGTGTTGGAACAGCAGTACTGTCTGTTCACTGGTCCATTCCCATCCCAACTCTTGAGGGCTCAGTCGAGTCCCCTGGAGGTTCTGTCCTATTCTGATGCGTCAGTGACCCCTGTAGCACCCTTCAAAACCGGACACTTAGTGCAGTGTAAGGTGGGGCGCAGGACTTCTACATAGCACTTCTGAACCCCCTCATCTGTTTAGTAAACACCTAAGGATGCTCGGATTCCCCTGTCCTGTGTCTCTGGGTGCTCAGTGAAGGCCCCGGTTATCTGACTTGCTGCACAGTAGGGAAATACACTGTACAGTGTAAAGAGGCATGCTGTGGGAGGGAGCAGGCAGGGTTGTTGGCCAGGGAATGGGGGCAGGGAAAGCCTCCTTGAGGAGGTGAGGGAATCATTCTCAGGCTTGAGGAAGAGGGCTCTAGAGAAAGTAAGCAGGCCGCAGAGGCCCTGGGAGCACAACAGCTTTCAGGACTGTATGGCTCTGTAGGGTGGATAGGGCTGCCAGCCACTGTGTTGGCCATTGACCAGAGGGCAACCAGAAAGAGCAGGGGTACTTGGGAGATGGATGCCTGAGATCCATCTATCCTAGAGAGATGGCGGCACAGGTAGCACTGGAGGCAGGACGTCTGTTGAAGGGTCTCCTGACGCCCGGTCTCTTTCAGTGTCTGTGGTGTAACGAAAACAAGGCTTGCCTGGACTACCCAGTAAGGAAGATCTTGCCCCCTGCTTCTCTTTGTAAATTGAGTTCCGCTCGCTGGGGTGTATGCTGGGGTAAGTTGTTTTCATTTACTTCTTGCAGAATCAGTGGAGCTTGATGATTCTGGAGCTTATGCTCTGTCAGCACAAGTTACCAGGAAGTTACTAGGAATGCTGCTGTACTGACCCGGAACAAGGAAGCAAGGGGCCCTGTGGGGGTGGTCTGCTGTTTGGCAAGCAGCCAGGGACCTGGAGGGTTTCTGCAGCATCAGTGGCCACAGCACCGCTCCGCAGCACAGCCCGCATTGTGGGAGGTGGGGAAGGGCATGTGTGAGTCCTGTTCATATGTGTGATGTGCTCCCTGGGAGCCTGTGTGGATTTGCACTGGTCAGTGAGCCCTGGCTGAGGGCCCAGTTAGCCCACATGTCTGGTTGTGTGTTTATGCCTGTGGTGGTCATTTTCCTTCCATGAAAGAAATTAGCCCTGTGGGTTCAGCTTTCTCTTTAAGTACATTTGTGCTATGTGTTGCTGTCTGGAAATGCATTTTCCTGTAGTGAGCTGTTTACCTTTGGGGATGTTAGGTTTGGGGTCGCACATGCCTCCTCCAGGCCCTGTGAAGGAGCTGGTGGTTCTCAAGAGCACTGGGAGAAGGTTTTGTTGATGGCTCCTCGTGTTTGCATCATGAACCTCTCTGCCCCTTACATCTCGTTTAGCTGTCTTTTTACAAAAGACATCAGGCTCAGAATTCTGTCCACCTTCAGGTAAAACAGCTTGGCTGTTGTAAAAGCCCAGGGAATCCAGAAAGTGAGGAGAGCTGACACTCGGTGTCTTTGTGGTGTGTCTTTGGTATCCATGACCATTGTGTCTGTCCTTCTGTCCTGGCACAGAGAAGCCTCTGAGGTCTCAGCCATGGGGCCTTGGCTTTGGAGCACTGCTTACCCCTCTGATATCTCCCATGTTGATGTGTGAATTCCAGATTACCTTATAGTCCGGGTTATCACACTCAAGAGGAACAAGGGAGACAATTCTAGAGCTTCTGGAAGTGTCCCCCAACCCCAGGTCCTGAGGCCTTCACTGAAGGATGTCTGCTTTGTGCTGCTTTCTCCCCCTCTCCACTAAGGCTGTCTCACCTTAACTCTTCTGCACGGCATACAGCATGTTACCAGCAGCATACCACAGCATGTCACCAGCAGCATACCACAGCATGTCACCGCAGCATACAGCAGTGCCACTTCACCTATCTGCGAGCAATAGCAGAGAGGGCGGTCACTTGCTTTGCCTTTGACTCATTGGGTGTTGTGTGGAGAAGGGTGAGCCTGACTCTGATGACTGAAGGGTTGAGCTGTGTCAGGTGTTGGGTGCTCTTGATAATTGTCTTGTGCAATGCAGTTGCTACCCAGGTTACAGGATGGCTAAACAGCGCTCCCTGAGCAGGACAGATGAAGTTCCTGGTAGCTGTCAGCAGTGTAGTTACCACTCGCTGCCAGCAGGGGAGGCTGGCGCCTGTGGGAGGCAACCTCATACTGGCAGAGAGCAGGTCTGCAGCTGGTCCTCAGTGAGCACAGTTCCTGCTGAGGGTTTCCAGGGACTGACGCCCACTATAGGTGAATACAAGCAGCTGGGCCTGGCCTTGTGATGGAGGTTGTTGGACAGGGTTCATACTCCCCTGTGCAGAGGAGAGGGCACTGGAGGTCAGGCCACCAAGCCTTCTGATTTCATTCACCATAGGTCCGCGTGGCCTGTCATACTGATGGTCAGCCTGCACCACGGACAGTCAGTTCTTATAAAAAACCTTTAGAGTCATTTTTTTCCTTCTCTAAGAAAATTGTTATATTTTTTACTCAGTGTTTTAATTGTAATGACTTGAAGTGTTATTGTTATGTTTATTTGAAGAGAAATGAAGACTTTATACATTGACCTTTGTGCTGAGCAAGGTGTCACCATGTTTGCACGTGGGTAGAAACCCATGAGTCTCCCTGTATGGTTAACAGAGGAGCCCACATACTTTGCCATCACCACGAGATTGCTGTTTTTATCTGAAACTGACTTTAGCTTCTTGTCAGAGAGGCTGTGGGAGTAGACTAGTTTTAGTTAGATCCAGCTGTCTAAATGTTCTCATTTGTAGGTTGAGCTTTATAGAATTCTGTAGTCAAAAACTGTACCACCCACTGATGCCGATGAAGGTCTTCTTTCTAACCACACAAGTTGCTACTTTCTGCACACTTTTGGACTGGCACCAGTGGACAGAACACGGGGATTAGTTCAAGGACGTCTGAGCGGCTGCAGTGCCTGTTTCAGAGTTTAAGGTGCTTAGGAGCTGAAAGAAGTCTGGTAGAGGAGCACGGGCCACTGAGCTGGGGCTGACTGAGGGAGCCCAGAAGCTGGCCTTCAGCTTCCCTCAGCCCTGGCCCAGCAGCCCTGCAGCAGCTAAGGGGTTTGAAGTGCCTTGGTGCAGAGTTGAGCTTGGTGACTGGGGCACATTGGCCAAAGCACTGCGGGGCTCTTGAACTGCCTCTGGTTTGAGCACTGTAGTAGAGAAGCCTTGGCTGGGTTTATTTTTATTTTTTTGTTTCTCGAGACTAGGTTTCTCTGTGTAGTCCTGGCTCTGAATTTGCTCTGTAGAGCAGGCCTCGAACTCAGTGATCTGCCTGCCTCTGTCTTGAGTATTAGAATTAAAGCCAGGGACTAGCATGCTCCACCTGGCTTCTTTGACTGTTATTTTGTTTGTTTGGTGTTTTTGTTTTTAGAGACAGGGTTTCTCTGTGAGGCCCTGGTTGTCCTGGGACTCAGTTTGTAGACCAGGCTGGCCTTGAACTCAGAGATTAATCCCCCAGCCTCTGCCTCCTGCGTGCTGGGATTAAAAGCATGGACCACCACCATCTGGCTGGCTTTAATATAAAGACCTTTAAGAGAAATTTAGAAGAACCTTAAGATTTATTTTCAGTTTGTATCAGTTCCTGAATGTTGGCTGTATTAGCACAGTCAGTAACACTGGCTGGCCATTTTAATACTGGGGCATCGTAATGCTTGGCTGTGCACATGTTGGTGGTCAGGGCACTTCTCCATCTTTAGGGAGCACCAAGGAATCAGGAGGTCTTGGAACAGACACACTTGACAGCTTTTCTTCTTTCAGTCTTAAGTGGGGAAAAGGCTGTCCTGTCTCATTTGGTTAATCTAGAAATCTTAAGTTGTAGACATTGGCCGGGCAGTGGTGGCACACGCCTTTAATCCCAGCACTTGGGAGGCAGAGGCAGGTGGATTTCTGAGTTTGAGGCCAGCCTGGTCTACAGAGTGAGTTCCAGGACAGCCAGGGCTACACAGAGAAACCCTGTCTCGAAAAAAAAAAAAAAAAGAAAAGAAAAGAAAAAAAAAGCTGTAGACATTGGCTTAGAGGAGCCACACGCCCAGGCCCCGTGTTTAGGAAGTGTTTGTCACTGCTCCCGTGACAAGAAGTGCTACCCTTGGGGGTAGAGGCAGGCCATGCTTGCTGAGGTTTCAGCTTTGTGCTTGGTTTTGTAGTGAACTTCGAGGCCTTGATCATCACCATGTCAGTGCTTGGGGGCTCTGTGCTCCTGGGCATCACTGTGTGCTGCTGCTGCTGCTGCCGCCGAAAGAGGAGCCGGAAGCCAGACAAGGGCGATGAGCGGGCCATGAGAGAGCAGGAGGAGAGGAGAGTGCGGCAGGAGGAGAGGTGAGGCTGGGCTCCTCACTCAGGAGCTTCCATCTGACTTTACAGGAAGATGTCTATGAGAGGAAGGGTTATGAGTCACACGCTGTCTCCATTTCCAGAAATGTAGTGTGTTTGTTGTCCAGAATTGCTGAGCTGTGCTTAAATGAGAAGCTGGCTGTGTCTCAGACCGCAGGTGCCTGGCCTGCTCTTCCATGGTGGAGGAGGCCGGCAGAGCCTCAGCGCTCTTCCGCTGGCCGTGGTGGCCATAGTACTGCCATTCCGGCCCCTAGTAGTGAAGTGACCTGACTGCGTGGTGGACACTGGCTGTGCCTACTGGTTCCCAGAGCATTGAATTCTCCTCACGGGTGCTGGGGCCTCGTGCAGCCTTGGAGGGGATCAGGCATTTAGCTCTAAAGCAGGTAACACTGAATAATGTTAGCAGGTGCCTTCTCCTGTCACCTGACGCAAGGCTTTGGCACGTTGCATTTTCTCTAGGAGAACTTTTTAAAGGATCACAGTATTAGACATTTGAATTCATTTTTTTGTTTATTTGTTTGTTTCTTCTTTGAGAGGGCTTGGCCTTGAGTTCTGCATCTTCCTGCCTCAGTCTCTTGAGTGCTAGGATAAACAGGGTGGTCACCACTGTGTCCAGTCAGAATTAGTTTATGGAAAATAATAGACTGGCCGTCAGAGCAGCCTCTGCAGACTGGCTCTGCGGTCACCCTGCTGGTCAAGTGGTAGTGTGGCCTAGTGGGCACAGTCATCCCCACCTCCTATTTTGGGGGAGCTCGAGGAGAGTGCTGAAGGAGCCTTTAGCCTCTGCTAGAGGAAGTGAAGGGGCTGGGGGTTGGAGATAACCTTCCTTGTCTGTCGTAATTAGATGTGACTCGGTCTTTTTTTCTTTAGGAGAGCCGAAATGAAGTCAAGACATGATGAAATCAGGAAAAAATACGGTAAGAGTGACTGGTTGGGATCTGGGCAGCGGGTGCTTTCCAGAGAATCTTGCTCCTCTGGAGACAGCGGCTGTGCAGTTAGTTGCCAGGGCAGCGACAGAGCCTGACCACATTGTGTGCCTCAGAAGAGGAGGGCTCTGGTGGCTTTCATCTCAGCCCCATGCTTTCTTTGGTACTTATGAGGTGTGACACGTCAGGAGGATTGTCCATAGCTGCTTGTGTCCATTTGCCTTAAAGTAGCATGCGGCAGTGGAGCTAGCCTTGGGTCTGAGGCTCCTTCCCCAGTGTGTGTCTCTTACTGTCTTCCGATGGGCTCAGACCACCCTTCTTTATCAGAGGATTGGCTGGGACCAAGGCATACCACCCCTCCCTCCATGCTTTCTGGCTGCATCATCTTGTTTGGAGAACCAGGAGAGTGACTGGAGGAACTAGTCTGGTGATGGGTGCCAGTGTAAGCTGCTTATGTTCTGTGTTCTGTTGGACAGAGGTAGAAGCCCAGCATGGTGGATATTTGGTCTCCAGGGTCATATATAACTCTGTCTTCTCCTGGTTCCGAGATGGGTTTAAAGCTCAGAAAGGGCACTAGAGCTTTCTGCTTGGACTTTATGGCTGCAGAGGCTGGGTGCTGTGTAAGCTGACCCCGTTCACTTAGCTGCAGGGCCTCAGGGGAGGGCTGTAGCTGTGAGCCTACGTTTTTGGCCGTGAATCACTATCCTGTAAATTTTTTTTAAAGATTTATTTATTTTATGTACGTAGTTGTCTTCAGAAACATCACAAGAGGCCATGGACCCCTTTACAGATGGTTGTGAGCCATCATGTGGTTGCTGGGAATTGAACTCAGGACCCCTGGAAGAGCGGTCAGTGCGAAGAGCCACTGTCTTAACAGGAGATATATGGTGAAGAAAATTCTTAAAATCTTACCCTAAAATGTGCATTATAATTATTTCATTTATTTACTTTGTGTAAGCACACACACAAAGTTGTCTTCAGGTTTGGTGGCAAGAATTTTACCTACTGAGCTCCATCTTACCAACTCCCAAGAAATACAGTTTTGAGGTGTATATGGAGGCACATATTTGTGACGCTTAAGGATCTTCCCCAGCAGGAGCTCAGTTACACCACCGTGTCCTGTCTGTCAGCTTTTCGGTGCTGAGAGCAAAGGCCAGAGTTAAACATCTTTAGGAGGGAGTGTTTCTTTTGTCTCACAGTGTCACAGTTTTCTGTCCAGGGTACGCTGTTGTGGGCCTGTGTGAGGCAGCCGTGATGAAGGAAAGCTGCTCACTTAACAACAGCCATGAAGGAGTTGGGGGAGACAGCAGTTTTAAGGATCTACTTCCTTCAGCTAGGTCCCATCTCCTGATACTGCCATCAGTTTTAAGAATGCATGAATGAAAGTCATGGTGGCACACACCTTTGACCCCAGCACTCGAAGCAGAAGCAAGTAGATCTCTAAGAGCTGGAGGCCAGCCTGGTCTACATAGTAAGTTCTAGGCAAGCCAAAGTTGTGTAGTGAGACCCTGTCTCAAAACAGACAGACAGAATTCATAAATGGGTGAATCTGTTGACTAACTCAGGGCATTTATGACCCTATCATACAGCTCACATCTGAACATTTGCTTCATTGACTAAAACATGACTTTTGTGTTCAAGTTACAACACAGCTTCGTTTCTCTTGTTTAGGGAGATGCTATAGCAAAGTCCAGCTGCCCCAGTATAGCACGGCTTCTCTTGTTGGACATTAAATGTGCGAGTCTTCGGTTCCCCTGCAGGGGCTGTAGCCATCCCTGCTTGTGCATCTCTTCTCACCTGTGCATTCCTTCATGCACTGGGACTGAGCAAGTGCTGTAGCTTCTTCCCCAGTGCTCCTGCTGCAGGCTCTGCGTGCTGTGGCCTGTGCTGGGACCTGGGCTTCTCTGACACCGATCACAGCTGCCCTTGACCCTGGCTAGCCCTCGTCTCCTTCTTTTTTTTTTTTTTTTTTCTTCTTTTTTTGGTTTTTCGAGACAGGGTTTCTCTGTGTGGCCCCGGCTGTCCTGGAACTCACTCTGTAGACCAGGCTGGCCTCGAACTCAGAAATCCACCTGCCTCTGCCTCCCAAGTGCTGGGATTAAAGGCGTGCGCCACCACTGCCCGGCCCTCGTCTCCTTCTATTGATCGTTGTCCTTGATTCATCTTTCCGTCTGCGGCTTCTGGGTGGGCAGAACAGAATCCGAATGGGTAGATTACAAGTCATCCAAGTGTGAGGTGGGGGTTGGGACAAGGCGGCGAGACCGAATGAGAGACTGTGGGGTGCTGCAAGAGAGAGGCGAATAAGTGGGGAGGGTGGAAGGAGAGAAAAGCAGGTGGGTGCCACGGACTTCTGGGAAATTCATACCGTGTCCCAGGACCACTCTAATACTCGGTTGTCAGCTTGATGGCGTGTGTTCTTTCTATAGTCCTGGCTCTCCAGGCACAGTCACAGCTCTAAGGTGGTTTGCAGTGAAGTGACTTAGTTGGTTTTTCTGTGTGATTCTCACATCTGTGGAGAGAAACGTGCAGAAACTTTCCTGATTTGTGATCTCAGCTATGGCATTTTTCTTAGTCAGGGTTTCTATTCCTGCACAAACATCATGACCAAGAAGCAATCTGGGGAGGAAAGGGTTTATTGAGCTTATATTTCCTTATTGCTGTTCATCACTAAAGGAGGTCAGGACTGGAACTCAAGCAGGTCAGGAAGCAGGAGCTGATGCAGAGGCCATGGAGGGATGTTTCTTATTGGCTTGCTTCTCCTGGCTTGCTTAGCTCTTATAGAGCCCAAGACTACCAGCCCACAGATGGCACCACCCACAAGGGGCCCTCCCCCTTGATCACTAATTGAGAAAATGCTTTACAGTTGGATCTCATGGAGGCATTTCCTCACCTGAAACTCCTTTCTCTGTGATGACTCCAGCTTGTGTCAAGTTGACACACAAAACCAGCCAGTACAGCTCGTTTCTCAGGAATAGCTGACAGATTTTATTTCAGTTTTAAAGTCACCCGTGGTTCAGCTTCAGCAAAGGTCAAGAGTAATATGGGAGCCTGCTTGGAACTGTGGTTAAATCGTCATGTACAACTTTGCTGAGGTGTATTGTGTCTTGCAGGGGTAGGGTGGGCAGTTTTGTTTCATTTTGTCTTGCAGGGGTAGGGTGGGCAGTTTTGTTTCATTTTGTCTTTGTTTGGTTTGAAGTTGTTTGTTGAGACAAGGTTATTATGTAACTCTGGTTGGCCTAGAACCCCATTGGTAGACCAGGCTGGCCTTGAACTCAAAGAGAGCCACTGGTCTCTGCCTCCCAGTGCTGGGATTAAAGGTGTGCTAGCCTAGCCTTTTGTATTGTTTTGTCTTGTCTTGCCTTGTTTCAGATAGTTGCTTGCTCTGTAACCCAGGCTGGGCTCAAACTCATAACAGTTCCCCTGCCTTAGCTTCCCTAGTACTAGGACTATGGGCATAAGCCAGAACACCCAAAGCTATATACATTGCTTTTGTGAGTTTATTTCCCATGAGCGAGTGAATTTGTAAACCACGTTCTTTTTTCCTTCTCCCTCAGGTCTGTTTAAAGAACAAAACCCGTATGAGAAGTTCTAGGGCAGCTGGCACACACTTGGGTGGATCGTGCAGCTCCAGAGTTTCCTGAGAGTGCCCTCCCCAGCAGAACCTGCGAGACCTCGCCACCACAGCCACCCTTGACCGGGGTCATCCTCCAGCCTCAGCACTGGCACCGGCGTGGCCTTGAGAGGACAATCCTGCTCTTGTTCCCTCTATGTCTGTATGTAATCACCTGAGACCTTAATCTCGTTGATGTCCTTTTTGGGGGGGGAGGAAATGTACTTGGTCCCTACACTTGCAAGCCGGCAAGCCGATTACGAAGCTGGCAGCCTGAGGTGTTGACTGGCTGCTGAGTAGCCTTGCTGGAAAATTCACATTGCAACAAACAACCCTCATGTTTGCTTTGTTACGGCAAGAACTGACCACCACCCTTGTTTCCAAAAGGCTGTGTTTTGTCTACAGCCCACTGCTGTGACATGCCGTTGTTTTAATTTTGGTGGCCTCTCCGAAGGCACTGTCCCCAAGTCCAGTAAGGATTGGCTTCCTAACCCAGCTCTGTCCAGTAGCACAAAAGCTTACAGAGTCACCTGAAGTCTTTAATCCCCCAGGAAACAGTCCTGCCAACCTTTCATGAGAAGTCTGGGCCTCTTGCATGGCATTTTTCATTTTCAGTCTTTACTAGACTGAGAATCTTCCCTGCCATGGGAGAGCTGAGCTGTGACTCAGGTTGATCCTCTTGTGAGGGCTGGATTGTCAGCCTCAGGCCTCTCCAGCCATGCTGGTGCACGGAGTCCCGTGTCCTCAGAAGGGCTTTGTGTAGGTCTTGGACATCTCCCTCTACATGTTAGGCGGCTGTTCAGTTGGTCCTGTATGTATCCTGGAGGATGGACAGCTGTCCACCGGCCAGCCTGTTGTGGAAGCTGAGTGTGGAAGAAGTTAGGAGGATCCCACACCATACTGCCTACCAGGGAAACTGCCTGAGCTGACAGATACACCCACCTCACTTCCACCCTGCTTGCAGCCATGTCTCGGGTCACTGTCTGACACATCAGCATGGGCCCTTGGAAGGTTGTCAGGGACACTCGGGTCCCCATGATTTCATTCACACTGTACATTTCTTTGAAATCCAGATGTGTCTCTAGTAAGCAGACCACTCTGATGGCAGGGTAAGGAGGAAAGATTCCCCCTGGGAAAGCAGCCGCCAGCAGATGAGGTGGTCTTACTGTAGGCTCCCTCATGCCTGAGACCTCGCCTAGCAGCTCAGTAACCTTTTCAACTGTCATTCTGTCCTGGGATTAACATTTTCCTCTCTTCTGATTTCCACAAACTAAGGGAATCTGGAGTCTTACCATTTTTCTGCTTTGTTAGGCACTTGATGGAATTTAAAGCCTTGTCAAACATTTCTTAAGTATTATAGCAGCCATTGAGAGTTATCTTTCTCCTGTCTGTTGAAAGGGAACACTCCTCACAGGCCTTGATGGACTTTGTATTAATACGTAGCTCATATAAATCATACCTGTTAGGTTGCTGAGCTGATGTTAGAGTCTTTACTTCTCCAGCATAGAAATGCAGCAGGTGCTCTAGGAGTGGTCTGTGCCTGCCTCTGAGCAGCATGGTGAGCAGCCACAGAGCAAGCCTGAGACCACCACACCCAGTGCCTTAGTGTTTAACCACTATCCAATAAAATGGTTGAATATGACTTTATTTCTTTGTCTGTGTTTTGTCCCATGGGTGGACTGGGGCTGTGTCTTTCCAGGTAAGCAGAGTACCTGTGAACTGTGTACCATGTCCCACAGGGACTAACTAGGCCACTTCTGGAGTGGTCACCACTCCCTGCCCTCCATGTTAGAAAGGTCCTCATTGTCACCTGCCCTGTCCAGTCCCACCCCACCAAGCTCAACATTCGCTGCCAGCTGACATTGGCACCTGGCTCTTTTTAGCTCTGAAAAGACTGGTGGGTATAGCAAGGATAAAGGGTATGGATACTCCCGAGTCTGTCTGTGACTGGCTGTTGGCTGTTGGCTCCTGGCTCCCATGGTCCTTTGTCTCAGAGCTCGGCCTAGCTGCTTGAATCTGTTGACTGACCACTGTAGATGTAGGGGCCTGGGGATGGAAAATGACTCTGTTGCTTTCAGGTTAACAATAGAATCAGGGACTGGCCTGCAAGCCCAGGAACTAGAACGTAATGATTCTGAAATGGGGTGGGGAGGGCGGCCTGTCAACAGCCATCTGATATAAAAGTCCGCCCTCCTGAGGCATGTGTCTGGACAGACCTGTTTCCACGAAACGCAAGCCCTGGGGTAGGTCATCCAAAGTGTCAGACCTGCAAACAGACGGTAAGAAGTGAGGACAGGTCCCTGAGCAGGTGGGAGCCCACTCTCCCAGCCTTGTCCTGAGACCACCGCCCTTTGCAGGTTACCCTGGGCAAATGGCGTTAGCAATTGTCACCTTACATGGTAACAGGCTGGGGAATTCTGGATGGGTGTGGGAAGTCCAAGGGATGTTCTGGGGGTGCAGTTGGCCAGATATTAGATGTGTTCCAGGGGAGCTACCCAGGGACTGCTCTAAATCCAAGGGCATCCTCAACTTGGGCTTCCGTATTCACTCATGCAGAACGGTAGCACAATGCAGTTGTGTTGAGGGGCTCAGTAGTCTCCTGTGTCTGCAGGCAGAGGTGAATGTGGGGGGTACATCAACCCTTCATCCCCAACACTTTGGTTTTAAGGATGAGATATCATGCTTCACCAAAAGCAGCCAGTAACCACCCCTCAGCCCTATAAGTGGTGCTCACAGGGCAAGCAGTCTTCCACTTTGTAGGAGTCAGCCTCAGCTTTGAGTTCTGGACCCGCCCTTGGAGTTCAAGCAGAGGGGTGTAGGGGAGGCTCACAGCTGGGGGTCAGACAGGCTTGACCCAGGGCTGCCCCACTCTCCTGCTCCACCTCAGTGTTCTGGGAATGGTGTCCCACGGGCACCAGTGCCATCCACAGCCAGAGGAAACGTGATGAAAGTGGGGAGATACGGGGAGCCATGCAGCCAGAGGAGAGAGAATCAGCACTGGGCTGGCTGCTTGGCATTGGTCAGCAGTGCACCCTGGGTAGGACCCGTAGCTACAGTGACCAGCCATGCCAGTATGACCCACCCAGCACTCTGTCCTAGCTTCCTCTGGAGAAGCCGTTGGGTCCCTGAGCTTCCTAGCTTAGGCTCTTAGCCTTTTCTGTCCTGTTCTGCCTTCCCTCCCTGACCCACACACACTGCCACCTTGAGAGGTCTTCCATCCCAGAGACTACCTCTGAGGCCTTGTCCTACCGTCTCATTCCTCTGAACTCCATCAAAAAGTTGTCACCTGACCCAGGGAATGTGACTTAGGCATATGCAGTGAGGTGGGGCTTGTCACAGTTGATTTTTATGCAGCACTTCGGCTGGGTAGGGGATGGCCCTGCCTCTCTCTGCCAGTGCAGAACAATGCTTGCTCCAAGGTACTGATGTAATTTGTAAGTCGTCTCATTGTATTCTATTACCTCTGCCTCCCTTCCGATCCTTATTCCACCCTGATCCTTTCCAAGCCCCCAACCCAAGGTAGGAGAGAAAAGGTTAGAGGGGAAAGGAGGCTTAGACCTCTCAGCCTGACGAGGGGTATCGGGTTCCCTGGGGCAAGTCCAGTCATCCTCAGAATATCCAGCAAACCAGCAACAGCAAACGCAGAAGCAGCAGCAGCTACAGGCCCTCTGGGGCTCTCGAGGTAAACCCTCTCCAGAGTTCCCAGAATTAAACTCGCTTCAGATGGCAAAAATCCCGCCCCACTAGAGCACAAGGGCTGTGGACAGAGTGAATCAGCCCCATATCCCACACCTGGGATTAAAACAAAAACATATTCACGCAACATAACTGGGTTATAAAAGAACCAAATCTCACTACACCAAGGAGAGTAAGGGATGGTTGATTCTGAGCCAAGTATGTGTGGTCATGGCCCAGGAACATGGACTGAGTTTGCTCTCAAGGCCATGTACCACCTTGGAAGTGGTTGTGTGAATAGCCACAGTCTCTCTGATACAATCAGTGACATCCTAAGCCTAAGCTAGAAGCCAGAAGTATGGTAAGTCAACACTTGCAAAGTTTCCCATAAGAGACACAGAGGTCTTGGGTCAGATACAGAGAGCGTTTAAGATAAGGTCAGGATAGTTTGGGCTCTCCTACCATCCACCATCAGGGTCTTCAGCATGGATCGAGCGTCCTCAGAACATCAGATACCTGGTAAGCTTCCCTTCTGGATGAGGCTGGGCTCTGGGCTGGAGCACTGAGCAGAGCAAATTACCCTACCCAGTGTGAGTGGAGGCTGCTGAGTGGATGTTGGTGTGTCGTGACACTGCTGACTTAGCATTGACGTTTTAAGAGTTGCGTGCTGGGCTGGAGAGATGGCTCAGCGGTTAAGAGCACTGACTGCTCTTCCAGAGGTCCTGAGTTCAATTCCCAGCAACCACATGGTGGCTCACAACCATCTGTAATAGGATCTGATGCCCTCTTCTGGTGTGTCTGAAGACAGCGACAGTGTACTCATATAAATAAAGTAAAATAAAAAGAGACTTAATTTTAAAAAAAGGAAAAAAAAAAAGAGTTGCGTGCTGCAGTCAGAAGAGTAGGGTGTATTATGCTGCTCATGGTGGTGTATGTAGGGGTGCAACATGGATGATGTCTGCATGGTACGCTCAGTTCCCACCAAGGGCTCCATGTGGACGTCTGCCCTTAGTAAGTGATATGCCAAAAGTTTGTCTCAAGTCTTCTAGACTGCTTTAATGGAAAACACTCTTTCGATTGTTTGTTTGTTGTTCTTTGAGACAGGGTTTCTCTGTGTAGCCCTGGCTGCCTTGGAACTTGCTCTGTAGACCAGGCTGGCCTCGAACTCAGAAATCCACCTGCCTCTGCCTCCCAAGTGCTGGGATTAAAGGTGTGTGCCACCACTGCCTGGCTGGAAACCCCTCTTTTTTCCTGTATTATGTTTCGTTTTGTTTTTTGTCCACTCTATGTCCTGTGCTTGGGTTCCACCACCCTGCTGATTCAGCTCTGTGACGGGTTTGACCGCCCAGGCTCTGCATATCATTAGCTTTTCCTCTCTGTAGGAAGCCAGTGCTCTCTGGCTTGGTACAGTCTGGGCAGGACCATCCAGTGTCCGTGACTGTAAACAACGTGGATGGGAACCACTTCACACCATGGGCACAGGTAAAGGCCGGTGAGCTGCAGCTTAGGTTGACACTGTGGGAACACCATATGCTGTGTCTTCCAGAGTTTGTATTATTGTTGTATCCTTAATGGTTTGAGAGCTATATCTGATTTTCTTGAGCTGATCCTGTGGGCTTTTTGCCAAACTGTTTTTCATTGAAACTGAGGACCAACACTACAAAGCACAGTCACAGCGAGAACGTTTTTAATGTCTTTAAATTCCCATCATTCTGTTGGCGCCTTGATCTGTGTTTATGTCTTGAGCCAGGCAAGGGGTGTGGCTTGCCTCTCTCTAGGCCCCTCCCACTCCCCATTCTTCTGCCTGCTGCATGTACAGGGTTTCTCTGTGTAGCTCTGGCTGTCCTGGAACTCACTCTGTAGACCAGGCTGGCCTCCAACTCAGAAATCCTCCTGCCTCTGCATCCCGAGTGCTGGGATTAAAGAAAGGCGTGCCCGGCAATTGTCTGGGATGTTAATCTCAGTGATTGCATTTTTCTTTTTACGGTATGTACCAGATGTTAAAGCATTAAATATCCATTATACTGGCTTCACTGCTATTTATTTATGCCAGGAAATACATCAGAAGAAACTTGTTTTTCCAGGTTAAGAGGTGACTTCATATTTTTGCAGTGTGCAGCCTGGTCAACAACGCACAGTTCCTGCCTGATTTTCTCAGTCATGGGTTCCATTTGTGCTTTTGGCTGTGTGTGTGTGTGTGTGTGTGTGTGTGTGTGTGTGTGTGTGTGTGCATGCGCACGCGCATATGCCCTGGTGATCAGAAGACAACTTTTAGGGAGTCGGTCCTCTCTTCCCCTCATGGCTTTCAGGCTGTCAGGTCTGTGGGGCAAACACCTTTACTTGCCAGGCCCTCTCATGGTTCTTTTGCTGAGCATCTGTGGGTATGTGTGCTCTCTGAGGACCTGGATTTCTGTAAATGACCAGGAGCTTACCTGCCCTGCCCTTCACTACTTCCCACACAGCACAGGAAGCTCAATCCCCCCTGCTCCGGGTAGGTATTGCACTGGTAGCAACTCCACTTTTGTTCATGACTCCTGGCGGCATGGTCATTGTCACTTCAGATGTACCCTCTGTGATCCTGGCTCCTTCCTGTCCTCCTAGGCTGGCTTCCCTTGCTGAAGAAATCCTGTCTCAAATTTCCTTTCATTCTTGCACCTTTTGCAAGCAGCCCCACCCACAGCTGTGTGCAGCGCTTTCGTTGGTAGAAGCTTCTACTGGGCAGTTACTCTCCAGGCTCTGTCCCTATCTCTTGTGTTGGAAATTCAGATGGAGTCCTTTGTTTCCTCTAGATACACAATCTTGCCTTGCTTTGTGAACAGTGTACCTAAGCACATGACAACTGAAATGCCCTTGGCTTGACTCTTCTAACAAGAGCTATGGGTTTAGGGGCTTTCTTTCCTGTTGGATGGAGGCTCTCTCTGCTATCTGTGTTTTCTCTTTGGTCAGTTTTGAAAATCCTTTTATTGTGCCTTCAAATATTCTTGAGCATTATTTCCTCTCCCCTGGGGGGTTATTTCACAAAAGTTAGACCTGTGTGCTGGCGTATTTGTTTGGTTATTTTATTAGGTTCTTTTTATTTTATTTTTTTTGGTTTTTCGAGACAGGGTTTCTCTGTGTAGCCCTGGCTGTCCTGGAACTCACTCTGTAGACCAGGCTGGCCTTGACCTCAGAAATCCGCCTGCCTCTGCCTCCAAATTGCTGGGATTAAAGGCGTGCGCCTCCTCTGCCCGGCTTAGGTTCTTTATTCCACCCTAATCCCTTCTAACCCCTCAACACTAGGTAGGAGACAAAGAAGGTCAGAGGGGAAATGTGGCATAGACCTCTTTCAGCTACTTCCTGCTGATTAGGGGCGTTGCATTCCTTGGGGGGTAAGTCCAATCTTTGTAGTCAGGATATCTCCAACTTCTCATCTCTTTGGTCACAGCCATTTGGCAAACCACAACAATAGCAGCCAGGAGAAGCAGCTGCTGCCATAGGCCCTCTCAGGAGATTCTGGCCTTCTCCAGAGATTCCCCCCACCCCCAAATTAAACTATCTGCAGCTGGCAAAAAACACACCCTGACTAGTGCAGGAGGCAAATCATAATCACCTGCTGTGGAGCAGCCTCTTATCCCACAGCTGGGATTTAAAAAACAAAACAAAACAAAAAAACTCTTTACTTTTTTTCCAATTATTTATTTATTCACTTTACATTCTGTGTGCAGCCCTCCCTCCCAGTCCCACCCCTAACAAATCCCTCCCTGCATTACCCCTCCCCGTTTCCTCAGAGAAGGGGAAGCCTTTCTTTGATACCACCCCATCCTGAGACATTCAGTTCCAGTAGGACTAAGTACATCCTCACCCACTGAGCCCAACCAGGTAGTCCAGGTAGGGGAAAGGGATCCAAAGGCAGGTAACAGGGTCAGAGACAGCCCCGCTCCACTTGTTAGGGAATCCATATGAAGACCAATCTGCACATCAGCAGCAAGTGTGTTTGGGGTCTAGGTCCAGCCCCTGCATGCTGTTTGGTTGGTGGGCCCATAACTGGGTTTTTAAAGAAACCAAAATTCTCGATACACCCGTGCCATGGGCCCACATCACAGGCCTCTCACTGTATGCTCCGTGGTCTTCTTGCCTGTCCGAAGATTTCCTTCTGCCCTATCTTCCAGTTCACTAATCATCTCTCCCACTGGATCTAATCTGCTTTTACACTCATCCAATGGATTCAGATTTCATTAATTAGAGTTTCAGTTGGACTCTGAAACATGTTCTACTTCTCTGTACAAAGTTTCTGTCTTCAAATCCATTTCCTGGACCTGTTAGTCACAGCTACTTTCCAGTCTATCTGGTTATGTCCACACATTCTCCTGTGGGCTTTTTTCTTGTGGATATGTTTCCTGGACTGGGTCATGTGGTTTTCTTTGTAAACATTAGTTCTGCTGCCAGGCAGAGGTGGCGCATGCCTTTAATCCCACCACTCGGGAGGCAGAGGCAGGTGGATTTCTGAGTTCGAGGCCAGCCTGGTCTACAGAGTGAGTTCCAGTACAGCCAGGGCTACACAGAGAAACCCTGTCTCGAAAAACCAAAAAAAAAAAAAAAAAAAAAAAAAAAAAAAAAAAAAAATTAGTTCTGGATGCTGTGAAAGAGAACACATCAGCTAAGCAGAGTCCCTGCATAGCATCTTCACACGGTTTCTCTGCCTAGATCTTTCCACTTCAAGTTGATGGTGGAAAGCAGGACAGACAGGCTTTGCCCAGATTGTAACTGGGCAGGATGGTCTTGGGGCCATGAGGGCTGAGCATACAGCTACCCAACCTCTTTCCTAGTTTCAGGCTGCTGTGGCAAAACACCCCCAATGAAACCTATTTAGGGAAGGAATGGGTTTGGTTCTCAGTTCCAGGTCCATCATTGTGGGGAGACCAAGCACCCTTCCTTTCTTTGACTTTTCTTCCCTTAGGGAAAGTCTCCTTTTTGGTAGCTACCTAGAATCTTTATGAAAAAAAAATTAAAATAGTTGAGATAAGGAGTCTCCTCCAAACTCATGATCTTCCTGCCTCTGCCCCAAGTGCTAGTATCACTGGTGTGCAGGACCGTGTCCAGAGGCTATTGGACGCAACAGGACCAGGACATCCTTCACAGCACAGGATCTTTAGAATCCATTCTTACGGGAAGTCCCTCAGCGCCAACCTTCTCCTCCCGCTGTTTGGTACTTGAAGGCATGCTTCATTTGTAGAGACATTTCTTTAAGTCTGTTAGAAACACTTATGTATTTGTTTAGTCTAGGAAAATGTCTCCAGTTGTGTCTGTCTCCTTGTTCCATCTTCTTTGTCTGAGACTCCCATCAGATGGATACATACTTGCAGTGGTCCCCAGGGCTTCTGCTTCCTCCTGTCCCTCTCTTCCCCTGAAATCCCAGAGTCCTTTGATTGCCCTTGGGAAGTTCCTCAGCCACAGCCCTCTCTTCATCTTCTCTGGATGGTGTTCTTTACCCTCAGCTGTCTTCTTGGAGGGGTGTGTGGCCAGCTGTGTGTGGAACCTCAGCTTATTGTGGGGTGTCTGGGTCTGCTGTGTGAAGGCAGGCTAGTATGCCCCATGCAAGGCAAGCCACTAAAGCTAATCAAAGTCATGCTAAAGCCCTGCCCATGCCTAAGGGGCCTCCTTAGGCCAATGGTTTTTGTTTGTTTGTTTGTTTGTTTTTAATGTATATGTGTTTATCTGTATGTGGATAGGTGTGTGTGCAATACCTACGGAGGCCAGAAGAGGGCGCCAGATCTGGAGCAGGTCTTTTTGGAAAAACAGCATGTTCTGTTAACTGCTCAATCAGTGTGTGTGTGTGTGTGTGTGTGTGTGTGTCTGTCTGTCTGTCTGTCTGTCTTAAGAACAGACTTTGAAAAATACAAGAGTGAGCGTCTTCCTGTTACCAGTTAATTTTCACAATGGTAGGTTTTCAGTGTGTGAATGGATGGGATTGCAGTGTGGCTGTTCCTTGCTGCAGCCCACGTAGGTGCTGAGTTCAACCATCCTGAGGTGCACATGTTGTACTCTGATCCCTTGGTAACAGATGCCCTCAGCCACAGACCCTCACAGTTCAATTCCTGTATCCTAGAACCTGTTAATGCAATGCTTTGTAATCCTTGGCATCTTAGAGCTGATGGTACACTGTGGTCTGAACACTGCCCATCCCGAGTCACTCATAGCTATTGGTGGGGGGAAGGCAGGCTCCGATCACCAACAACTGTCTCAGCTGGGATGCTTTCTGGAGTCTCTGTCTCCCAGATACACAGCCTGGGCTGGACATTCCAGAGATATGGTCTGGATTTGAGGAAAATCCATACCTTGGTCTGGTCCGGGTGAGGGCTGAGTTCCAAATGAGTCCTTGTGGAAAGACCTTGACAAACTTCCGGAGGAAAGTCATGTGACCAGGAGAAGGAGGCTATGAGGGTTGGGCTCACAGACACTTGGCTTAGTGGCTTTGCATGTTACCAGGAAGTGGGGATGCTTGTCTGCTGGCCCTTCCTTGGAACAGAAACATACTTCTGTCAAACTAGAGTGCCAATTCTCTGGAGGCTGCTGTGTGGTTCTAGAACCCTCTTGGGACTACTGTAGGTGACTGTGTCAGTCCTGACTGGTCTGTTTTGTAGGTGTTAGCCTGTGGACTGCATTCTAAAAACTCATGCCAAGATACAAGGAAAGGACACTCTTGACCCCCTAGGCAGGGCTCCCAATGGATCTACCAGCTTGCTGCTCAAGCTTCCCTTGTTCTGCTCACCTAGTTGACTCCCTGGGCATGTTATTAAACTTCTAGGGATCTTGGTGTCCTATGTAAAATGGGTTATTAGTGTCCACAACAGCATCCAGAAACTGGGCAAATGGTAGGTCGAAAGGGAGGCTTTCTGTGCCTGCCATTATCACCTACCCCAGCCACCTAGTGGCTACTTTGGGACTATGTAAAGAGGGAGAAGGGTAGATAGATAGATAGATAGAGAATGAAGTGGAAGAGGCTTGTCCCTACTGGAGCCATGTTGGGAATGCCCTTGGGGAGGCTGGTCCATCCCATCCAGGAAGTCAAATGGAAAAAGACGGAAGAGGAGTATATGTTGGCTTTCCGGGCCAAAAGAAGCCATTCTCTGTGTCCTCAAAGGATGCCTTTTCCAGACATGAGCTCTCCTATGACTTTCAAATGCAAGGCCAGAGGCCTGTTCCAGGAGTGTGTGGTCTATAAACCATGCCTGGTAATCTCCTTACTGGTCTTCCGGACCACCTATAAGGGTTGGCCTAACGGCCCTGAGTTTCTTCGCCCTCTCTTCCCCAAATGCAGCCTGCATATAAGAAAAGTCCCCAAACGTGGGTGGCGAAGAGGCTGCCGGTTGGGCCAAAGCGTTCCTCTGGCTCCTGACCTAGAACACGCACCCCCAGTCCTCCTGTGCCTCCCTGCTCCCTGCGTGGCCGCGCAGTCTTGCACCCACATCCGGGGTCTCTGGGCCCCGGACCTTGAGTCGCGCGTCCCCGGGGCTCTGCGCGCGCCCGGGCGCCTGACCCGCCCCGTGACGCATTCGCAACCGTCCGGAATCGCGGCTGGCCAGCGCGCGCCCGCGGCGCGGGGCACGCGCCTCGTGCACGCGCCCGGCCACGTGACTCCGCGCGGCCAACCGACGCGCCGGGATTTAGGGATAAAGCGCGGCCCCGCGACAGTTGCGGCGGGAGAGCGGCGGGGCAGAGAGCGTGACTCGCCCGCTCCAGTGCCACCGGTTCCCGCTGCGCTTGCCGCCGCCGTCGCCGCGCAACCATGTCGGAAGAGAAGCCCAAGGTAAGCCCGGTACGCAAGCCGCAGCTGATTCCGCGGGACGCAGGCTGGGCCGCGCGCAAAGAGGGCCCGCGGGACCGCGCCCGGGCCTCCGCGCCCCTCCCCCACCCACCCGCGCCCCTCCCCCACCCTCATCGCACTCGCCCGGGGCTTCGCTCTAGCCCCGCCCCCGGCTGTGCCTCCCGCCACGCCAAGGCTCCGCCCCCGAGCTAGCCCCGCCTCTGGTGTAGCCACGCCCACGCCCCGAGAACCCGGAACTTAGGCGCTGGTGCTTGGTTCGCAGGGCTGTCTGTCGGTCCTCACTCGCAGACACGGCCATCCTTCGCGTGCCGTGCGCACAAGTGCACGCGTGGTGCCGCGCGTAAGGCTCAGGGGGCGCTCTGAGATCTGCACCGGTGTAGGAGCAAGGCTGGCCGCTCTGAGCTTCCAATGTTCGCCCGGCCGCATGCCCTCCCACTCCACCGCGGTGGTCTCGGCAGTTGGTGCGTGGAAAGGCCAGGGTTACCCATTCGAAATTGAACAGTTTTCCCACCCTCACCTGTCCTGCTGGGGACAGTTTTAGGAGCCTGGCATTCTGTACTGTTGACCAGTCTGGAGATGACCACTTTCATAGTTCAGGTGAGAGATCCCAGAAGCATCTGTAATAATACCATGGTACCATGCTCAGCAGCCGAGCCCAGAAATATCTTGCCTTTAATTTCAGCTCAGCCTTGGGTCCTGCCTGCACCACCCCGGATATTGAATGAGCGCCTGTTCGTCCTGTGCCAAGAGTAGACACTTACTTTATATTTTGTGGCTGGTAACTACAACAAGAGTTGTAAACTTTTGATGGGGTTAGGCAGGAAGTGAATGCCTGGTGTGGTAGTGGAAGGATATGCCTTCTGCCTCTCCGGGTTAGTGGAGGCAGAGGGTAACGTTCTTATTTGTATTTTGGTGATGCAGCCCAGAGGCTTTTGTACACTAGGCAGATGCTCTACCAGTGAGTTACTTCCTCCCTCCGCGCCCCCCGCCCCCCCATTTTTTGTAGACAAGGTTTCTTTGTAGTCCAGGCTGTCTTGGAGTTCTCTAGACCAGGCTGGTGTCAAACTCAGAGATCCTCCTGCTTCTGCCTCCTGAATGTTGAGATTAAAGGAGTGTGTCACCAAGGCTGGCCTGCCTTCGTTTAGTTTTGCTGTGTTTTGAGACAGGTTGCCCTGTGTGGCTCAAGCTGGCCTCCACCTATACCCAGGAGTGCTGGGGTATCAGGTGATGGCAGTCCCAGTGCTAAGCCCTCTTCTATTTTACTTGCTAATTAGAGAACTCCAGGCCAGAGCCAGGCATCCTGCCATTGGAGGAAAGCATTCCTGAGGCCTTTTCACCTCTGTCTGGTTTTTTTTTTTTTTTTTTTTTTTTTGGTTTTTCCGAGACAGGGTTTCTCTTTGTAGCCCTGGCTGTCCTGGAACTCTGTAGACCAGGCTGGCCTCAAACTCAGAAATCCGCCTGCCTCTGCCTCCCAAGTGCTGTGATTAAAGGCGTGCGCCACCACTGCCTGGCTCTGTCTCTGCTTTTGAACACACATAACCTTTTGGGAACGGGCAGTGCATCTTGGGGCCTGGAGTGGTTGATGCTTCTCACTTGCGGACTTTTCTCATGTTGGATCCCATCCTTTGGAGCAAGTGCCAAGCTCTCCAAACGGTGCCGCTGAGTCACTGGTGTCTTGAGAGGGAGTGTGGGGGGGGGGGGGAGTCTCACATGGGAGGGGATGGGAGAATGGTGTCCAGGGGTGTTCCTTCAGGTCCCTGTTGGTGCCTCTCTCCTGTGAACCATTTCCCAGACTAAAAAGAGCTGTACTCCTGCCCATGGCTGTTAGGACCCAGCGCAGGGCAGGTTGCTTTCTGCACCCCGCCGGGGAGCTTCCCGACACTGTTCTACCTCTTCCTCCAGGATAAAAAAGTTGCTGAGGACGTCCCAGGGAAGCAGGGTGCTTCTATGGAGCATGCTCCATGGAACCGTGGGAAAAAGCTGGCATGAGGATAGGGAGAAAGCTTGGTCTGCAAGTAGAGCAAGGGATCTGTTTCCTTAGAAATAAATGGTTCCCGGGTGCTGGAAAGATGGCTCAGTGGTTAAGAGCACTGACTGCTCTCCAGAGGACCAGGGTTCAAGTCCTAGCACCCACATGGCAGCTCACAACTGTCTGTAACTCCACAGTCTGACACCTTTACACACAGATATACGTGCAGGCAAAACACCAATGCATATAAAAAATTAATTAATTAGTGGCTCTCAAGGCTGGAGAGACTGCTCAGCAGTTAGGATCACTGGCCACTCTTTCAGAGGACCTGGTTCAATCCCAGCACCCACGTTGCTGCTGACAAAACATCTGTAACTCCATGCCTAGAGGATCTGGCACCTTTTTCTGACTTCCTTGGGCACCGCTTACATGTGATTCACAGACATACATGCAGGCAACATACTGATACATATTAAAATAATAATAAAGGTTAAAAGTTCCCATGAATCCTTTTATCCACTGTGACTGAAATGATGCATCGGGGCTGAGCATGCTCTGAGCAACAGAAAGGAGGTCCTTTTCGGACTGAACAACCCAGAGTTGGCTCTGTGACCCATAACAAACTTTTTGTTCAAAATGTGTTTCCGGACAACAAGAAGTGCTGACTTTGCCTTGGTCCAGCAGCTGCGTGTGTCATGATTATATAAAATGACGACTGTGCGATAGGCTTCTTCCTCCAGCATGGAGGATGGGACCCAGAGTCTTGAGCACAGTATTCTTTAGAGCTTTACAGAGCCCCAGGAGAAAGAGCACAGTCTGAGATCAGAGGGCCTGGGGGACCACAGCCTTTACCCTCCTGACTTCAGACTGACTGTCCAGGAGGACCACAGCCTTTACCCTGCCGACTCCAGACTGACTGTCCAGGGGACCACAGCCTTTACCCTGCCGACTCCAGACTGACTGTCCAGGGGACCACAGCCTTTACCCTCCTGACTCCAGGAGTACCACAGCCTTTACCCTGCCGACTCCAGGAGGACCACAGCCGTTACCCTGCTGACTCCAGACTGACTGTCCAGGGGACCACAGCCTTTACCCTCCTGACTCCAGGGAACAACAACCTTTACCCTGCCGACTCCAGGAGGACCACAGCCTTTACTGACGCCACTGAATTCCCTCAGGGTTCCCTAGTGCACTCTGGTCCTCCACTTTTGGCTTTATGTTGGCTTTTCTTACCAGTCATATAGAGCCAAGTGTAGTCGGCAAATGTGTGTTTTTACTAGCCTTATGAGTAATTTTAAAACAAAGATGGATTTTCTTTGGCTCTCTAGATCTAATGAGCAGATTTTTGTCTTTGAGTTGGTAGTCTGTAAGGACTGGCTTTGCGCTTTGGTTTCTATCACTGTGCTTAACAAATGTAGGTTAAAAATAAATTCTGTGTAAAAATAAGACAGTCGCAGAAGCAACTCTGAGCTGCTGGGGGAATTTTGAGAATTAGGTTGATTTTAACAACTCAAAACAATAACCTTACCCAAGGACTTGTGCTTTAAACCCTGGTGATTCTGAGCTGATTTTTTTTTTCTTTTTTTTTTTTTTTGAGACAGGGTTTTTCCGTGTAGCTCTGGCTGTCCTGGAACTCACTCTATAGACCAGGCTGGCCTCGAACTCAGAAATACGCCTGCCCCTGCCTCCCAAGTGCTGGGATTAAAGGCGTGCGCCACCACTGCCCAGCAAGCACTGAGCTGATTTTTGAGACCCATTTTCCATGTCTTGCAGGAGGGTGTGAAGACAGAGAACGACCACATCAACCTGAAGGTGGCGGGGCAGGATGGCTCAGTGGTGCAGTTCAAGATCAAGAGGCACACCCCACTGAGCAAGCTGATGAAGGCCTACTGTGAGAGGCAGGTGTGTGTTGGCCTGAGGAAGGAGTCCTGCGGGGGATAGGGGGACTACTTGTGTCACAGGCTTGCCCCTGCTGCCTTGGATCTTGGTATCCGTATGTCCTAGTGTGTCTCTCCCTGTGCTCCTACACATGGATAGGTGGATCTTGGCTTGAGCAGACTCTGGTGGGATTTGCTTCCTGATAGATCATCACAGTGGTGCCACATTCCTGTAGGGCCAGCACAGGGCTCTGGTGAGTCCCTGAGCCGTGCTCAGATGTGGGATCAGCGCTGGCTCCAATCCCTCTTTCTGATACCCATCCAGTTATGCTGGTGCGTGCTGCCCTCATTGGTGATTTGATTTTTTACATTATTTAGGAAATTGAAGAAACGCATGACCCTGTCCCTTCATTACCATTTCAAAATAGCAAGCTGACTGGCCTTGTCTCAGCAGTGACCAGCTGGGTTGTCAGTGTCACTGACCTCACGGCTCTTGTACACACTATGCTTGGGTCTGTCCATCTACTCATTCTTATTAAGGACCTTTTGGCAAGTGGGGACACTCTAGCCCGCCTGGAAGTCCTTGGACTCCTGGTCTCGCATGCTCCTCTGTTGTCTGCCTCAGTGGCTGCCTGGCTTGCTGCACATATACCTAGGTGCTAGTTCCTGTCTGAGCCCTGCCATCTGGTGGCCCTGTCCTTTTGTGAGAGTAGCGGCGTCTCATTACGGTGGTACAAGTTTGCCCTGAGCGCTTGCCCACCCAGCTGTGTGCTGTCCTTTGATTTTGTTGTAAGTACTCCGAAAGGCAGTACCATGCCTCCTCTCCCACCTCCTGAGCCCTGCAGATGGTGCCCTTGGCCTCCTCTCTCCTGAGTTTTGACCTCAGACACTTCTCACCTGTGAAAGGGGGGGGCGGAGCTTTCTGATGACACCATGTCCCCTTGTGCCGTCCCAGCTGAGTCAGCTGCGTGTGCTGTGCGCCACCACTTGGACTGCACAAGTGTAGGTGTGTTCCTTGCTGGTGCTGTGCTCAGTCTGCTTGTGTTTGCGTGGGTGTCTGGTGCTCCCGGATCTTCTGCTGAGACGCTATGTTGGAGGGCACGTACTGGGTCAGCTACCTCAGTGTTCTGGAGCGCCCTGCTGGCCCCACCTGAACCATTGTTTGGAGGTGAGGTTGTCTGCACAGCTGCCCTCCCACAGTCTTGGGAGGGTCATTCTGAAGACTTCCTTTGTCTCCTCTTGCATCTTTTCTGTGTTAATTCTCCATTTTTGCCATGGAGTATCATCTCCCACATCTGGCAGGGACTTGCACATCTGGCTTCATTTAATAGTCTAGGCTGAGGTGCACTACTCGGGAAGTTGCCATAATTCTCTGTCAGCATCCTGTGTTCCACAAGTGACATTCTGCTTGGTTCTCTGATGTGAAGTCTCAGCAGGGGCTCAGGAGGACTCTTCTTGCTCTGGCAGGGTGCTCTCTGGGCCTTCCCATCTGTAGACTTGCCTCTACCTTTCCTTGCTCCTGTGTAGACAGATGTCTGCCTCTGCTGCTTCATGCTGGGAGTACCCGGTTCTCCTGCAGTCAGCCAATCTGTGTGCTTGCCTGGGATCATTTTCCTCCTTTCAAAGAGTGTATACAATATACTGCCTGCCTACATGTCAGAAGAGGGCATCAGATCCCGTTACAGATGGTTTTAAACCACCATGTGGTTGCTGGGAATTGAACTCAGGACCTCTGGAAGAGCAGTCAGTGCTCTTAACCGCTGAGCCATCTCTCCAGCCCTCCAGAAGTGCTCTGTCTGCTTCTGTTTTATGTTTTTTTTCCCTTAGTGGCAACTTTCTTTTGTTTTCTTGGTGTGTGTGCGCGCGCGCGTGCATGTGTGAGCACGTGTGTGTGAGCACGTGTGTGTGTGAGCATGTGTGCGCACACACATGTTTTTAACCTTCCTAAAAGCTTTAAGTGTGCATGTGTTTTAGCTGCTCCATCTCCTTCCTTTTTTCTGCTTCGTGATGTTGAAGAAACTCAAAATAATAGAATTGATATTATACAGGATTTGCTAATAGATTTGCTTAGGAGACATGGAGTCATACAAAGTGGAATTCAGCTAAAGGAGCACTGTTTCCAAAACACCCCAAGGATAAGTGCAGGTGCCAACCAAGCCTGTTAGAAGAGAAACTTAGGATGCTAGGATGTAAATGTTTATTCTAACAATTCTTTTTTTTTTTTTGGTTTTTCGAGACAGGGTTTCTCTGTGTAGCCCTGGCTGTCCTGGAACTCTGTAGACCAGGCTGGCCTCGAACTCAGAAATCCCCCTGCCTCTGCCTCCCAAGTGCTGGGATTAAAGACATGCACCACCACTGCCCAAAATGAGACCACCCTGACTTACAAGAGGCTGCTAGACCCATACCCCACTCAAGTAACATGCATCTAACAAGGCAGCACAGAAGACTGAGCAGGTCACACCCAGTGTTAAGTCTCCGCCTGGTATAAAGTCCCCCATTCTCTTATTGAGAAATGCATACTGTGGTTAGGTGACAAGATTACCCCAGGTAAGAACTATCTGAAGGAACAGCACTGGTGACCTTAAAACAATTCTTTCGATATGCCATATCTTTGCTGCATAAACCTCCCTTCTGCGTAAGTGGCCAGCCTTGCAGTCTCCTGTCTCTGTTTAAATTGTTCAAAGTGTAACCTGGGCCTGGGATCTGAAAGAGACTTAAGGATGCCATTGTATGTGGAATTCATAAGCCTGTGGTGTATGTAAGTTAGCAAAATCTTCTGTTTAAGGCCAGCTCCTCTTTGGGCATTAGCCAGAGCCAGCTCATGCTGTTGTATTAAAGAGCTTTTTCCTTATCTCTAAGTGTGTGGAGTGACTTCTCACTGGGAAGGCATGTCATTTCTGGAACATGCATGGTGCTTGCTTCTTCCTCTGGTCTGTTCTCACATATTGAGTCTTTCCTTAAATGACCCCAGTTTCTGCTTGTATTTAGGAGTGAAGCAGCGAAGCCCTGTGGGAAAGAGAAGTACTGTGTGTTTGGGTGGGTGTGGCAGGGGCTGCACATCCACAGGGTGGTATGTTAGAACTCCGGGCTCTGGAGGCTAAGGTGTTGCTCTGAGAGGAAGACTGCCTCCAGACTACACCCAGCATTGGGGTAAGCTGGAAGACTGAGGGGTCTCTGAGGAACATTGGATATGCTGGCTTCTATTAGTCTACCCTGGACCCCCACTGCTCATACCTGTCTTGTCAGAGCTCTGAGTCCACATCTCTAGAAAGTCCTGCTTATTGCTATGAGAGAGACTTTCTTGGCCTCTGAGGGTTGTGGGGGACTTTGAACCCTTGGAGATTTATTTGTGAACTTTCTTTTTTATTTTTATGTGCATGGGTGTTTTTGCTTGCATGTATGCCTGTGCACTATATGCATGTCTGGTTTTCACAAAGGCCAAAAGAGTACATCAGATCCCCTGGAAATGGACTTGCAGGTGGTTGTGAGCTGCCATGTGGGGGCTGGGAAACTGAACTTGAGTCCTCTGAACTAGCTCTTCAGCCCCTGCATGTGAGCTTTCAAAGAGCTGACCCAGGGGTTCCTGGTCTTACCATCCCTGAGGCCCTAAGATTTTTGGCTTCAGCACACATGAGATTGCAGTGTCCTTGGGCTTGTGGCTTCAGACTCCAGCCAGCAGGTTCCTTCCTGGAGGCCGTGCGTTTCCTTCAGTAAACAGTCACAGGTTTATCCCATCTGTCCTGTTTCAGGGACAGCAGAGCTGCCAAGGTAGAGGGCATTTCTGCCTGGTGTTGACCTGTTTCCTCTGACAGGCTGAGGCCCACTGCCCTCCTTTCAGGATGGAAAATGCCTTTCTTTCCTGCTGTGCTCACAGCCTTCCTGATTATGGCCCTCATGGTCACCTGACCTGTTTCTCTCTGGGAACTTTCCAGAGAGGAAAAGATACTATAGAATGGAGGAGCTTGGCTCGGCTTTCCTTCTGGGAGGAAGTGAGAGGCAGAATTAGAACCAGCCTAGTGTGGGAATGAACTGGAGACTTCTGAGTGGGTTAGCTTGGGGCAGCATATGCTGTAGACTGTGGACCACCGGGGCTCTTTCTGCTCAGCTGGGTCATGTGTGCATATGCAGAATGCTCACATTGTTGGTGGCTCTGAATAGATATCTCCAGGTCAAACTGTGTTACCTGGGAACATCTAATGTATTTCCTTCCTATTCCCCAGGGCTTGTCAATGAGGCAGATTCGATTCCGGTTTGATGGACAACCAATCAACGAAACAGACACTCCAGCCCAGGTATGAAGTGTCAGTATCTAGGGTCCGTGCCATTTCTAGTGTCTAAATCATGTCTGTTTGGAACACTGTTGTTGGAGAAATGGCTTGTTTCTGCAATGCTTTTTTTTTTTTTTTTTTAATGGGCATTTGTGTTTTGCCTGTGTGTATGTGTGAGGATATCAGTCAGATCTTGGAGTTACAGACAGTCGTGAGCTGCAACGTGTGTGCTGGCATTTGAACCTCTAGAAGAACAGTCAGTGCTCCGAACTGCTGAGCCATCTCTCTAGTCCCTCCACAGTGATTTTGATTATTAGACTTCAGATTTGATACCTTGAGGTTGAGTTTCTCAGATGAGTGTAGTCAGACATAGCTTTGCTATTTAGAGTTAGAGTCCAAGTGTAGGACCCATACTCTCAGGACAATTGCCCAGGAGTCCGAATGTGCAGGCTGTTGTAGAATGCATAACTCCTGTGCTTCTGAGGGCTTAGTGCCAACCGTTTGCTCTTTATTGGAGTCAGAACTTAGATATTTGTCTTTTAAATTTTTTAATTAAAAATATTTTTGTGAGGGCTTGGTAGTTGGCTCAGTGGTTAAATACACTTGTTCTTGAGAAGGACCTGGGTTCGATTCCCAATACCTACATGGCAGCTTACAACTGTCTTTAACTGTAGTCCCAGGAAGTCTCTTGTGGCCCCTAGGCATTAGGCACACATGTGACACACAGGCATATGTACACATAAAAATTAATTAAAAAAATTTTCTTTTGGGCTGGGTGGTCATGGTGCACGCCTTTGATCCTAGGATTTGGGAGTCATAGGTAGGCTGATCTCTGAGTTCAAGGCTAGCCTGGGCTACAGAGTGAGTTCTAGGATAGCCATGGCTACACAGAGAAATCCTGTCTCAAATTTCTTTCTTTTGGCGTTGGAGAGGTAGCTTAAGGGTGAAGAGCACTGGCTGTTCTTCCAAAGGACCTGGGTTTGATTCCCAGCACCCACATGGCAGCTTCACACTGTCTATAACTCTAGTGTTGGGGGATCCAAGAACCCTCCATGCATTGAGGCACATGAGCTCACACAACTGCTCACAGACACATAAACACAAAAGATAAATGAATAATAGATTTTTTGTGTGTGAATGTAAAATGTTTGTGTAAAATTGCTGAGGCTGGCGAGATGGCTTACTGGGTGAGATGCTCATCACCAAACCTGATGACCTAAGTTCATGTGAGTGCTGCCCTCATTAAAAATGTATTCAAGTATCTTAAAATGCTGACATTGCAATATATAAAGTAGACGTAAGCACACAAAGTATATTCTGTGGCTCACGAGTCTCTCTCAGTTCTTAGCCCTGATTATTCTTCTGTGAATCTTGTCAGAAATCGGGTGGATAAGTAGTCACTGTGACTCCACAGTAACCCTTTTTTCTCACACGCTGCCCTCCAGTCAAGGTGACTGGACTGCGTCTAGTGGAGGGTGAGCTGTTTAAGAGCGTGCTATCATTGTGAATTCACTTCTGGCATTTCCTGTCTCCTCTCCCGGGCCCGCCTTGGCAACTGAATAGCTGGAGATGGAGGATGAAGACACCATTGACGTATTCCAGCAGCAGACAGGAGGAACAGCCTCCCGAGGGAGCATTCCCACACCCAACCATTGTCCTGACATTTGCTATTGAGTGGTGACCATGCAGCCACACCAGTCACCAAGAGTCAGCAGAAGCCAGAGTCACCGGACGATTCTCCTTTCCGACGCGCTTGAAGTGAACCACACACAGGCCGCACTGCAGGGCGAGAGCGTGACATAACGTGGCCATCAGGGGGTTGGTTTGGGGAAGTGAGGCGTGAGGTTTTGGGGTCTGTTTTTATTTTCATTTCTGTTTCCCCCATCCCTAACATTTTTTCCCCCCAACGTGGGTCTGGATGTAGACTCTCACCCTATGGCCTGAGTCTACTTCCTAGAACTGTGGTTTCCTCGTGTGACTTGTCCTGATCAGGTAGAGAGAGCTTGTGGTCACATTACCCACTGGGCGTGTCTGTGGGATATGGGGAGGGGCAGAGAGGCAGAATTCCACCTGTTTGTTGTAGGCATAGAATGTTAAAATGTGAAATACTGTAAATCTGAGTTTTTTCAAGCATGGTAAAGTTAAAGGGAAAAGACCAATGCTTCTTAAGAAATGTAAGGAGACTTCCTCCTGTGGCCCAGGCGCTCCTGCACATGCCCACTCCCTACTCAGTATCTGCTAATGGGTACATGGGTAAGGGTGGTGCAATGAAACCCACTCTCTTCCCTTTTTATAATGTAGAAGAAAGTAATCGTCATGTCTCATTTGGAAATTGAATGTGGCCTCAGATTTCTTCTAGTACTTGCTTTCGATACATAATTATGGTTTCTGTATAAGAAGGTAATTGGTTAAGTATCAGGTTTTCAGCGATGTTGTGTAAGAGACCTGCTCTCAAGTGTGGTTGCAAAAGCAAGCCTGGGGAAAGGTGACCTCATTCTCACGGATTGTGCTGTGCCGCTTTCCAGGGGTGTATTAAAGTGACACATCAGTGGGTGACTTGGGTTCTGCATTGTGGGGTCAGTTAAATGTCCATAGTTCCTGCCTGTCATCCTTCTGTAAGGATCCATTGCTGCTTGGTGGCCATCTCTGCCTTTTATAGTCACCTGACACTGACCTACCATCTCTTGCTTGCTTAGAGTCCTGAGGAAAATGTCCCTGTTCCTGGTTGCTGCGTGGGCCTGGGTGGGATGTCTGTCGGCTCTGTTGTGTTTATTCACCGGTTTGTACATTACCTGTTGTCCTTTACTACTGTAAACAGTAAATATAGTTTGGTATTCTGTCTCTTGGCCTATGTTAAACACTGTATTTGGAGACTGGTCCTATGTCACAGCTCACTGCTGACAGTCTGTCCAGTGAGGCCACAGACGGACAGACAAGGCAGTTGACTAGCTTGCTCTGCAGCCTGTGCCCTACACTGGCCCAGCTGCCTGCCTGCTGGTCCTGACTCTGCACATAACACCACGTGGCTCTCCTCCCCTAGGTGTGTGACGACGATACGGTGGGCTTTAGAGGCAGGGTGGAGTGGGGGGCATCTCAGTCAGTTCATGACCTACTAATCTTCTTTGACACGAACTGATGCTAATTTGGCTGTGTGGGGTTTCAGTACTTAGGTGAGACCAAACCAGGGTTGTGGTTGCCCAAGCTGTATTCGTCCGTAAACTACCACCGACACCAGGCACCTGATTCATCCGGCAGGAATCCAGCAGAGCCATTTTCTAGGTCTCTCAGAAGTATTAGTTACTTTCTCAGTGCTGTCATAGAATGCGTGGCAAGCGGCCTAGAGGAGCAAGAGTTTATTTTGGCTTACGGTTTGAGGGTGCTTCATCGTGACAGGGAAGACCAAGGTAACTGGAGCATTAAGCTGCTTGTTGAGGGGGTGGGGGATCAGGAAGCAGTTAATCCTGTCAGGAAAAGGCCTTTAGAGGCTACTCAAAGGTGAACACCATTAACACTCTAGGCATTTCTAATTGAATCAAGTTTATTGTCAGCCAGACACCCAAGTATATCTGTAGAATCTACTTGGCTCTTAAAATCATGTGTTGCATAGTACAAAACATGTTTAGTTTGTCTCTGAGTGCCCACCCCCAAAGTTCAAAGTCTGCTCTGAGACTCAAGACAGTTTTTCAGTGGTGAGCCCCTGTAAAATAAACAAGTTACTTATAACATACAACAACACAGAGTAGAAGGCTGGAGAGATGGCTCAGAGCTTAAGAGCACTGGCTGCTCTTCCAGAGGTCCTGAGTTCAATTCCCAGCAACCACATGGTGGCTCACAACCATCTATAATGAGATCTGGTGCCCTCTTCTGGTGTGTAGGCATACACGCAGGCAGAACACTGTACATATAATAAAAATAAAGATCTTTATAAAAAAATTTAAGAAAAAACCCCCAGCACAGTAAACATGCCTATTTCAAAAGGGAGGAATTAGAGCATGGCAAAGAAAGACTGGGCTGAAGCAAGATTAATGAAAGCCAGCAGGGCACAAACCAAAGCCTGCTGCTCCATGTCTAGTGTCAGAGGTTCTTGGCATCATTTGGGCCCCGTAGCCATGGGTGTGCCCATCCCACAGTTCTGTTGCCTGAGGTGCCTGTGGTCTCTGTTGGGCCAGTACTTGGTGCCTACAGTGTTCCCCAGCGAACACCCTGCCCTGCTGTCATCTCTAACATCCGGGATCCCTGATGTAACCTCTACCTTCTCGATTCCACACAGTGGCTTCTCAGGGCCTTTGAACAGGAATCTGATATCCCCATCCGCTGCCTTGTTTTGGCGGCTTTCTCGAATCTTGGCACAGATTTCCATCCTTTCTTCCCTCTTACATCTCACAAATGTGGACGCCACCACCATATTTGGCTGTCAGTTCCAGATGAAGTCTGGAGCCCTTTGGCCACAGTTGCAGCTAGGAAAGCATCTCCCTGTGTGCTGGTTTTCCAGCAGGGAATCCTGAAGGGTCTCTTAGTCACTCTTCTTTCAGATGTATTTGCACTTTTATACCCTGGGATTCTCATTTCAATAGTTACTGTTCCTAGTGTCCCAGTGCAAGGTCTCAGACAGCTCTTGACTGGCGCTAAATTCCTTTAACCACTACAGTCAGTTTGTTCCAAATCTGCCCTGCCCTCACCTCGGGCCAATCTACTCACCAAAACACACTTCCCACGTTTCTCTGGGCCACTTTCTACCTATTCTCACTGTAAATCTGGATAAATGCGGTGAACAAGAACCATGCCACAGCCTGGATGTTAGGTAGGCTGCCTTGAAATTACCTCTGCCAAACAGCTTACTTAGCCCATTACTTTTGAAATTTAGCCTCACTCCAATTTTTAGGGTGCAGGTAAAATGCAGAATTGTTATGAGGAGTCCATCAGAGAAGACCACTCAGATACAGTCTATAGCCAATTGGAAGTCTTTATTCCATCCAACTGGGACTCAAGACTAAAGAGCACTGTTTCGCAGGGGTTGTATCAGTAGGAAAATTACAATTATGAAGTAGCAGCAAAGATAATCTTATGGGTGGGGGGGGTCACCACAACATGAGGAACTGTGTTAAAGTGTCTGTCGCAGCATTAGGAAGGTTGAGAACTAGTTTAGAGCATGCAGTAAGGTGTTTTTAAAGACAAAAAACAAAACAAACAAACAAAAAACCCACGTCCTGATAACTCATCAGTTTGCGGGGAGAAGTTTTGAGCAAGCAAGCAGTTTAAAAGCAGTCAGCTGGAGGAGGTTCTGCACAAGTTTTAACAGGAGCTAAGTCAGCTGGGGCATCTTGATGTCAGGTTTCTAGAATAGAGTAATTGTCCATGGGGCTTCCCATCAAGGAGATGAGATTCTAGTTAAACCTAATATGGCCTCAGCAAGAATCCAAGATGGAGGAAGCTGCACTGTGTTGCCCTGCTACACAGGATGACATGAAATGTTGCCAGCCAAGTTTCAGATATGCTCCTTGTTCACCTCTGGGATAAAGCTTCCTGAACAGTTGTTTTTTTTTTTAAGATTTACTTATTTATTTTATGTATATGATTACACTGTCACTGTCTTCAGACGCACCAGAAGAGGGCATCAGATCCCATTACAGATGGTTGTGAGCCACCATGTGGTTGCTGAGAATTGATCTCAGGACATCTGGAAGTGCAGTCAGTGCTCTTAACCACTGAGCCATCTCTCCAGCTCGTGAACAGTCTTGACTACCTACTGGCATTTCTTAGTGTTCTGGTTTTCCAGATTCCCACCAGAATGGTCCTCTTAGCCCTGCTCACAGCGTCCCAGGGCTAGTCTAGCTAACAGCTCTGAACCTGTCTTCCACTTTTCTCCTTAAAACTAGCTCTGGGGCTGGGACTGGAGAGATGGCTCAGCGGTTAAGAGCACTGACTGCTCTTCCAGAGGTCCTGAGTTCAAGTCCCAGCAACTACGTGGTGGCTCACAACCATCTGTAATGGGATCTGATGCCCTCTTCTTCTGGTGCGTCTGAAGACAATGAGAGTGTACTCATAAATAAATCTTAACAAAACTAGCTCTGAAGAACTGTACCTCATGGTCAGGCTAATCACAGCAATGGCCTCAGTTCATGGTACTACTTTGTTTTGTTTTCTTGCTGCTGAGCTGGGATCAATACCTGACAAGAAACAATTCTGCTTCAGGGTTTGAGGGGATACAGGCTATCATGGTGGCAGTGGCTCCAAGGCAGCAGCAGTGTGTGGCAGCTGCTTCCTCACCCCCAGCTGGATAGGAAGCAGAGAGAAATGGAAACCAAGTTGATCCTAATCTCAAAATTCACCCCATCCCCAAGTGACCCACTTGCTGCAGCTAGGCTGCATCTGTTAAAGGTTCCACCATGACAGTGTTCAAACATGTCTCACATTCAAATTGTCCCAGGGAATCAGGGCTGCCACTTCATTTGGATGTGTTAGAATAGATTGTGCTTCTCCTACAGGCAACAGCAGGAGGAAGTGTGTCCTGGAGGCCGGCATTTGTCTTGTGGGTGAAACGTGGGGAGGGTTATGCTTGTGTGAGTTTTCACCCTACGTATTCCCGAGCTGTATCCCTCATGTCCACTCAGGGAAAGCAGTTGTGTGCCCAAGAAGATGCCAAGCATTCATCTGGTAGCTCTGTATGATGAGCAAGTACAGTTTACTTGGCAGAGTCTGACTTTTTTGGATACAGAGAGGGCGGGATATGGCCCGGGAACTTTATCGTTCCTTTGTGAAACCAAGGTACTCTTTCTCTTGCTAAAAATGTCATCTTCTCAAATCGCCTGGGTCTCAAAAGTCGGGTGTAGTGGCACAGGTCTTTAATCCCAGCACTTGGGAGAGAGAAGTAGGCAGGCCGGATCTTTGTGAGTTCGAGGCCGGCGTGGGCTAAATAATGAGTTCTAGGAAACCCATGCCTACACAGTGGGAAAAAAGGTTTCACGATCTGGACAGTCACTCCCGAAGAGCGTGCCAAGCGCCAAGAAAATGAGAACAATCCATGATGAGCCATTGGCTTTCGTAGGACTTTTCAAGACTAAAGGCCACAGGGCGAGCTGCGCCTGGCACAGAAAGGCTCCAATGCTAACGGTGAGGCCGGCCGAGAAGGTTCTGGAACCCGAGCTCCGTCCGCTCGGGCCGTGATCCCACGATCGCGAGGCGAACCCCAGCGAGCCTCTGTCTGACGCAGCCCGGCGAGCCACGTCACCCGCATGCGCCCCGGATGCATTTGCGGCCGGAGACCGCGACCCGGAAGCAGCCGTGGGCGTCGGAGCGGACGGGCGGGACCGGCGCGGATGTGGCGAGGCTGCTGAACGCAGGTTCCGCGTTATGGCGGGGACGGCGTTGAAGAGGCTGATGGCCGAGTATAAACGTGAGTCAGGCGGCGCCGCGTTCCCGGCTTCTTCCCCGATAGCCTCGCGCGGCGTGGCCCGGCATGGCTCGGTGCGGTGCGGGCGTACTGGGCCGGGCTGCGGGAGCTCGCGTGCAGAAAGAAGGCCAGGCTGTCGCGGTCACCTGCGCACCCCGGCCAGCTGCAAGCGGGGCAGGCCCTGGGCGCAGAAACGGGCCGGGTCAGCGCCGCCATGGCCCTGAGACCCGGGTCTGGTCCCTGAGCCCCTGTGCGCTGCGCATCTGTCCTCCCGACAGTTGATGCTGCGGGGCGAGTACCCGGTAATCCCTGTAAGGTGGTCGTGAGGTCGAGGAGAGTTGGGGAGAAAGTTAAAAGTAAGCAAAATAAAGACTCAAACTTCTGGCCACGCTGCAGGTTCGAGATGCTGGGGCAAAAAGTTTCTCGGACACGGGTTCCGGACCGTTTCCTTGGATCCGGGTCTGTGTTTCTCTCTGTTTTACTTTTTTAGCCCTGTTTCTAGATTGAGAAACATCATCCCCTTTGTCTAAAAAAGAGGGAACAGGAGTTAGGCTCCGGGACTTAAGTTCTGACCGCTTCTACCCAAGGGTATTAGAGAAAATTTTATCCCCCACAAAAGCCTCAACTCTTATGTCAGACGAAACGTATTGTCACTTAGTTTGAAGTTAAAGGTCGTGAATCATCTCAGTGTGTGAGAAAGAATTTGGTTAAAGAGGGAACCCTAAAATAGGAAGTCTGGCAAGGAGCTCAGGGGGTTCACAGAGGAGAGGGCTCCACCTGCTGTGGCTGCTTGGAAGAGGGAAAAAGGGCAGGGAGCTTAGGGTGGCCCCAGGCTGACAGCTAGTCTGGGACTAGTGTTACAGCCATATGGACCCGTGTTGTTGCCAGCGACTTGAATGGACTTGGGTTGCAACTCTAAAACACCCAGCTGTCCTGGCTGGACCCAGGGCCACTAACACATGGAAACCATGAGGTCATCAATGGACATTGTGTAAGCCTGTGGCAACAGTGACTGGAAACACACCAAGCATGAGGAGCCAGGACAGTTTTTTCCGTGTCCTTATGATTCATTAAAAGGCCCACTGAGTGTTTTTATTCTTTTATGATGTAAAGGTTTGTCCTCTGTGTTTAAGACAGTGTACTTTAGTATTAGGTGGATTCAACAGGAACATCTGAGGTTGGACTAGACCATCTGAGGTTGGGCTACAGTGTAGGTGTTCTTATATACCCGATTGTACTGTAGATTTAGAGGTAATATGACCTTGGGTGTGGTTCATTGTCTAACTTTTATTACTTTACGTGTTTTGATTACATGTAGGTAAGTGTGCCATATGTGTGCCTGGTACCAGTGGATGTCAGAAGATGACATCAGATCCCCTGGGACTGGAGTTACAGCTGGTTGTGAGTCTCTGTGTGGGTGCTGGACTAAAACCTGGATCTTCTGCAAGAGCAAATCTCTGAGTCATCCCTTCAGCCCTGTTGTCTTTTAGGCTCCGTTTTTACAGGCAGTTGAATAACAGATGCAAAACGATTCGCCTGTGGTCATATCACAAAAAGAGCCAAGCAAAGACTTTAGACCGCTCCCAAGCTAGCTCTCTTGTACAAATTCCATGTCCTACGCATGCAGAGGTGGATATTGAATGTCCCACTCTGTCACTCACTCTCCACCCTTTTCCCTCAAGACCGGGCCTGTCATTGAACCTGGAGCTCATCAGTTCAGCTAGAATGACCAGCCGGTTAGCCCGGGTTGTCTTGTTTCCACATTTGCCTCCAGTTCTGGGGCTGCAGGCTCCCTGCCTCGTTTTCATCCGGGTGCCAATACTCACACTTGGTTCCTCGGCAAGAGCAGTGTGTGCTCTGTGTTCTGTCACGCGTTCCCACAGCTTCTCTAATGACTGTGACAGACAAGGGAACGGTGGCCCAGGACTGCTGTAACATTGTCACCACCCGCACAGCTTACCATAACAGACACCGTCTCACGGTTTGGAGGTAGAATTAGAAACCCACTGTGGCCTGTGCTGTGACCCTTGGCAGGGTGGGCTCTTGGGGAAGGTCCTTCCTGCCTCTCAGCTCTAGAATGCTGGCTACTTTGGGTTACTTAGCTGTGCGAGTTTATCTCCTACCTCTCCTGCACTGTCCTGTGGCCATCTCAGCCTGGGTATGTTGGCATTCAGAATTTTCCACTTGAAAAGTCAACAGTCACTGGCCTGGCCTGCCTAGTCAGTGTGCTCTGTATTTAACTCTGGTGCATCTGCTGAGACTCTGGTTCCAGACAGGGTCACAGTTCCCAATTTGGGGTAGACTTAAGATTGTTTTAAAATTACAGTTGTTTTTATATATTTGTGTGTGGGCAGGCAAGTGCCACTGTGCGTGTATAGAAATCAGGACAACTGGCAAGAATCAGTTCTCCCTTTCTTCTGTGTGGATCTTGAGCTCAGCTTGTCAGACTTGGCAGGATGTGTCTCTGCCCACCGAGGCAGCACATCAGAGTGGGGGCATGAATGAGAGCAAAGCTGTTTACTTAAGGCCAGATACAAAAAAAGTGGAAAGGCTGGGTCTCTATATTCCCTTTAAGGATCTGTTCTCAGTGCCTCCTCCCCTCTGTTTCCTGGCCAGCTGGTGCTCCTTGCTATGATGTACTGCCTTTTCATAAGTAGGCATTCATTCAGGAATTCCCAAAGCTGTGAGCCAAGACTTTCCCTCTCTGTAAGGTGACTGTCTCAGGCATTTTGTTACAGTAATGGCTGGCTGAGGAACTTGGCGTCCAGATACCCTTCATCTTCTTCCCAGAACCACCAGGAGTTACCAACACACTGAGTGACCGTTCTTTTCCTTTCTTCGTGGTTGCTGTTCTATCTCTGGACAGGGTGTGGTTTTCTTTCTGTTTGTTTAATAGAAATGATATACCGTGTATGTTCTTTGTTTGCTCTGCCCTGGAACCTCTTGCCCAGCCTCGTGTCTCAGTTTCTTTTCTCTTGAAGCTTGTGACTGCAGTTCCCTCTCCTTGCTCAGTGGATTTCTTTTTATGAATAAACCAGAATCTCTCTGTTCTGCTGCTGTTAGACACTGAAGTTATTTGCAGTTTGATTCTTGTAAGTACTGCGGCTGTGAGCAGTTTTGAAAATCTCTTGGAGGACATGTGCAGGTTTGCACTGGGAGCATAATTCAGACCCATGCAGCATCTGAGTGACCAGCCAGCTTTACCACATACGCTAAACTGTTTTGTGGCTTTTCGGGTGTGTCATGGTCCACCACAGCTGAGCATCCACTTATATGTTAGCTTTTGGGTCCTCACCTTGTTTGGTCGGTGTTAGAGGTATCCTGGGGCTTGTACTGTGTGTTAGTGATTACAAGTGAGGCCACAGCATCCTTTTGTGTACAAAATGCCATCTCTGCCCTTTTTGCCAAATGTCTGTCTCTGGCAGGCCTTCGCAGGACTGCCTTCTTCTTGCTTGACTGTAGGATCCTGTATGTTCGAGTGCATCACATCCGTGATATACAGCACCTTCGGAATGCCTTGCCCTGGGACCCCTCTGTCCCTTCTCCTCCCTGCCCTCCTGGGTAGTACTGCTCTGCTCTCCCTCCCTGGAGTCTTGGTGCTCCCTTCCTCTGGCCTCTGCACTTAGCACCGTCACGTTGGACTTGACTGTGCTTCAGTGTCCACTTACCCAGCAAGTGATGAAATAGAACGGGCAGGTACAGCTGTTGTGTAAAAGTCCTGGCAGGGCTCGGCAGCGTGGAGTGAGATTTCACTATAGTTCTCTGAGTCGCCATTGAAATGTATTGGTTGTTTACTTCTGGGAATTTCTACTGATATTTTGATATTTTCAGACCTCTGTTGACCCTGAATATTCAGAGACAAGGGAGGAGTGGCATCTTTCTTTTCTTTCTAAAGGTTTTCGTTTTATTCTATGCATATGGTCTTTCGCCTGTGCAGATGTCTGTGTACCAAGTGCGTGCCTGGTGTCTGCAGAAGCCAGAGGAGGGAGTTGGATCTCCTGGAACTGAAATTGCGAGCTGCTGTGTGGCTGCTGAGAACAACCTGGGTCCTCTGGAAGAGGCCAGTGCTCTTAACTGCCGAGCCATCTCCCCAGCCCAACAGTGTCCTTTTCAACGTAGTCAGCCCATTGCACGGGCAGGCTGCACTGGTAAACCTTTGCTTCCTGATGATCACTGGGGTGCTGCCAACTTTTGGCTGTGACAGCAAGACTGCTGTGAACATTGTGTGCTCATCTCTGTGGCTCCGCACTTTGGTTTCTCCTGCACAAACGCCTGGTTAGTGTTAAGGAACCCCCCAGTTGTTCCGTGTAGCTGTCTGGTCTCACTGGCTCGGTGCTCCACCATTCTGCCCCTTGTGTATGTTTTTCAGCTCAGGGTTTCTCCATTAGTCCTGGCTGACCTGGAACTCGCCCTGTAGCCCAGGTGTGGGATAGACCTGCTTACCTGAGGCCTCAGCCAGGACTCAGGAGGTTGGATTAGGTCCTGGCCTAGTGACCTTACTTGACATGCAGTTTCTTCTCCACCTGGTTGTCTCCTCAGCGTGTCCAGGGGCTTCCTGTGCAGTGTGTAGAACATGCTGATGTGACCCCTGGATTTCCCTGGTCTCCTTTCTTGTTTTTTACCAGTCAAGGCTTCTAGAAATGGAATCACCAAGTTCGAGAACAATTTATGTTTTGTTCGTGCAGTGGCTATTTACAGCTACTTTAAGAAAAATAGTTTCTTAAAAAAATCACCACTTTCAAGGAATGGTCTTTGAAAGTTTCTGATATGGTTAGTAATTGTTTCTCTTCTGGAACTTGTAATTATCACTGAATGTGGAACTGTGGTTTTGAGTGTGTTAGCCTGTGCATATTGTCCTGAAGCCTGCCTGCTGTTGACTGCAGTTCGTCCATGACCAGCAGGGGTCACTGCTGGATAGCAAAGTGTCTGGGATGCTGGCTGTGCACAGCCTGGGTCTCCATTGCTGGTCTCCAGCTGCAGACTTGAGGGAACGGTATCCCAGGGATGGTCCAAAGGGGACTCCCACAAAGCATACAGCTTGGCTACATTTTGCCCAAGTGTCCTTTGTTCACAATCCGGCCTCTTCCCCACCCCCACATTTCTGTAGCTCAGAATCATCTGCCTTCTTTATTAAGTGTCATAATCAGACTGAGAGAATAAAGGCTTGGCAGGCCACCTGTTCTGTGAAGAGCTGGGGGGGGGGGGCACACTGCAGAGGAGCTGTGTTACCAGCACGTGCTCGCAGCCTCGCTTCCCTGAAGTATGCACGCATCTGACTGGACCAGCGCTCTCCATCTCTGTCTGGCTTTCTTCATCTCCCTGATGCTCATTCACTTCAAATATCTTATTGTTATTTTATGAGTGTTTGCCTACATGTATTAAAGTACATGCCTGAATATAGTGCCCACAGAGGCTAGATCAGGGTGTTGAATCCCCTGAAACTGGAGTTACAGAGAGTTGTGAGCTGCCATGTGGGTGCTGGGAGCCAGTCCTGTAGGAACCGTGAATTCTCTTGATCACTGAGCCATCTCTCCAGCCCCTCATCCACTTTCCTCCACCAATATTTTTACTTACGTTACTGTGTGTGCTGGGGGTGTGGCACTCGTGTGGGAACCAGTTCTCTCTTCCATGGTGTGTGTGCTGGGCGTCAGACTCCGGCCTTCAGACCTAGCAGCTAGAGCCGTTCCTGTGGGCCTTTCCATAGTCATGCTTTCTGTTGTGTCTTTCAGCTTACCCCTCTTTTCCTTTTTGGGGTAACAGCTGGAAGCCCCCAGCATGGTCTAGGGTTGTTTCACCTTTGCAGGTTTTCCCACAGTATAGCCATCCCAGCCCTTGGTAGTGGATTGCTTGCCTTTATGAGACCAAAGTTGAGTGCACACCAGCGTATGTATGGGCATACAGGTTCATGCGGTGGGACCTCGAGTCCCTTCCAGGGTCTGCTGTCGTCCCCTGTGCTGAATGCGACCGTGGCAGGATGTGCTGTCCATATTGGCCGTTCCTCTCCTCCCCTGCCCCTTTTAATCTGCTGCAAGGGGCAGCTTGGTGGGCAGTGGGAAGTGCTCCCTACCCTGATTGCTCTGGAAATCAAAGACAACCTCCCTCAGCTCGTATGTTTCCGTTAGAGTGTCCATGTCTCTCTGTGTCTGCGTGTTCTCTTGAGAGTTTGCACGTGCTCTAACTGCGCATGTGTGGAAACTAGTTCAGGGATGGATGGATGTTGATCTCCGTACCTTTGACCAACTCACCATTTCAGACTGGCTTTCGGCTTCTTTGGATGATCTGTTTCCGATCTTTGTATCTGGTCCTTTTGCCTTAATCTTACTTGGCAGAGATTTATTAATGTTTGGTTTTTCAGAGACTGTCATTTGGTTCTGTAGGTCTTTTGTGTCCTCAGCAGAGTACGTTCTGCCCTGGTTTTCTCACTGTGTTCTGACTTGTCCTAACGTGGCTGCTCCTTCTTCCATTTGCCATTTTTCCAAATGTGCCCACAGGCTACATTCATCTGTTCGTCAGGACCACAACAATATTCGATATGAGTAACTTTATTAAGCTGAAATGTTCACTTGGGCACAGTGGTGCATGCACATAAATTTCTCATTTGGGAGGCAGAGGCCAGAGGGTAGCTGCAAGTTTGAGGCCAGCTGGGACATAATGAGTTCCAAGCCAGTCCAGGTTTTACATAGTGATACTCTGGGGTTTTTTCCCTCATATTTTTGGATTTCAGAGTACAAGAGCAAGGTCTGTGGAAGGCAGCTGGTGACCCATGTTGTGGTAACTGTAGTGATTTGAGTGCAGGGTCGTACATGAGGGTGTGATCACACCTGGAGCAAGAAACCAAAGAGCAGCTTCCCACTTCTGTAGTGACTCTGGTGTCACACACCCGGTGTCACATACTACCTCATGCCCCCACTGCTTACAAAGGCTGTGTTCTGCCGGGCAGTGGTGGCGCATGCCTTTAATCCCAGCACTTGGGAGGCAGAGGCAGGTGGATTTCTGAGTTCGAGGCCAGCCTGGTCTACAGAGTGAGTTCCAGGACAGCCAGGGCTACACAGAGAAACCCTGTCTCCAAAACAAAACAAAACAAAACAAAACAAAACAAAACAAAGGCTGTGTTCTTCCCCACCCCACTTCTGCTTTCAGCCTTGATTCTTAGAGACCCACCGCAGACCAGAACACGGCCTAGGTAAAAATCATGGTGCCAAGAATTGACATGCCACCTGCTAGCAGAGCTAGACACTGGTCTTTAGCAGGTACTGGCTGTAAGTAGCTGTGCTGCTGTAGTGGACTCTGCCATTGTCTGAGCTTCTGCAGGTGGTGGCGCAATCAGTTGCTGACCTAGAGAGTGGTCGATCTGATTATGTCAGTCTCCCTGCAGCTCAGTCTCCCTGCAGCCTGAGCTTGGCCTCATCTTTCTGCTCTGTCACATTCAGAGAGGTTTGTGCCAACTCTTAAAATGTTAGAAAATGCCATTTAATTAGAAAATAACCCATTTTAGATCTGTGAGCATTTGTCAGAAGCTCGCAGGAACACTTGGGGGAGGCAGTCCGCCCCCCTTTATTTCCACTTCTTACTGGTGTAAAGAGCTGCTTGGAGCCATGTTGGTTTCAGGCCTGGGCATTCATTTGGGGACCAAGAAGTACCCTCTTGGAAGAAGTGTCCCCTGTAATCTGTAGTTTATATGATTCATGGAAGTGCTTTGCTAAGTGACAGTGTAACACATCCTGTTTGGTAATGGCTGTGTTCTTTACCTTTATAGAATTAACCCTGAATCCTCCAGAAGGAATTGTGGCAGGTAAGGGGCTTGGGTAATTTCATTATGGTTTTCTTCCAATTGCCAAATCTGTCTTCTAACTAAGATGTGGTATTTTTTTCTTTCCCTGCAGGCCCCATGAATGAAGAGAATTTTTTTGAATGGGAGGCATTGATCATGTAAGTTAATTATGTGAATTACGGGTTTTTTTTTTCATGCTTTCCTGGAAACTAGACATAAGAATCTCTAAATGTTGAACTCTGAACTGTTGACTGGACTCAAGTGGGCCTTGTAGCTTTCAGATATCCCTGGGCAGAAGTCAGGCGAACATGCATCCAAAGGAGATGATAGCATTTCCTTAGAACCAATAAAAATTTAGTTGTGAATATTAGCTCTATGTAGTTTCAAAATAGTGATATTTTTAAAAACTTTTATTTAGTTTTTTTTTTTTTCCCAAGACAGAGTTTCTCTGTGTAGCCCTGGCTATCCTGGAACTTGCTCTGTAGACCAGGCTAGCTTTGAACCTGCTTCTGCCTCCCAAGTGCTGGGATTAAAGGTATGCACCACCAGCACCCAGCCCAGATGGTGATTTTAGTCTGTGGTGCTCTTAGGAAGAAGCAGAGCCTTACTTACCCCTTTGCTTTCATGCCACGGACAACACAGTGAACACTTCTGTGACCCAGCTCTAGGGTTTCTCCCCGCCAGAGCGGCTGCCCGTGTGCTTTGATTCAGTGCTGTCATGACACTGTCTCCCTAGCATGTCCCAGAGGTTTCTGTCCCTATGACAGCCTCTCTTCAGGCTTAAGTCTGGGTGTCTGGAACTTCTGCTTAGCTAGAAGTTGGGGTTCATATGACTCCATCATTGGAGCAGCTCCCTGAAACACTTTACTCACGTTTACCGTTTCTTACAGAGGCTTTGGTTTGTTTTTTTAGTATCTGTATGAGTACATGTGTTTTGCCTACGTGTGTGTCCGTGCACCATATGTGTGCCTGGTGCCTGTGAAGGTTAGAAGTGGGTGTCAGAGTCTCTGGAGCTGGAGTTAGACAGTTGTGAGCTGCCTGATGTGGGTGCTTTATGACCCAACTTAGGTAGTCTGTCTAAATGTTGAAGGCCTGACGCAGCAGAAGGGCTTAGAAACCAGGAAGCTAAACAATACAACATATGTCTATGTTTCTCGATATATATCTGTATCCTGTAGTACACAGTGGTCATGGTAGGTGAGTCTCAGATAGTGTGGGTGGCTTTTCTAGTAGGCAGAGGGCCTCAAAGCAGCAGTGAGCAGCAGACCTGCAGGAGCAGCAATACACCTGAAGGGCCAGGGCCTTGTTTCTTCCCCTTCTTTCCTCTCCACCCCTCCTCTGCCTCTCATTTCCTGTTTGCCTTCTCTGCCCTGCTCGCAGGCCTTGCATTGCTCTTGGTCCTGAGTGAACATGTGGCCCCTAGCCCCAATCTAGATTTTGTGATATTTAACTCATAGTCATGTTGCTTAGAAATAGAAACAGCAGAACCCTGAGTCTAGAGTGTTCTTTGGTCCAGACTCAGCCTGTTTAACTTTATTCTTTCTACCTTAGATGCACAAGAAAATGAAGTTAGGTTAGCCTAAGGAAACTGCACTCTGTAATCGGTTTCTTGTTAGGGAATACAAATTTCAGTTAGCTGAAGTGTTTCAGGTTGGGTGTTGTTAGTTTGAAGGGCAGGGTAGGGAAAGAGGTTTGGCTACAGGACTGTGAGCTCTGAGTAAGGCAGGGTTAGTTTATGTCTGTGCTTACAGCACATTGCGGCCGTCCCACCTCCACCCCTGCATACCCAGAGCCATGTCCACGCTGTCAGCACTGCCGTCACCGCATACCCAGAGCCGTGTCCACGCTGTCAGCAATGCCACCCCTGCATACCCAGAGCCGTGTCCACGCTGTCAGCAATGCCGTCCCTGCATACCCTGAGCTGTGTCCATGCTGTCAGCACTGCCGTCCCCGCATACCCAGAGCCGTGTTCACGCTGTCAGCACTGCCGTCCCCGCATACCCAGAGCCGTGTCCACGCTGTCAGCAGTGCCGTCCCTGCATACCCAGAGCTGTGTCCACACTGTCAGCACTGCCGTCCCCGCATACCCAGAGCCATGTCCACGCTGTCAGCACTGCCGTCCCCGCATACCCAGAGCCATGTCC
>CM052720.1:38747676-38779816 GCA_028551405.1 Uromys caudimaculatus
CAGGGTTTTGCTATGTTTACTAGGCTGGCCTTGAACTCACTCCTGTGGCCTAGGGATGCCTTGAACTTTTTTTTTTTTTTTTTTTTTTTTTTCCCGAGACAGGGTTTCTCTGTATAGCCTTGGCTGTCCTAGAACTCACTTTGTAGACCAGGCTGGCCTCGAACTCAGAAATCCACCTGTCTCTGCCTCCCAAGTGCTGGGATTAAAGGCGTGCGCCACCACTGCCTTGAACTTTTGATCCACTTTTCTCAGCTTGCTGACTTGCTGTTATTACAGGCCTGGCACGTGTGTTCCTACAGACCTACAGGCTGGCCTAGGAAACGTACTGGTTGTTTTTGCCTGTGAGTGTTAGATCATGCATGCAAGCTGGTGGACACGAGGAGTTTGTAAAGTCATCTATCCAGGACCGAGAGCAAGCACAGCAGGCCTTACTTATGTCTCTCAGACCTTACTGCCTGCTGGGTCACATTTCTTCTAAGTTTTCTGGAGTCTGTATGCAGTGTGGTACAGTTGTGCCTTGTGTCCTTGAGGCATATGTCCCGAGTTTCTGGGGGATGCTGGAAACCTTGGGCTGTAACAACAATCACAAGAGCTAGTAAACTAGAAAAACTGGCTGAGTGTAATGGTACACGCCTTTAATGCCAGCACTTGAGAGGCAGTGGATGCCAGAGCGTGAGGTCAGCCTGATCTTCCTAGTGAGTTCCAGGACAGCCAAGGCTGTCTGAGAGACTCTGTCTCAAGAAAACCAGTCAGCCAACCAACCAACCAACCAACCAACCGAACGAACCCACCCCAGAAAATTTGATAATATTCCATAATAAAATGTATTTAAATTTAGGACTCATTTCTGGAACTGGCTGGTTACTAGATCACACTGGTGAAGCCAGACAAGAGGGATGATTCTGTTGCTTTTCTGTGGATGTTAGAGGCCTGTAGCCAGGGCTGCCCCAAGTCAGGTCATTGCTGTGGGCCTGACAGGTGGAGCTCCGTTTACTTTTCTTTCACTTACTTTTCAGGGCTGGGGATCAAACTCCGGGCCTCCAGCCATGCCCCCGGGCCTTGTTTGCTTTTAAAGAAGCAGGTGGTCATGTGTGTGAACTGAAGCATAGGATCATGTGACCACGTGTGTGAACTGATGTGAGGCCTGTCTGTTTCATCTGCTATGTCCCGTGTCAACACAGGCACACCTGCGCTTGCTCACATGCCGTCAGAGCGGCACGCCTGCCGCAGGAACAGCGGTTGTTAGGCCTGCAGAGGTCAGGGCACCTGATGAGTCTGTGATATTTGCAAGGTTGGCTCATATGTGTCCATAGTAGATGGGTTTAGGCGCTTATTAAAGAACAGCTGAGCTCTCTAGTATGGATTTTAAAAAGTGCATTGTTAAAAGTCTGTTAACTTACTAATTTTATATAAACAGTATAAAGTTAAACAAATATTTTGAAAACCTGTCTTAAAAAGTAATTAGAACTGACTTTCAGGAGAGCACGTTTGTGTTTGAATAGGGCTTTTGCGTTAACATGGAATTCCCCTGCTTCGAGATCTAGTGACTTTGTGGCTTTTGGTCCTGTTCCAGACCCTTCACAAACAAGAGGCCGTTTACAAATGTTCTTAGAACATCTATCAAGGAATTAACTGTCCTCCTGTGGGTTTGTCTCACCCTGCTGTTTTGGCAGAGAGCTGGCTGGGCTTTTATTCTTTGCTGAGTGGAGGCCTCTCTTCCCTCAGATTCTCGCTGGTTTCTAGGGCCTCCTGTGTCCCTGGTATTTTTGGACACTGTGGAAACCTGATACTTAATGCTGGCTTTGCTACTGTCCTCCAGCATGGCCTGTCACTGTGGATCTGTGCAGGTCAGGTGCTGAGGGCGAGCTTTGACGCCTGGGTCCTCATATGTAGGTAGAGGCTTGTCACTGGTTGTATTTTTATCGTGACAAATGCCAGAGACAACAGCTTACTGTTTGTGAGAGTCCGTGCAGGACGATGCTGCTTCCTCATGGTGGCCAGGACGCAGGAAGAGAGGAGAGGACTGGTCAAAAGCACCCCGACACCCCCGGGACCCATCTCCTCCAGCCCTCCAATAGCCTGGTCAGCTGTGCACACATATTCACTTCACCCAGTGATGAAGCCAGGGCCCTGGCAACCCCGGCAGGTGGGACCACATTCTCAGTAGGAGCTTTTGGGGAACCACGTCGGGTCCCCTGGAGCACATGGCTGTGAGCTGCCCAGTGTGGGCTCTTGGGACTGAGCTCCGTCCTCTGCAGGGACAGCAAGTGCTGGTAATCACTGGGCTACCTTTGAGCTGCTTAGCGGCTTCCTTCAGTGGATGTGTTAGGGTCATACGTAACCAAAGGTCAGAGGCTTTCTTTTATGCTTTCTTTCTAAGTTTAATAACTGTATTTATTACCTTTCCATTGCTCTCATAAAATACCCTGACAAAAGCAAGTTAGGAGAGAAAGGGCTGACAGGCCCTGGCTGAGCATGCTTTTGCCTTCAATCCCAGTACTTGGGAGGCAGAGGCCAGCCTGTCTACAGAGCAGGTTCCAGGACAGCAGAGAAGGAGTGGGGGATTATTTCTGGCTCACAGTTTGAGGGCATAGTCCATTATGGTGGCAAGTCATAGCAGCAGGAGTGTGAGGCGGTGTCACACGGCATCACAGGGGGGTGAGGGCTCGTGTGAGTGTTTTGTCTCCATGTATGTATGCAGGCTGCATGTGATAGAGTAGACGCCAGGGGAAGTGGTTTTCTTGGGACTGGAGTTAGGATGGTGGTGAGTCACCGTATGGATGCTGGGAATTAAACCCGGGTCCTGGAAGAGCAGCAGGTGCTCTAACCACTGAGCATCTCTCTGGCCTTTAACACCTTTTTTTATTTGTGTGGCAGTTAGGGTGAGTCTTCCCATCTCAGTTAACCTGATCCCAAGCAGACACAGAGGCTTACTTCCTAGGTAGTTCAGATGTTGTCAAGTTGACAATGACTGCTAACTACTCCAGTAGCTTGTAGCTCTGCACACTTCCGACCTGGATCCTTTTAAGTTATTTTGTATGGAGTGAAGTGTAGGAGGGGATTCAGCCTTTACTCTTTGCCTGTGGCTGTCCATATGCCTCAGAGCCTTTTGTTGAATTTCCCCATTGGATAAGTAATCTTGGCTTCTTTGTCAAAAGTCAGTATAGATCGTGGTGCCTGGCTTTGGATATGGGTGTCCTGGGTCACTGCTCTGTGCTGGTCCTTACTCCACACACTTCGCGTCTGCTTGTTGTAGCTCCAGCCTTGTTCTTTCTGTTAGACTTCAGGCAGATCCAGGTGCTGTGAATTTCCATACACACGACATCTTCTACAGTGTCCTGTGGGGTTTCCTGGAGTCTCCAGATGAGTTTGTAGGATGTCGCTCCTTGAATAACATTGTAAGTGTGGGTGTTTGGTTATTCAGGGTTTTCAGAATCTCAGCCTTGAGAACTTCATCCCTGTCACTCATACACCACGGTGCAATCTAAAGTTGCACACAGGAAAGCCTGCAGAAGCGCAGTGCTCAGTCTTCTGGGAAGGACATAAGATGAAGGAGGCGCTTGCCCTTTTACTACATATGTCTGTATTTGAATGCGTTCGAGCATGAGTTAGGTTAGCATTTATGTTAAACAAGTGAATGCTGTGTTATTCTGTTAGAATTCACTGTGAAGTTCTTATAGTTGACAGACTTAGTGCCTTTCAAATACTGCAGGTGTGGTTAAGATCTTTTAGCACTGTCTCTATTGCACAAACATCAGGATGTGGCTGTGACTCCTTTGGATAGGGTTGACCTGAATTCCAATGGAGCAAACCCTATTTGTTACTATCCTGGTTCTAGCCGTGGAAGAAACTTTTGAATACCACAGAAGAAGTAGGGTGTCCCTCTCCATCCAAGTTGCTGGGACAGCCAAGGTGCATGTAGCACCTTTTCTAGTCACAGCTTCTTACCATGGTGTCCCGTTGCTAATAAGGTGTTACATCCTGGGAACGGACAAGTTTCTGATGACCCCTGCTGCCTAGCCAGCCAGTTCCATCAGTCTGGCATGTGGCCAGATGTGTGATGCATGCATCCCCTTGTCACATGTTCTGGGCCCTGGTGAGGTAGAACCAGCTTCCCCAGGGTTCAGAGGCAGAAGCGTCAAACAGCCTGCAACATCAGGAGGCTGCTCTGAACCTCTGCCTTCTGGGCACAGGATTCACCTTGCAGCATCTGAAAGTGAAAGGTGGCTCTGGCTGGAGCTCCTTGTTTACACATGTGTTGCTGGTATGATCTAAGGCAGCTCTGGAGGACAGGCTGAGTTAGGCAGTGAGCTGGGGCAGGAGTAACAAGACAGTCAGGTCATTGTGTTCCGCATGTCTTCCACAGACAAGCCAATGAAGTCCTTGGGGAGGCCCCCACGGACAGCAGGTTAGAGCACAGTCGGATGGTGCTCTTCTGGGAGATAGTAAGGTAGCCGGAGCTGGCAGTCAGGGCTGGACGTTGTCCTCTGTAGGCACCAGGGATTGCTGTGTGCTTCGGGTGTGTAGAGTCCTTTCTTGTTCTTTGGGGTGAGGATCTTTACTCCCAGAAGCAGGGAGTAAAACTTGTTTAAAAGTCTATTGGGCTGTTTCTCTGTTCTGGGGCAGGAAGCCTCTTTGTGGCATTTCCTACCTTTGGCAGGCATGTCCCTGCATAGTTTGCCACCTGCATACCTGTTCAAGTGGCAGGTGTGCTGGAAAGGAGAAAGAAACCCCAGTTTAAACCAGTAGTAAGCCTGAGTGCTCGCAAACGGCTTTGCTATTTAAGATGTGGGCGCACTTGAGGAAATGTTGGGTCATGCTTCTGATGCTATGAACAACCCAGCAGACTTTTTTTTTTTTTTTTTTTTAAATTTTAAAGAAAGCCCTATTATGAGAAACAAAGACCTGTTATCAAAGCAGTGAGCAGATGCCATGGAGCTCATTCCAAGGACACTACCCATTTTTTTTCTCACTCTAGACTCAGAGGTGCCAGGCATAAACGAGGCCCTACATGGTGTCTTCTCTGTCTTAGTATGTCAGTTTGTGTCTGCGTCTGTCTCTCTTCCTCTCCTTTGGAGACAGGATTTCTCTGTTATGTACTCCTGACTGGCCTAGTATTCTCTACATAGACCAGGCTGGACTCAAACTCACAGAGGTCTGCTTACTTCTGCCTTCCAAGTGCTCGGCCTAATAGTGTGCACCACCATACCTGGCTAGCCGGGTTGCTTTCAGGATGGTATCTTTGTTTATTTTTATTATTTTTATTTTTTTATTTTTTGGTTTTTCAAGACAGGGTTTCTCTGTGTAGCCCTGGCTATCCTGGAACTCACTCTGTAGACCAGGCTGGACTTGAACTCAGAAATCCACCTGCCTCTGCCTCATGAATGCTGGGATTAAAGGCGTGCGCCGCCACTGTCCGACCCGTATCTTTGTTTATTAAGGACAGTTTTAAGGATTTTGCACCCCACCCCCTTGCCTCAATAGTAAAATAGCAGCAGGCCCCTTGACCAACTTTTTTTTTTGAGTATCATGTTTATTTAGCAAAGAGTTTCATATGAAAATATACATGGCCCAATTATCTATCAATCAGACAGGCCCTTGGGGAGGGGTGTGGACCCCACTGCTGAGCAGCCATTGTTTAGACTCTTTCCAAGACTTCTGGCATGATGAAGCTGTTTGCTGTGTGACACCCGTTCAGATGTCACTCTGCTGTCCACTAGTTACCACCTCCACACACTCAACAGTCACAGATCCATAAAGGGATCAGAGCCCCAGAGCATTCCGTGTACTTGCCTGCCACCATTTAACTTAAGTGATAGCTCCTTGTCCATAAACTTCTTCAGTTTGGGGGTGGGCTTTGCTCATGGTGACTCCTCAGTGGGCTCAGGACAATGGTGAGTGACCCTCTTAATGCAGAGGGATGGGGAGTGCTCATCGGTGACAGTTACCCAGCCTTAGTGCTAGCCCGACCAGGAGGGACAGCTTAGGGTCCCTCCAGGCCCCTGCAGCATGAGAGGGGGAAACTCAGATGGACCACACCCCGTGAAGGCGACCGTGCTGTTGCTTCCCAGGGCATCCTCTGCCCTGGCCTGGTGCCAGGGCCCCAGGGCACTGTCAGGCCGCGTGCGGTCCCTCTGAGCCGGAGAGCTAGGCACTGTTGTTTTTGAAGTAGCACAGGGTCACTTGCCAGAGTCAGGGCTTGTCACTGAGAAAAGCTTGGCTAACAAGACACTGCATTGTTCTTTCGAAGCTCTGGGTGTGACTGCAAACGAACTTAAAGAGTTTTTAAATGTTGTCTTTCTTCCTTAATCATGGTGGTAAACAGCGCAGCTAGTGTTTTACAAATCTCTGTGTCACTGATCTAAAGTAACTTTATAAAAAATTTGAAGCAGATTCTACTGCTGGTTTTTTATCGAGGTGTTTCATCTGTATGTGAGGTGCGTGTATGGTGTGAGGTGTGTGTGTGTATCTGTGTGTGTGCGTGTACATATGTGTGTACGTACACATGCATATCTGTGCCACATGCATGGATGTGGACCTCAGGACAGCTGTCGAGCTTGATTTTTGGGACAGGGTCTCTCATTGGCCTGGGGCTTGCTGATTTGGTGAGGCTGGCTGACCAGTGAGCCAAAGGGATTGCCCCCGGCTCCTCCTCTCCAGTGTCTGGGGCAAGATGGATTACGGCCACACTGCCTGTGTGCATGCGATCAGGGTTGAGTCCTGGTTCTTGTGCTTTGTACAACAAGCACTTTGCAGACTCAGCTATTTCCCTCAGCCTGTGTTACTTTTCCCCCAGAGTTATTTTTACTATTTTTAAGCGTATATGTGCATCTGTATGGGTGTGTGTACTTGTGTGTCATGAGTGCAGCCGCCCACAGATGCCAGAGGCATTGGATCCACCTGTACCTGGAGTTAATGTGATTACAGGCTCTCCAATGTAGTGCTGAGAGTCAGACTCCAGTCTCCTGCAGAGCAGTGTGTTCTCAACAGTGAGCCACCCCTCCCGTCCTAGCTCACCTTGGTTTTTGGTTTTGTTTTGTTTTGAGACAAGATCTTGTATAGACCAGGTTGCTCTAGACAGGCACCACCACATCCAGATAAGTTTGTACTTTGAAACAAGTCTTTTCTAAAGTAAAGATGGCTTTTGAATCAATATCTTTTTTCCCCTCCATGTAGTATCTTCACTTCTCTGTGGAGCCATGGGTCTAACATGGATCCTATCTGTGGAAGTCCTGTGGGGAGGTCTATCTGTCACAGACTTGCTTGGACAGGGAAACAGAGCTCTTTATTTTTTTAGACATATATTTTAATTTTTAAATGTCTTCTATGCTGTTTATGCTGGTCTCCAACTCTAAATCCTCCTGTGTCTGCCTCCAGAGTGTGGATGTTAAGTCAGGCGTGCCACCCTGCCTGCTTCACTGTTGATGCAGGGTCTGGTTCTCTCAGACAGTGTAAATAGTGCAGGGCTTGTTTTTTTACTGCTGTACTGCCTGTTCCGAGATGATCTCACCCATGCTGATGCAGGAAGCTTATAGCCAGCACTTCTGCCTTACTGAGTTTATGTAGTGGACAGTGTCCCGCCCGCCCCTGTTTCCCGGCCTTCAGGTCTCAGTCGTTGGCATTCCAGTCTCTAGGACTTGAGCAGGATTTCTGTAATGGCTTGGTCCATCTCTCTTATTTACATACTAGAAGATGGCTGGTGCAGATTGGAGACTTAGACCCGATGGGGTTGCTGTGGCCTTAGGCTGCTTGTTCGTTGAGCAGGAGTTGAGGATCACGTGTGCCCTATCTGTTCTAAAAGTCACATCTTACACATAATTGAAAATTCAAAATATCCTTTGAAATATATTCCTTAACTCCTCATCTGTGTGTACAGAGACTCTTCTTGATTGTGATCTGCCAAAATTCACACCTTGAATCCTCATAGGAGCTGGACCTCATGCCCATAGTCCCTTCCATAGGACCTGCAGTGTGCTTGAGTTTCTCTATGGTGCAGTTACTGTGCAGTGCTCTGTGGCTGTGCTTCAGGCTGTGTTTGTGCCTCGGGCTGAAAGGACTGAGATGGACTCCAGGGAGAGAAAGCAGCAGTCCTTTAGACTTTCTATGCGTAATTTTAGGCTGTGATACTATCCCTCTCCCATTGCAAATGTGTCTCTTTCCTAATTTACAGGGGTCCTGAAGACACTTGCTTTGAGTTTGGTGTTTTTCCCGCCATCCTGAGTTTCCCACTTGACTACCCCTTGAGCCCTCCGAAAATGAGATTCACCTGTGAGATGTTCCATCCCAACAGTAAGTGGGTCTAACTGCAGTTGACAGGCATCAGAGTGCCACACTGTTAAGGGCAGAGAGGGCCAGTAGGCGCATGGCTGCAGCATGTCTCCTCAGTGGCTCTCAGCTCTAAACTGTGACAAATGAGCTATGATGTGAGCCCCAGAACTGCCACTTTGAGGGTCAGCTTAATGTAGAGGGGAAAATGCATGCACTTAACACTGGCCATTGGCCCAGCCACCCTGTGTTAATGGGTTACTAGAACTTTCAGGACTTGAGTGCTTTGTGTCCTACATTGGCCTTTGTCACAGTGTCATTTTTAATGGTGGACAATTGGAATTGGGCTAGAGAGAATAACTGAGGCTCCTGGGAATCTGATCCCTCTGATGGCCTCGCTGGAACCAGACTGTCATATGGTACACAGACATATACACAGCAAAACAGTCGTGCACATTAACGAGCAGGGGCCAGCCCAGTGGTCCTACAGCAGAGTAGAGGGCACGCTGTAGTTAGCCGGCACAGTTCCTGTCACTCAGGCTTGGGATGGGAAGACATGCACTGTGTTGACTGGGGAGGACTCACTAGTACTCTGAGTTCTATCTGTGGCTGGAAGGGGCCCCATAATACTGTCAGTGACTGCCCTGGTTAGGATCAGGAGTTTCTTTCTTCCATTTACAAGTAGGTATTCTACATAAGAGAAATTTGATGGGGGCTTTAAATTACTCAGGATGGCCTTGAACTCCTGATCTTCCTGTCTCTATCCCCCAAGTGCTGAATTCCATGCACGTGTGCCCATGCCAAATGTACATAAGAGAAATGGGCAGCGGGTTGTATTTTGAATGATGGATTTAGGATAAAGTTCCTTCTTGTGAATGGTTTTCAGAGCCACTGATAATCCTGCTCTTCTGCCTGTGGGGCTGAGATTCAAGTAGGATATTCTATTTTGTAAAAACAAAACTTATTTGACACCAGGGTTTGTTGTTGTTGTTGTTGTTGTTGTTTTTCAATTTTATTTTATGTGTATGAGTGTTTTGCCTACATGTATGTCTTTGTAACAGACAGAGGCCAGAAGACTGAGTCAGATCCCCTGGAACTGGGATTAAGGATGATTCTGAGCCATCGTGTGGGTGCTGGGAATGGAACTCTGTGAGGAACCTCTCCAGCCCAAATGGATGTCTTTGTAGTTTGTAAAAATCATTTTGAAGTGGCCTGGTGCTAGATGCCCCCCTTTCCCGGCACCTAAGGAGTTCACCTGCCTTGCCTCTGCTCTGGCTGCACGGACATGGGCTTTGGTGGTGGGGGTGGCCCTGCCACCTGAGTTAGGGATGTCTGAAAACCTGCTCTGCGGGGCCCTGTGAAGGACCTTGCTCTCTGGGAACTTGAGTTTGGAATATTTGTCCACTCATCTTTCACTTCTTCCTTTAGGTGATAATGCTCAGAGAAATATGTAACAAGGTAGAATCTAATTATGACTAGTCAGTGCTAGACAGATCTAGTTATGACTAGTCAGTGCTAGACAGATCTGGTCCCAAGCCCCCTTGTCAGTGACCACAGGACCTGACCAATCCATGACAGGTCTGGCCTGCTGTTGGCAGGCCTCTCTGGGATCTGTGCCAACAGGAAACTGGTGTTTCAGCTGTGCAAACAGCTGGGCCTCTGTCTGGAGCGTCCCCACACAGTGACACGTCTCTGACTTTTGCAGTCTATCCTGACGGCAGAGTCTGCATCTCCATCCTGCACGCTCCAGGTGATGACCCCATGGGCTATGAGAGCAGTGCCGAGCGGTGGAGCCCAGTGCAGAGCGTGGAGAAGATCCTGCTTTCCGTGGTGAGCATGCTGGCAGGTGAGACTGTGCCTTCTGTTTTCTGTTGTACCGAGTGTGAGCAGACGTCCAGGGGTATAGACTATGTAAGACATGCCAGTATATGCTCAGGATTGTTGGCTGCCAATTGCTAGTCTCTCATCTTTGGCATTTTGATTTATTGGGGCCCTACTGTGTGTCACAATGCAGGGGTATAATGCTCAGTGCAACAAATACTCAGTGTGAGGTGCCTTCAGGAGCTTACAAACCCAACCATAGTAATTGACCAGTGTGATAAACCTGACCTACAGAAGCACTGTTCTTGGCTACTTTGGAATGGTTGGGGCACTAAGAGCTGACAAGGGAGGAAAAGGCATTTGGGGCTGAGGATCAACTGACCAGGGGCAGGAGCTCTGGTCCTGAGCCTCATGGGCAGCCTAGGGGCTGCATTGGATGCCACTTCTCAGTTGTGCCTTAGAAGGACCATTGTGTGGAGCTGGTGGGTGCTGGGATTGGGATAGGAGCAGAGCATTGGTGCTCAGTCTTGTGCTCGGACACTTGGACACTTCTGACCAAGAGAATGGGTGAGTTGAGAGGGACTGAAGGATGCAGGCCCTCGGAGCCCTCAGTTGATGTGTGAGGACTTGTATTGCTGACCTGAGCATGGCTGCAGTGTCTGGGGAGGTACAGAAGGAGCAGGATTCAGATGAGACGTTTGGAGTGTGTGGGACAAAAGGGGTTCCTGTCCCCTAAGGGGCTGTCCCGGCCTCCCTCCCTCAGGCAGAAAGCCCTGGTTTGTGTTGGAAGTCCACTTTCCTGCTCACAGTGACCCTTGAGAGGGTTGTGGTGTCTTGAGATGAAATGGGGGCCAGGCTGCTTACCCTGTTACTCACAGCTCCCTTTCTTCTCAGAGCCCAATGACGAGAGTGGAGCAAATGTAGACGCTTCGAAGATGTGGCGGGATGACCGTGAGCAGTTCTATAAGATCGCCAAGCAGATTGTACAGAAGTCTCTGGGGCTCTGAGGCTACACCGTGTGCACACTGAGCAGTCCAGCGCTGTCCTCAAGAACGCATGGTGACAATGCTGTCATGCCAACACCAACACAGGCAGCTGCAGAGCCACGGCCCTATTGTTTCTTCCTTTCCACCCCAGACAGGCAGCTCCCCTGAGATCATGACTGGAATAATGACAGCTGCTGCGCTGCAAAAGACTCCTCCTGCCGCGCCTCAGGGAGGGTCCAGGCTGTCCTCACTACCTCTCCCAGCCATGGGGTCCTCAACTCTGCTCCTTCCTGCAGTGCTGGGGACCTGTCCTGTTGTCTGCCAGGGACTGGATACCAATGCTGCTCCTTCTGAGGACGTGGGGCCTTGGAAAAAGCAGTGCAGGCCTGTTGTCCCTGCCTCTCAGTTCCCAGGTATCCCAGGGAGCATTCTGAGCTTCTTTTGACACTTTGCACTTAGAAGCCTAGGTTGCCTTTGGCATGGTGACAGAGGCTTGCTGTGTGTGTCACAGATGTCACCGTAGCCCCTTCCAGGAGATGCTTTATAAATGGGTTCATGAGAAGAGGGGACATGGGTCAGCAAGTCTGCTGCTTTTTCTGGTTGCATCTGTGTCTGAGTTAGTGGTGCACACTAGAGCAGGCGGGCCTGCCAGAGCTTTAGTGTGGGTCTCCTCTGGAGGCTCTGCATACACATCATGGCTGCACCAGGTTTAGCTCTTGGATCAAATTGTTCTTCACTGTCAGTTTGGAGGTGAATCTGCCACTAGGTGCTCGGCAGATATGCGCCTTCTGATCTGGACGGGCTGGGAAGCTGTGGTGCAGGCCAGGGGTGAGGGTGTCTGACAGCAGGACCTGCAGAGCACAGTGCTCGAGCAGACCCCGTAAGCAATAACAGCTCTGAAGTGTAAGTGGATGCTGGGCCTTTTCTGAACAGCTTACATTTAAGCACGAGTTTCTATTTTTAAGATGCAGCTTATCTGGGAGTATGCAGCAGATCTCACTGTGCATTGTCTGCTTCTGTCCATGCCCACATGTCAGTGGCCAGCACTGTGCATGTTTCATGGTGTTAATAGTTCCCAGCTCTGGGGCTCCAGGTGGGCACCTCTGGGGACCTTGTGCTTTCCTCTTCACAGGGGAGTCCGTTCTAGTCGAAATGCAACAGTCTGGTCTTGGGAGGTGCAGGAGAAGGGGATTGTACCAAAATAGTATTTGTAGGCCGCTGAGATGAAGCCCTCTCTGTAAGGAAGTCGTCTGTGTGGGGAAATGTCTTGGCCACAGGGCATGTTGCCGTCTCAGGCCTCCCTGGCAAGTGGGGGGGAAGAGAGACAGTCTCTTTACAAAACAAAGTATTTTTATTCATTTGTATTTATTAAATGAAAAAAAAAAAAAAAGAATCCTCTGGTGTCCCTCTTCTGAGGTGGACTTTAATTACTGTTAAATAAAGCCGTGTACCTGTCCTCATAGTGTTGTGTGGTTGTGTACCTGTCCTCATAGTGTTGTGTGGCTGTGTACCTGTCCTCACAGTGTTGTGTGGCCGTGTACCTGTCCTCACAGTGTTGTGTGGCTGTGTACCTGTCCTCACAGTATTGTGTGGTGTTCGCTTGGTATCTTTGGGAACCTGAGCCTCGGTCACCTCCCAAGGCGGCTTGGAGGTTACCAGTGCTCTCTTCCTTCGGCTCACATTTCCTTCTCTCTCCTGTGTTCTTTCCTGCTTTCTCTGCTCCCTCCAGGACTGGAGGTCCTTCCCTTGGGCCAGTGGCAGGGCTCAGGTGCCTGCAACCTTGGATGTGAGGCGTTTGTGTATTTGCTTTCCACCTCTTCACTGTGTGGAACCGTTTTGTGAGCAGGGTGGCCCAAGGTGGTCACCAGCAGGCATCTGATGATGCTTTGCTTCGGTTCACATAGGTTATTCTCCCCATATCATCACCACAGGCTCTCACTGTGTAGCCCTGGCTGCCCTGGACTCACTATGTAGACCAGGCTGGATTTGAGCTAGATCTGCCTGCCTCTGCCTCTTGAATACTGGTGTCAAAGGTATGCGTCGCCACCCAGCATCATAGCCTATTCCTGAAGCACTGCCTCAAAGCTGCAGGCATTGTTGAGCCTGCCTCAAGGTGTTTAATGAGCCCTGGTTCTCCCGGAGACCCTTCTGTTCTGGTTCCTGCACGGTGCTGCTCTGGGTAGAGGCTTGCACCCTTTCTAACTGGGGTAGCTCCCAACCATTGATGGAGGCTGGCTTCAGCTCCAGGTGCTGTCGCCATTCCTTCCCTGGGTGCTTGGGGCATCCCTAGTCCCTGACACACCCCTACATCCCCACAACTCCCAGTGATTTCAGTTATTTCTCCTCAGTTCTCAGGCAAGGGCAGCACCGGCAGCCATGCCTTATTCTGGGTTGATGTCTGTGGAGGGGTGAGTGCTGACTGCTATCTTGCTTAGAGCATGTCACATACAGCCTACTCGCACGCAGTACATGGCTGGCCTATGGATGCTCACACACACAAATCAGAGGCCTTGGAGGCTGCCTAGAAGGGTTGAAATAGTATTGTTCTGGAAACCTGTCCTGTAGGGACAATGGGATGGGCGGGGGTGACTTGAATCAGCATGGTTGGAATGAAGTAGGTATGGTGGCCTGGGCTCTCTTAGGTCAGCCCTTCGAGCTGGCAGGAATGCAGCCCCTGGCTGATGGTGTGGTATTAGGTTTGGTTCTGGCTGAGCAGTGTAGGACCAGAGGTACCTGCAGACTGTGACCCACACTGCTGAGGGTTCACACGAGTGTGGGCCTCCTCACAGAGGAGGCAGCCACGCACCCAGACCTCTGCAACCACTGTTGTCTCATGTCTGCCAGTGGTGTCAGGAGGGGCCATCATATGTTAAGAGGAAGGAAACCCTGCAAGTTCACCCTATTTGACAGAAGCTACAGCCCCTGGCTCTGTATTGAGCGCCAAGGAAATGTGTCCCCTTTTGAAGGCCACGTCTTACTCCTTTGCTCATTTCCTATATGTTTGACACTTGGGCTGCTACCCAGGGCTGCTCCTACCCAGGGCAACTGCTTCTGTGTTAATTCTCCACAGTGCATCATCCTTCCCTTGTTCCCCCACACGGTGTAGCCCCCCACTGCTCCTACAAGGCCCCTGACCCTAGCCTCAGCACCTTCTGTCACCGGCTGCCGTTGGCAAAAGCTGGCCTCCCATGTGTCTTCAATGGAGGCCACTATCTAGCTTCTGCTCCCTCCCTTCTGTTTCTGGGAGTCCGAGGCTGCTAGCTCCCTTCTAGCAGCTTGTGGAAGGGCACTCTGTAGAGGGTCTGATGCTTGATTCTGGGACCTTTCTCTTCCTGCCAAGTCCTGTCTTCCCAGCTAGCTCTGTCACCTGGTAGAAAGGGGCCTGCTCACCTGTTCCCCCTCATTCCTGTTTCTTCAGCTGGGTGGCCATGATGCCTTCTGTTGTGGACCATTCCTGCCTGTGTATTGTAGGAATAGCAGCTTGTGGGTGGTAGTGGCTGTTGACCATTCCCAGGGAAATGAGGACCACAAGGCTGAAGAACCAGCTATATGAATTCCCAGTGTCACGTGACCTCCCGTGGATGGGTGTGGCAGGTGGGTCACTGACTCAGGCCTGCCATGGCATCCTTTGTCCTGGACGGAACAGGAGGACCTGGGAGGTCTGCTGTGGGCACCCACCCCTCTCCCTCCTTAGCTCACAAAAGCGAATGCCTCTAGCCGGGAGCTTTGTGCAGCATGGATAGTGACCGAGCCTTAGGTCTGGAGAAGGGGTGTCCAGAGTGCTGAGGACACAGTCCTCATCTTTGCTCAGGCTCCAGTCTGTGTAGCTCCCTCCTTCCCTCCCCAGGGCTCCATGACAGTGAGAGGTAAAAGAGCATCATCACTGCCTGAGGGCCAGGGTACCTGGGAAGGAGCGTCCTAGTTAGAGGGTAGGAGGGTTGATGGCCCCCAGACAGGTGGGGTGATGGGCCTGCCATGTCTGACTGCTGACATACCTGTCAAGCTGGCACACTCCAAGCAAAGGCTGGTACTAGTCATGGTATCTGGTGGCCCTAGCCTCTGCTGCTCAGTTGCACTGGGATCAGGCAAAGCAGGTTGTAGGGGGGCCATGCCTGAGGCTGGAAGCCCCACTGAGGTGCTAAGTAAGGACAATGGTTTGGGGCCTGTGTCCTGTTGCGGGATGCCACCGATTTGGACACTTTTCAGACAGTCTTACAACCACTTGCTCCGGTGGGGGATCACATGGGACCTGCTTATGGTCATGAGGAGGGCTTCAGGGAAGAGAAGAACATCTTGTGATCTGCCTCTGATAGGCACAGGCCAAGGGGTGGCCTCTTGTTGGGGTCCCCTGCTTTTCAGTGCCTGCCCCATGTCACTGGCCCAGAGTGAGGTAGTTGGGGTAGCCTCTGGCACTTGGCCTGGTGTTCTAGCTACTGGATGACTGAGGCTAGCTCAGCAGCCTCTCTGGGCCTTTGAAGGATGTGCCATCCAGCACTTGGGGGGGCCTCTCACTGCCTGGTCCTCTGGGAAGGGACTAGTGGCTGGCTTTCTCTAACGAGGAAGCTGTTCCTGCTGTCTGTCATCTCCTCTAAGTAAGGACTGTTTCCTGGCTCAGGACCTTCTGGGCCTGTCTTATTCTCCAAACACTCTGAGTGACTCCTGGGTAGTAAGAGGATGTCATGGCAGTCCATCCCCAGGCCACCTGAAGCTTGTTAGAACCAGTTAACAGCGAGGTTCCTGTGTACCCCCCTATGGGCTCAGGGGTGGGGCCCATGGAGCTTCCTTCTATCCTGGAATAACCCGGATAACCCACACTGGGCACAGCCCAGCTGTGCTTAGGTGTAGATCCTGCAACTCCAGGACTCCTGTCTTGCTCAGGGCTGGTGGAGAAGCTGGGTAGTGGCAGCTCCTTTCAAGTTGTGTGTGTGCATGCGCCTTTAGCTTTCTGGCAGAGGACCTGACACGAGCTGGCTCAGGTGGAGGCAGAGACGTGCAGGACCATCCTTTGGTAGTGCACCTTTGAAATCCTGGATCGCCCTAGCGAGTTGGAACCACATGAAAAGCTGTGGCTCTGATGGAGCCGACTCGGGGTTCTCATGGCTTCTCCCTCTTGGACTGGTTCCCAGCTGCTAGAACAGCTGGCAGAAATAAGGCTGCTGCAGGGTCCCAGATGCCCCACTGGCTCTTCCTGTCCCAGCCCAGGCTCCCTCTCCTTGCTGAGCCTCAACGTGGGTCCTCTGAGCACTGAGTAGCCAAGTATGGTGTGTGTGAGCAAGCTCTGCGTATGTAAACTGGAGCTGTAGGGATGCTCACACAAGGGATGCTGGGATCTGGTTCTGGCACAACCCCAACCACGGTCAACAGTAGGGGTTGGACCAAGACAGACATAGCTTTTGTAGGTCAGTCTCTAGCTTGCTTACAATGTCCCCAGGGCCTGGTGGGGTGCCTGTCCTCCCTGGGTCTTGGAACTAGGCCCCCCAGTGCTCTACAGACTGGTGTTTAGAGGCTCTGCCTTTACAGTTGTAGGTGCTCCTCCCCGAGCCCTGCCTACTGTGTGGACCCTCTGTGACAGTCTGTGTAAGTGGGCTTTTGCTAAAATCTTCTCAAGCTTGGTGAGGGAAGGGAACCTAAAACAGCAGGGTTTGACATCTGAAGGTGGCTGATGAGGCCTGGTTAAGGAGGAGACTGGAATTCCAGTCACAAGTCTAAAGTCAGCCTTTCTTATGGTTCCTGACCCCAAACCAGTCTCCAGTTCCATATGTATCTCAACTAACCTAATCCCAAGGCTGCCCTGCCCCATGCTAGGTGGTGTCTGCTGCCACAGGGAAGGGTGGGTGCGCTGATTTCTGGGCAGAGGCCAGGGGCAGCCGAGTCACCTCAGAGCATAGCGCCTCATCTGTGCTAGCTCTGGGTTGCGTGTTCTGTTGCTTCAGTGAGAGCCAGGGGTGGGAGTTACATGTGACTCAGGTGCTTTGGGGACAATGAGGCCTTGAGGGATCTAGGAACTCCTGTGATGTGGCCCCCCCCCCCCTTTCCATGCTAGCTGGATTTCCACACTTGCAAATGGTTGCTGTGGTGGTTTAAATAGATTTGTTTGGCCCCCTTGGTGGCAGATTTCCATTCATTTTCACGGCCATCTCTCCTGTCCTTCCCCACACCTGATTCTGAATCCCCCGTTCTCCCCCTTCTCCCCCCTCCTTCCCAGTTCCCTCCCTCCATCTGCCTCTTATGACTATTTTATTCCCCCTTCTAAGTGAGATCAAGCTTTCTCACTTGGGGAGTCTGAGCCACAAGCCGAAGAGCATACACAGGCTGGACCTGGGCCTCCCTGCTCATATGTAGCAGACGTGCAGCTTGGCCTTCAGTGTGGGTCCTGAAAAACTGGAATAGGAGCTATCCCAAAAGCTGTTGCCTGTCTGTGAGATATGTTCTACTAGCTGGGTTCCCTTGTCTGGCCTCAGAGGGAAAGGAAGTGCCTAGCCTCACAGAGACTTGAAGTGCCGGGTTCGGGGTATACCCGGGGGACCCCACTCTCTCAGAAGAGAAGGGGAGGGGGAGGGGGAAGGAGTATGGGAGGGAGTGACTGTGAGTGGGCACTGAGTGGGATGATGTAAAGTGAATAAGTTAAAAAAAAATTAGGTTTGGCCCCCATAGACTCATGTGTTTGAATGCTTAGCCCACCGGGAGTGGCACTATTGGGAGGTGTGGCCTTGTTGGAAGAAGTGTCACTGTGTAGGCGGGCTTTGAGGTCTCCTATACCTAATCTCTGCCCAGTGTGGAGTCAGAGCCTCCTCCTAGCTGCCTACAGGAGACAGTCTCTTCCTGGCTACCTTCAGATCAAGAGTAGAACTCTCAGCTCCTCCTGCACCATGTCTGCCTGGTTGCTGCCATGTTCCCACCTTGATGATAATGGACTCAACCTCTGAACCTGTAAGCCAGCCCCAATGAAATGTTGTCCCTATAAGCACTGCCTTGGCATGGTGTCTGTTCACAACTATGAAACCCTAAGACACATTCCACACATTAGAATACTTGATGTAATTGCATGTCTACACACCAGCCCAAACACACGTGCACACTCATGTACCTGCATGTGGTCACACCTTCCCCTGACCATAAGATAGCACATGTATTCCACATGTTCACACTCGTCTGTAATGTGATATACACACCAAGCCCGCATACAGACCATCACACATACACAGGTAACCACACATCCTCACACTTCATACCCACACGTACAAACACATTGGAACACGCCTGTACACACTGGCACACACCTGCATACACTAGCACACATAGGAATGTGCAGGCCTGGCTCTACAGCTGTGCCCATCTGGTGCTGGGCTGCAGAATGAATTTCACTGCTCTACGCCTTTCTCAGAGAACCTGGTATGGATGCTTGCCAGTCGCTGCAGAGGGGCCTGTTGTCCTGGGTTTCATTTCCTCTTCTCTGAAACACTTGCTCTTCGTGCTTGTGGTTGATGCTGAGGGAAACCTGGCTACCTCAGGAGACCCTTAGTGTGTCAGGCCTGCTGTCCCTAGGGAATCATGGGGAGATCAACAAAAGTCGTCAGCCATGAAAACAGCCACAGATTAGGTTTAAGCACAAATCTAATGCTGCTCTTCGGGCACGAGGCCCCTGCTACCCTGTCCTGCCCTTCTGAGGCCTGAGTGCCCTTGTCTTCTTCATGCAGGGGCCCAGAGACCCATAGGGAGCTATGCTGAGACCTGACCCCTCCACTCCTGGCCACAGTGACTTCTGATTTCCTACAGGGACCCATAGTGGCTCCTGAGAAGGCTCGTCTCCCTGTTTTGTCAGGCCATATGGCTTTTCTCTGTCCCTGACTGTGATGGTTTGAATATTCTTGGCTCAGGGAGTGGCACTATTAGGAGGTGTGGCCTTGTTGGAGTAGGTGTGTCACTGTGAGTGTGGGCTTTAATACCCTCATCCTAGCTGACTGGAAGCCAGTCTTCCTCTAGCAGCCTTCAGATGAAGATGTAGAACTCTGAGCTCCTCCTGCACTATGCCTGCCTGGATGCTGCCATGCTTCCACCTTGATGATAATGGACTGAACCTCTGAACCTGTAAGCCAGCCCCAATTAAATGTCCTTTATAAGAGTTACCTTGGTCATGGTGTCTGATCACAGCAGTAAAACCCTAACTAAGACACTGACTATAGAACTTGCATTTCTGGCTTTCCAGTTGTAGCCATGCTGGTGTCTGGATGGCAATGTGTTCTTCCTGCAACTGTTCCATCAGATCGGCTGGCACCCCAATGAGCAGCTCTGATGGTTCATTACATCGTTGGCTAACAGGCTGGGGTGTGCCCAGGCAGACCCAGTTTTGGATGTCACAGGACACTTCTGAGCAGTGGGCAGAGTACAGATGACAACCCAGGAATGCCTTCACGGTCTGTTGTGATGGCTATTGGTCTAACGGGTCACATGGCATTGTTCCTGTCTGTATCCTACATGAGGTTTCCCTCCCTCTCACCTTCCTCACCACTGTTTAGGAATGTAATGAGCCCTACATTCCGTTCCCTCTTCCTGTCCCCTATTCTTTTTGTGAACCAAACTCTGTCTTACAGGTGTCCTTGCTACTGTTCTATTGTTGTGAAGAGATATCATGACCAAAGCAACTTATAAGAGAAAGCATTTAGCAGGGGAGGTGTGGGCTTGCTTACAGTTGCAAAGGGTTAGTCCATGACCGTCGTGGCAGGCAGGCAGGCATAGTGCTGGAGCAGTAGCTGAGAGCTTACATCCTAATCCGCAGGCAGAAAGATTGGGACTGAGCCTGGAGTGGGCTTTTGAAACCTCAAAGCCCATCCTTCCAGTGGCACACTTTCAACAAGGCCACACCTCCTAATCCTTCCTGCACAGTTCCACCAACTGGGAACTAAGCATTCAATATATGAGCCTGGGGGGGGGGGCATTCTCATTCAAACCATAACAGGTATGGTTTTTCTCGCTTTAAGCAGATAGTAAATGCTTAGGCAACCCACCCACCTGACTTCCATTTTTCTGTAACCTGGAGGGACCCTCAGCATGTATCATGGGGCAGAAAGATTCTCAGCACCTTCCCATCTATAAGTAAATACCTTCACCTTCATATCTGGAGTATCTTCCCCAGATCCCCAGACCCCAGGGTTCTGAATAGTTGCCCTTTTTTTTTTTTTTTTTTTGGTTTTTCGAGACAGGGTTTCTCTGTGTAGCTCTGGCTGTCCTGGAACTCACTCTGTAGAGCAGGCTGGCCTCGAACTCAGAAATCCACCTGCCTCTGCCTCCCAAGTGCCGGGATTAAAGGCGTGTGCCACCACTGCCCGGTTTAGTTGCCCTGTTTTTTAAAAATAGAGGCTGGTGTCTCACCCCAACTTCTGGTTTCTGTCTCTTTGCACAGAGCTAGACAGCTCTGTTTGCTTTAAGGATTTTTCTCTCCTCGGTTCTCTGCAGTTTGACTATGACACAGGCAGTGTCCCCGTGGGGCTGCTGAGGTTTGGTTGTCCTTCTCCTTTTCATCCTCTCTGTCCAGGACACCAGCTGCTCGTGAGTTGCAGCAGATAACTGTCCTCAGGTGTCTTGATTTTTCTTCCCTCTCTCCTTCAGATATATCAGTTTCTCCTGACTAGTTTTCCCGGGGAACGGAGCTGATGAGCCACGCACCGTGAGTGGCATGGGTTTGCGGTTGGGCTCATGGTTGTGATAACCTGATGCGTGATCTGTTTCTGTTTTCTTCTCCTTTCGTACTGGGTGTTGAATCTGGGACCTTGTGTCTATAGTAAACGCTATCACCCAGCGACTTCCCCAGCTCAGAGCTGCCATTATTTCCCATTTGATCCTTGTTTTTTTTTTTTTTTTTTCTTCTCCGAGACAGGGTTTCTCTGTGTAGCCCTGGCTGTCCTGGAACTCACTCTGTAGACCAGGCTGGCCTCGAACTCAGAAATCCACCTGCCTCTGCCTCCCAAGTGCTGGGATTAAAGGCGTGTGCCACCACTGCCCGGCCATTTGATCCTTGTATTTCTCTTCCTTTATCCCGCTACAATTCCTACATCAGCATCTTTGACAAATCTAACATCAGGGTCATCTTGGGTTTGGCTCTTTTCTTATCTTTGTCCAACCCCCCCCCCCCGGGGGGGGGAGAAGGGTTCCCTCTCATGCCTCAGGCTGAGCAGTTCTTTATTGTACATTAAACTTGTGTCTGGGGCTGGAGAGGTGGCTCAGCGGTTAAGAGCACTGACTGCTCTTCCAGAGGTCCTGAGTTCAATTCCCAGCAACCACATGGTGGCTCACAACCATCTGTAATAGAATATAATGTCTGAAGACAGTGACAATGTACTCATATACATAAAATAAATGTTTAAAAGAAAACAAAAAACCTTGTGTCTGGTTTTCATGCGGCTGGCTATCAAGCGTTGAACTGGTCATCCTGAATCAGGACCTCGGGTTTTAGGCTCTCAGGTTGGAGCTGAGAAAGGCCGTTGGTGCTTCCCAAGCCCCTGTAGCTGGGGTTTCTATCCCGACCAATCCTGTCAGGACCCAACTGGGGCTGGCCCAGACAGATCCACCGAAAGCCCTCCTAAGTGGCTGCTTTCACCTGTCCCATATGCATCCTTAGCTGGCATCTGGAGGAGTCTCCGTGTAGGCTCAGCCAGGGACCCCATGTCTGTCTGTTCCTCATGTGCATCCAAAGCAGTCTCTCCCCATCATTGACCACATACTTGAATGGGGTGAGTGCAGACAGCCCTAACCTGGGACACGGGGCCCCATCTCTGAGCAGCTGAGGCTTCCCTGTCCAGGGGTTTCAGCTGCCTGGCTCTGGTCTGTTACTCTAGATGTAGGACCCTGCTCACCTTCCCTGTCAGAAGCTGTGGGACGGCTTACTTCTTGAAGTCTGGACAGCTGTGGGACTCTCCCTGAGCAGGGAACCATAGACATATTTATTTTATGTATGTGAGTACACTGTAGCTATCTTCAGACACACCAGAAGAGGGCATCAGATCCCATTACAGATGGTTGGGAGCCACCATGTGGTTGCTGGGAATTGAACTCAGGACCTCTGGAAGAGCAGTCAGTGCTCTTAACCACTGAGCCGTCTCTCCAGCCCATTGTCCTCGTGTTCTTGCAGCTGTGATGGTCTTCACCAATCTTTGGCTGCCTGCAGACACAAGCCTGTGTGTATCCACATGTTGAGTTCTAGGATTGGTATAACCCAGGAGTGACCGACATTTGTGTTTTGCATGGATCCCCTTGTGAAACCAACATTTGCCATGTTTTATATTGTGAAAACAGCCGAAGTCAGACCCCAGCCTTTGCAGATTTGACCTTGCAGACCTTGCTTAGGGGCACTGAGCTGATGATGTTGCTCCCTCAGCCTGTCAGGGGGAAGCACTCTTCCTGCCTGCACCCTTGTGATGGCAAGATGGAGCTGTAAGATGTGCAAACAAATCCTGCCCCATTTGACTTCGGGTCTTCACCTTCTCAGACAGCTGTGGTACCCAGACCAGCTGTGTTCTCTGCTCTGGATCTCTGCTGTGAGTGACACACAGGTTTGGAGCCTTTGTATCGAGAAACTTCCCACTCAGTCTGGGTCTGGAGAACAGGAGCCTCCGTGCCTGATCAGAAGCTGAGGATGTCTATTGGGCGTGCTCTGTCTGTGGGGACAAGCCCACAGTCCCTTAGAGCATGGTGGGGTTTTCCAATGAACACTGACTACTGTTGTACATAAGGGAGAGAGAGGTCCCAGGGCAGGAGGGCTGACGTGGCAACAGGAACATAGAGAAGGAGGGTCTGCCTGCCTTAGTCGGGTACCTGCCAGCAGTATGGTGGCCAAATGAATAGGGTATCCTGGAGGGGGACACCAGGCTAGAGAACTGAGGAGTCTGGATCTTAGCAGAGGAGCAGGTGGGCTTCTGGCATAGGGGGGAGATACTTCTGGAAGGAGGACAGAATTTCAAGGATAGGGCTGGGGAGCACCCTGCCACCCAGATTTCCATTTTTAACTTCTGGAAAGTTCATTGTACTGTTATGGGAGAAAGAACAGGGCATGTGAGGAGATTAAGAAGGAGCTACCACGAGGCCCAACCTGAATGACCAACACGGGACAGCAAGCCATAATGACAAGGTGGCACTCAGCTTGCAGACCATGGACTTGTGACAGATGAGTCCCTCCTGCTAGGTCCCTACAGCAAGCTTACAACCTCCAGCCTCTGAGCCGCCCTTCTCCAAGCCTCTCCCAGAAGGGTTGGCAGTTGCTCGATCAGATAGCGTTTCGCTTACCCAGCAGCTCCATGTTCGTGGGCTAGCTTCAAGTATTTTCATGTATTCTCGAGACAATGATTAAAAAGTAATTAACCTAAATTTAGCCTGATTGTCATAAGTAAATTAGCCACATGAATCACCTGTGATCTGCCAGCCTACACACGTCTGGCTACCAGGTGAATGTCCCTCAGGGGAGCCATGGGGTCCCTGCGCTGCGCATCAGGGGACAGTGTCATCCTCATGGGCCCCGACGGTCTGGTTCAGTGCACATGATATGAGAGGTTGCTTGGTCAGCCAGCTGTGACCAGCTGTCCTTGGTGTCCGAAGCTGTGGTCAGCACACCGGAAGCTGCGAGCCAGACAGAGAGCAGAGCCCTGATGGTTTGTCTCTGTGACCAGCTGTCTCTTCTGCCAACCCTGATGGCTGCCTACATGGTGTGTGGCTGCTACCTGTCAGACCACAGCCATCACCTGGGGGCTGCTGGAGGCCATGGTGTTTCGGTCAGCTACCTGAAGGTGGTGGTTGGAGGACCGGAGAGAGGTGGGTGGCTCTTGCTCTTGCTGGGTGGGACAGGGATTTTCAGGGCATCAGGAGTTGGCGGATCTTTTGCTGGGACCAAAAGAGCACTTTTGGCTGTACCAGGCTCCTGGGACTCCCCAGGGCCATAGCCTCTGTCTTCCCTGCTGTAATGTTCCCCTTCATGGAGGTCCTGTGGCCCCCTGTGCTGCTCGGCCATGTGTTTCTGTTGATCTCCTCAGCTTGTCCTTGTTGGTCTTGAACTTGCATCTTGATACTTCCGGACAGTTTGAGGAAAGGCCCAGGAGATAGGTCCTCTAATACTCTGCTTCTCCCTCCAGGACTCCCTCACTGTGCCCTCTGGTGTCACCTCCCTTTCTCATGTATTTCCCATTCCCTTGTCACTCCTGAACCTTTCAGACATGTCTGTTCAGTTCTCACCTCTCCACAGGAATTACTTTTTTTTTTTTTTTTTTTTTTATTGGTCTTGACTTAGATCTGTTAAATGGTTAATAGAGAAAACCATAGTGGTTATATAGAAAATAGAACAGTGTCCCCCAAAGGCATCCACACCCCGACCTGGCCTCTATGATCAGGCCATGCTGGTGTGATCAGGACATTGGGACGAGAGGCTCGCCTTTGGTAGGAGAGCCAGAGACACGCAGGAGAGCAAGGAGCACAGGCAGCACTCGGGACCTGTTCAAAGGATCTCTTCTTCCTGTACAGAGAGCCTCGGTTCTCAACCTGTGGAAACACAGAGACCGTTTCTGGAAAACATCCTTGCCTCCAGTTCCCCTCTTGTAGGGATAACGCAGAGAGATGTGTTCTGTCCTGAGAAGTTATCTAGGGAGTCACTAGGGGTTGTGCAGGTCCTGGACCTGTAACATTACTGCCCTCACCCTTTTACATGCTGGACAGAGGAGCTGAAGAGGCAGGGTAGTGTTAGGGTTGGAACCCAGACCCAGCAAAAGGTCATGAGCTCTGCCTGCTTCCTGACTAGAGGCAGTGCCGAAGGGGAGCAGATCCGACCATACCTCCTGCTAGACCAGCAGTTCTCAACCTATGGGCCTCGACCCCTTTGGGGAGGCGGTCCAACGATCCATTCACAGGGGTCACGTATCAGACATTCTGTGTATCAGACATTCACACTCTGATTCATAACCGTAGCAAAACTACAGTTATGAAGTAGCAATGGAATAATTTTATGGCTGGGGTCACCACAACATGAGGAACTGTGTTAAAGAGTCCCAGCATTAGGAAGGTTGAGAACCGCTTCTATTTGGGTGGTTTTGTGTCCTTGAGTTCTTGGTGAACTTCGAATGCCAAATACTTTCTCTGAAAAATTAGTCATAAAAATAGCAACACTTAGATAACATTATTTCTCCCAGATAGGATTTTAAAAAATTGCTTCTAGCTGTATATGGGTAGCTCATGCCCTATAATTCCAGTCTGTGGGAGACTGAGGCAGGAGGATTGCTGTCAGGTTGAAGCTAGTAGCCTGGGCCCAGAATGAGACCCTGTCTCAATAAAACCACCACCACCACCACCACCACCACCACCATCATCCCAACAATAATAAATAAAATAATAAAAGCAAATATCCCTGGCTTCTGTGAGGTGTCTGCGGGCTTTTGGAGATATTTCTTGGTCTTGCTAATCCCCAGGCTAACCCTGGCTCTTGGACTGCAGGTGCACAGGGCTTGCTGACTCTTCCCACCCTGCCCTTAGAACTCATCTTGCCCAGGTCTGAGCCAAGCAGAGGTCCTGTCCAGGAAGTCTAACCTGTAGGGTAGCCCCTAGCTCCTGCTAACCAGGTCTGGGGAGATGAAGCTCAGACAGTGCTCCCCTTCAGGCCTGCAGGTGCTCCACACACCCAGCAAGCATTGGTGGTTTCGATGCTGTTTGGGTCCTTACGTACAGTCTTGTGTCATACGTACAGCTTGCTTGGATGGTGCTAATGAATTTCAAAAGCGTGCTTTGCAGTCCATGGGCCGTGGACAACTGTTCTGGGCTCAGGAGACATTCTCTGATTCAGTGCGCTGTGGGCACGCAGGGGCTGCGTCTCCCCAAGGCTGCAGGCAAGAAGGCCTAAGTGCTGACTTTCGCTTGGCAGTTCCTCATTCTCACCGCCTGGCAGGGTAGCTGGGGGATGGGGGTGGGGGTGATAAGCACGTGGCATCTGGGGTCAGGTAGACCTGGCTGTGATCTGAATATGCCACGTGGGCAGTATGACACCGGGTGGTCGCTCAGCAGTCACTCTGCCTTACAGCCCTCAGCTGTCCTGTCCTGCAGAAGGCCTGAGATCTGTGTGCACAAGGCTTGTCCTGGGTGCCGGGGGCCTGAGAGTGGCACAGGTCTCAGACGCAGCACTCGGGGCACGGGGCGTGGGGTGTGGGGCACGGGGCATGGGGCGCGGGGCACAGAGTGTGGGGCGCAGGGTGCGATGCCTCTCAGCATCTGTGCTTTCATCTTTTATGGGCAGAGATGCAGGTTGAGACCAGTTGCCAGCCGCCTCATTAGCAACCACACCACTGGCGTCACCTCGCAAACCCGGGAGTCACACTCGGAATGTGTCCAGCTTCCTCCCCTTCAGCCACCTGGAGATGCAATCACCCACTGATCTGGCGAGATCCCATCTCTTCGTCTGGGGGGCTCCCCGAATTAATTACCTGTGGGGAGGTGACTCACAGGGCCTGGGGTCTAATGAGGCCACGGCCTTGCTGCTTAAATGGCCACATACCACACACATGCAGACAGGCACAGCCCCACACTCATGTATCTATGGACATGTATGAGGACACATGTAACACATATGAATACATACACAGGCTTACACACATACGGGCATGTATACATATAGATGCTCACAGTCACATATAGATATGTACATAAGTATACACACCCAACATATGTGTATATACACTGCATGCTCAAAAATAGATGTGTGCTCACATTCCACACACATGCAGCCATACACATACACACATACTCTTACACATGTACACTCACACATATAGATAAGTACATGCATGTACCACACACACGTTGTCATGCACATACACACATACAACACATATAGACACATATAGACATGCACATACACGTATCACATACAGTCCTACTCCTGCATCTGTACTGAGGCACACACATACCTGCACACATACAAGTTTGTACACACACACACACACACACACACACACACACACACACACACACACACTCATACATGCATATTATGTGTGACCATTTACAGATATACGGGCACACACCCACACACGCAGACATGCACTTACAGACACATGCCTGCATACACCGTACATACATGTAGACATACACGCTCACCCACTGGTACATGGGCACACATGCTTTGCAGCCCCTGCATGGTGGTGCCAAAAGCAGAGCTGTTCCGACTAAGAAGTCTCGCCTGTCTCCTCCTTCACGCCTTCATGCAACAATTCAATGGGGACCGTTAAGAGATCTCATTTTTTTCTTAGTCTTTTATCTCAGCACTCACCAGGTGCCAGGCACTGCGCTTGGTGCCACAAGAGTGACAAACACTCTTGGGGTTGGGAGGGGACATAAACAAGGGAAGAAGGATGAAGGACCATCCAAGAAAAGAGTCTGAGGAGTCAACAGGCAGATGAGTAGAAGGGCTTGGGTGGGGTAGGGATGTGTCTGGGGGGGTACTGGGTGTAGGGGTGGGGGGCACGGGGTGTAGGGCGGTGCAGTGTTGGAGTCAGAGGGCTGAGCAGGGCATGTGGATGAAGGCGACCCTAAGCAGATGGGGGAGAGGCCTCCAGCAGGGGACCTCCCGGGAAAGCTGCAGGCCACGGCTGGATGAATGTCCTACAGAATCACACGGAGCGTTTGGACATCACTCTTTGGACCGCAGACACTCCCATTTGGACTTGCTGAATCTGGGTGGATGAGTGGGTGGGTGGGGGTCAGAGGCTGGCAGTTGGGGTGCTGGGAATGTGGCAAGGTTGGGAAGGGTTCGGTGCAACAGGCAGGCTGCTGGCTGGGGTCTGCAGGGGTGGGGAGGGGTCAGAGGAGATGGTCCTGTCACCTGAGAGATAATTGCTTGTTAGGGTCCCAACACCATTTCCCCCAATCTTGGTAAAGCCTTCCAATTTCCTCATGGTGTACAGTTGGGTAGGAGGGGGGAAGTCTGACCCATGGCTTAGCCGCTAAGGTTCTGTGTTCTGGGATGTGGCTCTGAGCCCAGATGTTAGTCACCAGTGGGAAGCCTTGGTGGGTGTGGCAGAATCTTCAGCCTGTGATGTCCTCTTGTGGACCTGGCAGGGTGTCCTGCAGCCCTGTGACTGGACTGTCACAGGCCAGATCTGTTCCCTGCAGCTGAAGGGCCTGAGTCTGTGTCTCTACACATTACACCAAGAGCACAGAACATGTGTCAGGAGCCTGAGGTTCAGGGCAACCGTAGGGTGCAGGGCAGATTCCAGGCAGAACGTTTGTGTGGGTGAGTTTGCCCTGCAGAGGGCCTGGCACACATGGGGGGCATTTCTGGGTTTGATCCTCACTGTAATTGGCACTAAAAGTTTCCGGTGAATTCCAGGTAGGCTCCCTGCCAGGCTCTACCCCCATGTGCTGTATTCTGTGCCAGGGCCAGTGTCAGCCAGAAGGAACAGCATGGGTTGGTTTGACTCCAGCTATTTGGTCATCTCCCTGGTCTCGACAGTCATTTCAGTCCATGCCCCTTGCAACAGCTGTTCTGTGTGTGTGTTTGGCTCAGCTGTCTGCATACGCACCTGGAGCGTGAGGCTATTGTTTACAAAACCCACACAGCCACAGTGGAATCAATGGGGGAATCAATCTGGTATTGGGACAAGAAGTCAGAGAGCTGTGCACGCCACTTTATGAACAATGATGTGTGTGTGTGTGTATGTGTGTGTGTGTGTTGTAGGTGAAGTGTGGAGTGTGAGCCTAAACCAATGCCAAGCTGTCTCAGTTGCACCCCCAAGTTGGAAACAACCAGATCTGTAACAGGTCAGGGTTAAAAGTATCTGGGCTGGCCCTCAAAGCTGCCCTGGTTCCTCTCGGGCTGTTGAGTGGTTGAGAAGTCTGACTTCCCACTGCTAGGTCCCCTCAGAGCCAGTAGGACTGGGGCTTGTCCCCTAAACCCCACCAGGGATCTTGGGGATGCAAGGCTGCTTGGAAGCTTTTGGGAGTCTGAGGAGGCCCCATCCTCTCCTGGTACCTATGACTCCTCAGCAACAAAGGGGACATCCATTCCATCCATCCATCCATCCATCCATCCATCCATCCATCCATCCATCCACCCACCTTAAATGTCCACTCTGCTCAACCTCCCTGTGGGTCAAACTGAGACCAAGGCACATGACTTTGAAAAACTCTGCTAAAATTCTTCTGACCCCAGGCAGAGAAGAACTGTCTGTCTTCCTCTGGGCACAGCCTTGGAGGACTCAGCTGTCAGCCTGAGGGTAGTTTTGCTCCTCATGTGGTGATCCACGCAGTCTGAGGCAGCTGAGGGCACATTCCCTCAGGCTGTGGAGGAGGTTCACATTGGCAACACTGGCTGGTGGGCTGGGTGCAGACATCGGGCGAGGCTGGTCCAGTGTTGATTGCAAGACCAGAGTGGATTGACTGTGGGATCAGGGCCAGTGTCTGTTGGTTTTAGAGACTGGGAAAGACAATGCCTGGGAAGAGAACCAGAGATAGCCATCCTTCCCGGGGTACCTTGCCTCAAATTTGGATGAGCCAACTGGGTGAGGGTAGCTAGGGAGGAGGTCTGGGCCTCCATCCAGTTTCAGGAACTCGGAGCTGTCTAAATGGCTGCAGGGCTCAGCTTTGGAGCCACACCCAGAGATCTCAGTTCATCCAACTCCGCACAAATTTATGAACCGCCAGCAAGTCTTTTCTTAGCCCCCCAACACGTAGAAGAGAGAAGCTCATGACATCAGCGTCACCAAGCAACCAGGTCAACAGGACTGTGGGAGGCTCCTGGGTCCAAATAGGGGTCTGTGAGCCCCCGTGAAAAATTGCTACTCGAGTCTCACTGAGATCAGTTTCCTAGAGACTCCCTGTTCGGTAAAACTGCGTTTTTAAAATCAGGCTGTGCCTTGCCCCAGAGACTTCATTTTACAGGCAACCTTTGACTTATTTGGGGGCGGAGGATAAGTGTGCACCTGGGTGCATCTGTCCAATACCACACAAGATGTTAGGACAGTACCTCTACCTTTCTCTTTGTAGCTATGCCTCTGTCTGTTCTATATCTATGTCAAGACAAATAACTCACAAATAACTTATTCTGAAAAGTGAAGAGTGTCACCCTATAAGTTTATCAGAGGAAACCAGGACTACAGAAACACATGGGTACACTAAGATCACACCAGAAAAAACAGGTCCAAGAGCTTGTTATACACATCAGACCAAAGGGTATCCTCTACCAAGAGGAGGGTATCTAATTACGGGATGGCCACAGACAGGCTGCAACCTGGCACCTGACTGCTGATACTATGTGTCAAGGAACAGACAGGCAGAGAACTCCTAACTATACCATGGGCTGCAGTTCATCTCAGTTCTCTGTTGTCGTGGCCTACTTGAATTTCTGCTTTGGCCTTCCACCTCTTTGTCTGTCTGGACCTACTGTCTGTCTGTCTGTCTAGACTCAGTCTTGCCCATCACCTCTACAGTCTCTGTTGCCCTCCCTGTACCCTTGTTTTCTGCAGCTCAGCTCTGCTTGCAGCAGGTTTCCAGAAAGGCTGAGTATCTGACCCTTGAAGAGTATCTGACTCTTGGAGAGTATCTGACCCTTGAAGAGTATCTGACCCTTGAAGAGACTTTTCCAGCCTGGCAGCCTCCCACTTTCTGTCTGATAGGCCATTTTGGAACTGAGGGGCTATCTGGATCGGGTTAGTTTGTAGGCATATCTGTAGGGGATGTTGTCTTGGTTGTTAATTATTATAGGAGGGCACAGTCCACTGTGGGTGGCACAATTCCCTAGGTAGGTGATTCTGAGTTGTATAAAAAACACTAGTTGAGTATGAACTCGAGGCTAAGCCCTCAAACAGTGTTCCTCCAAAGTTTTTGCCTTTAAGCTCCTGCCTTGGCTTCCTTCAGTAATGAACTATGACCTGGGAATGTAAGCCAAAAAAACCTCTTTCCTTTTCTAAAGGTTGTTTGTTTGTTTTTGAAAGATAGGATTTCTGTCTTAGCCCTGGTTGTCCTAGAGCTCTCTTTGTAGACCAGGCTGGCCTCAAACAGAGATCCATCTGCTTCTGCCTCCCAAGTGCTGGGATTAAATACCTGGCTTGGTCGGGTTTTAAAACATGCTTTATTATTATTGTTGTTGTGTGTATATACCATTGTGTCCACCTGCCATGGTACATGTGTGTAGAGGTCATAGGACAACTTTGTGGAATCTCTCCCCTCCCCCATTTCCATGGGTTCCAGGGATTCAAACTCAGATTGTTAGGGCTATGCAGCAAGCACCTCTACCCACTGAGCCACCCCTCCAGCCTGTTAGTCAAGAGTATTTTATTACGGCGTGATGCTTAACGTGTAAGCTGAGGGTTAATATTAGTAATTAAGATAGAAATCAAAGAAACTGTGTTTGCTTACTTGTGACGACTTGGCAAATTGCTGCCAAGGAAACCTCTGTACCTCGGAGATTTATCATCGTTAATACATCCTGACATCCTGGAAAGACATGTGTGCTTGCCTGTGGTTCTGACATTGCCAGCCCAGGATACGCTCGCTCCAGAGCGATGGTCCCAAACTGACTTTGGGCTCACACTCACACGTCTTGTGACTGCCCTTCTTCTCCTCTCTGTGGGGTACAGCACTTTGGCTTAGTCACTTTCTGTTATCACAAAATACCTGAGAAAACAAACGCAGGGCACAAGCAGTTCTAGCTTTAAATGGGTAGACTTTTAGCGTCTCCTTTTAGGGGTCCTGGAAACAGGGCGCAGTGTTGTTGAGTTGTCCCTGTATCTCAAAATGGATTTCACAGGACTTTTTCTTCACCATGGTCAGGATGCTGTGTGGGCCCTATGGCCAACCTCAGGGGTTCAGGTATGATGTCAGGGGAACCTTGGGTTGGGGAAGGGTCTCTTATGTTACCCTGTCCCAGACATCTTCTGTTTTTAGTAGGTCTGTGACTACTGGCCAAGGGTCAAGGCTAAACGGTGGCAGTTTCTGACTTTCTCAGCAGCCTTGGGAGTCAGTGTCTTCCTTACCCAGCATTCCTGATGTGCCCATCTCAGCAGGGCTGACCTGTTGGAGCTCCAGCCCAGCTGCAGCTCTGGCATGCCTTC
>CM052720.1:38789202-38799911 GCA_028551405.1 Uromys caudimaculatus
TAAAGGCGCGGCGCGCCGCCACGGCCCGGCTGGTCCTTTCTTTTTAAGAGGCAGAGTTGGAGTTTAAGAAAGAGTTTTACATAGATTTAAGTTTGGCTATTGAAAGGCATGGGGAGGGGGCGGGATAGACACCCTGAATCTCGTGCATGCTTTCCAGAAGTTACTCAGAACACAGTTCCAGGCCTCAATTAACCACCGTGAAGCTCCAGCTCAGAAGGAAATCAGAGGGTCTGCTTGGCCTCCTCTCCCAGGACCACACCTCTCTCTGAATCCTTTGAAGATGTGCCTTAGATCAGAGCTAAGGAGCCCCTTTCCCACAAGCTATGATCATCAGGGCTCTCTAGACAAGCAGAGCTGACAGGTGTGTGTGTCCGCGTGCAGATGCAGACACATGCACATATATGGATGGGTGCTCCTCTAGACAGGAGAGGTGTTTATTTTAAGAATTGACTCATGTGACTGACGGTGGGGGGTGGGGTGGCAAGTCCAGACTGCTGCCAGAGCCCCCGGGGTGGGGAGTTTTGGGGGGTTGGGGAGTAGGGCGGAGTGGAGGGGAGAGCTGGTGGTACAGCTGGAGTCTGGAGGCTGGCTTCTGGAAGAAGTACCTCTCCTTGGGGAGCTCAAAGTTTGCCTTGTGACCTTTAGTGGATTGGATGGGGTTCACCCACGTAGCTAACAAATCCCTTCACTGCAGTATCTGGGCAGCCTGGACCAAGGATGTGAGAGCTGCAGTAACACTACCTAATGCAAAATTCACCATCATATCAGCAAACGTCAGAACATAGCCTCTTTCTCGATCCGCAAGCCTCTTTCTCGGGTGTTTCTCATGGGCTCTTAGTACAGGGTCCTGGCTCCTGGAAGCCTGGATGTCACTCCCCAGGGTAGGGAGCTTCCCTTTCCTTCCACTGGGGTTGGGACAATATGGTATGGTACCACCCCTTCTGATCCATTGATGAAGAGGCAAGAGTTGAAGATGAGTTTAGGATAAGAAATTGGGGGTGCATAGCCTCATTTACACGTGGTTCACCATTGAATCTCCGGGGCCTTACGATGGGTGGGTGTACGCACCATGCTGGACTATTTCAGGGCAATGTCAAATGTCTCCCAACTTCCCGAACCGCCACCCTTGTACAGGCACTTTATTTTTTCATTTAAAAGTGTTGACTTTCCTAAGTGTACAGGGCAGCTTGTGGGGAAGCTGACCAAGATACATAAAGTAGGAGCTACAAGGGACCACCCGGGGTTTCTACACTTCGTTCTGCTCACAGAATATTTATTAAGGTGGTTTAATATTTTGATTTCTCATTTGACGTTTTGGAAGTCCTTTACTGTAAAGATAGTCCTTCTGTCTGGTGCCGATCTCTCTGCACCTCCATGCCGGATACATTCTATTTCCTCTTCAGACATTGGTTTCCTTCTGTATTTCTGAGGTAATGTTTTTATTGTCCCTGCAGTGTCTGGTGGCCCCTGATGCATCAGGACATCTGGGGACATGCTCCCTTTAGAATACTGTGAAATCACAGAGGAGTGGGAGGGTAGCACAGCAGAACCCAAAGCTTCAGAGGCGCTGAGTTTAGGATCATTTCTTCTGTTAGGGAACCTTACTGACGGAGCAGGTGGCTTCACTACCTGCACGACCCGGCTGGCGGAAGCCATCTTTCCCTTGTATAGGTTCCGAGGAACTGTTGTGAGGTGGGAATCTGCATGTTGGTGTCTGGTATATAAAGCACAGACAAGTGACAGGGACATAAGATGCCTTGGGAGGGAGAGAGGCCTAGGCAGAGCTGGCTGGCTGAGGAAGCTTCATTGAGAAAGAGGACTGGGAGAGCAGTGGATGCCAAGGAAAGTGCGATTTGCAGTATATAACGATCCAAAACACATATGCGCCTAACAACGTGTCATTAAAACACATACGGCCAGAGTTCTGGGGAGAGATGAAACTGAAGTCAGCGCTCAACAGACAGCAGTAGTATAGGTAGTGCTGGTAAAAGCGTGTACTCTGTGGAGGAGGAAAAAAAAGCAAGACTGAGCCTGTACACTCAAAATACACATAAATGTACTAATCACAACCCAGAAAGGGCCAGGCAGTGGTGGCACTTGCCTTTAATCCCAGCACTTGGGAGGCAGAGACAGGTGGATTTCTGAGTTTGAGGCCAGCCTGGTCTACAGAGTGAGTTCCAGGACAGCCAGGGCTACACAGAGAACTGTCTCGAAAAACCAAGAAAAAAAAAAAAAAAGAAAGAAAAGAAAAGAAAAAACAACAACCCAGAAAGGAAAAGCTATATATAACAGCAAAGTGTCAAGTCTAGGGAGAAAATGTAAGCGTTCTATAAAACCTCGTCTCCAGAAGACATTTTAGTATACATTTAGGGAGAAACCTAGATATAAAAAAAAAAAACCCACAATAAATTAGATGATGTTGTAACAAACTGTAAGTAGCATGACCAGAAAACAAGAATATGAAATATTAAATATGTGCAAAAATTTAATTTCATGTGCAAAGTACATATGTGCATATATATATATATATACACACACACAAATACACACACACCATACATGCCACACATACATACAGACCATATACATATGTCTACACATGCTGTGCACACACACATACACACACACACACACACACACACACACACACACACACACACACGACATTCCACACACACAAAGAAATTATGTTTACAACAATGATAACATTATCCCTGAATGACTTCACTTATTGGCAAACTAGCTGGCCACACGCTCCCAAGATCCTCCTGTCTCCATGTCCCCAGGGCTGGGACCATAGGCGTGCAGACACCTGTTGATGCTAAGGCTCTGAATGCGGAGCTTCATGCGTACACAGCAAGATACTTATCTGCTGGGCCATCTTCCCAGCTCGATTCCTATAATACTTTGCTTACTATTTAATGTTGGTTTGGAAGTTTCAAATAGGATTTTTTTTTAATTTTATTTTTATTGTGTGACAGAGTCTTGCCATGCTGCGCTTAAACTCCTGGGCTCGAGTGATCCTCCTGCCTCCGTTTCCCAAGCAGCTGTCCTATAGGTGTGTGCTATTGCACCGAGCTATGGGGACAATGGTTTGTAAGGTTTGCGTGAAGAAGTATATAGGTGAGCACTGCTAATACTTGTTTTTATTTTATTTATTTTATTTATGTTTGTATTTATTTTTATTTATTTATTTTTTATTTTGTATTTCAGGCTAGCAACTCATTCTGTAGTACATGCTGGCCTTGAACTTAGAATTCTCCTGCCTTAGCTTTCTGCATGCTGGGATTACAGACACACACCATCACACCTGGCTATGGATACATTTGTGTGTATGTGCACACACACGTGGATGTGGGTATGGGTGTCCATGTAAAGGACAACTTTGGGTGTTATTCCTTGGGCACTATCTGCTTTTTTTCCCCTTGAAACTGGGTCTTTAACTGGTCTTGGAAGTAAGCAAGGTTGCCTGGCCAGTGAGGCCCAGCGATCTATCTGCTTACCTCTGCCTCCCTGGGCTGGGATTACGATACCCAGGCTACTATGCCCAGCCTTTACCATCTGGGCTCTGGGGATTGACTCCAGCCTTTATGTTTGTAAGGCAGGCTCTCTGTGGTCTGAGCTAGTCTCCTCAGCTCCTGTAGGTACATTTTTGAAAAGGAGAGCTAGCGCGTATATATTTTACCAAGCGCTGCCAATATGATGCTCGCAAGGGAAACGGGCCTCCTAGAACGGAGGGCAGAAGAGCACACAGAAGGATAACACAGCATAGGTGACATTTGGGTAGAGATTGGCAGCAGTAACAGATGGGCCACACACGGGTCTCCTTGCTGCAGAGGAAGACTGAGCTGAGCAGATGTGCGTGGTACCTGTAAAGGTTGTTTCTCAAGACCTGTTGAGTCTTAAAGAAAAAGATGTTGAATAGTGAAAAGGCTGGGTTTGCTTTTCCTGAAGAGGCCAGATCTCTCTGACACAGGCAGACTGTGTCACGGGGACAGACTGCAGGGCATGCCATGATTTCTGGGAGAGGGAGAAAGGCAGAGGGAGCATCTGTGATCTAACCAATGTCCCTCTCTGCCTCCCCTCCTCCTTCTCTCCCTCCCTCCCTCCCCTCCCCCCCTCTTTCCCTCTCTTCCTCCTTTCCTTTCTTCCTGACCAACAAAGTCTCTAATAGCCCAGGCTAGTTATAAACGTGTTGTGTAGCTAGCCTAGGAAGACCTTGAACTTCTGATCCTCTACATCCCTGCGTCCATGGATTTCAGGAGTGCTCCATGACATCTGGATTACAGAAGTGCTCCACTACCTCTGGATTACAGGAGATTACAGGAGTGCTCCATTACATCTGGATTACAGGAGTGCTCCATTACATCTGGATTACAGGAGTGCTCCATTACATCTGGATTACAGGAGTGCTCCATTACATCTGGTTTATGGGGTGCCGGGATTGAACTAGGGGGCTAGGTGATTGCTCAATTAATTGAGCTACATCTTCACCTCTTGAGAGGTTTCCTTTTCCACTGGACTGGGCTGGTCTGTTCCTGCCTGTGAGATCTGTTAACAGGCAGGGAGCTCGGGTGTGGGTGAACTGTGTGAGGTTCAAGCCTATCACAGATATCTCTGATATATACCCCCCCCCCCATGTTGCTCTTGGCCGACATCTGCGAATCTTTCCTGCATGTAATGTAGAAGTGGTTTCTGTTGCAAAATCAACTTGAAAAAAAATTGGGTAAGAAACATGAGCATTTTTCTTTCTTACCAATGTCTCCAGATGCACACAGAAGTTTGGGCTCTCCTGTCGCTGAGGGCTTAGAAGCTGGCATACTTGAGACCTGCTGCTTTATCCAGGACACATCTGTGGTCACACAATTTCCAGATGTGGGTTTCAGAGATTCCTATGGGGTGTTGGAGTCTCACAGTCAGGCCCCCGCTCTGAGGGAGCTGTGGTGGGGGTTTGCATGATAATTCCAATAATGAACTCTTGCCTGCTGCTCCCAACATGCTGTGGGGCTACAGCAAACGTAACAAGGAGAGATTTTCCCAAGGGAGCATAATTTTAATTCCTCAAATCAGGCTGTTACAAAAACTGACACTGTCTCATTTAAGGAAAGGAGTCAGAGGGCAGCTGGCTGCATGGAGCGCACCAGCCCTGAAACCCTGGGACCCCGCACAGGTGTCAGCTGCCCCATCCTGCAGAAGTCACCTCCGTACCCCACCCAGGGTGTGCCTCTGGTGGCTACCACCACTACCTGCAGCTGGGCTGGGAGGGGCCCTGGTGCAGGACAAAGTGTTCCTCAGCTGGGAAAGAGACTGCATGACATTGCGTCCCCCTCTCAGACCAGGCTGCTCCCCTCCCCCCTCCCAGGACTGTTCCCCCACCCCCACCCCCTCAGCCCAGACTGGTGTTTCCCTGGGGAACCACACCCCTTTCCTTTGATGGTTAGGGTCAAGGTGAAGTGGGCTCCATATAAGCTCATACCATCTCGGATCTACGAGGGTAGGGACCTCTGGAAGCCCCACCACTGCTCCCTATGTTCTACCGGGAAGGGGTGGCACTGAGCTCAGTAGTGAAGACATTTACCCCAAGAGTTCCCCTGGGCCAGTTAGAGGGTAGCCACGTATCACAAGTGCCTCTTCAAGGGTTTCTTATCCTTAGTCATCACAAGCCCACAAGTCTCGTCACGGAGTCATAAACGGCACATCAGGATCTCCGGGGAGAAGGGAAGGCCAGAATTCCATCCCTACGCAGCCTCTCCAGCAGATCGTCCCTTCTTCCTCCTGTCCCTGTACCTCCCCCCTTCCATTTCTCCTTCCCCTCCCCCATCTCGTCCCTCCAGGTCTATCTATTCTTGTCTGCTCCCTGTCTTATGGTCTTTGGTCTCTCTGTCTCTCTAATCACAGGGTCTTGAGCTCGCAAACACCCACTGAGTCAGACACTGCCAGAGCCTTGAGTTGGGCCTTTCCCCTACTTCTTTCTTCTCTATCCATCTTTGTCCTCTCTCCCTCTCTGTTTTGTGGTACCCACCCTCTTGCCACCCCACCCCCACTCACACACATCCTCCATACACACAAAACGGTCTGCCATTTGCAAACCAACACCCACAGTGTCAGGCTCTGCCTGAGTTCTGAGCTGGGACATTCTGGGGGAAAACCGTATGTCTTAGGGGCTTGTGAAAGGGGGTCCTGTGGAGTCGGAAGCATCCCTCAGGGAACTGAGCACACAGGCAGTGCACCCTCTGCCCGGCCACTCAAAACCCTTTCCTCTGGAACAGATCTCTTTAAGGATGGCTCCCCCCACAGGGGAATTCCTGAAGCCAACAGTTGACAAACCCACACACCCTCCCAGGGCTGGGCACCAGATAAAAAGCCCTCCTCAAAGCCGGCCCTCCTGGGGACGGTGTGGGACCCGGCAGTGCAGGAGACTTGCCTCTGTCACCGCCTCCTCTAAGATTGATCCTGATCTCAGCATAGAACAGACGCTCTGACCTTCTGCAGGACCTAAGGCTGACCTGACCCTGCTGCATGTTGGAACCTCTGGGGACACTCGCCCCAGCGGAGAGCAAGGGACCTGTCTGGGAATCCCCAAGAGAGCACGAGGTGGACCGGCAGAGCACCTGTCCCTATTGCTAGCTGCAGGTCTGCCAAGGTCACCTGCACCGAGTCCTGCACAGCAGCCTGCGCCACTGTCATCTGCACCCAGGAAAAACTGGTTTTCTAAGTTTTTCTTGTTCTCAGGGCTCCGCTGAAGGATCTATTTCTGTCTCTCCTTCAGGAGGGTGAGCTTTGCCAATGACTAATCCCAGTCCTGAAGATTGATACCATTGTCACCTGCACATGGGACCCAAGCCCAGCAGGGAAGCAGAGAGATAAGCCCTTGCCTGCAGCTTAAGCTCCAGCCTGCCAGGGCCACCCGCCTTTTGCTACTGCAGAACAACTAGGGGCTGTCATTGCTGCCAGGACCACCTCTGCCCTCCTGCAGACACAAACATGGGCTCATCACAGTGACCACCTGGGGTCCAGACTGCCCCTTGTAGGGAATTAGGAGTGGCTGCCTCTCTGCAGGCCCGTGGAGCCCCTGGATGGATCTTGGGACTCGAGAACCTCATGTCTGCCCTGCTGACGTTGTGTGTGGTGCTCTTGCTTCTGGGTACCCCCAGCCATGGTGCCCGGCCCTGGGAGCCCTGCACAGGTAAGCTGACTACATGGGGACACAGGAAGGGCACCTTTTGTGAAGTTGGAGGGAAATGAGGTTCGACAGGCCACTTCCTGACACCAGGTCACTTGTGTGTGGTAAGATGCTGGCCTCCTAGAGACCTGGACAATTATGGGTGACAGGGGAGATACAATAGAGGGGGCTGCACAGGCAGTCACAATAAAAGGTTTCTCTAAGCTGCTAGAGGTGGGAGGAGTTTCAAGTTTCAAAGAGCTAACAGCAGCCATCGTGGCTTCACAAGTACTTACCTGCTTGGCTGCTGGGGAAGGCCAGGCACCTGCTTCAGGAATGAAGTCCCCGGCCCTGGGGCTCCTGGCATAGAGACGAGCTATCCAACCTGCACTTACCAAAGCTCTGGGCTGCCACGGGCCTGGCTCTGTCCCCAGTTGAAGGAGAAAACACAGGCCCAGCCCCAAACACACCCACAACCCACACCTGGGTTCAGTCTGTAGCTCCCCAAGGTGGGCCGACTGCAGGCCTCCTTCTCTTCTTAGAGAGGCCACTGGGAACACCAGGAACCATGACATCCTGTCCTAGGGTTCCCTGCAAGAGATTCTAATTATCAAGTCGCAATTAATGGGATAAAGACACAGGACAGTTGGATCGGGTAGCTGGACCTGCTGGGAGATTGCAAATTGGTGGTGGGGATCCCAGGGACAAGAGGCACTGGTGTGACAGGTGGCTGTGTTCTCATGTGCATGCCTTCTGCTGGGTTGCCAAGAAGTGTGAGGCTCCTTCACGCACTGGGCTGTTGGTCTCTGTGACATGGCAGGGGTGGGGTGGGGTGTGTGTGACCCTGTGACTGAGGTTTAGAACACTGACCTGGGTAAACGGTGCATGCAGTTTATAACCTAACTACCTAGAAGTGACTGACCATAAGTCCCAGCAGCCACTACACTATACAGTGCCACCGGTGGGGATCTACGGCAGAAGAGAAGCCCCTGCACACACACACACACACCCTGCCCCCGTGTTCTCCGGCCACACCTGTAGTGATGGCTTTGAGTGTGGAGTTTCTAAGTCAGTTGTCACCACATAAATCCCCTGGCTCCAAGTGATGGGAGACTCCCTTTCCCCCTCCTATGCAGGGCCACCTTGCAGTTGCAAGGTGAGCATATAAACGAGCCCCAGACGAACCCTGTGCAGGCCTGGCTGGCGGTTGTGAGGATTGCCATGCTTCCGGGGCCGGGATGAGTCACGAACATGTGCTTTCCTGTTCCAGGAGCCTGGGGAACACAGCCGACCTGAAGAGTGATAATAAAGATTATTTATAAAGCCCGCCCCCTCTCCCCTCAAGGTGTGTTTCGAATAGTTAAAAGGTGACCTAGTTATGGATATGGTGAACCAGGGAGGAAATATAAAAGTCAGGCTAATATTATGAAGCTATGTAATAAGAGGCTTGGGAGGCCAGTGAGGGTTGGCCCACTTCTAAGTCCCTCTGGTTCTACTCTGTGTTGAGCATTGGCCATCCCTGAAATTCGATGTGCGACACATGGGCAGGCTGCCTTCCCCTGGTCTGGGCTGCCCTGCCTAGCAGATGGGAAGCCGGGACCCATATCTGTAGCCACCGGGGAAATGCCATGGACCAGGGACTGGTGGTCATTGTGCAGGTCACAGCAGGCAGGAAGCTTAAGGAAAGCAAGTTTTAGAGAGTGTCAGCATTCACACCTGTTACAGGTGACTTTAGAAGTGACCCGAGGAGCCCTGATTTTGCCCTTGTCAGGTGCTTCTTGGTGCTTAACTTGCAAATGAGGTGACAAGATGGGGTTCTGGTAGGAAATATCTCCAGTCACCATCCACATACCTGTCCCTGTGGGGTCTAGTAGTCTGCGTTCTGGGGATTTTCTGAGAAGGGCTGGTGGCTTCACTCTCCAGCAGGCGGCCAGCAGCATGGAGCTCAGGGCCCCCAGGTTACTGGTCTCAGATACTGTGGAGTGTAGTCTTCCGTAGGGGTTCTGTTACAGACAGGGGACATTGCAGTTACCAGGTGAGTGAACACCCAGGAGTGTTCTGGGTCCTAGTGGAGACTGACTTCTCGGCCCTTGCTTTAATAAGAGGGTCCCCAGGAGAGCGGGAGGCAGGAGCACCTGTCTTCACAGCCTTAGAAGGCAGGAAGGCTTGGTGTGTGGGCAGGAGCAGAGCTTCCAAAGGGCCCTTTCCCCACAGGGCATGGTCCAAGACTGTGGAGGGTTAGAGATCCCTGCAGCCTCCTAGGGTATTAGGCTTCTCAGCTTCCTGGGTTTTACAGCCTGCTTACTCTCACGCCTGCTCAGAGGACCCTGGTGTAAGGGTGAAGGACAGCAGGCCAGAATGTGGCTGTGGCCCAGAAGACATGGCATTCTTGGGATCTGGAGATGCGGGGACATCCATATTGACCCAAGGAGAGAGAGAGAGAGAGAGAGAGAGAGAGAGAGAGAGAGAGAGAGAGCAAGCCGATGGAGCAGATTCAGACCCCAGACCCCAGACAGTGGATTAAGAAGCCTTTGCTCTTTGTTTTTTCTCCTTGACACCCTCTTCCCACCTCCAGGCTGTATTCTTCACGAGGTCACAGATCTACAGGTTGGGACATTTGAATAAAGCAGTACAGAGGCCTGTTCAGGAGTCACTGTGCTTTGTAGTCGACAAACCCCTGCTGTCCCTACCGTCCTGGTCCCCGAACAATCCCAAACAACCAGAGATGGTGAGACTTGATGAGGCCAGGCTCTCTTGCCAGGGACTAATCCAGCTGCCAGCTACCAGCCACAATCCACAGGGGAAGCTGCAGGTGGGGGAGGGGTGGGCACCAGCTGTGGGGTGTGACATGGTGGGGCTGTCAGGTTATGCTGCTGCCAGAGGTGAGACACTCCCAAGTCCTAGGGCTCACCTGGATCTTCAAGGACATCCCTGACCCTTGTGTGAGGCAGGAAGAGGAAACTGCTCAACAGCCAGGAAGAGAGGTTTATTAATGGCAGGGCCAAATGTGCACGGGGAAAGCAGAGGTGTACTGGGAAGGTGGGAGCTACCAGGCATTAGAGGAAGCTGCAGGTGGGGGGTGGGGTGGGCACCAGCTGTTGGGGTGTGACATTGGGGATCTGTCATGTTATGCTGGTGCCTGTAGCTCACTGTGAAGCAACGAAGGAGCTGAGCTCCCAAACACCCAGCAGGATAGGCCCCTCAGCAGCTGGACTTCTGGCCACAGCAGGCCTGTCTGGAGCAGGCAGGGTGGCACAGCAGGGACACACAGGAGGCTGGGCGACAGCAGCTGGGCTGGCAGGAGGAGGCACAGCAGGAGGAGGTGGGCACATAGCAGGCAGGTCTGCACACAGGGCGGCACAGCAGGGACACGCTGGAGCAGGGCTTGCAGCACACAGGCTTGCAGCAGACAGGAGCACAGCAGGAGGGCTGGCAGCAGGAGGAGGAGCCAGAGCAGATGGGTGTGCAGCACACAGGCTTGCAGCAGACAGGCACACAGCAGGGGGATTGACAGCATGAGGACTGGCAGCTAGACTGCTGGCAGCAT
>CM052720.1:38800411-38836980 GCA_028551405.1 Uromys caudimaculatus
CCTCCCTCCCTCCCTCCCTCCCTCCCTCCCTCCCTCCCTCCCCTCATTCCTGATGGAATGATTTCTGTGGGTGTTTCGGGTCCACTGATGTTTCTTCATTCTTGCACCTGTTCTCAAGCTTGTCCCGTGTGTATTTAAATTTCAGCTATTGTATGTTTCAGTTTTAGAATTCCCTTTTGTTGGATCAATTGCATTTCTCTTTTGGGAATCTCTACCTATTCACTCATGAAGATAATATTTTTCTTTGATCTTTGGACAAATAATAGCGCTTGTGGTCACCGACTGCCCATGTCTGTAATGAGATTATCCCAGATTCTTTTTCGCTGGTTGCTTTTACTTATGAAGGTGATTTACATCACAGAATCTTTTGTTATTTTGATCATATGATTGAACTTATGAAAATACATTTGGAGATTTTGGGTTCTATTTTCTTGTATCCATGGGTTTTTGTTCAGGTAGATGGTCAACTATTAACCCATTATTTTGAGCTTGTGTAGGTCTGGCAGTGTGTACAGATGTGGAAAATCTATACAACAACCACTCAAGATCCCATCATGCTACTGGAATGCTCACAGGGATTGAATCAGGTGTGGCTTGGGGCGTCTGTAGTGAGTCTCCCTGTAGGCTCCAGCACAGTGGTCTTGGGTCCTCACTGGATGCTGGGTGAGCTGATTCAGTCCTGTGGTGGTTTCTCTATTGCGGTCTGCCTCTGACCAGCCTTCTGGTTGGAATATAGGTTTGCAGTGAGATAGGCACCTGTTCCCCACCATCTTTTGCCAAGCTCTCTCTGAGGCATATCCCACCCATATTCTGGATGTTTCCCCTGCCCACCCTGGATCTCCTCTCACACACTGACCACGCTTTATTGGGAAGTTGGGTTGGCAGAGAGCTGGGCACCTGTGTGCCTCTCTCTAGCCCTGTCTGAGTGTTGACATCTCCTAACTGTCTATCAGCCGTGTAGTTAAGGGAGGGCTCCTTAGCCATTGTCCATTCCATCAAGATTTCAGGTTTGCTACACTCTATACCCTCAGTTCTCTGTTCCCAAGGGTCCTGGTTCATGCAGCAGAGGTTGTGGTTTGAATGTGTTTCTGAGGACCCCTCTTCTCAGCTTCAGTGGAACTCCTAATAGAGAGCGACATTGTGACAGACATCTGGTCTACCTCCTTATTAGTACTAAGAGCTTGGAGGAATTGTCCAGTGTGTGCAGTGGCTAGAAGTCAGTGAGGCTGCTCTCCTGCCCACAGCAGGCTATCCTAGAAGCCCATAGCCTTGCTGCATGGAGTCAAATAGTCTGCTGGGATGGTCTGGCCTTGCAAACCACTTTCTTCTTGTTCTTGTTCTTGTTCTTGTTCTTGTTCTTGTTCTTGTTCTTGTTCTTGTTCTTGTTCTTGTTCTTGTTCTTGTTCTTGTTCTTGTTCTTGTTCTTGTTCTTGTTCTTGTTCTTCTTTCTTCTTCTTCTTCTTCTTCTTCTTCTTCTTCTTCTTCTTCTTCTTCTTCTTCTTCTTCTTCATAGATTTAATTATTATATAGATAGCGTTCTGCCTGCATGTATGCCTGCAGACCAGAAGAGGACACCGGATCCCATTACAGATAGTTGTGAGCCACCATGTGATTGCTGGGAATTGAACTCAGGACCTCTGGAAGAACAGACAGTGCTCTTAACCTCTGAGCTGTTTCTCCAGTCCCACTTTCTGCTTTCCAGTGTGATATCTTCTCTACTTTCTGAAGGAAGAGGGAGAGGGGCAAGCAGAGGCATCAGTGACGTTCAGACATTGCCCACAGCTTAACGGATTATTAGGATGGTACGAACATAGCTGAGGAGCATGCTGGCAACCCTAGCCTGCCTCTTCCAGCATAGCACCTTCTTGTCTCAAAGTCTCATTCCTGTCCATGATGGAGTTGAAGTGGAAACAAAGAGACATGGGACCTTTCCTGAGAGTGACTTTAGATGCTTTTGGATGTGCTCTCCATATTTTGCAGTGGGGTCTAGGAGGTCAGGGGAGGCAAGAATGCAACAGTGCCTCTCTTCTGTATGGTACTATAACTGTAGAAGGATGATTGAGAGCCAGGGGCTGAGAGGTGGGCTGAGAGTCAGCCTCATGTGAATGCCTGTGTCTCCTCATCTCACTCAGAGAGGCATCCAAAGACCCAGGGCCGACTTAGACACCTCTTCCTCAACTCCAAGTTAACTGGGTGGACACCTACAGGTACTGTTGTTGTGCTGCTTTTCATGACGGTACATGTGGCTCGCTGCTGAACATGCCAAAAAGAGGACAGGGCCTGGAGCCTTGGCCTCAGCACAAGTTCCAGCTGTGGGGTCTGTGAATCTGTACTGGCTTCACCTGCTTTTCAAGGATGTGGCTGGTTTAAGCTGCCTTTCCTTAGGACCCGGATGAATGAGGGCATACACTGTGTTCAACCTCCTTTGTGTTGCAGAGCCTTCCAGATCACAGGAAAAGAATAATATCTGTGGTTGTGGGAGGACTGTCATCCTACAGGGAGGATATCTGGACTCTTGGATTTCTGGGAATACATGTAAGGAAATCTAGAATTCATGGGACACGAAATCCAGCAGCACCAGGAGAAGATGGCTTGGGAGCCTAGATGCAGCAGCAGCTAGAGAGCCGCATTAGTCATGGAGTTGGGCAAACAAAACAAGAGCACAAACAACAGCAATGCTAGCCTGGGAGGACAGAGAAAGCAAACAGGGAAGACCAGCTGCATTCTGGATAGTTGGAACACTGAGCTGGGTATAAAAGCCACCCTGGGAAGGAGTTCCAGACATCCTCACCCTCCTTCAGACCAGCCAGCCTCCACCATGTGTCACACCAGCTGCTCTTCAGGCTGCCAGCCATCCTGCTGTGTGTCCAGTCCCTGCCAGCCATCTTGCTGTGTGTCCAGCCCTTGCCAGTCAGCTTGCTGCAAGCCTGCTATGTACATTCCTGTTAGATACCAGGTGGCTTGTTGTGTGCCTGTGAGCTGTAGGCCCACTGTGTGTGTAGCCCCCTCCTGCCAGTCATCTCTGTGTGTGCCTGTGAGCTGCCGGCCTGTCTGTGTGACCTCCTCCTGCCAGTCATCTGGATGCTGCCAGCCCTCTTGCTCCACCCTGGTCTGCAGGCCTCTCACCTGTAGCACCCCCTCCTGCTGCTGACAAGTGTCTCCAAACCAGCTGTTGCAAATGGGACCCGTCCATCCCCTCCCTCTGTGGTGGCGGTGGTTCTGTCCTTGAAGCAGATTGGAAGCACACCTAGCTCACCCTGGAACTTGGGAGAGAACGCAGCCGAATAATACAGATACTTCTTCCCCTGTCCTTCTCTAAGGGTGTCCTGACTCCAGGGTCATTCTGTTACTCCCTGTGCCAAATAAAGTGACTTCTCTAGCAGCTGTGCAAGTCTGTCCTGGTTCCTGTCTTTCTTTGCTGGCTGCTTTGGCATCAGGAAGCATAGAAGATCAGTGGTTTCTATGATGCAGACTCACCATGGTTCTTTAGAAGGCGGCATGTAGGGAGGAGGGCGTGGTTGGATGAGTGGGTGTGTTTATGCCCCTGGCATCTTTGTGGCCTCTGGGATGGACTTGCATCTTTGCCCCTGCTTGCCTTTCCCTGTAGGGGGTGCTCATGCATAGCGAGTCCTAGAGTGTTTTATAAAAGGTTTTCTCTTTCCTCTGTGGATGCCCTGTGTCCCAAGTCATGGTGACTTTCTTCCTATTGGGCAGCTTTGAAATGTTTGAATTTTAGTCACACAAACTGACCGGCTCTGAGTCACCTTCTCAGTACTGGGGAAATGTAAGCCCATTTTCTCATTGTCGATCAATTACAATATGACATTCATACATCTAGTCACTTGCCTGTAAAGCAGCTAGAACACACACATCCTACCTACTTCTTGAGGTGGCCCCTATTGTAGCCACGTGTGTATTGTTCTGAATCTTTTCACCGCATAGTATGGGTCACTTATGTTTCTATTTCAGATCATTTCAATGATTGGGTTAGTTTCTTTGTCCCTCTTGCTGGGACAAAATCTCCAGAGAATGGAACTGAAGGAAGGGCTTATTTTGGCTCACAGTTTGAGGGTATAGCCATTCCCAATGGGAAGGTCATGGTGGAAAGAGGGTGAGGTGGTAGCTCACATTGCAGCTGCAGGCAGGAAGCAGAGGGAGCAATGCATGCTGGCGCTGTTGGCCTTCTCCTTTTTAGTCTGTCTGGAATCCTGGCCCGTGGGACAGTGCTTGTGCTATGTTAGGTGGGTCTTTTCTCCTCAGACAAACCTTTCTGGAAATACAATCATTAGTATGCCCAGAAGCACATTTCCATGGTGATTTAAAATCCCATTAACAGAGGAGGTGGGCCTTCAAGGCTGTGTTTAGCTTTGGGGACGGTTTTCCTCTGGGAAGGGTTGGTGACAGTCATCTCCATTGGCTGGCTCTATCCTCAATCTCTGCAGTCTGTTGTTACTGCTGTGAGGTTCCTGAGACAGACAGACATGGGGGTCTCAGCCTCTGCTGCACCCCATGACATCATCCTGGATCTGTTACTCTAGAGTTCTCACTCTTGGCTGTCTTGAGCACCAGACGTTTTCTTTATTGCCCGCAGGCTGGCCGTGAGACGTGAGATGTAAAAGTTGCTTTATCCTTAGCGGCCAGGGTTGTCAGGGTTCCCTTGTGCTGTTTGAATAAAACGGACTCACTGCCCTGAACATGCAGCATATACCATACACCTACTGTGTGTTTACACCCGGTTACACTCATACATGTGCACACACATATACTCCTGTTCTCACACCCTCATGCACATAAAAGTACACATGTGGAAAAAGCTCACATACACATGTGTGTACACTCACTCATACCTGTATATTCAGGTACTCATACACATTCCCATATCCGTGGGTCTTAGCACGCTCATATGCACACATACACATGTATACACACACACACACGCACACACACACACACACATTCACACTTCTTCACATGTATGCGTGCTTCTGCAGACACACGGCCACACTTACGTCTGCACACTCACACGCCTTCACTCAAGCATGCGCATGCGACATCCTGGTCTCCTATCTGGGAGAGTCTCTTATTTGTCTCTCTGCTTCTCAGAGGTACAGGCAGAAGTCCCGCCAATCCTGCCATGTTAGCTTCTCTCATCTCTGTGACATAATAAAGGATGAAACTCTTAAAGGGACAGGATTTATCTCGGCTCATGTTCTCATTCCGGAACCTCTGATGGGTAAGGTCTGGCCAATTTCTCTTGTCCCAGGATGGAGTGTTTGGCTTCTCTTTAATGGCATTGGTGTCTTTGACAGCTACACCCTTTCCAGTCATGGCTTTCTGATTGTTTCCCTTTCTGGCCAGGCTGCGTGGCTTTCCAACTGCTCAGCTCTGCTTTTAGATTTTGAATTGTAAATCTGTCTAAAAGCCCCCAGCAATGACCAGGCCACTGCACGAACTCTCTGCTGCCTTGAAATCTCTTCCACATGGTTAATTTAGCCACTGCTATAAACTCAGCCTCACATAGCATTTCTGGACACAGAGGAAATTCCCTTGCCGAGTATCACATGGACGGCCTCTGGTCCAGTGCCCAACAACATCCTGAAACTTGATGAGCACATTCTTCTGCCAAATTTCTGTTGGTATTCTAGTCTTCCGAGTTCTCACCTGGGTGTCTCATTAGCTCTTTGTGTAGCTTTTGAGAGTCATAAAGCCTATATGTCAAACTCGTACACAACGTATCCAAACCAGCCAAAGGCCTAAGGAAACACATAGTCAGCGTTAGTCACAATATCCTGATATCTCTGAGCAATGCTCTGTATTAGTTATTTTTGCTTGGCTATGCCAAATTACCCAGTAAAGCAGCTTAAAGGGATGAAGGAGCTTTTAGCTTTTGGATTCAGAGACTTCAGTTCACTATGGGGGAGCAGAGCAGTCACAATGGGCCACAAAAGAGAGATGAGAACACTTGTAATTGATTAGTTTTCTTCTTTTCTCTTTTAATCCTGGTCTACCAGAGGGAGCCACTCCATTCAAAGAGAGTCTGGACTCTCAGTTAATCTTCCCTGGAAACATTTAACAGACCTGTTAGAGATGTGCCTCCATCTCTTGGAGAGTCTAAATCCCTTCAAGTTGATAGTGAAGATGAATCTCCTTATGGTCCCTTCATAGCACCAGCCCTCAAGTGTCTCCTAGCTTCCATCTGGTTGCTAGGATCTCACTGAGGACACAGGACAGTCCCTAGGAAGAGGGTTTGGAACAAGAGATCACAGAAAAAAAATGAGTCTTAACACTTTGATCACTCGGGGGAGGTCTGGTTTTTGATTCTCAAAGCAGAGAGGACAGTTTTGATTCTTCTTCAAAGCAGAGAGGACAGACAGGGATAACAGAAAACGGGAGTTTGGGTGGTGCTTTGATACTGCCATGAAAGGGCTGGGGAGCAGAGACCCTTCCTAAATCAGGATAATCATGATGGAGTGTTGGCTAGAATGACAGGTCTCATCCAGACAGGGCCAGTGTTTGAGGGCCTGCAGAGGAGAGAGCAGCTGCAGGCAGAGGAGCCACAACCGAGGGGACAGCAAGAATGGGCACCGCAAGAGGACTGAAAGCATCCAGGGGACTGGCAGCTTTCAGGTTACCACAGGCCAGTTGGCAGGGGCAAACCCAGGGTACAGGGTCCTTCCCAACAGAACCACATGGGGGTCTGCAGCAGCAGCAGCAGCAAGCAATTCTCCCAGCCTTAGGAGAGCAGCAGGCAGTGATGGAGCAACACAGAGGCATAGGAAAAGCAGGTGGCCCAAGGGGCAGTTTATGTGGCAAGGTAGCAGGGACTGGGGAAGACTGGGGTGGAGAAGAGAACAGGCCTTTAGTGGCATATGGTCACACATGGACTTACAATCATAGCTACACATGTATGGTTATATAGATATTTACACTCACAAATACATGCACAAACTTCGAACCTCATGTGCACATTTGCATGTACACACACACACACACACACACACACACACACACACACACATACACTGAAAGAGAGGTTTCCTCCATGCCCTTGCTTCTGTCTGGTATCTGACCCCATCTGTGGTTCATGAGAAGACACTCCCTGTGTTCAGCCTCCCATATTTTGCAAATGCTTTCCTAACCCCATGAGAAGTGGGATCTTTGTGGGTGTGTAAGGACTGTTATCCTGCAGGGAGAACATCTACACTCTTGGAACTTTGGGATCTCATGTACTCAAACAGGAAGTGATGGAGCTTGGTAGACTCTAGATGGCCCCAGAGAAGATGGGAGTCCAGGCTCAGCAGGAGCTGGAGCAGGTATAATTAGCCATGAGGCTGAGGGCAAACACATCAGGAACATGGATAACGGAAAAGCTAACCTGGGAGGTCAGAGGAAGCAAACAAGGAAGGCCAGATGCATTCTGGGTAGTTGGAACACTGAGCTGGGTATAAAAGCCACCCTGGGAAGGAGTTTCAGACATCCTCACCCTCCTCCAGACCAGCCAGCCTCCACCATGTGTCACACCAGCTGCTCTTCAGGCTGCCAGCCATCCTGCTGGGTGTCCAGCCCCTATCAGCCATCCTGCTGTGTGTCCAGCCCCTGCCAGTCAGCATGCTGCAGGCCTGCTGTGTACATTCCTGTTAGATACCAGGTGACCTGCTGTGTACCTGTGAGCTGCAGGCCCACTGTGTGCACGGCCCCCTCCTGCCAGTCCTCTGTGTGTGTGCCTGTGAGCTGCCGGCCAGTATGTGTGACCTCTTCCTGCCAGTCATCTGGATGCTGCCAGCCCTCCTGCCCAACCATGGTCTGCAGACCTGTGACCTGAAACCCCTCCTCCTGCTGACCAGTGTCTCTAAACCAGAGATTGCCATCGTAGACAGGACATATCTATTCCCATACATCTCTGTCCTCTGTGACTGAAGCATGCCCAGCTCACCATGACTGGGAAGAGAACACTGAAGAATGACTCAGATTCCACTGTCCTGCCCTTCTCTAAGGATATACTGTCCCCAGCATCCTCTTACTCCCTGTGCCAAGTAAAGTAGCTTCTAAAATCAGCTCTGCATGTCTGTCCTGGTTCCTGTCTGTCTTCTTAGTTGCTTTAGTATCTGAAAACATGTATTATCAGTGCTGTCTACAATCCAGCCTCTCTATGATTCTGTATTAGCTGGAATGCAGGACAGAGGACATGGCCTGATAAAGTAGATATATGTGGTCATGTCCCTGTCCTGTCTCTCTGTCCTTAAGCATATGGCCCCAGCCATGGCTCTACTATCTCTTGTGAGTATCCATCTTGCCTCCCTGGCTCTTTCCCCAATGGTTCTGCAGCAGGGGTTGCATAGATAGGTGTTAGTTGGCTACATTTTCCAGGGCTGTATTTGCCTCTTGTGATGTCCTGTGACTTTCTTCCTGTTTGGAAGCTTTCACAAGCTGGATCTTGGTTCTGTAACCTGAACCTGTCACACCCGCCTCTGTGTCATACCTGCCCATTTGTTCTTGAGTGGTGATCAGATGGAATAATCACTTCATATCACTTCTGCTATGGACACTGAACTCATCCTCCAAGTTTGATCCATGATTCAATATAGCTGCGTCTAGAGACACGAACACCCTGTTCTATGTTTTCAGTGAATTAAGTGAGCTGTGTCCTATGCCTCAGACGGGCACATTTGCATTGTTCAAAGTCATGATGCTGATGTACTGGGGTCTACACTTCCTTGTGTAGTGTTGGTTACAGTACCTCGTCTCTTCCCAGTATCCTACAGTCTGCTGAGCCCATCCCTCATAGAAGAACAGGAGTGCGGTTCCTAGCCCTGCACACTGTCCCATACCAGTCCCTGTGTGGAATGCTCACTGCTGCCCACCTTGCTGACGCATGGGTTGTAACAATCATTTTAGAACCCAGATTCCCAGGTAGTCACACTGTGTTGCTTAAATGAGAAATCCGTATGGAACTAGATCAGAGATAGAAGCAGTTACCGTGGGTTAATAGTCTTGAACATAGACACCGTGCTTGGTGTGCACATTCAGGCCAGTGCACACACAATCACACACATATACACATTTATACCCACTCATGCACTCAGAATCACACAGTGAAATGCACCATACACAGAGAAACCTGCTCGTGCATATGTATTTAGGCGCTCACAATCTTGCACATTTCTTTGCCTTCTTCATGATAAGCATGTACACACACATATGTACACACACACACACATATGCACATGTGCACACACACATGCTCCCTCATACATATCCACATTTTATGAAACATCTTTGTATATCCACATACCCTTGAGTACTCTACCCTCATATATGTGTGGATTCTGGTGTCTCATTGGAAGGTAAAACTAGATCCAGAACCTGAGAAACAGATTCTCTGATAGTTAATAGTGTGTGTCAACTTGACTGGATCTACAATCTATGAGAGACATCTCTTAAGAGACATCGATAAGAGACTCACATGCCTGTGAGTGATTACATAGGTTTTTGGAAGTGGGGAGACCCACCCTAAGTGTGGGTAACACCACCCCATGGGCTGGGGTCCCGAAGGAGAGAGCTGAGCAAGGCATTCTTCCCTCTCTCTGCTTGACTGACGTACAATGTGAACAGCTGCCATGACTTCCTCCCCATGATGTAACTCATCTCCTCAAACCCTAAGATGAAATAAAGCCTTCCTCCCTTCAATTGATTCCTGTTGGTCATCTTGTCACAGCAACAAGAAAGCAGCTATGAAAATATCTGGAGCCTTTTGCTACCAACGCTAGTGTGGTCTGCAGGCCTGGCCAGCCCTTGTGCATTTATTTTTCTTACCACTGTGACATCCCAGGAAAGGACAACTTGGCTCTTGTTCTCGTGCGGAGCCTTTGAAGGGTGGGGCCTGCCTGATTTCTTACAGCTGCAGTGCCAAGTGGCTTTCTTTAACAATCACATTCTCCTCAGCCACAGCATTCCTTCTGCTCTGGCCAGAATGTCTAATTTTCACCTTCTGCTTTTCTTTTCTGAACCTTGATTCTCATTATATATCTGTCTCAAAGCAGCCAGCAACAACCAGGTCCTAAGAGGCAGGTTCATAACACGAGAAAGTGGATGGAAACTGGGTGTATTTATGCTTTTGGGCAGAGGTCTGGTTTTATTCGATGTCAGGAGAAAAGCATGACAAGAGGAATAGGAAAGAGGAGTTTAGTGTGCTCATGCCTCACCAGGAAGGAAGTTAGGGGACAATTGACTTCCCTCCTGGCTCTACCTTGTCATGATAGACAGTTCTCACCTAGGCTGGCAATCCTAGTATTTGAGGGAGAGAAAGCTCAGCAGCAGGTGGAGGTACAATAGGGGAGGAGCCCAATAGAACAATGTTAGGCAGGAGGGATGGCAGCACCCAGAGGACTGGAAATTCAGAGCCCCAGTCAGCTTGCAGGAGGTAGCAACAGGGCACAAAGACCTCCAGGCAATAGTGGTTCCCACCATCTTGGGGTGGGTAGTAGCCAGTTAGGGAGAAGCAGAGAAACAGCCTGGGGAGTTAATCATGTGGCACGGGGGGGGGGTGGCGGAGTTGGGGCTGGGCAGAGGAAGGAACAGGTCTATAGGGAGCTTTTCTGGGAAGTGAGTTACCACATATGGAAATACAGTCCTGTATACACATGTGTGGCTATATACATTTACACCCAGATACTCACTTATACACAAACTCTGAACCACATGTGCATATAAGTGTAGCAGGACTTTTGGGTACTTTATGGGTTCCCTTTATCTACCTCCCTACTGCACCCCTATCCCTTCTGATCCCCCAACATTAGTTAGGAGAGAAAGAAGGTTAGAAAAGTGTTGTTGATATATCGTTAGACTACCTCCTGGTAGTCTATTAATTAGGGGTATTGAATTCCTTTGTGCAATTTTGATCTTCATATCAGGATATCTCCAACCAGTAACAGCAGCAGCAGCCATAGCCCCACTTGGGGCTCTCACATTAATATACCCTCTGAAGAGTCCCCAGAATTCCAAATGTCATACATTTGCTGAAATTGTCTGCCTCTGGCAAAATCACTCCCATGCTAGAGCAAATCATAGTCAGCTTCTGTGGACAATCTGGTGCACCTCCATATCCCATACCTGGGATTAAAACAAAAACATATTCCTATATCACTTCTGTGTTTTTAAAGAAACCAAAATTCTCAGTATATTTAAGCACACCCCCCACCATCCCACTACTGATTCACAGCTGTTCTCCATGTCCTTCCTGTCTGTGTTCTGACCTCATCTCTGAGTCATGCTCTATCAGGAGGAGCTCCCTGTGTTTGGTCTTCTGCTTTCTGCAAACCCTTGCCAAACCTAGAAGTCTCTGTTGTGTGAGGACCATCGTGTCATAGGGAGGGACATCTGGTCTCCTGGATCTTTGGGATATCACAAGAAGACCTTGGGAAGGGCAACAGAGCAAGTCTGACTTGGGATGGTGCTGGGAAAGTCCAGGAGTAGAAGGAGCTTGGAGAAGGTATAATTAGCCAAGAAGCCAAGGGCAAAACAAAAACAGAAACACAGACACAGCAAAGCCAGCCTGGGAGGTCAGAGGAAGCAAACAAGGAAGACCAGCTGCATTCTGGGTAGTTTGAACACTGTGCTGGGTATAAAAGCCACCCTGGGAAGGAACTTCAGACATCCTCACCCTCCTCCAGACCAGCCAGCCTCCACCATGTGTCACACCAGCTGCTCTTCAGGCTGCCAGCCATCCTGCTGTGCATCCAGCCCCTGCCAGGCATCCTGCTGTCTGTCTAGCTTCTGCCAGCCATCCTGCTGTGTGTCCAGCTCCTGCCAACCATCCTGCTGTGTGTCTAGCCCCTGCCAGCCAACCTGCTGCAGGCCTGCTATATGCATTCCTGTTAGATACCAAGTGACCTGCTGTGTGCCTATGAGCTGCAGGCCCACTGTGTGCACAGCCCCCTCCTGCCAGTCCTGTCTGTGTGTACCTGTGAGCTGCCGGCCTGCCTGTGTGACCTCTTTCTGCCAGTCGTCTGGATGCTGCCAGCCCTCCTGCCCCACCCTTGTCTGCAGGCCTGTGACCTGTAGCACCCCATCCTGCTGACCAGTATCTCCAAACAGGATGTTCCAGTGTAGATGGGACTCAGCTGTCCCCATCCTAGCTCCTGTCCACTGGCTGCTGATTCAGCATGAGGCAGTTAGGAAGCCCATGTGCCAACCCTGGGACTCTTCAGGGAGAACATGGAAGAGTTATCTGGGTTCCCCTCTCCTTGCCCTCTGGAAGGGTGCCCTGGCTCTGGAGATGTCTCTTGACTTTTAGTGCCAAATAAACCAGTTTCTCCAGTTCATCTCCAACATGTCTGTCCTGTTCCATGTTTGTCTTTCTTGGCAGTTCTACCAGAAAAGGCCAAAGCTTCTTGTGATCCAGTGTCATGGTATTCCTTGAGGTGTGGGGCACAGAAGGAGGGTGTGGCCTAATGAATCGGGTATGGCCAGATCATTATGTGGCCCTGGAGCATGTCCCTTCCATGGACTCATCCTCTCTCATGCTCCTTTGTCCTCCTCTGAGTTCCTCTGCCCCAAGAGCTTCCTGACTGGAGAATGCTCATGGTTCTCAGCCAGCTCTTCCTGTGGTGACTTTTCTCACCACAGGGATGAATGCCAGAATCTGAGACATGGATTCAATTGCCACTCTTCCACCTTCTCATCACTGGTCTCTAGGTCCCTGTTCTCTCGTGACTGATGATCCATTATATGTAATTAACACACAGTCAACACAAGCTGAGCCCATCCTGTGAGACCAGTGCTGATGGCAGCAGCTTTTGCAGTTGTGTGCACAGAACTCTGTGCTTTGAATGAACAATGAATACGTTTCTGTGTTCCTCAGGTTTGAGCTTTCAAAGTTAAGTCCCTTTTGGGTCTTCTGCACAGTGTTGGAGACCATCCTTACATTTCTAGTGGGTTGCTTCATCCCTGGCATTTTGCTGTGACATTCAATCATTCCCTGTAGTGGTTTCTGGGCTGGGCGAGCCTGAGGGGCTCCAGTTTTGCTTTGGTGTCAGGCCTTGTCCTGGATCCGTCTCTCTGTAGAGTTCTTGCTGCTGGCTGCTGAGTGCTCCAGGCTTTCCCTTGACATCTGTAGATGAGATGAAATGAGAGTTGTTAAAGATGTTTATACTCAGCAGCCAAGGCAGCCTGTGACTTGCTGTGTACTCAGATCGGGGCTGTGGATGGATCTGAGCTAAAAAGAGACCAGTCAGCAAGAATGAACCATCTCGAATATACACACTCTCAGCACACACAGGTTTACACACACATGTATACACACACGCATCCTTGGATATCCATGCACACTCATATCTCTGATTCCTCAAGCAGGAGGTGAAACTGGGTTCAGAGCCAGAGGTGAGGAGGATTTGCATGTTACCATCCTTTCTGCTGGAAAGCACAGAGCCCAGACTGCCTCTTTACCCCTTTGGTGTTTGTTGCTTTTTGCACTGATAAAATCAAAACAAAACAATTTGAAAGACGAGGGAGCTATTTTGGCTCATGGGTTTAGAGAGATCACTCCGTTGTGACTGAGACAGAGTGGAGAAGTTCATATGGTGGTTAGGGGTCAGTGAGGCTGAAGTGTGGGTCCGCTGCTGTCTTCTCGTTCCTGCTTTTGTTCGCTTCACGCCCCAGCCTATGGGATGGCATCACCCACCTTCAGGGAGGCTATTTGTACCTCACTGATTCCTGTCCAGAAAAGCCTTCGCAGACATGTCCAGTGGCTTGCCTCAGTCTTCCACAATCCTAAAGCCAGTCAAGTTGTCAATGACCGAAGTCAACTTGACATACAAACGCCTCACTCTAAATCAGAGCTTTGCGTCCCTGGCTCCCCAAAGTTCATGTCCATCTCATGGTGAAAGAAGCCCATCCATTCTGTTCGTGGTTCTCCGTGGCCATAACAATTTCAACCCAGTTCAAAAGTTATGTTTCTTTAGTGGTTCAAGGAAAATAATTCCCATATATTCTTTGACAATTTTATGTACGCGTTTTGCTCATTTTAATCCTCCCGCCCCCGGTTTCTCTCTCTCATTCCCCCCACCGTCTCTGCTCCATTCTTCCTAACATGCTCCCCGCCTACTCTCTTTAATCAGGTTTGATTAGTCTGTATTTAATCAGGCTTGCTTGAGCATGCACAGGGCTATAGAACGACTTACTAACTTGGGGAACTTATCTAAGTGACTACCTTCCGGAAGAAAATGACTCCTCCTCCTCCTCCAGCAGCCAATGACAGCCAATAGCTCCCCAGTGGAGGGCGGAGCCTCTCACACTCCTCTCCAACCGAGCTGGAATAGTGATACGTTTGGTGCTGTCTGGGTAACCACTCAGCGGCTGGGAGGTCGTGAAGCGTAGCAGCTATGGCATGTCCGAAAGACTCTCCCCTGTTTTCTGGCTCTTCTATTTGTTCCTCTCCGTCTTCTCTCCCATGTTGTGTCCTGAGCCTTTGAGAAGAGAGAATACAGATGTCCTGTCTGGGCCTGAGCAATCGACAGTCCCTTGTTCTTAGCACTTTGATCACTCATGGGTCTTTGTATTCACTGCTTGGCCATTGCAAAAAGAAGCTGCTCTGGACAAGGCTGAGAACAGCATCCATCTATGGATATAAACATGGCCATTTGGAAGGTACGTTGATAGCATGTCCATTATAAAAGCAACAATGTCAAAATCAAGTTACATGGCTTACAACATTCAGTGCCAGAGTACACAATTCCACGCCAGAAGGACAAACAGAGCATAGAAAGGAGAAACACAACCAGAGCTCCACAGGGCTGATGATGTCAGACCTTCAACCCAGTGCTGGACATCCATGGTAGACAGTGTTTGGATGTGACCTTACATGGCCTTGGGCTGCCTCATCCACATGTCCTGGTCAGTTGGAGCCCCTACTGACTCTCCATTGAGATGACCCTTCCTCTTTTCATGCATATGAGCGTTCTATCTGCATATATGCCTACATGCCAGAAGAGGGCATCAGATCCCATTACAGATGGTTGTGAGCCACCATGTGGGTGCTGGGAATTGAACTCAGGACCTCTGGAAGAGAGACCAGTGCTCTTAACTGCTGAGCCATCTCTCCAGCCCCTGGTTCGTTCCCCACACCCCTCAGGTTTTTAAAGACAGGGTTTCTCTGTATAGCCCTGGATGTCCTAGAACTCATTTTGTAGACCAGGCTGACCTCAAACTCAGAGATCTGCCTGCCTCTGCCTCCCAAGTTCTGAGATTAAAGGTGTGCACTGCCACTGTCCGTCAAGATGACTCCCTCTTTTGTGTGGGGCTTTCCTTGGCAGATGTCCCATGTACTTGATGCCTGGAATGCTGTTGGGTCTCCATTATAGCCTAGAGTTCACAGTCCCCTCTCAGATATCCTAAACCTACTATACATTTCCTGAATCTTCAAGCTTTTCTTAAAAATGTAGATACAGGCTTCCATGACCTGAGAGCTCTTGCATTCAACATGCTTGCAAAACTAACATCATACGGATAACACTGGGGTGTGTCGCCAGGTTGAACATTAGCCAGTCCCTATAAATCATGGCTGCAGTGGTATATGAGGGCTTAGTATACGAAAAACACTTCCACGGTAATCTGAATATATATAGGGCATCCCTCAGCCTCCCTCTTCTCAGTGGAAAGTCCTCCAAATGAGCTTTCTAATTTTCACTCCGGTACCCATGATGAGAGAGAATGTCAGTTGGTCATTGCCTCAGTGTAAGAGGTTAGTGTTTTTGTTTTGTTTTCCATTTAGATAGGCAGGTTTTATCATGGGAGCTTGAGAGCCTTGCCTATATAGATGGTGGGGCAGTGGGTGGAGAGTGCTACTTGACTGAGCCCATGGAAAGGTACTCAGAGCAGGAAAGGGATAATGGACATAGACAGGACATATTCAGGCTTCTGAGAGCTTTCCTTTGGTCCAGATGGTCATCTGAGTCAAGGCCACCAAGAAAAAGAGGGCCACTGAGAGGCACTGCATCATGATGGCAAAGCCAGTCCAGGATCCCTGCAGTCAGCCACAGGACTTGAAAAGCCATGTGGATGGAGAAGCTGCTACCTGGCAGATCATAAAGATGGCTAATGCTAACCTAACCTGCTGAACTCCATAGGTGTGGGAGGCCATGTAGAGAGACTCATAGACATAACAGTCTGCCCATATAGCAAAGCCCCAGAAGTAGGTGCAGTTCTTGAAGCTGTTTTTGCAAGAGCATAGTTCTGTGAGAGAAGAGGTACATGAAAGAGAACAGACTTTTCGTGGTATACGGTCACACATGGACATATTGCAGGCACCTGATATAGTGGAATGAGTGACAGATGGTGCACCTCTGTGTGTTCTCTGGATATGAAGTCATATTGTGGCCGTAGATGATGGGTACCCGGAAGCATAAGAACGTATGTGACATACGCCTTAATGGCATTAGTCTCTTTAACAACCACATTCTGCTTGTCTACACTGTGAGTTTGCCCTCTTTCTGACTAGACTGAATGTTTTCCAAATCCTTCTGCTCTATTCTTTGTTCCCAATACTCACCGTAAATCTGGCTAAAACCAGACAGCGATAGCCACGCAACTACACGAAGGCTTTGCTGTCATGAATTTTCTTCACCCAAAATTTAAAAACTAGTACAATGTTTCAGAAACACAAAATGTGCATAATCTTTTTCATACTATCATATGAAGAATCTATAGTCCTGCTTCCATTACAGCCCCTGCTCCTTTAGGAATCCTTGTAAGCACAAACTTTACTCTCTTTTTCTACTGGCACTCTGGTCTGACTTCTAAGAGAGTTGGAAGTTGTGGACAAGGAGAGTGTATTGTTGAGGTTAAGACCTGCTTAGAGCATTTTCGGGTTTTAATAGTCCATAGCTCCGAACCCTGGCAAAGTCCTTCCACAGACCAGTTCTAATCATCTAGGAGTCAATGATCAGGGTTACTCATGGTGATGGTCCGATTTCTCCGGCATCAATTTTTCTCTATTAGGTGCCTTTACATTGCAGTGACTGATTATTTTTAAAATGAACTTGAGAGAAGGACTCTCAGTTTCAGAGTTCAGGACATCATTGTGGAGCAGAGCACTTCATATTCTGACGGATTGGGAAAAAGAGTCAGGAATTCTAACCCTTGCCTGGCTTTCTCCTTTTTCCATGTTTCTGCCCTGGCCCCTAGTCAATGGGACGATATGACACATTTAAGCAAGGTCTACTGTCAAGTTAACCCTCCCTGGAACTCTCTAAGACACATGGCCTGGGAGGTGCCTGGGTAGTTCTGTACTGTTAGGCAGACCTTCCTTCCCCAGCATGGGCCTCAGGACTCCCTGTTCTCTTTATGCTGTTCCCGTGTTTTCCAGGGGGGTGACACAGGCTCAGGATATAATAGAGGAGAAGGGAAGATAGATGAAGCCCTCCCAGGCTCTACAGGATCACACTGGAGTAACTTCTAGGAGGGACAGTTCTCACCTGGGCTCATGACCACAGAGGCAAAGCCAGTGTTTGAAGGCCTTGAGAGGAGGGACCAGTAGTAGGCAGAGGGGCTACAAGAGCAGGCCGCAGGAATGGGCAGGGCGGGGGAACAGGCAGCAACCTGGGGACTGGCAGCGTATAGGCTCACCAAAGGCCAGCTGGCAGGGACAGACACAGGGCACAGGGTCCATCCCAACAGAACCACATGCGGGTCTGCAGCAGCAGCAGTTCTCACAGCTTTGGAAAGGTATCAGGCAGTGAAGCATCACAGAGGCATAGGACAGGCAGCAGGTGGCACAGACGGTACAGGTGGCACAGGGGGCATAGGGGGAACGGGGGAACAGGTTCCTGGGACTGGGGAGGGTCTGGGTGGGGAAGAGAACAGACTTTTCGTGGTATACGGTCACACATGGACATATTACAGTCTTGGGGACACATGTATAGTTATGCACACATTTACACTCACACATGCACAAATTCTACAGCCCATATGCACATATGTACATACATGAACTGAAGGAAAGTCCTCCATGTCCTTGCTTCTGTCTGTTATCTGACTCCATTTGTGGATCCCAAGAAGACACTCCCTGTGTTCAGCCCCCCCCTTCAAACTCTTTCCTAATCCCATGAGAAGTGTAATCTTTGTGGGTGTGTAAGGTTTCTCAAGCAGGGAGAACTTCTGGATCCCTGGAACTTTTGGATCTCATGTGCAGAAACAGGAAGTGATGGAGCTCGGTAGACTTCAGATGGCCCCAGAGAAGATGGGAGCCCACGCTCAGCAGGAGCTGGAGCAGGTATAATTAGCCATGAGGCTGATGCAGGCAAACAAATCAGGAACACGGACAACAGCAAAGCTAACCTGGGAGGTCAGAGGAAGCAAACAAGGAAGGCCAGACGCATTCTGGGTACTTGGAACACTGTGCTGGGTATAAAAGCCACCCTGGGAAGGAGCTTCAGACATCCTCACCCTCCTCCAAACCAGCCAGCCTCCACCATGTGTCACACCAGCTGCTCTTCAGGCTGCCAGCCATCCTGCTGTGTGTCCAGCTCCTGCCAACCATCTTGTGTGTCCAGTCCCTGCCAGCCATCCTGCTATGTGTCTAGCCCCTGCCAGTCAGCTTGCTGCAGGCCTGCTATATGCATTCCTGTGAGATACCAGGTAGCCTGCTGTGTACCTGTGAGCTGCAGGCCCACTGTGTGCGTGGCCCCCTCCTGCCAGTCCTCTGTGTGTGCACCTGTGAGCTGCCGGCCAGTCTGTATGACCTCCTCTTGCCAGTCATCTGGGTGCTGCCAGCCATCCTGCCCTACCCTGGTCTGCAAGCCTGTCACCTGCAGCAACCCCTCTTGCTGCTGACCAGGGTCTCCAAAGCAGCTGCTGCCAGATGGGACACACCTGTAGTCCTCACAATTTGTTCAACTTGACCTCAGGTTTAGAGTTTGCAGCAGGTGGGAATCCTACCTGTCCCACCGTGAACCTTGGAGAACAGACTCCAGAAGCAGGATCTGTATCTGCTGACCTTTTGTGGATGTCCTGGCTGCAGGGGCCTTCTCTAACCCTGCGTACCAAATAAACCAGTTTTTCAGCTGCACTTGCCTGTCCTGTTTCATGCCTGCCTTCCTGGCTCCTCTTGTGTCAGTAAGGGTGTAAAGTTAATCAGTGGTCACTGTGATCCTTGCACGATGAGGCGGGATATGGCCTGATTAAGTGGGTGTCTTCAGATCCTGGCATTTCTGTGCCCAGGGCCCTGCAGCAATGTCATGGATTTACTCTTTCATAGCTGCATCCTCTCCCTCCTTCAGTTCTTCTTTTTAGCACAGTGGTCACAACCACTGTAGACATTTCGATTATCCCTGGTTACCTTTTTTCTCTGGTGCCATCTTGTAATGCTGGGTCCTGGTGCCTTCTTCCTACAGGGCACTTCTCAAATGTTTGAATCTTAGTTACACAACGTGATTGGCCCTGGAACACCTTCCCTTCAGAGGTTCACACACGCCCATCTTTAATTGACAGGTGATCAACTATAATGTAGCAAACACACAACACTTGCAACTTAGAAGCTAGAGAGCATCGTTATGTTCTGCTGACCTCCTGGGGCAGTGGCTGCTACGGTCACGGGGCCATTGCTCATCTGCCGGTGAGGAGAGTTGAGTCTGTGCTCCATGTGCCTCAGACATGTACTTTGGAGGCCACGTCTTCATCAATGGAGTCTAAACTGGGGGCTATTTCCTCTGTGTAGCATTGATGACAGATCTCTCATTTCTGACGTGCGTCTTCATCTCTGGTCTTCTGCAGACTGTCATAAGCAATAAACATGGAGGCACCCAGGGATGGACGAGGAACCCAGTGCCTGCTGTGCCTGTGGCTCTTTCTGCTCTATCCTTCCTAGAGCTCTCACTGCTGCCTTCTCTGGCTTATAGCTGTTTTTTTTTTTTTTTTTTTTAAATAGCTGTTTTTGTTTGTTTGTTTTTATGCTGCAGGCTGGTGAAGGGAAGCAAGCAGAAAAAAAATGGTTTATGACTCAGCAGCCAAGATGGTCTGTGACCAGTGTGTGGTGTAACTATGAGCTCTGAATAAAACTAGGCCAGACATGGAACCAGCCCCTTTTTTCTCTATATCACTGAGGTTTTAGACACAGGAAAAAAACAAAAACAAATTATTCTCTGCCAGAATATATATATATATTACACCTCGAGTCTAGTTCTAGGAGAAGTCCTTGTTCCCATCTGAAACCTCATGGACTCAGGCTTCCTGTCTGAATTTCCACTGGCATCCTTGTCTTCTGAGAACCCACTAGGGCTCCCCTTAAAGCCCTGCTTTACAGCTTTCTAGAGCTTCTATAACCCACCTCTCTGAACTCTGATATATCCTGTCTGGAACCCTGTGACAAAGGCCTTAAAAACCCACAGACAAGATTCACCACAGCGACTTCCCACTTTCTGCATTTGTTAGTTTTGCGTTGCTGTGGCGAGTTACCCAACACGACAACATGGAAGGAGGAAGGACTTACCCTGGCTCATGGTTTCAGGGTGTTTAGTCCTTCCCAGTGGAGCAGAGCTGGAAATTAAACAGAATGGGAATGCTAACCCTCGGTTGACTTCCTCCTTTGTGTATGTTTACTCTCCCAGGCTCTCAGCCTGGGATGGGCGTTCTCTGTTCATCCTCCGTGAACCCCCCCCCCCAGACACGCCTTGAGAGATGCCTCAGGCTCTAAGGTGATTCTAAACTCAGTCAGGTTGACAGTGGAGATGAGCTTCCAAACCTTCCCCCTCCCTGGCATGCATGGGCCCCAGGCTTGTCCCAGGCTCCTTCTATGGCTTCCACATAACCCCAAGGAGTAAATTCTAGGAAGCAAGTTCAGACCGTGAGAAAACAGGGATGGGGTGCATTGTAGCAAAACCTTGATTTCAGTTGGGGGTTTCTACCCCGCCTTGATCATTCAGTTCCCAGATAGAAGACACACAATTTTATATTTTTAACAAGCCTTTAATGCCCTAGAGCTGGGCAGGTATCTACCTTGTAAGCTATAATGTCTACTTCCCCATCAATAACCCTGAATTATAACTTGCTGTGTTTCATCTGGGCAGCTCTTAACTCTGATTGGCCAGCCCTCATGGCCATGTTTTCGTGACTCCCCTACCCCTTGGTGTCCTCTCCTCTCTCCATCCTCTCTCCTTTCATGATCTCCTCCCCAGACCCCCAATCCTGGGAACTGAAACCCCATCTACCTCTCTTCTTCATTCAGCCAACAGTTTAAAATTAAGGACCAAGGTCACATAGCATCACTTGTGTGCATGAGGATTCTCTCATCCCTGAGGCAACCGGGGCCAGTATTTAGCGTTACAATACATACCAACGGACCAAACCTCAACAGGACAGAGTTGGACATTTTATCGGAGAGAATCAATTCTCCAAAAAGCCACAAGCAAGGGAGGATAAAAAAGCCAGAAAGATTTAGGAAGGCGCCTCAGCCCAACCATGCAAGAGGTTTGGGGAGAGATGAAACTCTCCCTAGTTCAACAGAATCATGATGGAGTGTTGGCCAGGAGGGACAGCTCTCACCTGCGCTTTGGAGGGAACCAGAGAAACAGGTCCCGTACTTGAAGTATTTGATAGTGGGGATTAATAGAATGCAGTGATGCCTCAGGGAGGAGCCTGAAGGTCAGGGTGGGACAAGAGGCCTGGTGCAGGGCAGCTCATGTATGTTTTGGGCCTGAGGCTCATTGGCCTGGAGAATACTGACATGTGTCAGCAAGACATGCAGGAGGCCTTCTTACAGATGGCAGCCACCCAGAGGCTGTCCCATCAGAGGTACCCATGGACTTCAATGACATTAGAGAGCCTCCTTGCCCTGATTTGGGTAGAATGTAACAGGGGCATAGCACAGGGAAGCAAGGCGGGGTGACAAGCAGTCCAGATCAGCCTGTTGGTACATGGTGGTCGGGTCTCAGTGGGAGTTGAGACAGAAGAAGAGACAAGTTCCTAGAGGGCATTTCTGAGTGACATGTGGCCACACGTGGCGATATAGGCATGCACAGACACATCACACACACATAAGAAGTGTCAGACTTTGGGCACATTGTGATGGCAGTCTTCATTGTCACCTTTACCAGACTTAGAACCTTCTAAGGGACACATCTCTGGGTGTATCTGTGAATCTATCCGAAGGAGTTTAACTGAGGAGGGAAGATCTACTGATGTTTGGTTTCAGGCCCAGAACAAGGGACTGGGGTTTATATTTTCCATACCAAAGCAGACCTGGCTTCCAGGTTCTCCCAGCATCCCTCACTCCCTACCTGGCATGCCCCGCCCCCAACTGTGAACTTTCCAGCCCAGGGGGTGGGCTGCCCTTCCCCAAGAGGCTCTTCCCTATATAATCTGGACATTTTGGTCTCTCTGATTATTTCTTCTCTGTCTGCATGCAAGCTCCTTTCTCTCTTTCTCATACCCTTCCTTACCTCCTCCCCATGTTGGCTTCCCTGGCCTTGATCCTTAGGGCCAGTGAAATCATCCACCCACGAGCATCTTCACCATGAACCTGTCTTTAAGTTTAATCTAATCTGGCTTCAGTTGGCTCATTTCACCAACAGTGGAGAAATAACCTAGCACTCGTTACTTTTCTGACCAGAAGAATTTACTGAAGGGTGAGTTTATTTAGGCAGCTGTGGGAGAACAGGCTATACTACATCATATGTAGATAACATGCAAATTGTCACATGTCACATAGGCTTGTAGAAATACAGGAGCTGTGGAATTTACAAAGGCTCACCACAAGGTCCCAGAAAGCCTCTTAGGTTGCAAGGTTGGATCCCCCAGGTCTACTGAAAAATGGTTCTGTGAAGTTGGGAAGGTGAAACCTAAATTTCAGTAGAGACCCCGAGATGTTGAAGATGTCTGGACTCTGGGGTATCCACTAACAAAAGCTCCAAGCACGGAGTGGGACCTGCCCAAAGAGAGAGGCTCCATGCGGTACAAAACTCAGAGGCTGAGGGATGGGAGTGCCCAAGGTTGGAGCCCAGATGTGTCCATCATGAGCCCCAGATGCCCGATATTGAGCTTCAGGATTTGGCGTTTGCTCTTTTTGCCCTAGTACCTTAGCTAGGAACTTGGAGGAGATGTAATTAGCCATAGAGCCCAGGGCAAACAAAAACAGAAACATATACAATAGCAAAGTTAGCGCTGGAGACAGAGCAGGAAGCAAGCAAGAAGCCCAGCTGCATTCTGGGTGGTTGAGTCAATGTGCTGGGTATAAATGCTGCCCCAGGAAGGAGTCCCAGACATTCCCAACCTTCTGACTGCCAGCCTCCACCATGTGTCACACCAGCTGCTCCTCAGGCTGCCAGCCAGCCTGCTGTGTGTCTAGCCCCTGCCAGTCAGCATGCTGCAGGCCTGCTGTGTGCATTCCCGTGAGGTACCAGGTGGCTTACTGTGTGCCTGTGAGTTGTAGGCCCACTGTGTGTGTCGCTCCCTCCTGCCAGTCTTCTGTGTGTGTGCCCGTGAGCTGCCGGCCTATCTGTGTGACCACCTCCTGCCAGTCATCTGGGTGTTGCCAGCCCTCCTGCCCTACCCTGGTCTGCAGACCTGTGACCTGCAACCCCTCCTGCTGCTGACCAGTGTCTCCAAACCAGCGACCTCCACTGAAGATGGATACTTTGTCCTATCCAGTCTCATTCTTGACCATGGATTCAGCACAAGGCAGATGCAAAACATGCCTAATGCACCCTGGAACTGGGGAGAGGATGCAAAAGAATGAACCAGATGCTGTATCCTGGCCTTCTTTGAAGGATGTGCTGGATGCAGGGTTCTTCTCTAAATAACCCATCTGCCAAATAAAGCAGCCACGCATGTCTCTCCTGCTTCCTGACTCTTTTGGTGATCAGAAGGGACTCAGGGCCAGTGCTTTCTGTGATCCAGCCTCACATGGCTGAGGAGATGGAGCTGGGTGGAGGACATGGTCTGGTGAAGTAGACAGGTTCCTGCTGTGGCTCTGGAGAATGTGGCCCCTGCCAGAGATTCATTGTCTCTTGTGGTTCTGGCCTTCTTTCTCAGCTGCCTGAAGTAGTGGGTGCTCAGTTCATCTCGGTCTCTCAGTTTTCTCTCTGGTACCATTTTGTAACGCTGGGTCCTGGTGCCTTCTTCCTACAGGGCACTTCTCAAATGTTTGAATCTTAGTTACACAACATGATTGGCCCTGGAACACCTTCCCTTCAGAGGTTCACACACACCCATCTTTAATTGACAGGCGATCAACTATAATGTAGCAAACACACAACACTTGCAACTTAGAAGCTAGAGAGCATCGTTATGTTCTGCTGACCTCCTGGGGCAGTGGCTGCTGTGGTCACGTGGCCATTGCTCATCTGCCGGTGAGGAGAGTTGAGTCTGTGCTCCACGTGCCTCAGACATGTACTTTGGAGGCCAAGTCTTCATCAATGGAGTCTAAACTGGGGGGCTATTTCCTCTGTGCAGCGTTGGTGACAGTCACCTATTTCCCATGTGCACCCTTAACAGCGTTCTCATACCGAGTGTGGTGGGAAGTTCACGGACAGGCTCCAGGCATGGGCATGCCTTCGGCTGGCAGGGTCTGCTGTGCCTGTGGCTCTGTCCTGCCTTGTCCCTCCCACAACTCTTAACTGCTGTCTGTCCTGGATTATGTAGCTGTTTCTACTATGTTGCAGGCTGGTGATGAGATGCCAGCAGGGAAAAAAAAAAAACTGGCTTAGGAATCAGCAGCCAAGATGATCTGTGACCCGTGTGTGGTTTAAATTGGGGTTTTATAAAACTGAGCCAGAACGGACCCAGATGTTAGGGGCTTACTGTCCCGAAGGTGCACACACAGTTACACGTACCATCCCTTCAACACACATGTGGATACATGTGAACTGAATACCCATAGCCTCATGCACACAACCATGTACATAGGGGCAGCTATACTTACACCCACTCAGAGCCTCCCTTGTACACACATGCACTCCTATAACTCCAGACACACATGTGTGCACTCACAGATTGTCCTCATTCTTGAGGTCAGTGCACCTGAGTCCTCATACCCGACACTCACACACATTGGCATCTGTTGTGAGAGTTTTGGTTTCTTTAAAAACGCAGTTATGTGATACGGATACGTTTCTGTTTTGATCCCAGGTGTGGGCTATGCAGCTGCTTCACTTTGTCCACAGCCATTAACTATGTCTCATGCTCTGGCGGGGGAGGGGCATGATTTTTGCCAGCTGCAGATAGTTAATTCTGGGAACTCTGGAGAAGGCGGGTGTTAACTTCGAGAACCCCGAGGGGGCCCGTGACAGCTGCTGCTCCTCCACTGCTGTTTCGTTTGCTATTGCTGGATTGCTGGATAGTCTCACAATGAAGATTAGACTTGCAGTAAGGAACCGGACAACCCTAATTAGCAGGAAGTAGCCTATAGAGGTCTACTCCCCTTTCCTCTCTAACCTTTCTTCTCTCCTACCAAGTATTGGGGGCTGGAAGGGATTAGGGTGAAATAAGACCCAGAAGGGAGGTAGAGGTATAAGAACCCAATAAAATAATAAATACACCAGCAGGCGTCTGCTCCCTCCACCACCACCCCCAGCAGGTGAACCTGATTCAGACAAGAGAGGTTCAGGGCCCCTGAGACCCTCTGCCCTGCTCAGAGCACAGGGTTGAGATCTCATTCATCAGCCCTCTTCTTCCCCAGCGTGGACCCACAGTCCTCTTCCATACAGCGCTGTGGCAGAAGTACTCCCCAAAGGACAGCTTCCAGGGAACAGAATTGAGCAGGCAGGGTTGGAGATCCAGACACATGTACACCTTGAGGAAAAGGTTCAGAAAAGGCGTATAGTTTTTCAGAGCGAGGAAAGGAAGACAAAGGAACAGCCAGTGTGGCCCGGAAGGGTCTGATCAGTGAATGTGAACCTTGAGGGACATGATCTGGATGGTGAGGACCGGGGGGGGGGGGCACTACGGCAGATGGACTGCCATAACAGTTGCTTCATAGCGGGGGGGGGGGGGAGTTGGCTACAGGTGTGGGAGGCAGCCTGGGTTGAGGCTGTCAAGGCTACGTGGATGGACACCTCTCTGCCTTCCCCTTTACTTCTAAGCACCTTACTGTCCCACTAGGATGAGGTCTGAGAAGGTCACTCACTTAGTAGCTCTCAGTGGTCTGGGCAGTGACCCTGGTTCTGTGCACGCTGCTCCTGTGCCTTATCTTCCCAGTAGTGCCAACCCTGTCCTGAGGATTCTTGAGCCCTGTCCTAGCAACATGGAGGTTGTGACTTATATATTGTGCTCTGAGGCTGGGTTTCTGCTGACTCCCTTCTCCTACCCAGCCTTCATCCCAAGGGCTTTATTTCCCCCAGCGTACCCAGCTCTTCACCCAGACAACTCACATTCTGCCCTCAGATAGACACAGCACGGGGGCGCATGCGTGCACATGACACAGGGGTTTTCCTGGATCTTGTCAGGGTTCCTAACTGACAAGAGCAATTGATGTGAAGCTCTAGAAAGACAGGGATATTAGCACAGGGTTGACCAGCCAAGCCAGGACACCTCAGTCTGTGAGAGGAGCCAGTGATATATCACCAAGGGGGGAGTGGGGCAGGGAAAGCAATTTAATGGAAGAAAGAGTCATTTATTTCACCAGACTATCTCGGACTGGCTAGCTGCCCAAGTAATAACACTAAGACTTATCTTTATTTATGTAGCTCAGGCCTTATCTTAGGCTGTTTCCCAACTAGCTCATTTAATCTAATTAACCCATTTGTTCGCATCTGCGTGCGGTCTGTCACGTGGCTGTTCCGTCCTCCGTATCTGGCTGGTGAATCTCCCAGCTCTGGCTGTTTCCCAGAGTTCCTAGTCTTACTGGGATGTCTCGCTTTTCCTCTCCGGCTTTGCTATAGGCAGTTCAGCTCTCTATTAAACCAGTCAAAAGGGGATGGAGAAGATGCTTCCGAAACACTGAGACAGGCGATGCTTCACAAAAATAATAATATCAAAGTTCAGCCTGCACTCAAATCTCTGCCGGTTCAGAAATACAGTCTTTACCCAGTGCACAAGAGATTTTCCCAACACAGAAACGCCCATTGCGTAAATATATTAAGGTCCTGCGTTCTAGCTGGGCTTTGTCACAAGTATTCAGCTCTGCTATTGGAGCACCAGGCAGTGCAAGCCAACCAGTGGACAAGGAGTCAATGGAAGTTTATTACAAAGCAGACAAATTAGCCTGATGTTAGCATAAAAGATTTGAAGCAAATAAACATTTTTTAAAAATCTCTGTCTTTCACCTGGAGAGTCTAATCTATTTATGTTTATTGTAATTGCTGATGTATTTGACTTTACTTCAGATTTCCTTTGCTCTGTCTTTCTACACTCCCTCCAAAAAACTACATTTTAGTGTGTGTGTGTGTGTGTGTGTGTGTGTGTGTGTGTGTGTGTGTGTGTACATGCTAGATGTGTGCAGGTCAGAGGACAACTTAAAGGAGTTGGTTCTCTTCTACCATGTGAGTCCTAGGGATGGAACTCAGGTTGTCAGGCTTGGTGGCAAGCTCTTTTCTTCAATGAGCCATCCCGCCCGCCCCCTATACATCCTGCAAAATCCTTTCCACTTGCATTTACATTGATGCCTTTTTCCCCCCTAATTTCAATTTCTTCCGTGGGATGGAATCTCATGAGAATTCATTCCTTCTGCTGAGCTGTAAGATTTCAGCTGGAGCCTTCGTGTGATCTCTTTGTGGAGATCAGGTGGCTTCCATGTACTTGCGGTATTTGTCTAGGGCTCTAACTTGACCCATCTGGTGCCAGCTTCTGAAGCCCTGTTCCTTTGGCTCCTGGAATCTTCCTCTCGACATCTCAACAGATGACTGTTGAGTTTCCTTTGATGTATCTGTAACTGGCAGAGGCCCCTTCTCTTTGCTTAAGGAAGTAGGAATTGCTGGGAGCACAGGCTGTGTTCTGGGAGCTCTACATGGTTCCAGAAGTACTACCCACCCTGCCTGCTCCTGCTGCTGCCCGCTCTGTTCATGTCTTCTTCGAGCAAGCATGCCCCCTGACCTCTGTGAGCACCCTCCTCTCCAGAGTGTTCTTAACTTTCACAGAGCCCTTTCTGCAGCTCCTTCATATGACTTCGTTTCTCTCTGTGGCATCCTTGGCCTGAAGCCGTTTCTGATGGTGTATGTCGGCTGACAGTGATGTGTCAGGCTCTGTCATTTCATTTTTGAAGGACACCTTCAGCTTCACAGGTTTCTCATCCTATGTCTGAAGTGATCCTTGCCTTTGTTTTTGTGTTCGTAGCATGTGGTTTAATCGGTGTGTCCATGGCTTCCTTTGCACTTGACGGTCACAGGTTGACAAGGTGTATCTAGCTGTGTTTTGTTTTGAGGAAGGTGCAGCCTATTTTGGGGTGTTGTGGCATGCTATCCTCTAAGGATGACACAGCAGTTGCCATCTTGGGACCAGAGCAGCTGTAATTACCTGCATAAGTCCTTTTCAAGACTGGGACAGTCGAGGACTCACAGGATGATGCTTGAGACTTCCCTCCTCTTAGTTAACTATTGCTAAGAGGAAGACTCTTCCATAATGTAGCAGTTGCTCCTGCTCCTGCAGGTAACCTTAGAAAACTCACTGCTTCACCAAGCTGGCCTGGGCAAGATAATTTCTTTGGCTTGTCAACAGGGTTCTGCCTAAAGACAGGTAGACACTCAACATCTCCCAAGAAAAGTCACACTAAACTCTGTGTTTTATGTATTTTTATTTTTGTGGAACCTTTCTTAGACATTACTTCTCTGTCTCTTCTGTCCAGTTCCTTGTCTCCTCTTTGGTCCTCTCTGCCCAGCTCCTCTCCTTTTCTCCCTCCCCCTCCCCCTCCTGTCCTTTTATTCTCCTCCCCTACTGTGCTCCCTTCCTTCTCCCCACCATCTCCTCTCCTCTTCTACCTCCCTCCCCACCTCCCTTCCTGTCCCTTCCTCCACTCCTCTTCCTCTCTGTGACACTACTTGTTATCAGGGTTATTAAAGGTCAGAGCCTGAGCCCTGATAGCCCCAATAATTCAGATGTGGCTGTCCATCCTCATGAGCCCACGAGACAAACAAGTAATAATAAAAATCAGAAAAAGGAGACTGACTCAATGTGGCCACACTGGAAAGAAGGACAGAGAGATCCAGTGACTGCTCTCTCCTCCCAGTCCATCTTCCAGGTCCTGACATCAGGGTATGGTTTAGATAGAAGACAAGTGGTATACATAATTAAGCAGTCCTGATCAAAGTCGTCCTGTCTATAGCGGTACAGTATCATTATCTCAGTTTCAGCCTGTCTTAGAAGATGCTATGATAGGTTGTTCGTCTGAGCTTCCTTCTTGGGAGACAAGTTCCCATCTGTCTGGCTCCAGGCTTTAGCTATTTATTTTTTTAGTGAGAGACTCCCAGGGAATTCCAGTTTCCTTGGGCATCTTCTTTCCACAGGGTAGATAGCTAGATTGAGACATGAGCGTCTCTTTGAATGTTTTTGCTCCTTCTGGGTGTGCTAATTACACACTTACATTCACAGATGATGATCCGGCTTCTCAGATGCCTTGACTCTTTGACTTTGTCTTCTCCTGCCCTGACTATGTTTCTCTTGTATTTACATTTTGACTACTTCTCTGACCAGTCTTCCCATCCAGTGACCCCACCTTTGGCTACATCAAGTGTATCCTTGAGCATATGAAGGAGCTCATCTTTCATTGTATATCTTGGCTTTGATTGTATTCATTTGATTCTTAGTTTCAAGTTCTCATCTGTTCATGCACAAGTAACATTTTAACACACTGAGAGATATTTTAGAGTTACACACCCCATGTCATTTTTTTTTTTAATCCGATTTTTGGTTTGCTCTGTTTTTTTGAAAATGGATTGGGATTATTGGATTTTTCTTGCTTTCTTTTAGATGCCTCACACTTTGATTGGATTGAACTGTGGTGAAAATAACAGAGAATCTCATCTCCCTCAGCAGCTTTTGTCAGTCTTCCCTGTGTGGTTGGCTGTTACAATGTTTACCTTCTTTGTAACAAAAATTCAGATTTCTGTGATTCCGACTGAGTGGCTTGGGTTTGGGTGCTGGAGAGCTCAGTGGTGTTACCCCACACTAGTTTCCAAGTGTCCTGCACCAGATACCTGGTCACTAACTGTTCCTGATTCTCATCTTCCTGGGGAGGTTGACTTGTTCACTGGGATTCCAGTGAGGCCCTCTGGGTTTTACAACTAATGGACCTTTTCACCCTTTCTGCTCATGCTGGGCCAGCAAAGTCTGGTTCTCTGGTGCTGTTGTGAGTTTGAGGTAGACATTTCCTGCCCTGCCTGCTGTAACTATGCTTTTAGGTAGTTCATGGGGTTTGGGGTCCAGACCTGCTTTCCATCCCAACCCATAGGGTGACTGAATTTTCTTCTGTTTTTCCAATGTAAGTCTTAGGAAGTGGAACAGGGCTTCAGCTCACTCCTTATACCAAGGACACGCCTCCTCAGTGCAACAGAGTAAAAGGCTCTCTGAGGATTGGCTGCTGTCCCGAATACACTTACGAATTTTCAAGGAAAGAACGTCAAAAGCATATGGAGGGACCAGAAAGATGGCTCAACAGTTAAGAGAACTAGTTGCTCTTTTAGAGGATCCAGGCTGGATTCCCAGCACCCACATGGTGGCTTACAACCTCCATAACTCCAATTCCAAGGGATCAGGCACCCTCTACTGGGTTTATGTGGTACACAGACATACATGTAAGCAGAACACTTATACACATAAAATAAAAGTTAATTTTTTATTTTTAAAAATGTATATAGGCACTTGGGAGGAGGAGGCAGGCAAACATTTGTGAGTTCAAGGTCAGCCTGGTGTACATAGTGAACTCTAGTCCAGCCAAGGCTGCAGTGTGAGAACTTGTCTTAATCTCCACCTTGGAGAGAATGTGGGATAAAAGAGAGCACAAGCTATATGGAAAGCAATTTATTTAGCTCAAAGGGGGGGGGGAGAATATGAGTCAGGACATCCCTGGGGGTTGGACAGGGGCAGGGAGAAACTGGATTATTCTTCTACATTGGCTCTCCATCAATCCAGAGTGGGTTGGATATGCTTCCCACCTGCCTCACAGAGGACAGGTGTTGGAAGAGGACAGATATGTCCCATCTTGCAGTAGCTGGTTTGGAGACATTGGTCAGCAGCAGGAGGGGGTATTACAGGTGACAGGCCTGCAGGCCAGGGTGGGGCAGGAGGGCTGGCAGCATCCAGATGACTGGCAGGAGGAGGTCACACAGACTGGCCGGCAACTCACAGGCATACACACAGAGGACTGGCAAGAGGGGGCCATGCACACAGTGGGCCTGCAGCTCACAGGTACACAGCAAGTCACCTGGCATCTCACAGGAACACATATGGCAGGCCTGCAGCTCAAGGGCACACAGGCTGCCTGGCAGCCTGAGGAACAACTAATATGGCACATGGTGGCAGATCCTGGCAGGTCTGGAGGAGGGTGGGAATGTCTGACATTCCTTTCTGGTGTGGCTTTTATACCCAGTCCTATGTTCCAACTACCCAGAATGCAGCTGGTCTTCTATCACTTGCTCCTTAGTGACTTGTTATTCTGGGATGTACCTTCCTGAGTTATGTTCGCCATAAACAATTTTGGCTTGAGGCCAACGCAACATAAACAGGATATACCAGTTTGACTTACATGTATTTTATGCTGCTGTTTCTCAGGCCATCATTTAGCCCATAGGTATGCTGGCTAGATTGAGTGTAGGATCCTGTTCTTTCTCATCTCATTCTATCAAAGAAGGCCTTGAGGTGATACTGTATTTCATCATTATTATTTATTTTGACTCTCCATTGTAAAATGTGAAACTTTAACACAGAGACTGGGAAACTAGCACCTATGGGCTAAGTTTGTCCTACTTTCTATCTTTGTAAATAAAGTTTTATTGATAACAACATGCCTGTGTGCATGTGTTGCCAGCTGTAGAGTTCAAAACATTTGTCGTTACCCCTTAACATAAAATTAGCTAGCTGCTGTAGTTTCTCTTCAGTTGTTGTGATGAAACACTTGACAAACACAACTTAGAGGAGGAAGGATTTATTTTGGCTTACAGTTCAAGGTACTTACAATCCACTATGGTGGGGAAGTCAAGTGAGCAGGAGCTTGAAGAAGCCAGTCTGAGAAAGCAGAGAGGATGAATGCTGGTGCTGCCCAGCTACTTTCTCCACTTACACTGCCCAGGGAATGGCACCTCCTACTGTGGACTGCTCTTCCCACCTTATTTAAAGTAATTGAGACAACCCCTTGCAGGCATGCCCGGAGGCTTGTCATGATTTTAAGTCTGTCTGCTGACTATACTAACCACTACAGTAACAATGTATAACAATGTATAACAAAATAACAAGTCTATTGTGTAGTGACAGCTGCAGGGATTCCTTTGTTCCTTCAGTAAACACAACTGTGTGGTTGCAGAAAGCCCAGAGAACTTTCCAACAGTGTAAATGAGTGACTTCCTGCCCTGGTTCCTTGTACTGTATCCCCACAACTGTTGCCAACCTCAGGGCTGTGGAAGCTGTTGCTGCCTCTTAGGCCCTTTGTCGCCCTGCCACCCAGGCTTATATGCAGGATGCTCCCTTCTTTCAGTGCCTTTTGTATGCCTAGCTCCTGTGTGCTGGCTGATCTTATGTCAACTTGACACACAAACTAGAGTCCTCTGAAAGAAGGGAACCTCAACTGAAAAGATTCAGCTGTAGGGCATTTTCTTAATTAGCGATTGATAGGGGAGGGCCCATTGTGGGTGGTTTCATTATTGGGCTGGTGGTCCTGAGTTTTATACAAATTCAGGCTGAGCGAGCCAGGGGAAGCAAGCCAGTAAGCAGTATCCCTCCATGGCCTTTGCATCAACTCCTGCCTCTAGGATCCTGCCCTGTGTGAGTTCCTGTCCTGACTTCCTTTGATGACAAGCAGAAGTCTAAGCTAAGTAAATGCTTTCTTCCCCAACTTGCTTTTTGGTCATGGTGGTTTCAGCAATAGAAGCCCTACTAAGACACCCACCCTATCAGGCAGCCTGCTGTATGCCTGTGAGCTGCAGGCCCACTGTGAGTTCCCATGGCCTGCCATACCTCAGGTGCAGCCAGCCCTCCTGCCTATTCTGCTCTGCAGGCTCCTCCCTGAAGCCCGTTAGCCTGCTACTGAGCCTGCCACCTCTGTAGCCATCCCGGCTGAGAGATGGGAGCAGCTGCATGATTCCTTCCTACCAGGTTACCCCTTATGGCTCCAGGTAGACCTCCCAAATCTGAGGGCACTGCCTGACTCCGCTACTAGAGCAGCAAGTGAGGCAGATGCCTGGCCCTGCATCCTTCAGCCTTTGACCGCTAGCAGCAAAGACATAATAGGCATCAGTAGGAGGCATTGCATGTCTGTGTGTGCTTCACTTCAGCCTTCCACACTGCTTGGGACTGTCGCTGAGAACCTTAAAGCTTCTCCACAGAGGGGCTCAGGGCCCAGGCTAGCAGCAGGGTGATCACCATGAGGGTCACCTCTCTCGAGGTTCTGCCTTACAGTGGGCTGTTGTACCCCAGTGACTCTCATTTTTTTCTACCTTATTCCTGTGGCTACTTTGGTGAAGTGTGGAGATTGGGGGAGGGGGGGCATTTGTTAGCATCTTGGGTCGCTGAAGGTAATGATTGGTCTCTGCTTAGCAGCAAGCTGGAATCCTAAAACACCTTTAGCCCAAGATTTTAACTTGAACCCCCAATACTACTACCCCTCCTCTTCTTTATAAAGATAAATGAAAACGGCTTTCATTCTGGACTGAGTGACGGCCCCTGTTCCTAGAACCTATGCCTGTGTTCTCACAGGCCAGAGGGACTTCACAGAGGGAACTGTATCATGGTGTCTGCAAAAGTCCAGTGTCACTATAGACTAACACCTGAGGGAGGCAGGAGGGTGGCTGGACACTGAGGGACTGGCTCTGCAGAGCAGGCATAGTGGGAGTTGAAGTTGAAGAGACCTCAGAACCACTCTCCCTTGGAGCGTCCCTGTGAGACCTGGCTTGTGCCTGGGCTTAGCTAGGGAGATCCCATGCAGGTGTGTGGTCTCCTCAAGTTGTGCTGCTGGGAGGCTGCCATGCTGGAAGCCACCAAGCCCTTGGTCCTTCTGTAGTTTAGAATGGACTCATCTACCTTGGCCTGGTGTTCCTGGCCTCTGGTCGTAGCTAGCTCGTCCTGGGGTAGGTAGGAAGACAGGGAAGATGAGGGATGAGATAGATGTCATTCAGAACAGCAGAAAGGCACTGTCTCTTGTTGAGGCTGAAGTCCAAGGTCAAGTATTTGTGAGCTGTGTCTTTTGAGGCTTGGGCTGGGGTGGGTTTGTAAAAGGAGGGAGCAGCTGCCAGGCCCCTGCTCTGATGCTGCTGGTGTCGGGGAGCAGGCTGTTGGCACATGGGGAACTCAGAAGTTTGGGAAGCAAGGGGGTGAATGGACAGGGCAGAACCAGGGTAGCTCACCTGTGGTAGATACTCACTGACTTAGTTAGAGTTTTACCGCTGTGAAGAGACACCATGACCAAGGCAACTTTTATAAAGGAAAATATTTAATTGAGGCTGGCTTACAGCTTTAGAGGTTGAGTCCATTATTATCAAGGTGGGAGCATGGCAGCATCCAGGCAGGCATGGTGCAGGAGGAGCTGAGAGTTCCACATCTTCATCTGAAGGCTGCTAGCAGAATACTGACTTTCAGGCAGCTAGGATGAGGGTCTTAATCCCACACCCACAATGACATACCTACTCTAACAAGCCCACTTGTAAGACTCTGGGGAGCCTTAACTTACCAGAGACCCCCGAGTGAACACATGGAGTCTGGGATCCACACAAAATGCAAGATGAATTTATTGATCCAGCATGTTGGGTTTGTCCTGCATACCAAGATGGGAGAACGACCCCATGCAGCCCGTTCAGGGACCTTTTATACAGTTTTTAGAGCAGCCGCCATTAGGCACAATGTGATTGGCAGAACAGTGTGACTTTTAAACTGATTGGTCTTTAGGGAATGAGGTAGCAGGGGCTTAGTCAGCCCCTCCCTTCCATCCTACGTGCTTTCTAACCTGTTTCTTCCAGGAGGGGAGGGGTGCCCGTGTGCTTGGGGGCCCTGGTGGAATATCCCGAAGTTCCTGAGCTGACTTCTCAGGGTCTTGCTCAACTCTTCCTGTGGAGTGTTCAGCTGGGGTAGGATGAACCTTGTCAGTCCCATGGAGGTGTCTCTGCTCCCATCTGTCCATGTATCCTGCTCCACTGTCTTCTGGCTCCACCTCATTCAGTCAGACCCAGCTGAGGGCTAACAACACCAGCTTTCCTGACTGGTCTAATGGGGCTCATTTGACTTGCTAGTATTTGTGGTGCGCTGGGAACCCAGTCTTATCCTTTGCATCACCTTTTGGGGGGGTCTGCTTACAATGTGTCTTTTTCCTCAGTCAGGCTTTAGACTCTTGGGACCAGTGTTGTCTCAGTTGGGGCTAATCCTCACACTCTGGTGATCTGAGGCAGGCTGGTTAGAAACCTCCTTCATGGCCTCCTGACCTGGAAGCCCCTGTACTTCCCCCGTCCCCAACCCCATCCCAGCTTGATCTTAGGATTCTCAGTCTGCAACCATACTGAGAGTCTCTCAGACAGACACACGGCTGCCTTAGGTTTTGTCCCAGTGACCTGACTTGGCATCAGAGAATCTTTCTGTGTCTGGCTTTACCGGGCAAGGCACCTAGGGCCATGGTGGACAGGGTGAGAAGACCCAGAGTGCTCCAGAAAAGGTACACAGCTCACAGCTCCTGACACGAACACTTTATTGAACACAGCAGTGGACCTGTCACATCTCATGTGGATGCATGGTCATGAGAAGGGGCTGCTATCTGTATCACAGAGGAATTTGTAGGGGGAGGGGCTGGGTGGCACCTTCAAACCCCATCAGGCAGCAGCTGTGTAGCCCCCAATCCATAGTGAGACAACTCTGGTGGCCCCAGGCATCTTCCAGGGGCTCCTTAGAGTGGAGAATTGCTTAGGAACCAAGATGTAGCCAGTGGAGGCTGAGAGACCCATCCAGTCAGCAGCTGGACTTCTGGCCACAGCAGGCCTGTCTGGAGCAGGCAGGGCGGCACAGCAGGGACACACAGGAGGCTGGGCGACAGCAGCTGGGCTGGCAGGAGGAGGCACAGCAGGAGGAGGTGGGCACACAGCAGGCAGGTCTGCACACAGGGCGGCACAGCAAGGACACGCTGGAGCAGGGCTTGCAGCACACAGGCTTGCAGCAGGCAAGAGCACAGCAGGAGGGCTGGCAGCAGGAGGAGGAGCCAGAGCAGATGGGTGTGCAGCACACAGGCTTGCAGCAGACAGGCACACAGCAGGATGGTTGGCAGCATGAAGACTGGCAGCTAGACTGCTGGCAGCATGATCCAGAGCAGATGGGTGTGCAGCACACAGGCTTGCAGCAAAGGGTCACACAGCAGGATGGCTGGCAGGGGGAGCAGGTGCAGCAAGCTGGCTGGCAGCTAGACTGCTGGCAGCATGAGGGTGTGCAGCAGGAAGATTGGCAGCAGGGGCTGGACCCACAGCTCACTGGGG